>CM060906.1:776984198-778234198 GCA_030737815.1 Allium fistulosum
GGCTCTGGAGGAGGCTAAAGCGGATGCGGATAAAGAGGGTGGCATGGCCTTTAGCATGGATGTGGTCACTGCCCAGTTTACCAAGGAGGAGAAGGTGGCGGTGAAGGAGGGTATGCGGTTGCTTGCTGCTGAGGAGGCAGGTGTGCAAGTAGAGGATGACGACCAGGAAGGCCAAGAAGCAGGTGCTGGTAAGTCTTCCTTTTTTAGTTTCCCCATTAACTTGGTTGCTTCTCACTAATGAATCCTTTCTTTGTCTGGACAAGTGGGCAACAGGACAAGGATAAAACTCCAATGCAGCCGGCCCCTTGATTATACCTGGAAAAACTCTTTTTGTGGATTTGACAGGGTTGTATATGTTAGTCTTTAAAACAGTAAAGTAACTTTTAGGTTGTAATATTTTGCTACTTGTAATAAATAGCTCTATTCTTGACGTGTAATTCTTTGACTTAAGCTGATTTTGTCGTCTTATGAATGTCGTACGAGAAATATATCTATGTAGCTAAATTGTGTTTGACGTCAGGTTCTTGTTTAAAACATAATTTCATGACTTGCAATGTTAGCGTGTGGTGTGAACAAATTATAGTCAAGTATTTGTTCAAAAGAAGAGAATACCGCCTTCCATGTTCTAATTGTAGATGGCAGTCTGGAATATCTCGTATGACCGAGCAAGGAACGCAGTTGAATGCCCTGCCATCCAATTATGAGTCCCTACACCCATTGGCGAGTATCTCCTACTCTGTATCCTGTACTTTAGGGATTGTTATAGAGGATAGGAGTGAAGTTTCTTAAGTAAAATTGAAATATGTGAAAAAGTAAAACTTCCAATCACGGAAGGCCTTCGATGTGCTTAAGTTCGTGGCAAACGGGTTTTGTAGTCACTTTCCCTAGCTGTGGGTCTTGGAGACATTTGTCACCCATCTTACGCCTCCGCGGGGAGTTAATTCTTTTTTACCACAGCCGCACTTAAGACACATCGGAGCCGAGATCGCGCACAGTAACTACCCGGGCCATTATGGCCCGTAATCGTGGGTATTATTCGATTTACTGTGGCCGGCTAGTGTGGGTGCCGATCGTCAACTGTGAACTGCCCCTGGCTGTCCACACGTTATGTTGGGGCTTATAGTCGGTTCACAGTTGCCGGCGAGCCTAACGCCGTAATGAGCTGCCTCGGCTATAGTCGGCCTTCTCGGTGGCTTATAATCGGCTCATTACAGTTGGCTTTAAGGGCCGTCGCGAGCAATGAGTTAACTCGCAGCAGAGGGATGCTGGAGCAAAAGTGTCTCAGTGGCGAGGGCATAGATTCGCATAGTACCTGTTAAGTTTTGCCCAGGTGAAGTTGCGCCGTGGAGTGCTTTGAGTGGAAATGCTATACGCATAGGATTTTGTTCAACAGAAAAGGATAAAGTTAACAAGTAGCCAAGATATAAAGGAACAAGTTAAAAAAGAGACAAGGTTTTTTAAAGTGGTTCGGCATGAAAAGGCCTACGTCCACTGATTCTCTTTGTTAATTCACTTCATATGGGCAGTACAAGTTAAGAAAAGTATCGACGGAGGTGCTGGATGTTCCATGCCCTCTGGAACACCTCTCCGTCCACTGTTGACAAAATATAAGCTCCATTGTGGAGATCTTTATGAATTACATATGGTCCATCCCCGATTGGGTCTAGTGCTCCGGGGCGAGGGAAGATTCGCTTGAGGACAAGATCCCCTTCTTGTAAGGTACGATGCTTGACTTTGGAGTTGTATTGTGCTGCCACTTTCTGCTTGTGGGCTGCTGTTTTAAGGACTGCATCATTTCTTCTCTCCTCAACTAGATCCAAAGACATGTGGAGGAGTTCTTCATTCTCTTCTGGGTTATAGTGGATCCTACGGTGGGAAGGCACAATGGTTTCAACTGGGAGCATAGCCTCCGATCTGTATGCCAAAGAGAAAGGAGTGTGCCCCCATTGATGTTCTGAAAGATGTGCGGTAGGCCCACAGTGCCGTAGGGAGTTCATCCACCCAAGCGCCCTTTGACTTTTCGAGCTTCTTTTTTATCAGAGTTTTCAGAATTTTGTTGACTGCTTGGACTTGTCCGTTTTCCTGGGGATATGCTATGGATGAGAAGCTTTTATGAATTCCGTGCTCTCGGCACCAGTTGGCGAATTCCTCGCTGTCAAACTAAAGTCCATTATCTGATATGATTTTGAGTGGGACTCCGTACCTGCATAGAACATTTTTGATCAAGAAGTTAATAACTTTTGCTGAAGATACTTTATTCAGAGGTTCCGCCTCCACCCATTTGGTGAAATAATCAACTGCCACTATAGCATATTTGGCCCCGCCTCGGCCCATCGGTAGCTCGCCGATTAAGTCAATTCCCCATATTGCGAAGGGCCAAGGGCTAGTCATTTGAGTAATCTCAGTTGTTGGTAGCCGCGGAATCTTAGCAAATTTTTGGCATCTGTCACACTTTTTGACGAAATCTAAGGCGTCCTTGTTTAAGGTGGGCCAGAAATATCCATATCGGAGTATCTTTTTTGCTAATGTTTGCCCTCCGGTGTGATCTCCGCAGCTCCCCTGATGGATGTTGGATAAGATTTCCTTGGCTTCCCTCCCAGCGACACACCTTAATAACAGGTTAGAGAATCCACGCCGATAGAGGATGTCTTCTTGTATTGTGTAGCGGGATGCTTTCCTCAAGATTTTCTTGACTTCGTTACGCCCGTTGGGTAGTGTGCCACTTTGTAGGTAGTCTCGGATGGGAGTCATCCAAGTTGCTTCTTCGGTTGCAGCTATCAGATTCACTTGCTCAAAACTTGGTGCCAGTTGCTTTGAGATGGTTACTGCCCCGAAGATGGTGATGTCTCTCACACTTGCTCGCTTTGCCAATTCGTCGGCCTCTCGGTTCTCTTCCCAAGGGATGTGTTTGACTAAGTAGTGGTCCAATCGGCTGAGAAGTAACTTGGTCTTCTTTAGATATGCTATGAGTCGTTCTTCTCGAGCTTGGAATTCTCCTAGTATTTGATTAACAATAAGTTGAGAATCGCTATGAAGACACAAAGAATGGGCTCCGATTTCTATGGCAATTTCTAGTCCGGCTATCACTGCTTCATATTCTGCATCGTTGTTGGTGGCAGCGAACTCCAACCTTATAGCATAGTGCAGTTTGTTTCCCCTGGGAGTGATTATTACCACACCTGCCCCCGAGCCTTGTTCGTTTGATGCACCATCCAAAAAGAGATTCCACTTGATATCTTCTGCTATTTCCAATTTCTCCTTATCTTCGTTGGTAGTGAATTCTGCAATGAAATCATCCATGGCTTGTCCCTTGATGGCGGTGCGAGGGTGATAGGTGATATCATACTGACTTAGTTCAATGCACCATTTAAGTAGTCGCCCAGAAGTGTCGGGACGATGGAGTACCTGCCTCAATGGTTGATCAGTCAGAACTTTGATGGAATGGGACTGGAAGTAGTGACGCAGCTTTCGTGATGTGATTAGTAAATAGTATGCTAGCTTCTCAAGTTTAGGATATCTGACTTCTGCCCCAGTAAACCTTTTGCTGACGAAGTAAACTGGCCGCTGCGTGCGGTTGTCTTCCCTTACCAAGGCTGCGCTTAGGGCGTGAGATGACACAGCAAGGTATATGTATAATTCTTCGCCTTCGCTTGGAGTCAAGAGTACCGGTGGTTTCTGGAGGTGTTCGATTAGGTTAAGGAAAGCTGTTAAGCATTCGTCAGTCCATTCGAACTTTCCCTTGTCTTTCTTTAGGGCTTCGAAAAAGGGGACGCACTTGTCCGTCGCCTTGGAGATGAATCGGCTTAGAGCGGCCACTTTTCCATTCAAACTTTGCATTTCCTTCCGAGTGGAAGGTATCTTGATATCCCTTAGCGCTCAGACTTGTTCAGGGTTTGCTTCTATCCCTCTGGCATGAACGATGAATCCTAAGAACTTTCCTGATGACACTCCGAAGGAGCATTTTAGTGGATTCAACTTCATTCCATATTGTCGAAGTACTTGAAACATCTTGCCTAGGTGGCTTACGTGATCTTTGGCTTTCCTTGACTTTACCAGCATGTCATCCACAAATACTTCCATAGTTTGTCCTATTAGCCCTGCAAACATCTTGTTGACGAGGCGTTGGTAGGCGGCTCCTGCATTTTTAAGTCCGAAAGGCATTACCTTATAGCAGTATAAACCCGGTCGGTGATGAAACTAGTGTGGTCTTGGTCGGGAGCATGCATAGGAATTTGGTTATATCCTGAGTATGCGTCCATAAAAGATAGGAGCTCGTGCCCGGCTGTGCTGTCTACAAGTTGGTCGATTCTGGGAAGTGGGAAGCAATCCTTTGGGAAGGCGTCGTTTTAGGTTGGAAAAGTCAATGCAGGTTCGCCACTTCCCATTAGCCTTTTTTACCAGCACCGGGTTGGCTATCCATTCCGGGTAGATAGCTTCTCGTATGAAGTCATTGGCGAGTAGATTCTTTACTTCTTCATCGAGGGCTGCTGATCGCTCTGCCCCCATACTTCTCTTTCTTTGTTTTACAGGCGCCTTGGTAGGATCAATGTTTAATACGTGGCATGCTATGTCGGGGGAGATTCCGGTCATGTCAGCGTGTGACCAAGCGAATACATCCAAGTTGTGGCGGAGAAAATCGATGAGTTGTTCCTTCAATTCAGCTTTTAGTTGGGACCCAATTTTCAATAGTCTACTTGAGTCGTGCTTGTCTACAAATATAAACTCCATAGCCTCTGCAGGCTCGGCGGTGGCCTCCTCCTCTTTGTCCCTAGGGTCTAATTCATTGAAAGGGTCGCTGGTATATCGAAGAGGAGGGGCTTTCTTTAGTTGCTATGCTTCTAGACTTTTTGTGCAGAGGGCAATCTCTACACCCTTCCCTTTATCCTTCCTGTGGTTGTTGCGAAGTTCAGTCACATAGCAGTCTCGAGCAACGTCCTGGTCTCCTTCCACTTCCCCTATTCCATTGTCTGTTGGAAATTTCATCTTTAGGCACCATGGGGCTAGGACAATTTGGAAGTCAGACAAGGCTGGTCTTCCTAAGAAGGCGTTGTAGGCCGAATGGTTTTCTATTAGCACGAACGTCTGCTTCCGTACAATGGAGCGGGGATGGCTTCCAATCTCAACAAAGAGGTCCAGTTGCCCGAGGGGCATCTTAGCATCCTCAGTGAAACTGTGTAGTGGTTTATCGCAGGGAGATACATCCTTCATTGATAGCTTCATTTTGTCGAATGCGTGTTTGAACAGGATGTTTACTGAGCTTCCAGTGTCTACCAGGATTCGGTAAACTTCGGCGGGACCAAGTCGGGCAGAGATGACCATGGGATCCATGTGAGGGTACTGCCTTCCTTCTAGGTCACGCTTACCGAATGTGATGTCATCACTTTCTTTCCGCTTCGGGTGGCGCTCTTCTATAATCGAATTGACATAGTCTTTATTGTCTCTAAGCGACTTTCCGTATCTTTCCATCTCTTTCCAGCTTCTGTCTGCGATGTGCGGCCCTCCTGAGATGGTATGGACCACTATATTCTCTTGACTAGAGCTGCTAGCGTTGCGGTTTCCTCTGTCGGCCCCCGGTGAGGGTAGCCTTGGGTTTTCATTGGCAGGAGCTGGGGTCCTGTCCTGACCTTTTACATAACGTTCCAGTTTCTTCCTTCTGATGTGTTCCTCAATCAGATCTCGGAGATGATGGCATTCGTTGGTATCATGCCCGTGAGATTCGTGGAAGCGGCAGAACTTTCCAGACTTCTGTGCGTTATCTGATTCCTTCTTGTATGGTGGGCGTTTGTATCTAACTTCGCCTTGGGTGGCAAGGAAGATATTTTCGACGGTCTCGTTCAAAGGAGTGTAAGTGTCGAATCTTGGTCCTGGCCGATATAGGCGCTTTTCTCCCTTCTTGCCCCCAGCATTGTCTCTGGAATCATTTCTTCGAACGTCCCTTGCCACAGTAGGGGCGTTGCCATGGGTTGTCTTATTTTACTGTCCTGACTGCCCCTCAATGGAAGCATCCTCAAGTCACATGTATTTCCCGGCTTCATGGAAGAAATCGGGTAAAGTAGCTGGTTTTTCTTTTGTCAACCTTCTAGCAAATTTAGTGTCCGGATGCACACCACTACAGAGGGCCATTAGGATAAGCTTCTCATCGGCATCTTGGACTGCGGCTGCTGCGGCATTGAATCTGGTTAGGTATTGCTGCAGCTTCTCTCCAGGTTTCTGTTTGACGCTGGATAAGGAATAAGCGTCCTTAGGTTGCTCCACATGAATGCGGAACTGACTGATAAATTTTTCCTTCAACATTTTCCACGAGCTGATGGATCCCTGGGGTAGATGACAGAACCAGGAGGTAGCAAGATCTGCTAAGAAGAGCGGAAAGCATTTGCATAGTACTCCCTCTGTCGCCCCACTCATGAGCATATGTTGCGTGTACCTCTGTAAGTGTACAACGGGGTCGGAGGTCCCTTTGTAGGGTTCCATTGTTGGCATCATCCATTCTCGGGCGGTGATAGCAATTTCGATATTGCGGGCGAAAGGGCTGGTTACCCTAGCGCCTATCCCTCGATCTCTTTGCTCCCGTTGCACACACTCTCTGAATAAGCGTGCCATCCTTTCATCAGAATTTGGAGCAGATAGAAATGAGTTTGGTTCTGTCATGTGGGATTGATTCCGTCCAGATGACCTGTAGGGATGGTATCGTCTATCATTCCTCATATTTTCCAGTGGTTGCCTTTGATCTTCTGGGAGCATGCTAGGGTCAGCTATAGTTGGCCCTTGCCTTGATCTTCCCCTGCCGGGTTCTGATCTAAGCATTTCCTCGGGTCCAACTTCGGGCTGGACTCTAGCTCGGCCCCGTTCACTGGCGTTTCCGTGGTTAGGTAGTATGACAGGCTCAGCTACAGTTGACCTCCATCCGGTACCTCCCCCGTTGGGTTCGGTACCAAACGTTTCCTCAGGCCTAACTTCGGGCTGTGCTCGGTCTCGGCTCCTACCATGGCTATTTCTGCCGTTAGCTCCTTCGAAGAAGGAAGATCTTTGTTGTCTCTGAGATTCTCCGGACTGGGACTCGCCCCATGATTCAGTGTTGCAGTTGGATTCTTCAGCGTCCCTTAAGCGTGACATGAGATGGTCCACCAAGGCTTCCTGCTGGGACATGAAGCGGTTAGTTACTTCAAGCACAACTCTGTCCAAATCTGCCCTAGTAATTGCTGTAGGCTGTTCTGTGGCAGGAGTGGTTGGGTTAGCCTGTCCTTCATTTGTTACTGTTGCTGGAGGAGGACGATTTACTTGATTCGTGACAGCTGGATCTGGAAGACTGCTGGATGCGATGTTTTTTCCTTTGTTAACATCTTTTCTCTGTTTGGGAGGCATGTTTTCCAAGTGGCGGACGATGCTGTTAGGAAAACTCGTTAAGTGGATGAAGCTGAAGCTTCGAGCTTCTACCCTCTCAATGAAAGCACCAAAAATGTTTGCACAAAAAATGGACAAACACCTCAAAGTTGTATGGTTTAGTAGATCTTATGTTGTTCTTAGTGATTTGAGTGATTTATGCAAATATATGAAAAGCAGGGGCTAAACTGTAAAAAGACACGCAAATTTATAGTGGTTCAGCCAGAATGTGCGTACGTCCACTTTATATGTTATTTCTCTTCTCTTGTTTTGATTACAAGTACAAAGCTTTGATACAAGTAAAAGAAAGTTGTTTGAAAGTTCTCTCCATGCTTGAGCTCTCAAACTTGTCCCCCATTATTGTACCCCTGCCCCTCTATTTATAGAGTGAGGCTGGGGGTAGGGGTCATGGATGTATATAATAGCTGGTGGGCCTGGGCTGACGCGACCTGGCCTGATATTGTTGGTCTGGAAGGAGCATGGTTCGGAACGTCTCGGTCCGGTGGTAGCTGGTTCGGTAGGATGGAGTTGAAGTGAGTTGGTCCGGTAGGAGCATGGTTCGATAGGAGCATGGTGGAAGTGAGTTGGTCCGATAGGAGCATGGTCCGGTAGGAGCATGGTGGAAGTGAGTTGGTCCGGTATTGCTGTTGGTCCGGTGACTCGGTGATAGGGGATGGTTCGGTAGTGGAGTTCTAGATGGTTCGGTAGGCCCCTGATCGGGCAGTGGCTCGGTGAAGTTTTTGGTTCGGCATCGCTCGGAGATGCGTTGATTCGGTTGTAGGATGGTTTGGCCAAAGATCACATAACACCTCTCTTACCAGATCTGGACCTAAGACTAATCTACCTTCGATTGCAACCAACATACTGGTGACTTGCATGGCCTTTCATACAAAGCTTCAAAAGCCACCATTCCTATACTAGTCTGATTACTGTTATTATAGGAAAACTCAACTAAGTGTACGTGACCTTCCTATGATCCACCAAAATCTAGCACACAAGCTCTCAACAAATCCTCGAGTACCTTGTTTACCCTCCCTATCTACCTATCCATCTGAGGGTGATAAGCAGTACTCATCTTGAGCTTGGTACCTAACACATCCTGTAGACTTTTCCAGAACTAGCTAGTAAACAAAGTATCTCCATCACTGACTATACTACTAGGAATCCCATATAGTCTAACTATGTTCTTCACAAATAACTTAGCTAAAACATGTGTCATCTTGATTGACCTAACTGGAAAGAAATGGGCACTCTTGGTCAACCTGTCCACTATGACCCATATACTTTCATTTCCTCGATTCAACCTTGGCAACCCATCTATAAAATCCATAGATATCGAATCCTATTTCCAAACCGATATCTCCAAAGATTGAAGCAACCCACTCGACTTCTGATGTTCGGCCTTCACTTGTTGACAATTCACACACTACTTTACCCACAAGCCAACATCCCTCTTCACATCTTCCCAGTAGAAACTCCTCTTCATATCTTGATACTTCTTGGTTCCCCCAAGACGAATCGTAAACTTTGATCAATGACATTCCCTAAGAACTTCTCTCCTTAGGTCCCCAATATTCGAAACACACAACTGTCCTTTCTTTCTCAACCATCCCCTCTGGTCAAGACTAAAATCTTTTAGATCATCAATCTCTGATCCAACCTCAAGCCTTCTAATCTTCTTGGCCAACAACATATCCTCTTTCTACTTAGAAGCATTCATTTCGACCAGAACTGTTCGGACTTCCAAACAGGTTAACATGGCAGTGCTCTGACTAGAACTAGCAGTCGATCTTAACTGCACACTACAAGTAGTTAAAGCCTCTAGGTCCTTCCACTATGCTAACATAACTAACAATACATTCTGATGTTTTTTGGTAAGAGCATCCACTACTTTATTCCCTTTCCATATGTATACTCTGTACTAAAATCATAAGCTGCTGAAAACTCCAACCACCTCTGCTGTCTCATATTTAACTCCTTCTGAGAGAATAAGTACCTTAAGGACTTATGATCTGTGTATAACTCAAATCCCTCCCTAAGAGATAATGTCTCCATACTTTAAATGCGAAGATCAACGCTACCAACTCTAGATCATGAGTAGGATATCTCACTTCATGCGGTCTAAGCTGTCGTGAAGCATAGGTAATAAATTTACCTTTTTGCATCAATACAACTCCTAATCCAGTTCCACATGCATCTGTATACACCACTAATTCCTGGTTCCTATCTGGAACGACTAATACAGGCGTGTTGGTTAATAAGTGCTTAACTTAAGGAATGCCTCCTCGCATTTGTCGGACCAAATAAACTTTATGTCCTTTTTGGTTAGCTTGGTCAAGGGCGCTACTATCCACGAGAAATCCTTAATTAATCTACGGTAATTGCCAGCGAGTCCAAGAAAACTTCTGATCTCAAGCATCATCTCTGGTCTCATCCAGTTGTTAACAGCTTCGATCTTATCCGGATCAACAGAAAACCCTTATCTGAAACCACGTGATCAAGAAACTTAACTTCTTTCTTTCAGAATGACACTTTGAAACTCGCTTTCAGTTGATGTCGCCTCAGCGTCTCAAGCACCACTCTAAGATGAACTTCATGCTCTCTTTTATCCTTAGAGTATATTAAGATATCATCTATGAATAACAATACGAACCTATCTAAGTGCTCTTGGAAAACCCGGTTAATTAAATCCACGAAGAAAGCTAGCGCATTCGTTAACCTGAATTGCATCACTAACCACTCGTACGAACCATACCTAGTCTGAAACACCGTCAACGGAATACTGTGATCTTCCACTCTTAGCTGATGGGAACCTTTCGCCAAGTCCAGTTGAGAAAATACTCTGGCTCCACTCAACTGATCAAATAAATCATCGATTCTCAACAAAGGATGCCTATTCTTAATCGTCTTCTCATTCAACATACGATAGTGGATACACATCCTTAATGACTCATCCGGTTTCTTCACGAACACCGTAGCCGCTCCCTAAGGTAAACTGCTTGGTCTATTGAAATTCTTTCCTTCTAAATCCACTAGCTTCACCTTCAATTCTTTCATCTTGGTAGGTGTCATCCTGCTAGATGGTTTACTTACAAGTTCCGATCCTGGCACAAGATCTATCCGAAACTCAATGGCTCGCTTCGGTAGTAGTCCTGTGACTGGTTCAAAGACATCTACAAACTCTCTTACTACCAACACCGGATCTAATTTTTCTTCCACTTCCATTGCATTCAGCAAAGCACAGGCACTTAAGTCTGCCTTCTCCATTGAGTATATAATTCGGCTATGA
This sequence comes from Allium fistulosum, assembly GCA_030737815.1. Taxonomy (NCBI): domain Eukaryota; kingdom Viridiplantae; phylum Streptophyta; class Magnoliopsida; order Asparagales; family Amaryllidaceae; genus Allium; species Allium fistulosum. Next base: position 776,994,868 of record CM060906.1, read on the forward strand.
CTATTAGGGTGTCTTAGTGATATTTCTCTATCTTGGCAAAATATCCTAGCATCATACCTATTTGACCAATCCATACCCGAAACGATCTCAAAGCCTGTGAAATCAAAAACATACAAACTACATGCAAACTTATGACCTAAAAATCCATTTCTAATTGGTCACATCGCATCCCCAGAGTTGCATACCCCTCTATCGAATTCGCAACCCTTAAATAAGTAACAAGGTATGTGGGTTCTAAACATAACTTATCCACCAAATACTGAAATATAAATGATGTGATTCACAGGTATCAAATAGGACCCTAATTGGTATACGATGAATAAAAACCGTACCTTCCATCTCAGTCTTTTCCTTATCAGCAGCGATTGGTCTAGAAGATGATGGTTCCAAGGCAAAAAAATTTCCCTTGTCTTCTCTAAGCGGTTCTGAACACTGATTCTTATAATATCCAACCTGGTCATAGTTGAAGCACTTCACTCCATTCTTATTTGCATCCTTTTTCCTTTTTCTAGTTCGACATTCATGAGCAAAATGTCCTTCCTTGTCGCACTTGTAGCAAACTACATCGGCCTACCCTTTCATGGCAGCTCCTCCTTTCTGAGCTCTTTTCTGCTTAAAGAATTTCCTCTTTTTGCCTTGAGAATCCTGAGTTTCAACCTGCTTCTCTTACCCAAAAGCAGAAAGAATCTCTTTATTTCGGATTTCCATCTCCACTACAACTGTACTTGGATCACGGAGATGTGGCATAGTCGCCCTTAGCAATCTCAGACTTCAACCCTCTAATAAACTTCTCATTTCTTTTGATGACTGTGTCAATAGTAGCATATCTGTATCTGGATAACTCATCAAACTTCGTAGCATACTCAATCACCGACATCTCACATTGCACTAAGTCCATAAACATTCATAGGGTACCGACTTAGCAACTTCAGAAAATAACCTCTCTTCAAATCTCCTTTGAAACTCTGCCAAAGTCAACTCTTCCTCGAGATCTCCCACGGTAATACCATCCCACCAATAAAGTGCTGCTCCCTGCAACTATCTAGAAGCAAATCTCCTCTCATCGTCTAATCCCAAGTCAGGGAAAATCCTTTTACAGTGCAATAACCAGTTTTCTACTTCAACAGCATCCTCTATTCCCAAAAACGGCTTCCCACCAAGAATGGTGTAATCCTTGCTCAACTTAGCATAGTTATTGCCCACTGGGGCCACTGGATTAGCTCCTCCAACATTCACGGCATTTCCTCCCGCTACTCCCGCAACTGCTTCAGTTTGCATCAGATTGACGAAGAACCGATACATCATTACCATATCTACTGGAGAGGTTCCAACGTCTAAATTGGCATTTGCGTTTGGATTAGCATTTGCCTGTCGACCCGATTCCTCCTGGTATTGGTTCGAGCGTTTCCATTAGTTCTAGTGCTTCCTCCACCAAGATTTCCTCTTCCGTTTCCTACCTCCATATCTTCCTTTCTCGTATATCTGCATACGAGCCTTAGTAAGATACAGAAGAACGGTCTAAGAGAGAGGGGAGTACGTACTTATAGATATATATATATAACAGATGCAAGTACGTTACTATGGCGTTAACCCAAACCCCGGTCTCATTTTTTGATTCATTGGGTTATGTTTTGAAAATCTTTTAGGCTCAAATTTTTTTTAAATTTACATAAACCTATGCTCTGATACCAACTTGTAACATCCCCCATTCGGAGGCCCAAAACTAACCGCTACAGATGCTGCAGTCAGCTACAGTTATTATTTTTCGATGACCAAATGCGGTAATGATAGATACATTGATATACCATAAACAAATGGATACAAAAAATTTAAACTTGATTTAAAAAAAATTCACATTCCATTACAAGTCGCATTACAGATTCATTACATAATCCCAATTCGTAAACCACGTTCGGAGAAATATAATTATTAAAATTATGCCAAGAGCGACATATGAAGATGTCCCCTTGGTTGATCAGATTCTAAATATAGGCACTAAGTAACTTTTCCATTACATCCAATTACACAGAAAGAAATCCTAATAACTAGTTTGCCTCATGCACGTCTCTGAAAGCTTATTCGTCTAAAGGAGAACCTGAAAACCTTAACTCTCAATCTACTCAAAATCAATTGAGCATCCGAGAGTTAAGGAAAAACATAAACTTCGAGTCAGACAAAAAGTCTAGTGTGAAAAATAACCTACCATCTCAAACCATATAGATACCTTGTGAGACCACGCCGCTTTGCGGAACGGGTTTTTCCCTCACTAGTATCTTAACCCAAATTTATAATAACTGTATACTGTGCACATGCATCCACAATGGTTAAGACATAACATAATAAAATGTATCATGATGATATTCAACTTGCAATATGCTCTAGATTTCCCATCCCCACCTGACTATCTGTCTCATGTTATAGTTTCTAGGGTCACTATCAACCTATTAGTTTTCATAGGGTAACTAATAACCTGTTCCAAGCTTATTGAATATATGTCCGATTTCATAGTTTGTATGAGATCACTAAGAACCTATTGGTGTCTACCAATAACATCATCCAATCATAGCTTTTATGGGATCACTATAAACCTATACGATTCTCCGATAACATTTCTCATGTCATAGCTTTCGTGGGCTGACTATGAACCTATAGCATAGTTTTTATGGGATCACTAAGAAACTATTGGCCCTTGCCCATAAAAATTTCCATAACATAGTTTTTATGGGCTTACTAAGAACCTGTCTAAACCAATAATCTTTTGATTAGTCTTGGGCATCTTATATTCTGGTATGTCTAACCTCCTGGATGCAATTCTACTCACACAGGAGTAATTCACTGTATATTCACTATTGGGTCAACCTACCTTGTTATTTTTCCATGAAAATCTTTTAGGCTCAAATTTTTCCATGAAAATCTTTTAGGCCCTTGCCCATGAAAATCTTTTAGGCTCAAATTTTTTTTAAATTTACATAAACCTATGCTCTGATACCAACTTGTAACATCCCCCATTCGGAGGCCCAAAACTAACCGCTACAGATGCTGCAGTCAGCTACAGTTATTATTTTTCGATGACCAAATGCGGTAATGATAGATACATTGATATACCATAAACAAATGGATACAAAAAATTTAAACTTGATTTAAAAAAAATTCACATTCCATTACAAGTCGCATTACAGATTCATTACATAATCCCAATTCGTAAACCACGTTCGGAGAAATATAATTATTAAAATTATGCCAAGAGCGACATATGAAGATGTCCCCTTGGTTGATCAGATTCTAAATATAGGCACTAAGTAACTTTTCCATTACATCCAATTACACAGAAAGAAATCCTAATAACTAGTTTGCCTCATGCACGTCTCTGAAAGCTTATTCGTCTAAAGGAGAACCTGAAAACCTTAACTCTCAATCTACTCAAAATCAATTGAGCATCCGAGAGTTAAGGAAAAACATAAACTTCGAGTCAGACAAAAAGTCTAGTGTGAAAAATAACCTACCATCTCAAACCATATAGATACCTTGTGAGACCACGCCGCTTTGCGGAACGGGTTTTTCCCTCACTAGTATCTTAACCCAAATTTATAATAACTGTATACTGTGCACATGCATCCACAATGGTTAAGACATAACATAATAAAATGTATCATGATGATATTCAACTTGCAATATGCTCTAGATTTCCCATCCCCACCTGACTATCTGTCTCATGTTATAGTTTCTAGGGTCACTATCAACCTATTAGTTTTCATAGGGTAACTAATAACCTGTTCCAAGCTTATTGAATATATGTCCGATTTCATAGTTTGTATGAGATCACTAAGAACCTATTGGTGTCTACCAATAACATCATCCAATCATAGCTTTTATGGGATCACTATAAACCTATACGATTCTCCGATAACATTTCTCATGTCATAGCTTTCGTGGGCTGACTATGAACCTATAGCATAGTTTTTATGGGATCACTAAGAAACTATTGGCCCTTGCCCATAAAAATTTCCATAACATAGTTTTTATGGGCTTACTAAGAACCTGTCTAAACCAATAATCTTTTGATTAGTCTTGGGCATCTTATATTCTGGTATGTCTAACCTCCTGGATGCAATTCTACTCACACAGGAGTAATTCACTGTATATTCACTATTGGGTCAACCTACCTTGTTATTTTTCCCTTGACACCCTAAAATGTTGTTATGGGTCAATAATGAAGTGAATATGATTACACATGCATACATGATGAATGATCAAATAACAGAACAATATAAACATCCATGGTTTAATTCCATGTAATCATTTTATAATGAAATATGGTTAATACCCTTAACCCACCACCTTTAGCAAGGAAAGCTTCCTCTAAATTTCAAAGTTAAATGCCATTTCAAAACTCTTTTACATTGCAATGTATTTACTTTAAAAATAAGATTGAGTTCTCTAATTTGAAAACTAAGGCTTACGACTATATCCTTCGGATCATTATGACATCATGAGTTACCCTCCGTTGCTCTCCCTTTCCATATCATAGAGCAAACAAGCCCTTCGTCCCCTTTCATTTAACTAATGGGTTCGACCGGGAACGATCCATAAAACAGCTCGAATCAGCAAAGATCGATCGATATCTCAAAATCCACAAGGACGATTCACTTGAAACTTTCAAGCCATCAATATATTGAAGGGTAGAGCCCACAAAAACGATCGCGGGTCAAAACTTTCAAGTTGAATAAATACTGATCGTTTTATGCCAATCGTTCCTAACGATCATTGTAGTTCATCAAGCAACCCAAATACGACCAAGATTGATCCATATCTCATAATCTACAACTCAGAATGACTTCATATTTTAGGAGCAAGGTCTAAAGGCATGTGGGACCCACACAAATGATTGTATGGAAATTAAAAGCGAAAATAAAGATCATATAATTTATACCGATCATTCCAAAATGTCGAGTCAGGACCATCGACCGTTACGGCTGGCCCCTATGGACCTACAGAGCCTTCTACTGAAATCTTAGTGAAATATCTCATTATCTCACCCTATAAATACAGACCCATTGTTTATTTTTAGGATCTTTATGCTGCCTATTACTCTAGACTCCATTATAATCAAGTACTAGCTTTGTTCTACTGTTGCAATTAGATTCATAAGAGAGTAATAAAGGATAATCTTTAAAGTGGACATAGGCATACAACGCCGAACCGCTATAAACATATGTGTCTTTGATTACTGCTTATTCTATATTGCTTACTTATTCATTTACTCGGTTTAATTTTGCTTTTCTTCATTTATTTCTCTATAAAAACTATTCTTGGATGTTTATAACCATATTTGGTGCAAACATTTTGGTGCTTTCACTGAGAACCTTGATTCTTAACTTATTATGGTCCCTTTTATCGCTACTAGATTTCATAAATCCCCCAAAGGAGATCAATAGTTATCTTTAAGAAGTTTGCTCGCTCTACTTAGATTTGCAAAAATCTAAGCGAAGTTATCAACGATGGTGAGGAACACTAGATCCACTTCTCAGAAAGTGGAAGGAAATGAAAGCGCTAGTATCCAACAAGGAGGCCCGAGCAGTCAACCAATGGATATGAATGCTGAACCAATTGAAGTCTAGAATCCAACTTATTCTATTATAAGAGATGAATTCCAGAATCTGATGAGAGCTAATGTATAGCCATCGAGAAATAAATCAGCAGATTCAAGCCAATATAAACCTAATGAACCAACTTTGTCAGCAACAGCGAGGAAAAGCTAGGAGGAACCCTACCCCTTACGCAGCATCAGAGAGTTCTAGTTCATCGGATAAGTTTCACAAGCATAAGTGTCGCAGAACAGACGGATATCACGCAGAAATTTAGGGTGTCAATAAGCAAACCATCATGGTTTGCCAAGAACGATCAATGCTGATCCCTCCACCATAGAGGGGAAGTTACTTATGCACATCGGGATTTAAACCGGAGCTATTACGGCCGATTTGGATGATGGAGTTTAGTTAGATGCAGATCAAATGCTTCCCCGAAATGATGATGAAGTGAATATACAAGATACATATCGGGAAGATGTTGAACCAAGAAGGTGTTGAACGGCCCGTAGACATCGATCAATGTGAGGTGGAACACGACCACTGCTTGGCACCAACTATCCAAACGCCTGACTTGTTGGATATGGTCAGACAGTTAGTAAGCGAGAGCCAAGGCTTGACCAATGATGACTGGGGGATCTCAAGAAGCCATAGCCTATTCAATGATAATGTCCTACATGTAGAGTATCCCAAGAGGTTCAACATGCCGCCAATGCCTGCTTATAAGGGAAAAACCGAACGCAGGCAGCACATCATGAGATATGAATAGCTGATGGATTCTGCACTACCAGATGATGCAAGCAAGTGTGGATGTTTTCCCATAACTCTCTCTAGAATAGAAACGATGTGGTTTACAAAGCTACCCCCATGATCAATCTCTATATTTGATGATTTGGCAACAAGGTTTGTGGAGCAGTTCCGAATGCATGCAACTCGCCCCAAGGATGTAATGTCCCTGTCCAGCATGATCCAGGCTCCAAGAGAATCGTTAAAAGATTATTTGTAGAGATTCCACATAGCTGTTACAGAAATCAGTAATCTGAATGACCATAAAATATTGATGGCCATGACAAGAGGGATTGATCCAGAATTTGATTTTAGCGATTGGTTAGCTGGCAAACCAGCCGCAACGTTGGAACGCTTTTACGCAAAGGCGACTCAATATTTGAGGAAGGAGGAAGCCAGATCTTCTAGGAAGAAGAATGTCGTGGGACCGAGTGGAGAGGGAGTACAAAGTAATATTGCTGTAAAGTAGTCTATCGAAAGCTCTGGGAAAGTTCAAGTGAATGTCCAGAACAAACCGAATCAACAAAAGAAAGGAAGAGATAGGAGCCGATAATGAAAGAGGGATTCTGGAAAAGGAAAGCCTAGGAATCTGGTGTACAATACTTACATGCCATTGAATACGTCCTTGGAGAATGTCTATTTGTCTACCTGCAATATTATACAGTACAGGCAGCCGCCTCCAAAAGAATTAACAGAGAAGTAGAAACAAACCAAGAAATATTGTCTGTTTCACAAATGCTATGGGCATAACACCAATGAATGCAGGCATCTCCAGGATATTATTGAAAAGCTGATTCAGGAAAGGAAGTTACAATAGTTTGTAATGACACCGCAGGATGGCGGGCAGGAGATATCTGACCCCAACTGAGGACAAGCACCACATAGGGCTGAGGAGCATGTGTGGTGGTGGAAGATTGGTGATCAACACAATAGTCGGAGGACCACATCCGGCTGATAAAAGTTGGCATGAGATGGAGTGCTATGCTAGCGCGGTTAAGCATGTGGATTTTGAATGCTGTTCAAATACAGAGGATGGATCTCCGGCAAAATAACAACGTACAATGGTAGATGATATCATGTTTAGAAACAGAGATGTAGATAAGGTGGAGGCTTCAACAATTGACCCAATGGTCATTTCGGCCATGATCGGCCCTACTTTTGTTAGAAGGATATTGATTAACTATGGAAGTTTTGTAAACATAATTTTCAAAAAAGCTTATGATCAGATGTGGATGGAAGCAAAGGACTTGAAACCATCTAAAGCCCACATTCATGGCTTTAATGGTGCTGCAACTGAAGTTGTTGGTTATGTTGAATTACTTATTGAGTTGGGAGAAGGTGACTGTAGGAGAGTGCTGATTTTTCCTTTTGTTGTTTTGGATGTTGACTCTCCATACAATGCTTTTTACGACCGACTTGCCCTAGTAGAGTTCCGGGCAACTCTTGCCCTATGGTGTTTGACTTTGAAGTTCCCAACAGATAATGGTGTTGGAGTTGTTCATGGTGATCAGGCGACTGGACATGCCTATTATGTAGCTAAGTTGAGGGATGCTCAATAGAGGGAGAAACGTAAGGGTCTGCACAAGACAGTCCGCATCCAAGCCATTGAAGATTGACAACTAGCAACTGAGCCTTAGCTCGCTGCCATAGTCGAATTCTATAGATATGCAGATCCGAGAGATGACGAAAAGGAGCCCAAAGAGACAAAGGCTGCACCGACTGAGCTGATGATTGACATTATAATTAACCACGATGACCCATCATGGGTCCTAAAGATCGGATCACAGCTCATCCCCCCGATGATGAAAGAACTTGTTGGATTTCTCCGAGTGAATCTCGGCCTGTTCGCTTTGACTCACTCTGACATGTGTGGGATCTCACCTACCATTTCGAGCCATGCATTGAATATCGACCCAAGGTATGTCCCAACGAAACAAAAATGACGTGGCATGGATCCGGAGAGATCTTCCGCTCTTAAAGAGGAAGTGGATAGACTCAAAGATAATGGGTTTATTCGTGATGCCCTCTACCCTGAATGGGTATCTAATCATGTACTACTAAGAAAGGCAAATGGAAAATAGAGAACATGCATTGATTACTCGGACTTGAACAAGGCATGGCCAAAGGATAGTTTTCCCCTTCCAAGAATCGACCAGCTGGTAGACTCAACTACGGGACACGAATTGCTATTTTCATGGATGCATACCCAAGATATAACCAAATTGCTATACCCAGGATATTTTCATGGATTATATTGTTATGTGGTGATGCTGTATGGGCTAAAAAATGTAGGAGCAACCTACCAGTGCTTAGTCAATAGAATGTTTAAAGATCAGATCGAAAAACAATGGAGATATATGTAGATGATATGCTCGTGAAGTCACGACAATCTAGCGACCACATTAGAGACTTGGCAGAAATGTTCGACATCCTCCGACATTACAAGATGAAGATTAATCCTTTGAAGTGTTCTTTTGGTGTTACATCAGGGATATCCTTAATTCCCATGGAATCGAAGCTAATCCCTAGAAGATCCAAGCTATTCGCATTATCCAAGCTCCTAAGACTGTCAAACAAGTACAAAGCCTAAATAGGAAGGTTATTAGCCTAAGCCGATTTATTTCTAGAGCTACCGACAAATGCATTCCTTTCTTTAACTTGATTAGGAAAGGAAATAGGAATTTTGAACGGACACAGGATTGTAAAGACACATTTCAAGTTTTGGTAAACCACTTAGAGAGACCTCCCATCTTATCTAAGCCAGTGGATCATGAAGATTTATATATCTACTTAGTCGTGTCGGTACACGCTATAAGTGTCGCGTTGCTTCGTAAAGAGAATCGAATTCAGAGACCAGTCTATTTTTTTGGTAAGCGATTGACAAGTGCTGAGAGGAACTATTCGAAGATAGAGAAACTAGCATACTGCTTGCTAATTGCATCATGAAACTTCGCCCTTACTTTCAGGCACACCCTATTAATGTTTTCACCGACCAGTCGTTAAGACAGGTCTTACAGCAACCTGAGATGTTTGGGAGGTTAATTAAGTGGAATATCGAACTTAGCCAATTCGATATCACTTATCTTTCTCAGAGGACTATCCAGGGTTAGGCACTGGCAGATTTTATAGCAGAATTTACTATGCATGATGATTTCCCGAAGAATAGTGAAATCCCTACCATACGTGAGATATTGCATACAGATGGAGCATCCAACGGTCATTGTTCTGGAGCTAGGATTATGCTTGTAACTCCCAAAGATCGGTCAATTTTCTATGCTTTAAAGCTTGATTTCCCTACAATAAACAACAATGCTGAGTATGAGGCTATGATTGGTGGACTTAAACTCGCCAAAGAACTGGGAATAAAGTCTCTTGAAATCTTTTGCGACTCACAACTGGTAGTATACCAAATTAAGGAAGATTATCAAGCTAAAGGACAACGACTAGCTTCATACCTTACCCAAATCCAAGAGTTGTTGACTGACTTTAAGTATTATGATAATAGGCACATTCCTCGGGATCAAAATAGAGAGACTGGTTCATTTGCAAAGTTTTCTAGCACCAGGGATGCACAACAGATGGGCTTGGTTCCGGTCGAGGTATTAAGTGCTCCGAGTATAAGCCTGATGGAAATTGAACGTGTACTAGAGGCGAAGCCTGAGAAGGAATCATGGATGACTTCGATTAAAGATTATTTTCTATAGTGAGTTCTTCTCGAACAAAGGAATGAGAAGTGACAAATCTTTTGCAAAGCTTCGCGCTATATTATACATGAAGGAGTTATGTACGGAAAGGGTTTCTCCATTCCCCTTCTCTGTTGTATCGCTCATGATAAAATAAAATGAGTCCTAAAGGAAGTTCATGAAGATGAATGTGGTGATCACACTGAGGGCAAACCCTAGCAAAGCAAATACTCCGTTACAAGTACTATTGGTCGACCGTTAATCGAGATGCTGCCGATTATGTAAGGCGATGTGACAAGTGCCAAATATATGCAAAGTTCCAAGAGCTCCACCAACTGAAATTACACAAATGATTAGCCCATAGCCGTTTGCCATGTGTGGTATATATATTATCGATTCCATGCCGATCTCTAAAGGTGGTGCAAAATACATTATTGTCGTAGTTGATTACTTCACCAAATGGGCCGAAGCGGAACCTTTAGCCACGATCACAACCAAGAAAGTAATCAACTTCATTATCTGAAATATCATATGTCACTTTGACCTTCCATGAACTATTATAATGGACAATGGGACTCAATTCGACAGTGCTGAATTCAAAGACTTCTACCGTCGACATCGTATTGAAAAGAGATTTGTGGTAGTCGCTCACCCTCAAGCGAATGGACTGGTTGAAGCTGTGAACAAAATCATAAAATCCATTCTATAGAAGCATTTGGAAAGGTCTAGAGGCAAGTGGGTGGATGAACTCCCGACAGAATTATGGGCTTATAGGACCACCCACAAGTCCACGACTAGCCATACTCCATTCACCCTCGCTTATGGTTCCGGGGCCATTATTCCTGTTGAGCTCGAAGTTCCTTCTCATCGAGTGACTTAATATGATACTAGAACAAACAAAGATCTCCTTTTGGAATCTCTAGACTTTATAGATGAGAAGCATGAGGAAGCTCATTAGAGGGCAGCTACACACCGACATCGAGTCGCTCGACACTACAACACTAATGTTCGACCTAGAACCTTTGAAGTCGGTGATCTTGTCTTAAAACGGGTTTTCCTATCCCATCACATATGAATCCAACTTAGGAAGGACCATATGTCATTGAGTAGAGGCTTGGAGAGGACATTTTCAAGCTAGTGACTGTTGATGGCATCACACTCCCAAGGGCGTGGAATAGGGAGCATTTATGACGCTATTTCACTTAGTTTTTCTTTTCATTCAGTTATATTTAATTTCAGGATTTGCTTTAGCATTTAGTTTTTCAAATATGTAATAAGACAAATTATGTCAATTCTTTCAATTCAGCAATAGGCTTTGAATTTTCCATCATATCTGTGACCTGCCATTGCATTACATGTTAGTTGCGATATATGACCGACTAAATCCCACAATTCGACGGGACCGACATAATTCAGGAGTGATTGAGATTTTATCGGTCACTTGATGAGTCAAACCCCATATTTGAGGGCAGAACGACTGACCAAAGAGAACTGAACTTGACAGTTTTTGGAATAACTCAAGTCCTTAGAGTGCTGATATGAGTAAAATGCTAAATGGGTGTGACTGATCACCTATGAAATAACTCATGTCCCTAGAGTGCGGATATGAGTATAGATGCTAAAAGGGTGTGATCCGACCACCCATCGACTAACTCTTATCCCCAAAATGCCGATATGAGTATAAACAAATAGATGAGTGCAGGTCGACCGCTCATTATTCCATAAACTCTGGCCTGAAACTAAGAGGAGGAGTATAAACTTACTAAGGATGGAGTTCGACCATCCACTATCTAAATCCGCTAACCTGAAAATGGGGGCAGAAGTATGATTACTCAAACTGTTGAATTCAATAACGTAACACTAAGGCTCGAGCCTAGTGTTTGGTAAGACTCATGCCACAACCTTAGGGAGGCCTTGAGATGGATAAGTCGAATCGATATCCTACCCAACGAGCAACGAATCACAAATACATTAAACAGAAAACATAATAGCTTGATCATTTAAACAAGCATGTACGAGAATTCTACACAAGAATAAAAGAATTTTTATTCACACAAAACTTGCTGTTCACAATACAAGTTTATCCAAAATGAAAAGTAAAAGGGGGTCGTACCCGTACAAGCACGACCAACAAAAAGAAAAAGTAGCCATCCAAGCTATTTACACATCACATCAACCCAATGATTATTTCTTGGATTTCCTCTCTTTCTTTTGTTTCTCAGGAGTGGCTCCATCCGAACTGCCACTCGATCCTCTCTTCGATCCTTTTCCACCTCGGCTTTTCTTCGAAGAAACTTCTTCAGTTATGTGGATCGAGGCAGTGGCATCTTTAGAAGCAGGAAGGATCGAGCACTCTCAACACCGGAAGCTGGGGGAACCTCATCTTAGGGAATTGTCCTGCCATAATGGATTATCTGGAGCAGGATAGGAATCAGCTCATTGAAATCCATATCAACAAGCTCAGCTTTCGCCTTCTTTTTCAACAATTATTCCTTCACAACGCGTTCTTTCATGCTGAGCTCATCTGTAGGGTTGGAAGAGCCTATTATTATGACATCCTCACTAAAAGGAATTTTGTGGTATGGGTCACCTCCTTCCTTGAACAATGCCTCCATGAATTGATCGTCAATAACGAAGGTTTCTTCTTGAGCACCCAGAGCAGCGACTGAAGTTATAACTTTAATCAATTCTGTCACGGCCGCTTATGATTCCAATTAAGGCTCTTGCAAGGGAGGAGGAATGATACCTGATAGATTTAAAGCTGAGAAAAAATAGGCAAAAAGATTAGAAATATCAACTTATAACACCCTAACTTTTTGAAAGACGAAAAATGTCAGCGAAATACCTTCCTTAGTGTGGCTCCCAAGTAGAGCTGAAATACCCACAGAATTGCATTCAGGAATTGGATAAAGCTGAGGGTTGTCCGGATCATACCCGGGGATGGTTGAAGAATCTGCCATGGAACTACGGATAGCCTAGGATGCTGGGGGTAATTCAGTTGTAACATCGGGTTGTACCGACCCCGATCCTTCACCCACTTCATGTAAAGAGGTAGCAGCATCTTCTTTCTAAAGTGTAAGCAGGATATCATGTAATGTTTTGGATTCATCATCCAATAGCATTTCACCTCTAAGTCTGGACAGGTTGATTTCCTTAGTATTAAGGAGTCTCTTTTCCTCTGCAACAAGAAATTCCCATGCGCGCCAGAGCTGGTAGGGATAATCATCGCCAAACCATGTTAGATTTCTATGCTTGAGAACATTGGCATTGTAAAGAATAAGAAGTGGGTCGAGGTCGTTCATTATCTCCTCCCTAACCTTATCCTTGGTAGCTTCTACTACGCGCTGAACAAGTGCATCAACATCTTTGGCTCCTTCAATGGCCATATCTCTCTCAAGTATAACATTCACTAATTCATCACAAGCATCTTGAGCAATTTTATGAGCTTCATCTTTCTCCTTATTTGTGTACTCGAGCTTAGCCTTAAGTTCACATATCTCCTTTAAGGCTGCAGATTCATTACATTGAGTTGTATCTCTCTCGAGTGCTATTTCTTAATGTCGATGATGTAACACCTGGACCATATCTAGATGACTAGACTTCATCTCCTCCATGGACTTGATGGTAGCATTAGCTTTTCCCTCGGCCTCTGCTTGGGAAGTCCTAGAAGCCTCTAACTCGTTCGTTAAAGTATCGATAATTCTTTTATTTTGAGCTTCCAAGCATTTTAACTTTTCAATTTCTGCTGCACGCTCGAAAGATACTTTCGACATCTTCTTTGCTGCTTTCATCCATTCACGATATTGCCTGTGGATATCAGTGACACAGTCAATAGTCATTTTCTAAACATGGTCTGGGACCCTCTTTAGATTAGGAGGGAAACAGTACCCTTCAAAGCATAGGTTTGGAAACTCATCTCGAATTGTGCCATGCGAGCAACTAGATCAACCATAGGATCTTCGGCAGCGGTTTCGACTTCAGTACTTTCCTTGTCGGGCCTATGAGCAGCAACATGTTCGCTATGGCAACGATGACCACTAGACAACTGAGAGTGAGAAGGAACTAAAGGCTGGGGAGGAACTAAAATGGGAGGGGGACCACGAGAGGGATCGATAAGTGGACCTCGACAATCAGTTGGCTTATCAGAACCCTTTGGAGGAGGGGACCTATATCTTGATCGATGTTTATCTTGAGCTGGATTATCCCTATCACCCCTATCTTGATGACCACGGTCCCGACCGGAGCGATAACTGGAATCATAATACTCTCGATTGCCACCTTGACGGTACGAGCTAGAGCGTGAACCAAGGGATTGTGGTGTATATCCTTAAGGGAATCGAACATGTTCCTTTTCTTCAGCATCGTTCCAGCAAAGGAAAGCAAAAGGTAATCAACTTTAAACATTAAAGGGCATAGATTGAGCACAATGCAATGTTGAGGGTGCAAGTGTGTGCAAGTGTCCTTGTGTTTCCCCCTGACAAACCAGATGCAGGAGCTTTACTCATTGGAGTAATTCTCTTTAGAAGTTGGAATTTCAGTGCCAATTCTGATGGGATATTTTGACTCATCAACACTCACGTCGGTGAAATGGAAAGCATCAAGATAATGCGGTATTGGCAGACTAGACAAAGAATCAAGCGGCAGACTTGAACGCTCCGGCGGTTGAGAAGAGGACTGATCTTGAACAATCTTAGAGTCATCGATGACTTGAGTTGATCAGAAAGGAAATTTTTGGGAAATTTAAAAACAAATGTTTTCTTTTTTCTTCTATCAAGAGCCGAAGGCTGTGAGGTCTGCGAGGATCTGACCTCGACTCCAAGATTAGATCTGTCATCTTTGCGGTTGGGCATATTGCCTTTATCTCCTTCGACATCAATATTAGTGAACTCCCAATCACCGATAGTTAGGGGCACGACGGGATAGATTGGATTTCCTCTTTGATCGGCTGCAACCTATGGTCTTACCCCTGTAGTTTGGGCAACTTTTGTTTGCCCTATGCTGAGGCCCCATTCTATCAAACAAAAAGTAACAAGGCATTCGTCCATGAGGAGATATTCGATATTCCTATCTTCGAGTGGTGCATTTTTAAGAGTCGTAGCCGCCTCCTCATAAAGATTACCGCCGGGCCATGTGATGGTGTCTATAAAAAGAATTACTTAGTCAGAATACGGCCTGGATATTGGTTTTCCACGCTAATATAAAAACGATGGATAACACTTACGTCTTTCCAACCATTGTTGAGCAAAACTGGGTGGATATCGAACAAAGAACCACTCGCTTTTAGCGCTTAATCTTTTTTCCATGCGCCAGTTAGAATTTGACACTTCTTCACTGACTTAAGAATGTAAACGAAAGACTCCATGTCTGTTGCTTGAAAGAGAATATGAACCGAATGTCATCAATGGTCGGAGGATGATGCAAGAACTCCATAAATACCATATAAATACAAATGAGAAGAGCGTAGCCATTCGGATGAATCTGCGCTGGAGCTAACCTTAGATAATGGAGAATTTCCTAGATGTATGAGTTAAATGGCGATATGCATCCGACCCAGCACATGAACTTATTGCATGCCGTATACCCTTCTAGTGGTCTATGAGCACTATAATCCTAGGATGGAAACAATACATCGTCGAAGGGAATTCCATGCCTTACGCAGATTCGACAAAGAGCATCTACCTTAATTTTAGAGGCTACAGAATCAGCAGGGTCCTCCAGAATAACTGCATCCTCTAGAGTGTCGGGAGCAGGATCAACAACTTCTGGTGGAAGAATGGGAACTGCATCAGAAAAATCAAACCGTGGGCCTGGGATTTCCGATTATTCTGAATGATTACTAGAAGATGGGCTATAAAACTTGGTTGTAGAACTTTATTCCACGTCAGGATTATCCTGCTGAGAAGATGGTCCAGCTGGCATAGCTGCACGACGCCCAGAACGTCTAGAACCCATCGCTATTAAACTCAGTAAAATTCATGATTATATAAAGTAACCTGTACCCCCTAGTGCATAGTGAGTGCTAGTGTGGTGCGATGAAGTGTTATAAAATACAGTAATAAGTTGTATGGAACTAAAAACGGAAAAGACGACAAGGCTTCGAGGTTCAACCGGAGAGACCGTTATTCCTGACCGTCTCAACTGTTTCCTTGTGTCATTAGGGAACGATGAAGTTTGAGTTTCACAATCGATTGTCAGCAAGTAAAAGTTCAATTTTTATATTCGAGTCACCGATGAGCTCCAAGACGACAGTCAAAGGCATTGGTACATGTCAAAGTTCAAATGTCATATATTACCGAATATGCAGTTCAAGTCATATACAAGTCATATGATTTCACTTGAATGTGCAATGCCGAAGCTCATCATTGATTCAGGTCTATTTAATTAAGTTCCACTTTTAAGGTTCATGTGCAGAACAATCGATCATTCATTTTAGCACCACCAATCGTTCCCCATGTCTCACTACCGATCGTTCAATTCAACTCTCCTAAACCTATTGTTTGAGCTTCACTCCCACCGATCGTTCCTAGGCATAGTCCCATCGATTGTTTCTCATCGACTCATTCCCATCAACCGTTCCATATTGGCCATTCCTCAAAAATCACCAAGTCCAAAAGTTCAGCCGCTACTTTAAATCCTCCAACTCCAAAGCACTACCGATCGTTAAACACTCAAACGACAACATCACTCCATGACGATTGGTACATCATCACCATCGCCCACTCCGGAGTCATCTAAGCCCAAAGCTCTACCGATCCTCCAAGGACAATCATCATGTGTCGATCTGCATCATGTCCCATACTCAGCAAATCCATCTTCCCCGATTCCCATCCTCTCCAACTTGATTTAGGTCGAACGACTCCACCAACTAAACTAACTAACACGAGCAACAAGGCGCTCGATGTCTCATCCTTGAATCATAAAGCAAGTTTAGGTCATCCTACCCAATTATGAGATCTGAGAAAAGAAGATAGATTCGAATTCGCTTCAAGGTGGGACTTGGGAGCTTGAGCGATGATGAATCGAGATAGGTGGGATTGATTTTGAAGATCGAATCGTTCTTGGATCGGTAGAGGAAGGGAGTGAAGCAACTTATTTTTTCATTTTTCTATTTGGATTCAGAACGATATGAAAATGAAGGAGTGGAGGTGGAGGTGGCCAAGAAGAAATGTTTTTATATGAAGAAGTAGACCAACCCTTTATGGCCCAAATATAGAGCCAATTGATCCTTAAGTGCAATCATGAAGATCCTTTTCTACATCGATCATTCTAAAACGATCCAAAATTCTACAAGCCCAGAAATGATCGGACAAGATTATAAAAAAATGGTTTTATGAAAGCTTTTATAGGAAGAGCATATACCGATCGTTTAACCCATGAGATATACCGATCGTTTAAACTAGAATTCCTACCGATCGTTCCACCACCAAGAACGATCTGAAACTCCTTCATATGAATTAACAATCAGTAAAGATCATTAAAATATATATATAGAGAGAGATAAAATGACAACGATCATATAAGGACAATCATAAATAGATGGGTACGAAAATCCATTCAGTGATAACGATCGGCCTAGATTATTTGTTTATAAATAGATAAAAAAACGATCATACAAAAGCAATCTAAACTTTTATTCAATGATAAACGATCGGTTTTGGTCGTTGACGCAAAACAAGAAATAACTTTGAAACTTGACAACGACCCATGGACGTGCAATCATGATCGGGGGTGAGGTATAAACACGTATATGAACCAGTATACGTTCTAAAGTTCGATTTTTTAAAATGGACAGAAATTGAGTGTTCACCTGATATCGACCGGAGAAAAGTTAAAACCAAATTACTAAAGCTTAGAAATTGCCAGAACCAAAACAAGATGATCATCAACAAGCCGCAATCTTGTATTTATACTATTGGATTCAACCAATCGTCATGACGAATAAGGGAACTACGACCCTCAACAAGAAAACGACTCAATGGAAAGGTAACGACCATTCAATGAACTAAATGGAATCCTTTTTCGATTACTGAAGTTTGCGACTTTTACAAATCACATCATGTTCGAACAAGACATACTTTGGGAGGCAAATGTTATCCCACCTTTTGGCGAGGTCGTGATATCATCAACTAGGCTAGAAACGGATGGTTACCAGCCTTGAGAATCACCTGTATACAATACTATAGACGACGGTCGAGCAGATCTGGATTGGGACCCAATCAAGGTGCAATCAGTATGGAGTAACAGGCATAGCCCTATGAAGCTGCATTCCAAATTTCAAGCTGATCGGAGTACATATGCTCAAGTTACAGGCAAAGCAAGGATTTATATGAATCGATCGGGAACGATCCAAAAAACAGCTCAAATCAGTGAAGATTGATCGATATCTCAAAATCCACAAGGCCAATTCACTGAAACTTTCAAGGCATCAATGTATCGAAGGGTGGAGCCCACAAAAACAATCATAGGTCAAAACTCTCAAATTAAATAAATACCGATCGTTTTATGCCAATCGTTCCTAACAATCGGTGTAGTTCATTAAGCAACCCAAATATGACCAAGATTGATCCATATCTCACAATCTATAACTCAGAATGACTTCATATTTTAGGAGCAAGGTCTAGAGGCATGAGGGACCCCCCCACAAATGATTGCATGGCAATCAGAAGAAAAAATAACGATCGGTGTAGTTTGTACGAATCGTTCCAAAACATCGATTCAGGACCACCGATCGTTATGGTGGGCCCCTATGGACCTGGAGAGCCTTCTACCAAAATCTTAGCAAAATATCTCATCATCTCACCCTATAAATATAGACCCATTGGTTCATTTTTGAGGATCTTTATGTTGCTTGATACTCTAGACTACATTGTAATCAAGTGCTAAATTTGTTCTACTGTTGTAATCAGATTCACAAGAGAGTAATAAAGGATAATCTACAAAGTGGACGTAGGCATACAACGCCGAATCACTATAAACCTTTGTGTCTTTGATTACTGCTTATTATCTATTGCTTACTTATTCATTTAACCAGTTTAATTTTGCTTTTCTTCATTTACTTCTCTACAAAAACTATTCTTGGGTGTTTGTAACCATTTTTGGTGAAAACATGGAAAAACTTTACTACTTGTAAAAAATAAAGGCATGTTCTTGGAACTAAACAAGTTTAAAACTTGAAAAAAATTTGAAACTTAAAACCAAAGATCATGGATTTTACACAAGGGATTCTATGTCGCTTATTCTTGTAAAGATGCTAACTTTCTTAGCATACAATCATGTATTCATGTTCATAACATACACAATCACCACATCACAAACATATATGTATGCTATAACCAACATATACAAGAAAAGATTATAACTTGTAAACTAACTTAACTTTAAACTTTTAAATTCAAATCTATACATCATCACATCCAACAACTTATACATACATACAAATCAACATTTGATTTCACCCAACAAGAATCACATTTAATAACCAAGTCAAGAAAAATATAAGTTTTAAAAACTTAGTTAGAGGTGAGAAATTTACTCATTAAAAGTTCATGAAAAAACTGATCTTATGTACGCGACATAGATCATCACTTTGCCATAGGAAAAATGAAGTTTTAGTGGGCTTGAATGGGAAATATGGTTCGGTTAGGGGGTGTATGAATTCGGCCAAAGTTGGTGGAGGAGTGATGAGGGCTTATTTTGGAAGATGGAGTTGAAAAAAAGAAAGGAGAGGCTTAAAATAAGGATTTAAAAGTTTTTGAAAGTTATAAAAGCTAGGTTTTTAAACTTAAGAATTTTCTTTGGAAGCCATTGTACATGAAAACTTGGAGGGGTTTTAGAAAATGAGAGTGAAATGATAAAAGTGAGAAAAAAGTATGAAAATTAGTTTTTATGTAACATGAAATAATTAAATTACTAAATTATCCTCTAGTACATGACCTCCACTCCATGTTTGCCACATCACAACCATTTTCCCCTCACCATTGCTCATATGAATCTTGCCTTCTCCCTTGTATTTGATGAGCCAGTATGCATTTATGATTTAGGTACTTAGTTTTTTTTAGGGAAACGACATTTTATGTCACTTTATTTTACATATTTATTTTGTTTTCAAATTTACATAATATGTCACGTCATATCCTATTATCTTTCTTAAGTGTGTGTGTGTATATATATATATGTGTATGTATATTACAAAATCCAAATTATTTACAAATGCGTGAATATGTTAACTCAAATGTGCACAACATTTCCTAACAGCTTTTAAACACCGAAAGGTCGAAAATTCGAAAACGATTTTCGATCACATTTTCTATTTTTGTTTGATCTAATTATTTTTGTAAATAAATTTTGAAAACTATTTCACCATCACTAGATATTATTTAAAAGAGTTTTATTTTGAATTATAAAACCCATTAACTAATTATTAAAAATATATTCAAATATCCATATTTAAAGTAATTAAATTCTGGGTTGTTGCACTCTCCCCACTTAAAAGAATTTCGTCCCAAAATTAGTAAATAAGAAGATAAATCAAAATAACTCAAAAGACCATATATTATATATCAAGAAATCCATACAAAAGACATACACTAAGCATCCATAACACAAACTGTGCTTACAGGATACATACAAACAAACAACTATTCTAACATCAACTCAGGATAGGCTTCTCTCATATGATTACAGTCTGCTAAGTACAATCTCTAGGATCATCACTCCACTAAATCTTAATTAATTTCACCACCTTATTATGCAACCTCTTCTCATCCCGATCCACAATATGAATTGGATGCTTGATCACCTTTAAGTTCGGTTCTATCTCCACATCCTCTTGAATTAATGGCTCCACAATTAGCATTGCGTCATGAACATACTTTCTCAAATAGAACATATGGAAAACATTATGGACCCCTGACAACCTTTTCGGTAACTTAATTTTTTAGGTGAGCGGTCCAATCCTTTCAATAATCTTAAAAGGCCCAACGTACCTTGGTGCTAACTTTGCAGCCCTTCCGAATTGAATAACTCCTCTGATCGGGGAAATCTTCACAAATACAGAGTCTTTGACTTCAAATTATAAATCTCTAATCCTTTTATCGGCATAACTCTTTTGTCGATCTTGAGCTTCTTTCATCCTTCTCGTTATCACCACAGCCTTTTCCATAGCTTCCCGAATCATATCTGGTCCAAGTACTAGCCGATCTCTAGTTTCAAACCAAAATGCCGATGACTTACATGGACGTCCATAAAGTGCTTCGTATGGTGCCATGCCTATGCTTACTTGATAACTATTTTTGTAGGAGAATTCCACTAAGTGAAGATGATCTTCCCACGATCCTCTAAAATCCATAATACATGCCCATAAAAGATCTTCTAAGATCCGGTTCACCCTTTCCCTTTGTCCATTTATTCCACTATGTTGTGCTCAAGCTTAGCTTTGATCCTAAAGCTACTTGCAATACCTCCCAAAACTGACTAGTAAAGATGGGATTTTGATCACTTATAATGCTCACTGGGGCCCACAGTATTCGAACAATCTCCTTCATATAAATTTTTACCAAAGAAGCTATAGTTCTTGTTGGCTTTATTGGAATAAAATGAGCACTCTTCACTGGTCGATCTAAATTGACCCACACACCTTCATTCACTTTTTTCATTCTGGGCAGATCATCGACAAAATCCATTAATATCATCTCTCATTTCCAATTTGGGATTTCCAAGGGTTGAAGTAAACTAGATGTCTTCTGATGATCATCTTTTATCTGTTGACAGATCAGACATCTGCTGACATATATTGAGACATCCCCCTTCATCTCTTTCCACCAAAATACCCGCTTCATATCTTGATGCATCTTAGAAACACCTGGATGGATATTCAATTTAGATCGATGACATTTCGATAAAACTTCTTGTCTAAGACCATCAACATTAGGGACGTAGATTCTCTTATTCATACAGAAAATGCCTTCGTTATACATCTTCAAACTTGCACACTACCCCTCCTCAACATCCTTGATGATCTTCATTAAGCGCTTATCTTCCACTTGCTTACTAGCAATCCTTTTTAGTAGTGTCGGTGTAACTTCCAAGAGGGCCAAAACTGCATTCCTACTCAAGACATCTGCTACCACATTCTCTTTTCCTGGCATATAGAGAATATCCAAGTCGTAAGATGCCATAAACTCCAACCATTGTTGTTGCCTCAGGTTTAGATACTTCTGAGCGAAAAGATATTTCAAGGACTTATGGTCCGTGAAGAGCTCGAAATTTTCACCTATTTAAAGAGGTGAATTACTTGCAAGGATTCTTAAACATTAGAAATAAACCAAAGAGGAAAAAAAGGATTCTTACCTAGCAAGTAATGCCTCCACATCTTCAACGCATATACTACGGCTAACAGCTTCAAGTCATGCATTGCATGATTCTTCTCATGAGGCTTTAACTGTCTGCTTGTATAGGATATAACCTTCCCATGCTGCATCAACACTACATACAAACCAACTCTATATGCGTTCATATAAACGGTTAACCCCTCTCCTTCATATATAACAGCCAAAACAGGGGCACCGGACAATCTCTCTTTTAACTCGAGAAATGCACTCTCACACTTTGAAGTTCACTCAAACTTAACGTCCTTCTTTGTTAACTTAGTCAATTGCGAGGCGATCTTGGAGTAATCCTTGATAATATTCCTATAATATCCCGCCATCCCTAAGAAGCTTCTCACTTCTATGGGAGTTTGGGGTCTTTTGAAATTTTGCACAGCATCTACCTTTGCTGGATCAACTAAGATGCCATCCCATGATACAATATATCCTATGTATCTCACTTCTGATTGCAAAAAGTGGCACTTAGAAAACTTTGCCTTAAGAACATTTTTCCTTAACGTTTCCAACACAACTTCCAAATGGTGCTTGCGTGCTTCCCCAGTGTTTGAGTATATAAGAAGGTCGTCGATGAAAACCAACATGAACTTATTCAACACGTCCCTAAAAACGTGATTCATAAGACCAACGAAAAATGCAGATGCATTGGTTAGCCCAAAAGGCATGACCAACCACTCATAGAAAAAGTCTTGTCCTCTAAAAGCAGTTAAGGGTATACTATCCTCCGCTATCCTTAACAGATGGAAACCCGTAGCAAGGTCCATTGGGTAAAATACTCTGGCCCCATAAAGTTGGTCAAACATATCATCTATGCAAGGTAAGGGGTACTTATTCCGAATGGTCTGCTTGTTTAATTCCCTATAATCCACGCACAATATTAACAAACCATCAGACATAGCTACAAAAACTACAACCGAGCCCCAACTCGAACGGCTTTGCCTAATCAATCCTCTTCTCAACAAATCATCGGTTTGATCCCTTAATTCATGCTACTCTCTCAGGGCCATTTTACGCAGGGGTTGAATAATAGGTCTCGCATCGAAAACTAGATCAACACGAAATTCAATTTCCCAATGGGAAGGCAAACTGCTAACTGGCTCAAAAATATACGAGAAATCTTTAACTACTAAAACAAACCCTAGTTCTTCTTGGGATTATTATAAAGAATAAAGGGAACTATTCATATGTTTTCTAGGCTTCTTACAAACCATCTTTTCCAATACCTTTCTAGAGTTGGGTTTCAATAATACCCTTCTGTTAGCACAATCCAAAATAGCTCCATGTTTCGACAATCAATCTATGCCGAGTATAACATCAAAGCCCTCAAAATCTAGGACAAATAGGTCACTAAAGAATTGGTGTTTCAGGAAAACAATGGGTACTCTCTCACAAGTCAAACATAGTTTAGTTGTACCCTCTATGGGGTTAGTCACACAGATAGGGGTTTCTACAAATTTTGGGATAAGTTGTAACCTATCTACCAATTCTTTAGAAATAAAACTATGGGAAGCTCCAGTATCGAATTGAACGTGAAAAAAAATGCCTTTAATAGGAAATGTACCTTCCAGAACTCTCTTTCCTATAACATCTGTAGAAATTGAGGGTTCATCCTTGAGGGCATTAACTTTAGGTTGCTCCTCCTTTTTCGTCAATGGACAATCCTTAATCATGTGCCCAGGCTAGTGGCAATTATAATAAAGCGTCTTCTGAACCATTGGAGAGATAGGTCGTGCCGTCTACACCTTTTGATTCTTACAGAATTTCAGAGTGTGACCCATCTGATTACAATTTTGGCAAATAACTTTCTCATACCATTTCTCTTGGGCTCCACCTCCAAACTTCCCCTTTTTATTGATTCTTCTAGTTCATATTAAACTTCCTCTTGTTTGAGTTATTGGTACCTCCACTAGGTGCTACTGCTGCGGGCTTCTTCTTCAAAAGCACTTCATACCTTAAGGCCATATCTACCAAATCTACAAATGATTCCTTCACATAAGCAGACATCTTTTCATGGAAATCTTCTCTCATACCCAATACTGAAATCTTATTTTTCTTCAGCGGCGTGTTAATAAGTCCAAGGTTGAAACGAGATAACTCGTTAAACTTCATTTCATATTCCGCCATCGATAAGTCTTCCTGCTTGAGATCCACGAAACTTTTATATAGTCGAGTTTTGCTTGCAGCTGGTATGTATTGGTCTTTAAATCCTCCTTGAACCTAGTCCATGAGAACTCGTCTTCTGGAACATTTGCGGTGATAGAATCCCACCATGTCGTTGCACCCTCTTACAATTGCCATGATGCCGAGAACCATTTATGTTCATCCAAGATATCCAATCCTTTGAAAAAAAATTCACATGACCGTACCCAAGCTTGTACTTCAATGATGGATTCTGTACCCTTAAAAGGTTTTCCTCCTAGATTTGTGAAATCCTTGCACAGAGCTGCAAAGTTTACTCGAAGCTGCACTAGGGCTGCTCCTTCCATTATACCAACCCTTTTAAAATTCGTGGTTCGACCATTTGTGGTTATTGTGCTACTGTTTCCCCTTCCTTGTCCCCTCCCTCATACTCATTCTTACCACTTGAATAAAGTAAGATATCTTTAGAATGCATAGACGAGATTATCTATGGGAAAAAGAGCATAAAATCAAACATAGAAATGCTGATCAGAATAACAAGAAACACACTCTCATAGACTGAACTCATTTTAGGGTACTTCTAACCCTATCTCTAATGAGTTTACCCCAACCAAGGCCTAGGTGTTATCTCAACCTAAACTCTGATACCAAGTGTAACGTTCTGCCTTTCTTACACCCAAAGATGACACTTAATACATCATCGGTATTCGTGTGCAAATCATCTAAGAGCCGAAAGACTGGTCGTTGGGTAAAGAAAATATAAGACATGGAACAAACACTAATTTTTCTCACAACATCAGGGTTACATATTCATCATCACAGAATAATACATATGGTTACTCCAAAATGTTACATCAAAGTTACAACAAGTACTATTCCAAATAAGGAAAGCTATATTAGCCTGCTCAAACTGCTAATACATAACATACGGTCACAACGAAAATATAGACAACTATAAGATGATAAAGAAAGCTCCTACTCCATACTACTTCCCAAAATGCTCCAAAGAAACCTGACTACTTGGCTACTTATAAGAATTTGAGTACCCAAGATGTTAAGGAAAACAAATAAAACTCCGGGTCAGACATGGGTCTGGTATGAGTAAAACATAAGTTTAACCTTATGAAAAAACTTCAAACCAAAGGTATCTCATAACACCACACCACACATAAACACGGATAGGTTTTTAACTTACGATAACCAAAATCTATATAAAATCCTCTGATATTATCATAATGTCTAGGTTTAAAATAAATATAGAATCATAGCCAAAATTGTTACATTAATTAAATTTTAGCATAATAGGTATACAATTAAGTTTGAAGGCTCGTATTGGAAAATGGATTCCAACTATGAAAAGGTAAGGGTCTACCTTTCGAACAGTACACCTCTAGATAAAATGTACTGGAGGCTGCCTTAATTTGCATTTCTGCTACTCAGGACAGGCCTATCCCTAAATGGATAGTACCGAATATGATCACCCCTTTGGTTGTGATCAACAACCATGAAAGGGACCTAAAGCATATACAATTATCGATTCTAGATAAGGGATGACCATACCCTGATAGAAGCCACCCGCATAGCCCTGCTACATGTCCCTGCTTTATTCATTTACCGATTGTGAGGCTTGAAGTTATGCTTTTACCATTCCTCCTAGCAGACCATCTTGGATTGCTAATAATGTGCTCCAGACAACAATGCAATGATAGTATTTATCCATACCAGTTGTTTCGGGATCGAACGAACATTCAACAATTACTATCTTCCATTTTGGAATCACCCTCGGGAAGGATAGTCCAACCACATAACATACTTCATAATGATCCATCATGAATGTTATTAGTTTGGAGTGGTTCGAATAAATCATACTTATTTGAAACCGGCGTCTCCAAACTAAGCAGTAATTTTCAGCTTACTCAATTTCGGTTCTTTTGGAAGTAAGCAATAAGTATTTGAGTCCTTACCGGGGAACTCGAATATACACAACATCTTTCTAAGTTAAACAAGTCGAGTTATAAATAGTGGATAATCCGCGACTTAGGGTAATCATACAGAGTATACATATGGATAACCATATACTTAATTTAAACATGACCCATTGATAGGAATTAACCCTCCCATATTTATCATATTTCTGATATTTCATCCTTATTCTGTCCCTCGCCTAAAAATAAATTTTATATCTCACAAATAGAGGATCAGCCTACTCATCGCTTTACTGCTAACTTTGGGATGACTTACTTCCCATAAATGAGTCACTACATTAGCAATGGTTTTGGATTTGTATTAGGTTATTTAAGGGTAATCGACGAAAAAATTCCCTTAATCCAAAACACTTTTGCAAAAGAAAACTATTTTAAAAACAAAACCAATATTTATAAAAAAAGCGATTTTTAAAATTAAAACCCTTATTGATTAATTAAATAATAATTTAAACCCTTAGTAAATAATAATTAAATCTTAATTAAGTCGTATTGAAATCTTTATTAAATTTAACCTAATCAGTAATTAATTAATAGTTAACCCCCTTTCTAAATAAATAATTGATTAATGATTAATCTTTAATAAATAAATAAATAATAAATAACTCCTAATTAATAATTAAATAATAATCAAACTTTAAATTAATTAACTAATTATAATTAACTTACTTGATTAACACTTAAGTACTGATTACCTTTATTAACTAATGGTTAAGTACTAATTACCTTACTTAATTACTTAATTTAATAATCATTAAATAAATAAATACTTTTTATTACTTAAAATATTTTGAAGACCCTTTTCAAAAGGATACTTAAGTAAAAACAAATTTGATTTCATAACGATTTCGATTCCATGAATTGCATCCACAGCGACTATCGCTATACGATCCATAATTTTCAAAACTTGAAATTTTGTTTTCTAAGTCTTCTTAAAAATTTAACTCTTGGAAAAAATTTACTACTTGTAAAACATAGAGGTATATTATTGGAACGAAACAAGTTTAAAACTTGAACAATTTGAAACTTAAAACCAAATATCATTGATTTTACACAAGGGATTCTATGTCGCATAAATTGGTAAAGATGCTAACTTTCTTAGCATACAATCATTTATTAATGTTTATAACATATATAATCACCTCATAACCACATCACAAACATATATGCATGCCATAACTAACATATACAAGCAAAGATTATAACTTGTAAACTAACTTGACTTTTAACTTTTAAATTCAAATCTATACATCAACATATCCAAGCACTTATGCATACATATAAATCAACATTTTTTTCACCCAACAAGCATCACATTTGATAACCAAGTCA
Organism: Allium fistulosum; assembly: GCA_030737815.1. Lineage (NCBI taxonomy): Eukaryota > Viridiplantae > Streptophyta > Magnoliopsida > Asparagales > Amaryllidaceae > Allium > Allium fistulosum. The sequence continues at coordinate 777,022,758 of CM060906.1, forward strand.
AGCAAAATATAATTTTGAAAACTTAGTTAAAGGTGAGAACTGTACTCACCAAAAGTGCACGAAACAAACCGATCTTATGCTATAACTTGTATGCGACCTAGATCTTCGCTTTGCCTTAGGAAAAGTGACATTTTGGTGGGCTTGAATGGGACATATGGTTCACCTAGGGGCTGTATGAATTTATCCAAGGTTGTTGGAGGGGTAATGAGGGCTTGTTTTGGAAGATGGAGTTGTTGAAAAGAAAGGAGAGGCTTAAACAAGGATTTAAAAGTTTTTGAAAGTGATAAAAGCTAGGTTTTTAAACTTTAGAATGTTCTTTGGAAGCCATTAAAGTGTACATGAAAACTTGGAGGAATTTCTAAAAGTGATAGTGAAATGATAAAAATGAGAAATAATATGAAAATTGGTTTTTATGTAACATGAAATAACTAAATTATCCTTAAATACATGACCTCCACTCCATGTCTGCCACATCACAACCCTTGTCCACCCACCATTGCTCACATGAAGCTTGCCCTCTTCCCTTTATTTATTGAGCCAACGTGCATTTATGATTCTGGTACTTAATGTACTTTTTTTGTCACTTTATTTTACATATTTATTTTGTTTTTAAATTTACACAATATGTCACATCATATCCTATTATATTTATTAACTCTGTGTGTGTATTAAAAAATCCTAACTTTTTATAAATGTGTGAATATGTTAACTCAAATGTGCACAACGTTTTACGGTAACTTTTAAACACCGAAAAGTCGAAAAATCAAAAAAAGATTTTTGGTCACATTTTCTATTTTTCTTTGAACTAATTATTTTTGTTAACAAATTTTAAAATCAATTTCACCATCATTAGTTATTATTTAAAAGAGTTTTAGTTATAAAACCAATTAATTAATTATTAAAAATATATTTAAATATCCATATTTAAAGTGTTTAAATTTTGGTTTGTTTCATAACGTTTAGAATGTTACATGTTTTTAGGATCTGTAATATTAAAACTAAGATGCTTTTATTATTAATAAGTATGTAATTATTTTCTTATAGAAATTGAACATATTATTGGTGTTTGTAAAAGAGGAAATTGGAATTGTCTAAAATATCACTCTTTTCTATTTTCTTTTTTATCTTAATTTGATTACATCTAGATCAAATGTATAGTTTTATTTCCATCTTCACTTGTACACCAAGCATTCTCTTATTTCAAAGATATCTAATTTTATTATATAGATTTGTTTTATATATATATATATATAACAATATACACACACACACATATCACATATATGTATATATGTCTAAATATATACGAATAATATAAACATAATATAGTATATTTGAACAAACATACATATATACATACGTATACACACACACACTTAGGCATTTATATTCCCGTTATTCATATGAAATAATCATAAGCATATGTAAGTATAATATATGTACATACATTAGATGTAAATTCCAATATCTTTGTGCATATATATATATGTATATATATATATATATATATGTATATGTATATGTATATATGTATGGTTATACATATGTTTATACTTCATTATCTATATTGTTATACTATTGAGTACATGCATGTTACATTCAAATAAACAATTAGTTAAATTATTTAATGTTAACAATATAAAATAATTTCAAATAAAATATGATTTTATTTAATAATTAGATTGGATCTAATACTAACTAGTAGATCACATATGGTCATTAAGATTTAAATCGGGAATTTTGTTTGAAATATATCCATGTCACCCAATGCCAAATGGATCTGGTTCCAATAATTTTGATATCTCTTTGGCTATATATAGATATCCTCCATTCTATTTCTTACGACACTTAACTCATACATCTCTTATCTCCATTGGACATAGGTGAAGCCAAGGTGACAGATCCAATCTATAACCAAGGAGAAGAACAAAGTGTTTGAGGAGGAAACAATCAACAAAACACATGTTCGACTGTCGGTAAGATCTTAAGGAGAAAGGTACTAATTCTATTATATATATTGATATGTGTGTGTATATATACACACACCACACACGATCTCTAGCTAGAATTACATATATATGATCTGACCACTAAAAAATATCTTTATAATTTAAATATTGTTTGAATAATTAATCTATGTACAAAATATTTTAATATACATACATATAAAATATTTTTGTAATTTTTTTCTAGTTTATAAAAAGAAATAGATCCAATATTATATATATACATATAGTTGTATATATTTATATGTTAGTAACCATTTTTTACTTTTAACTATAAAATAGGCTACAATTTTGATATTTAAAAAAATTCTTGCTGTTTCGTTTCTTTACAAATTATTTTTATTTTATATTAGTTTATCGTAAGGAAAATTTATTAAAAAAATATTATAGTTTTGTTTCAAAGTTTTTTGGTTGTTGTGAATTTATTTTAAAAGGCCAAACGAATAATAAATTTAATATTTGATTATATTTAAATATAAAAATATAATCGAATTTTAGTTTAGGAAAAATTATTTTTGTGTTGGGTGCATTATACTAAATATAAAAAAACCATTTTTTATATAGATATTATTAGAAATTTATTTTGAAATGGTCAAATTTTCTATTGAATTTGAAATAATTAAATTTTTTTAAATAAAATTCTAATATTATATTTAATGCAAATTTTAGATATATTTAATTATAGTTTATTCATAACAATAAAATTATATTTTAGAAAAATTTATTATTATTATTATACATATATATATATAATATGTAATGGGTTGAAGAAAAAAATTAGTCAATGTTATTGTAGATATATTTTTGATTCTTTGATATCTCATTTAACGTTGATATTGACATATGTTATCATATATGCATTTACTAATCATAGGTGACAACTGTTAATTTTACACATGTTCACATTATGCCTAGGTTAGTTTATACTTTTAATATAGTTATGATATTTGTAGTTTGAATATTAATATCTTAAAATATTAAATCATAAAATTAAAATTAAATTAGATTAATAAAAAATATTATAATAAACAATAACAAATAAGTGAATATTTTAAATGAAATTAAATTAATTAAAATATTTCTCATGATTTTATTAACAAATACAAATTTGATTTACCCTAAATAAATGTTGTTTACATAAACTCAAAACAAGATCTTGTGCAAATTAATAAAATGATTTGTTTTAAAATTCACCATTTTAATTGCTAATGCTCCCGATCTAACACAATCAACCACAAGTACGTAACCTCTTCATGTCCCCATCGGTCATGAATAATTCACCGTCCATCGTACAGAAAGCGCTACATACACTAATGTCAATAAGCTTACCGATATACTTTTCTCAATACGTTTTGACCAGGAACTTTTAAAACGTAAGTATTTATATATCAATTCAAAACTCATGGTTACGAGCACATTCGTAACTGCCATCGACAAAATACTTCTTCTAATGATTTTCTACTCATATATGTTTAATTTGTTAATTAACATTACTTACATCTCTTATAAAAACATGTATAAAATAAAATAAAATAAAACCACAACACTACTTCCTTTTGAACATGATTCTTTTATATGAGTTAAGTTACGTAATAAATTACATAGTTTTCCCTAGGGCACATCCTTAACTCTATCAGGAACTAGTAAGAACTTGGATGACCCTTTCACGAAAGATCTGCCTAGAGAGCGGCAAAGTGACATAAATGGAAATGGAGTTGAAAGCTATCGTAAAAATCACAAACCATAGTACCTTAACCTCAACCTAATAGTTCAATTAGTGAAAAGTTTAAAGGGCAATAACCAGTTGTTTAAAAGTGATTGAAATATGCTAATCCACATAAGATTCTCGTATGTCAAGTGGTTGGAATTAGTATAAAACATCACGACTAAGTGGTTGTTGATTACTTTTAATGAAGTTAAAAAGTGTCTGTAGCGGGGGTATATTATAATAACTTCACCTATCTGAATGTAGGGGTGGAGCCGCTCCTTACGAGTGTTTTTAAATTTTCTCTTTGGATCATTCATGAGACCATGAAGCTAGCACATGGTCATAATAGCGTTAAGTAAATTTATAAAAAATTATATTAAGTTAGATATCACATATATATTATATATTTCGTATTATTGCAAAAATAATAGGCCAAAGGCTTAGACTACATGTTACTTTGGTAAAACTTTGATATATTTATACTAATTGTAGGCTTAAGTCATAAATGCCTTATTATATACATGTAATACCATAATATGCTTTTCAATTTGAAAATGATGAAAGATAAAGATAAAGCTAATAAGGTATAACTGTACCATTAAAGTGGGGGATTGTTTGCTTTTTAATTATATAGAGGGATCTCATGTTTTATCTTTACTCTCACATCGTCTAAATTCTTTGAAAAAAGGGTATACATACCACTAGATAACTTGCTAATTAGTTGAACAAATGACATTGTATGGGTTAGCATGAGTTAAGCAAGCAAGCGTGAATTCTAAATGCACTTATCGTGTACTTCACACCCACTGCATGATTGTAGAAATAAGTGTGCCATTGTCCCTACAACGAATATAACTGTTGGTTCTAACAGTCACAAATATATGAATAGAAACTTTCTTATCAATGAACACTCTTTTTCCTCTTCTAAAAGACATAATAATATTGTGTTTCAAAATCCAATAATACTCAAAACTGCTATTAGTGTTTTATCTTAGGCTTTGTTGTATTTTGGAAAAATATTTGCTTAAACCCTATAACATACTCTCTTCGAGTGGAGGTGAATAACTTTTTCAAGACAATGTCTATCCATGGATATGTCTTGGTTGGATAATTATAACAAAATCATAATCTTTTCATTGGTTGACCTTTTGCATTCTTTATTAATGAGAAAACGTTTCTATTTATGGAATACTCTGATTGATGGGCTCAAAGGAAGGAGAAGAGTTTTTACAATGATTTTTATTCTCTCGGATTTCTCTCTACTTTTAAAAGGAATACAAAATTTACTCTAAACAAAATTATCTTATTCATTTCTTCTCTCTGTAATTTCATTTGAAATAAAATCTATTTTCAAATATACTTAATATGCCTGGGTAGTTACTTCTACAGATCTCCAAATCCTTCAACCTTGAGTGCACAAGTTTGAAGGATCGTTGTGTTAACCTTGGAGAGTATATGATAATTATCGATTGCACCATAGTAGTAACGACCTAGAATTTTAGTAAATTGATATTTGGAATATTTAATTCATTTAAATATTGAAAAGTTAATTTTATAAGTTGAATAACTTGAATTTCAAATATAGCGATTAATTTGATAATTAAATTGTTGAATTTAATATTTGAATTGATTAAATAATTAAATCCTAAATTTAAGGTTTATGAAAATGATTTCTAAAGTTGATTTAAAGTCTATTTAAATATGAATGAAGATATAAAACCTTTAATTAGATTTAAAAGTGATAAATTGGGTTTTAATAATAATTTGTTTTAATTAATGTATAAAAATAGCCTTCAGGTGCACTCTCTCGGATTTTGATGAATCTAGTTCCATTGGATCCGTAATTGTATATTATTATATGCCATCGAAATTCGTGGCGATTGGACGTATCGTTTAGGCATGCGAGATCGAAATGCGTAGAAATTAATTTCAGAAACTTATATAAATAATTGGGTTTGAATAGCTATCTTCTGCATGTGATCGAATTAGGTCTCGAAACAAGTTTTATTGTATTTGAAATAGGGGTATAACATATAGAACGCTAGGTGGCACGTCTCGTTTGGAGTGCGAGATTTTCGGATGTTTTATAACTTGATAATTTAAATTTAAATAATATATATATACTTATAAATTATATATCAGCCCATACCTTACCCCCCCATACCCCATCAATCTGCCAATACCCTTGCCATGTTCAAACCTATTCCTTTACCTCCTAGAAGTCATGTTCCAAAATTAGAGAAACGGTTTGTTTTCTTATTAAGATTTTCTAATTCAAACTTGGCCTCATCGAACGGTCCTTGACGATCAGAGCCACCAAAGGCATTTTTAGGCCTCAACCTTAACTAGAGAAATGTTTATGGCACTGAGTGGAGTGTATTTAATGGTTAATTAGGCTATAGCATGGCGTGGTAGCATCGATTTTCAAATGAATGACGTTTTCTGTTTTTACCAATTCCAACGAATTCTTTGATTTTTGGGCGATGGGTTGTGAAGATGAAAGGAGTATGGGGATGAGAGCTATGTGCAGCCGTAGGTTGGTGGGACATAGGCGATCAAGGCGGCGGTATTTTGGAGTTGAATGGAACACTTTCATTGGGTTTTTTGTGGTGGTGGCGGCGGCGTTGGAGTCGAGGGTAGCGGTGGAGGGATGTCATGGATGGGGCTGGCGGTGGAAGCGAGGGGGTGGCGGTTGGATGGCCGTGGTGGCGATGGCGAGCAAAAGAATGTGGCACCTGGATGGGTTTGTTAGCGTGAATGAAAGGGAGAGGATCGTTTATTTTTAGTAATGGGTAATTAAAATTTAACAATGTAATTAGGATTTTAATTATAAATTTAAAATCGTAAACGTATAATTTTAATAACTCTCTCTTACGAGGTCTGATCGAGACAAAACATGTCGCCTTGCGCTCGTGATAACGAAAACTTCGCAATGGTGCTGGTTTGGATGAATTTGGATATAGTTGAAATTTGGGCGAAAATTAGACATCGTTCCATTTTAGTTTCAAAACGGAACGCCTCGGCGACAACAGAAATTTTGGTGAGTTAAACTCACTGTTTTGGTTAACCAGTGATATTATATAGTTGATAAAAATTGGTTGATTGTATGTTTGGATGGTTTACTATTTTATTAGTTGGTTTGGATATATTCCTGCCCCTAGAGCGGATGAGACCCTATTACATTTCCGTGTAAGAGCGGATGACCCTTTGTATACGATCCCGCCTCGAAGCGGTTAATTTATATTATTTGATTATATACTATTGATTTTATTTACATATATAGGAGCTATGATGCAGGGTGAAAGGTTGGAGGGATCCAACGGGATTCCTCGCTATTGTTGAATTGTTTCAATAATATTCCTTTTATATGAATTATTCAATAATGAACCTGATTGTGGACGCTATGGTTATGACATGGTAATATGTTTGAAAACTAAAACCCAGTAGTGATAGAAAATCAATACCGATATTGGTTAGGCGTTTGGTGGCTATTGGACTTAAACTAGTATTTTGGAATACTATAAATCGCCAATTGAGTTGGAGTAGCTTTTTGAGACAAGAAATGATTTTAAAATCCGAAATTGGGTTTCGCAAATATTTTGTTTTTAAAGGATTTAACTCCTATTTACTCCAACCTTTTTTCTGTCTTTCTTAGATTATTTATTTAAAATTTAATATTGTTTTTAATAATTTATTTATTTATATTTGATATCGTTTTAAAGCTATTTTTGCATTTAGTGTTGTTTAAAAGTTAATTATTTGAAATAAATATGGCTTGAAATTTATAATAAGGATTTATTAATAACGTTTTGAAAATAAATTATTATTATTTATAATAATGGTAAAGATTGATTTTTATTGTTTATTTCATAATGTTTTGAAATCATTAATTATTAATTTTAAGATGTTTTAAAGTTAATAATTTTTATTTAGCTATAATGTTATTGTTAATAATAATTATATAATAGTATTTTGAAGTAAAAGATTTTTAATTATTTATAAATGTTTTTAAGACCCATAAATAAAGTTTTGTAACGGACTTGGATTTTATAAAGGGAGTTTATAAAATTGTTTGAAGACTTAAGAGAAGATTATTTACAAAGTGGAAGAGTTTTATAAATGGTTAGATATTTACAAACGAGTTTAAAGAATGGGTTTATAGATTTATAAAAGGAATTTTATATATGGTTTTATGGATTTATAAAGGATTTATAATTATTTTAGAAATGTACAAAAGAATTTTTAAGTGTTTGAATTTTATGAAGAGATTATAAATGATTTTCAGAGATTTATAAAAATGGTTTATAAATAGTTTTAGCGAATTATAATGAGTTTATAAATGATTTTAGAATCAAATAAAAAGAAAATCCTTCTCAATTTTGTAAATATACTTATGCCATTGAGATAAGAATATAAGTGCATTTTCTAAGTTGCAAGGTGTAATGCGTGTGGATATAATTATAACATTGAGATAAGTATATGGATATTTTCTAAGTATTGAAAATATAGGGCTTAATGGATATATCTTTGTAAAATTATTTTTATACAAGAAATTTACAAAGTGATTTTAAGGGATGATAGATTTATTAAAGGAGGCTAATGATAGCTTATGTGCTCAACCAATATTGGTTTTCCCTTTTGAAAAAATCCCTGTTTTGGATGTGTGTTTGTTGATGGTTAAATAACGGACTATCTAAATCTTGGCCTAAATATGTAATCCTTCTTAATTTTGGCGGTACAGAATATTCCCTACTTAACACCGAAGTATTTTAACTTTGGAAACAACTAGGAGAAACAGGGGAATTATATGGTATAGTTACCATCGATGGTACCGTACCATACGTATAAACTCGTTTTGTTCTTCTAAGACAAATGAAGAGTAGATCCGTCCACTTAAACGGTTAGGGGATGATCCTTGCTCTTGTGTATTGTATGATTATTTCCTAAAGAACTGGTATTGAGCATTCCAGAATATCGACAATTGGAATTTGGAGCGCTAGGGAAGCGGAAGAGTGTACTCGTAAGAGATGACTCGAAAACCGTAACCACTTTGAAACCATATACGGTTCTATGGAGGAGTTTCGTGATATATTGAGATGTTGGAATTCATGTTTGGTTCCGAGACCCATTGGGTATGAGAATCCATGTGGAATTCCGTGATCCATTTTGGTGGCAGTGCGTGAGCTGGAATGCCGGACGAAGCCACATCAGCGGTATTGACTAAAACCAGAGATAGGAGGCATGGCCGGTAGGGTTGGAAAACTCATAGGGTGTAGTCGGCTACACCTAGACATTACTTACAGTTGTTATGCATGCATGGGGCGATGCACTCGGTCTTAGCGAGACCAGTTATGTTTTTCCTATGGTACATCACCAAGGATGTATGCTGCTTCGGAAGGATATCTCTGATCCTTGTGCATGAGGACCATTCTCGAAGTACTGAGGGCACCTCCATGGAATCCTACACAATTAGCGAACGTGCCTTATCGGTTTTTGATTATATACCTAGTATTTTTGTGATGTACACTCACAAGCATCACAGCAACTTTATTATTATTATTTTCACCCTTGGACATTATTATAATATCAATGGATTTTCTATAGAAAAGGTTTTGTTTATCTTATGGTAAAAACCCTTCCATATTTATGTGCGGCATGGTCTTACGAGATAATTTTGATTTCAAAGATTTTTATAACTTTAAAACCCAGATGGATGTGTTTTCTCGCGCTGGTTTTCCAGACTGACTCGGGTGTTATTTTATTATAATGCTCATGTCAGACCGAGCATTTTTACAGATTACTTTGGATGCATTTGGGCTCAGGAGACGAGCTAGAGGCCCAGAGATGTATTCACGTATGTGGCTATTTCTCCACTATATTTATTATTGTATTTTTCAGCACTTGTAATGATAGGCTGTTATAACTGTCCGAGCTGAAATAGGTAAGTACACTCTGATTGATGTCTGTGTATACATATATTATTGTTTGACCTTTGTGTATATATTTGTTATATATTACAGATTATTCATTCCGCTGTGAGATTCTGTGTTGTTTAGTTTTCCTTCTCTCTCCTTTCTTCTTCCTTCATTTTTCTTTCTTTTCCCCCCAACAATCAGGTTTTCTGGTATTCAATTACTCGGCATGAAATACAGTGGACGTATTAGTGTCGATTTTCGAGGGTCAAAAATTCCCGGTCGTTACAACGTGGTATATCAGAGCTGAAGGCTAAACAAGAACCTTGGCTTTGGTGGGGTACTCATTAGAGATAGGGTCAGCAGCACCCTAGAATGAGTCTGAATATATATATATGAGCGCATATTTGGTAGTGATATAAAAATGTTTTATATTGTGTTGGTTGATTTGTTGGTGGCTTATGGGTTCTGGTCAATACGAGTAATTAACGTTATTGATAGGGATCTTTAAAAACTTGAACAGAGCAATTTGATGTACTATTGTTTTGAAATTAGGTAAATGAAATAATTTTACCTTGATTATATTTTATATATAGTGGAATAATTTTTTAGAAATTATTATAGTATATATGGTGTGTTTGGTTGTTAGTGAATGATGATATTTGATTATTATTATTATTTGTTTTTTGTTGTTTGGGTTCTAATAAAAGCTGTTATTATTATAATGTAAACAAAGATAAACAATTAAGAAATGGTATTATATAACCAAAGTGAAAGTATATATATATAAGAAAAATTTATAAATATGATTTGAAATAAAAATGATTTAAGGGCTGAGAATTTGAGAATTTAAATTCCGTTGATTTTGAAAATTGTTTTCAAAGTTTTGGAAAAGAATAATGATAATATTTAAAAAATATTTTGGATGGATATATTCTAAAATGGAATTTAAAAGAGAAAAAATGCACTGAACTAACTTCGGTCGTTAGAAAATAATTTCGGTGATGATCGTAGCATCATCGACGTTCATTTTCGGGTTTCCAAGAGAGGAATTGCTACCATTGGAATTTTATTTTGGTAAAAGTAGTTTCATTTTAGAATTCAAAAGTGTGGTTTGGAATACAAAGAAATTACTAATAGTATTGTTTCAAAATAATTTGAAATAAGAACAAGGTGTTTAAGACTCTGGAAATATTCATTTAGTGTCCTATGGAAATAAGAGAAAAAAGGTTTTATAACTTATACATTTTGAGAATTAGTAAATTAAAAAAATATTAAATTATTGAATATAAATATTAAAAAAAGTAAATTTGGAATTGAACCTTGAAATGAAGATTTAACTTAAGTTAAATGAAATGATTTTTGGAAATGGAATTGATTGTGATTTGAAATGAATTAATGAATGAACTAATTAAAATTAGTGAATTGTATATGGGTTAGAATGTTGTTTGATAAAATTGAATATTGACATTAAACAATGAATTGAGCTAAATGAAATTGAATTTGATTTAAAATGGATATGGACTTAAGTTATGAAATGACAATAAACATGAGAAATGTTATATAAATTGTTTATAAACTTAAGTAAAATTTTATGAAATGATTCATAAATGAATTTAGTATAGAGTGAAATGTTGTTAAACATAAAATTTGATGGAATGATTCTTAAGTGATATTAGAACCGAAAGAATATACGAAGTAATAAGTTAATGTGAATAAAGAAATGTGAATAATGATTATGAATAAATGAGTGTAAATAAAAAAATCTGAATAATGAGAAACCAATGGAAATCAGTATGTAAGTTGTACGTATGTTATTTCAAGATGATTTATGTCGGTCCGAGTAAGGATTTTTTTACTCGATTCTCGACGGCGAACACTGGATATGGATTTTTGATTGGTTCTGAAATTCTCTATCATAGTATATGGTTATGCAAGAAGAATGGCGGTTACTAATCGAGGAACTGAATCTGAGTCCACACTACAGTAGTCATGTGAACGATACTAGTTCGGAAGTGAAATTGTGTGATCAAGCAGGCGATCAGATTTGATATTGCGTACAGATGATATATGTACATCATACGGCTTTAGTAAAGTAAATGTTGAAAATTGAAAATGCAAAATAATATGATTATGAATATACGATTGGATATCATTGGTAAATAAGATGCAAGTATATAAAAGCAAGAGCTAGCTTGATGCCTTTGGTTTCATAAGTAAAATTTGGTTGCCTAACTAAAAGGTACACGTTTAAATTGTTGTTTGATTTGATGGTTTTATGGGTGAGACGCTTGGCTTTTGTTTTCTTTTGTTGGTTTGGGCCATAGAGGTAGATTGTAGTTTTTCCGATCGAGGCGCGCAAAGGAAACCCTAGCGAAATTTTCTGAGAATTTAAGGCATTAGAAAATTTTTGAGAAATTTTGAGAAATTTTGATAACTAAAATTTGTTGTTTATGTTATAACTTGGAATGGTATTAGTTAGTAACTATGATTGAATTTAAAGACTTAGAAAATGTGATAACAAGGTTTCAAAAAATTGATTTTCGAAAGCTTAAAGGCTTAAAATAATTTGGTAAACTATTTCAACTAATTTGTTTTAAAATGTACTGGGTTTGGGCATTTTTCTTACTTGGTAATTTCAAGGACAAAATTCTTTTGAGGGGGAAGAATGTAACTACCCAGAATTTTAGCAAATTGATATTTGGAATATTTAATTGATTTAAATATTGAAAAGTTAATTTTATAAGTTGAATAACTTGAATTTAAAATATAGCATTTATTTGATAATTAAATTGTTGAATTTAATATTTGGAATTGATTAAATAATTAAACCTGAATTTAAGGTTTATGAAAATGATTTCTAAAGTTGATTTAAATTCTATTTAAATAAGAATGAAGACAGTAAACCTTTCAATTAGATTTAAAAGTGATAAATTGGGTTTTTAATAATAGTTTGTTTAATTAACATATAAAAATAGCCTTCCGAGACACTGTCTAGGATTTTGACAAAACCAGTTCCATTGCATCCGTAATAGTATATTATTATATTCCATCGAATTTCATAGCGATTGGACGTATCGTTTGGGCGTTTGAGATCAAAACGCGTAGAAATTAATTTGAGAAATTTATATAAATAATTGGATTTGAAAAGCTATCTTATGCAAATGATTGAATTAGGTCTTGAAACAAGTTCCATTGTATTTGAAATAGGGGTATAACATATAGAATGCCAGGTGGCATGTCTCGTTTGGAGATCGAGATTTTCAGACATTTTATTGCTTGATAATTTAGATTTAAATAATATACATATATTATATATCAGCCTATATCTTACCCCCATACCCCATCAATCTGCCCATACCGTTGCCATGTTCAAACCCTTACCTTTCCCTGCTATAAGTCACATTCCAAAATCAGAGAAGTTGTTCGTTTTCTTTTTAAAAATTTCAAAGTCAAACTTGGCTTCATCGAACAGTCCTCGACGATCAGAGCCACCAGAGGCATTTTTAGGTCTCCACCTTAACTAGAGAAATATTTGCGACATTGAGTAGAGTGTATTCAATGGTTGGATTAGCCTACAGTGTGGTGTGGTGATGTCAATTTTCAGATGAATGGCATTTTCTTTTTTTGCTGATTCCGGCGAATTCGTTGATTTTTGGGTGATGGGTTGTGAAGATGAAAGGAGCTTGCGATGAGAGCTATGTGTAGTCGTAGTTTGGTGGCATGTAGGCAATCGAGGAGACGGCATTTTGGAGTTGAACGGAAAATGTTCATTGGGTTTTCATGGTGATGGCGGCGTTGTTGGAGTCGAGGGTTGCAGTAGAGGGAAGCTCGTGGATGGGGCTAGCGGTGGAAGTGAGGATGGGCAGCTGGATGGCCGTGGTGGCGACGGCGGGCAAAGGAGTGTGGTGCCTGGATAGGTTAGATAGCAAGAACGAAAGGGAGAGGATGGTTTATTTTTAATGATGTGTAATTAAAATTAATAATGTAATTAAGATTTTAATTATAAATTTAAAATCGTAAATTAATAAATTTAATAACTCTCATTTACGAGGTCTGATCGAGACGAATCATTTTGCATTGCGCTCGTGATAACGAAAGCTTCGCAATGGAACTGATTTGGACGAACTTGGAGATAGTTGAAATTTGGGCTAAAATCAGACGTCGTTTGATTTTACTTCGAAAACGGAATGCCTCGGCGACAATAGAAATTTTAGTGAGTTAAACTCGCCTTTTTGGTCAACCAGTAATATTATATAGTTGATAAAAATTTGTTGATTGGATATTTGGATGGTTTACTATTTTATTAGTTGATTTGGATATATTCCCGCCCCTAGAGCGGATGAGACACTATTATATTCCCATGTAAGAGCGGATGACCCTTTGTATATGATCCCGCCTCGAAGCGGTTGATTTATATTATTTGATTATATAATATATGTGATGCAGCGGGACAGGTTGGAGGGATTTAACAGGATTCCTCACCACTATTCATTTTATTTACATATATATATATGTGTGTGTGCTGATATATATGAGTTGTGATGCAGGGTGACAGGTTGGAGGGATCCAACGGGATTCCTCACCATTGTTGAATTGTTTCAATAATATTCCTTTTATATAAATTATTGAATAATGAACCTGATTGTGGACACTATGGTTATGACATGGTTATATGTTTGAATACTAAAACCCAGTAGTGATAGAAAATCAATATCGATATTGGTTAAGCTTTTAGTGGCTATTGGCCTTATCTAGTATTTTGAAATACTATAAATTGTCAATTGAGTTGGAGCTTGGTTTTTGAGATAGAAAATGATTTTAAAAATCCGAAATTGGTTTTCAAAAATATTTTGTGTTTAAAGGATTTAACTCCTATTTTACTCCAACCTTTTTTCTGTCTTTCCTAGATTATATATTTAATATTGTTTTTAAAATTTTATTTATATTTAATATCGTTTTAAAGCTATTTTTTATATTTAATGCTGTTTAAAAGTTATTTATCAATATTTTTATATTTTTGAAAAGTTAATTATTAAATATGGCTTGAAATTTATAATAAGGATTTATTAATAAGGTTTTGAAATAAATTATTATTTATAATAATGGTAAAGATTGATTTTTATTTTTCATAATGTTTTGAAATCATTAATTATTAATTTTAAGATGTTTTAAAGTTAATAATTTTTATTTAGCTATAATGTTATTATTAGTAATTATCATATAAGTGTTTTGAAGTACAAGATTTTTAATTATTTATAAATGTTTTCGAGACCCATAAATAGAGTTTTGTAAACGGACTTGGATTTTATAAAGGAGTTTATAAAATTGTTTGAAGGTTTAAGAGAATATTATTTAAAAAGTGGAAGAGTTTTATAAATGGCTAGATATTTATAAACGAGTTTAAGGAATGGGTTTATAAATTTATAAAAGGAATTTTATAAATGGTTTTATGAATTTATAAAGGATTTATAAATGATTTTAGAAATGTACAAAAGAATTTATAAGTGAATGAATTTTATGAAGATATTATAATTGATTTTCAGAGATTTATAAAATGGTTTATAAATGGTTTTAGAGAATTATAAGGAGTTAAATGATTTTAGAATCAAATAAAAAGAAAATCCCTCTCAATTTTGTAAATATACTTATACCATTGAGATAAGTATATGAGTGCATTTTCTAAGTTGCGAGGTGTAATGTATGTGAATATACTTATACCGCTGAGATAAGTATATGGATATTTTCTAAGTATTGAATATATAGGGGTTGGTGGATATATCTTTGTAAAATTATTTTTATACAAGAAATTTACAAAGTGATTTTAAGGGATGATATTTATTAAAGGAGGCTAATGATTGCTTATATGCTTAACCAATGTTGGTTTTCCCTTTTGAAACAAATCCCTGATTTGGATGTGTGTTTGTTGATGGTTAAATAACCGACTATCAAAATTTTATCCTAAATATGTAATCCTTCTTAATTTTGGTGGTACGGAAATATTCCCTACTTAACAACGAAGGATTTTAACTTTGGAAATATCTAGGATAAACACGGGAATTGTATGGTACTGTTACTATCGGTGGTGCTATACTGTACGTATAAACTCATTTTGTTCTTCTAGGACAAATGACGAGGAGATCCGCCCACTTAAAAGGTTAGGGGGTGATCCCCGCTCTTGTGTATTATCTGATTATTTCCTAAAGAACCGGTACTGAGCATTCTGGAATACCGATGATTGGATTTTGGAGCGCCAGGGAAGTGAAAGAGTGTACTCGTATGAAATGACTCGAAAACTGTAACCACTCTGAAACCATATACAGTTCTATGGAGGAGTTTCGTGATATATTGAGATGTTGGAATTTATGTGTGGTTCCAAGACCTGTTGGGGTATGGGAATCCATGTGGGAATCCGTGATCCATTTTGGTGGCGATGTGTGAGCTGGAATGCCGGACGTAGCCTCATCAGCGGTAATGACTAAAATTAGAGATAGGAGGCAAGGCCAGTAGGGTTGGCAAACCCATAGGGTGTAGTCAGCTCCACCTAGACGTTACTTACATTTGTTATGCATGCATGGGGCGATGCACTCGATCTTAGCGAGACCAGTTACGTTTTTCATATGGTACATCACTTGGGATGTATGCTACTTCGGAAGGATATCTCTAATCCTTATGCAGGAGGACCATTCTCGAAGTACTGAGGGCACCTCCATGGAATCCTACACAATTAGCGAACGTGCCTTATGGTTTTTGATTATATACCTAGTATTGTTGTGATGTACACTCACAAGCATCACAACTACTTTATTATTATTATTTCCACCCTTAGACATTATTATAATACCAATGGATTTTCTATCGAAAAGGTTTTAGTTATCGTAAGGTAAAAACCCGTTTGTGTTTATGTGCGGTATGGTCTGACGAGATACTTTTGATTTCAAAGATTTTTATAACTTAAAAATCCAGTTGGGTCTGTTTTCTCACGCTAGTTTTCCAGACCGACTCGGGTGTTATTTTATTATAATGCTCGGGTCAGACAGAGCATATTTACAGATTGTTTTGGATGCATTAGGGCTCAAGAGACGAGCTGGAAGCCCAAAGAAATATTCACGTATATGGTTATTTTTGCACTACATTTATTGTTTTATTTATCAGCAATTGTAAGGACAGGCTATTATAACTGTCCGAACTGAAATAGGTTAGTACACTCTGATTGATGTCTGTATAGACATATATTACAGTTTTACCTTTGTGTATAGATTTTTTATTTATTATAAATTATTCATTTCGCTATGAGATTCTGTGTTGTTTAGTTTTCTTTCTCTCTCCTTTCTTCTTCCTTCGTTCTTCTTTCTTTTCCTCCAATAATCGGGTTTTTCAGCATTTGATTGCTCAACACGAAATACAGTGGACGTATTAGCATCGATTTTCAAGGGTCAAAAATTCCCTGTCGTTACAACATAGTTCGTATCGAATTTCACTTTCAAGGCGGCGGTATCATCCATAATACAATTTCATCACTTTCTATTTATTGTTCTTTCCCATCAGTTTTCGACAATTTGTAAGCGAATTCGATCCATCTTTCTTGGGGATTAGGCTATGTGGATTTTGGGACAAAGATTGGACCATTATGATGACTAATGCATTTGGAGAGAAAAGTAAGGATTGAATAAAGTTGAAATGAATTTGGGATTTTCAAAACATTAACGAGTAAGAAATATAGTGAATAAACGCTGAGGTAAGTTTCAAAATTTCCTAATTCTTTTATTTGAATCATTTTAGATTTTGACAATAACCTCATTTTGTTGAAAAGTTCGAGAATGTTAAGTGGTTTAAAAACTGATTTTGGTTGGTGATATATGTTAGGCATAGTGAATTAAATTTGGTGTGCTGCTAAAAGCACCTAAACAGTGCTTCCTAATACCATTGCTAAAGAATACCGCAATTATTTAAAACATATGATGGCCAATACCATAACAATTAAAAAACAATCACCCAGACCCTAATTTCTTCTGCTTCTACAATTGACTCATTATCATGCTTCATTGCTTTTTCACCGCTTGTGTAAAAAACTTAATAACCAGTTCAATCCATTAAACATCAATTATCAATTGTGTTTGTGTGTAATTTACATATAACATTAAACCAACGAATGAAAAAAATTAACATATACTTACATCAGACGGTTCAATCTGTACATCATTAATCTTCACATCTTGATTTTTTTTATACCCAATAAATTCAATAAGAAACGCCTACAAAATTAATTTTCTACTAAATTCTTCAAATGAACGGTATAAATTAAAATACTTAACTATGAATACATACCGCATTTAGATCATTAGAGTTTTCTTCTTCCTTTTCATTATTTTAATTCACAAAAAACAATGTCTCCCATCAATCAATTGAAAAATTAATATCAATGCACTACTCCTCATTTTTAAATACCACAAATAAGTTGAACAAAATCTAAACAAATAAACGTAGCAAATAACATTGAAAGCCTACAAAACTAGTGTAAATCAAAATCACCTCATTCCTTCCTTAAAACGTTGACTATTCTCTAAATCACCCTCTTCCTTGGACTTCATTGGTTAGCAATCCAAAGTAGAAAATTTAAATTGCTTTTGATAATGGGAGTTTCAACTATGGAGACTTTAGGTTTAAGGTTTAGATTTTAACATGAGGAAGAATAAGAAAGTTGGATATTAGGGCTTTGAAATTTACATGATGAAGAAGAAAGAAAAAGTGCAGGCTTAGGGTTTTGGAATTTATGTGATGATGAAGAAAAAGAAACGGGGTTTAGAAAAGAAATGTATTTTACTTCGGTAATCAATAACTGAGTGGAGAAATAAGTATGGTATTAGGAAGCACATGAATTAATTAAGATGAATTAAATTTTTTAATGGTATTAGTAAGCATTTTCTTGAGTGCTTTTAGCATCACACTAAATTTGAATATGTTATGGTGACAATCTCCCTTTGTTGAAATATAAATTCATGATAAATATAATTTCTTTTGTTAATGATCTCCTTTTGTTTCTAAAATCTTAAATAATTAAAAATAATTTTATTATATAATATATGTAGAAAAAAATATTGAATTATATGTTCTACAAACTTCTATGTAAATGTTGGATGGTAAAAATGTTGATGGAAAACTAATTATAGATCTAATTGTAGACTTTTCATTTATACAAATTTTATATAGTAAAAATTTATTAATTTCTATGTAAACTACTAATTTAAGATATAAGTATTTAATGAAAATCAATAGCATTAAAAAATTTCTATGTAAATAAATAAATAAATGCTTTCTAAAATAAGTGTAACAAAATATTAGTTACTGTACTAACATGCTAAAGTTTAACCATTAGTAGTCATTGATTTTATATAATATAATCATACAATAAAGAAGGGAAAACTTTTGTAATGCATAAGACCCTTATTCCTTTGATTTGTTATGTAATAAAAGATAATACAAAACCATTGTTTTCCCTTTTAAATTCCATTCTCAAATCATTATGTTATGTAGGTTAAAGATTACAATAATTAAGGCTACTTAAATTTTGTCCTTCCATATTTTGGTGGAGTTAAAATAGTATTTTTAGATCATAGATGTTTATAAATATAACATTGTTAATTTAACCATTGACCTTCCTTTTAGTTGAGCATTTATTACTTTTCTCACAATAATATCTGAGTTCCAAAATGAAAGATTTTCAAAGTAATCCATATGAAGTATTTTTAATATATTTAAAAGTTGAAAATAGAATAACGACAGTTTATTTTTTAAATGAAGTTGTCAGATAAGTTGGGCATGGGGTTTTGGACCAAAGGTCCCTATTCTTCCATCATCTTTTAATTCTAGGAGTTGAGAGTCATTCCTTGGTTGTGGTTGGGCATTACCTGCAAACATGAAGGTGAGTAAAAACACATAAGCATGTAGAGCTTTAAAACATAATTTGGAGATTTCATTGAATTTAAATATGATAAAAATACTTATTTTCTTTAAATGTTTTCGTGAAGAATTTTATAAGAATTAAATCATAAAATTGATTTATGATTTATTTGTGGAAGCAAGTTATAAGCATTTAATGATTTATCTAATATTCAAATGGAAACTAAATTTGAATGACAAATCATAATGAAATAATGATGGAACTAACTACTGAGACTTTATGGTTGTTAATTTATGGAGTTGGATTTTTTCTAGTCCTATGCAAAGAACATAAATTTATTGACTTATAAATGCAAAGATTATGTTGCTTTTAGAATATCAAATTTATCGTAAGTCTGTTTTGAAATGATTATTGCTGGTATTATTGTTAAAGTTAATAAGATATTTGTATATAAAATTTTATAATAGAACATTTATCAAGGTTTTATATTTGGTTAAATACTGAGACTGGAGAAACCATGAATGTTATATACACATATTGGTTACACAACGGTTCGTAAAAAAAGAGATGGAATACTACCATTTAATGGTATGAGTGTATCTTGGAATTTAAATACATTTTAATGCTAAATATATCCATGTTTTCTATATGTGTATGTGCTTAACAACAAAATTCAAAATGAGTCACTTTGTTAACATGAATTAATTTATTGAAAATGACAAAATAATTAAATATTATTAGATAAGTTATGCATTACAATATAGTGATGATATAATGTACAAAAACTTATATAATAGCAAATTGTGAGATGAGTTTGTCTTTGAGATCAAATAAATGATGGATATGGAAAATAAGGAGAGATATTTATAAAGGATATCTATAAATCAAAGGAATAAGTAATTATTTTAATATCCCATATAATATTTTGAAATAAGATATTAATACTTGTACACATACATAATCATACGATCTTGAATATGAAAATTGGTAATTTTGATCGATGTGTGAGCCTAAGCAAAACCGCATGTTTTGAGAATATTTGTTTGACTTACCAATATAAGTTGCAGATATAATGTTTATAAACGTGCAGAAAGTATTTAATTTGAAATTCATGTATAAACTGAAATTTAATTATAAGTATCGAGAGCATAAAATATTTGCGTTAAGCGTATGTATATAGAAAGAAAGATTATGCATTCTAGATTGATATGATTTTCCCTTCTTATGAACATTATTATAAGGCTCTATATATGGTATATCATACTGTATAATTACTTACTTTATGAGTTTACGAGAGTTGACCAAAAGGAGTGGGAGTGAAGGTGCAAAAGGCAACAATTGCAAATGCTGAAGGCGGCTACGATGATGAGGGAAGACGATGACAGTTGAATTTAAATTGGTAACGAATTTTGGAATGTTGGTAGTGATGAATCAGGGTGTGGGGAATTGAATTTGGGAATGTGGTTGATTTAGGGAAGGGACAACGAATTAGGTCTTGCGGAGCGAGAATGCGAATGGAAAGATGGAGGGTATATTAGGTATTTCAAAAAGACGCGGTTGAATATAGTTTACGGAATTTACATTATTAGTAGTAAAGATGTATGCATTATAAAAGAATGATATGAGTTGAATTAGGTATTACATTGATACGTGCTGGTATTGTTTGACCAATGTTTTTGCTGGTTTTGTGTTTATATTTGTTTTTATGTATGGATATACAAAACATGTTAAAATTATTATATTGAATGCAACTGATAATATAAAATTTAATAAGGTAGATTATACATGGGGGAAATTACTTTGTTAAATTGTTTCATACTCAACAAGGTTTCTTATATAAAATTAGAAAGAACTATTATTGGATTATGAAAAGGTGTTCTTCAAACTATAATTTTTTGAACCGTAGGGGTATCTAGCTAAAACGGGTCTACCGTAGTTTGAAAAAATCAACGATGAATAATAGGCGTTTGAATGTGAGTTCCTTGTTGTCCTTCTAACATGAGGCTACAGATTTAGAGGGAGAAAATTAAAAATATTTTTTTTAAGTTGATCTCATAACTCTGTGAAATTCATGAAAATATTCGATTGTCTGGTGTGGCATCTATATTATCCCTTCATGGTTCTTGCATGTATAAGAATAAATAACATAATTTGTCAAATGATGATTGTAGTAAAATTGGAGTAAGCATCATATTTCTTTTAAATTATTGAACATACCATTACTTATGATATGAGCAGATACATTCATAATCCTACTGTTGAACATTGCAATTTCTATAATGGTGTATACTGGAAAGAGAAGACGCATCTATCTTGAATCTACACCAATCGAGAAATCGGTGAAAGGAGTGATCTCAATCCTACATGTAAGATCAGAGAGGAACTTGATGGATCTGCTTGCTAAACTATTGTCAAGGATTTTAGTCCTTCAATCTTCAAGAGAAATGTGGCCCAAGCCTAGAGTAGGTGAAAATGTGATGAATACCATTAGTGGTCAAACAATGAAACATAGTTACTCTTTCCCTTAATATTTTTGTGTTTATGAGTTTGATTGCTTTCATATAATCCGTAATAAAGTTTTCGGTGGTGCTTTTAAAATGCGATTGATGGATTTTGTCGTTTGATATGATTTTAAGCTTATTTGCTTCTATATAATCTATAACCAATTGTTAGTGGTACTTTTAAGATGCACTTGATTGATTTTTCTATTTGATATGATTTTAAGTTTCTTTGATTTTATATATTGCATAAGCAATTTTTCGTTGGTGCTTTTTTAAAATGCACCCAATGGATTTTTCTATTTGATATTATTTTAAGCTTTCTTGCTTCTATATAATCCATAACCAATTTTTAGTGGTGTTTTTGAGACGCACTTGATAGATTTTTCTATTTGATATGATTTTGAACCTTATATATATATATATAATACATAACTAGGTTTTAATGGTGCTTTTAAAACATACTTGATGGATTTTACTACTCCGAGTTTGAGTTTTTTTGCTTTGCATATTTCGTAGCCAGTTTTTGGTGATGCTTTTGAAACGCACTTGATGGATATATATATATATATATATATATATATATATATCGATTTATCTTAGTATGAGCCTATTTGATCTTTTCAAAACCATAGCCAGCATTGGTGGTGTTTTTGACGCACTTGATGGATATATAGATTTATCTTAGTATGAGCCTATATGCTCTTTTTAAATCCATAGCCAGCATTGGTGGTGCTTTTAAAACACACTTGATGGATTCCACCATTTATTACGAGTTTGAGGTTTTTTGCTGTGTATATTCCATAGCTTGTTTTTATTGGTGCTTTTGAGATGCACTTGATGGATATACCGATTTATCTTAATTTGAGCCTATTTTTTTGTTTTTGAGACGTACTTGATGGATTTTATTGATTTATTTGAGGTGATCCCTTATTACTCATATATAAATTTTTAATCAGTATTGGTGGTGCTTTTGAGACACATATGGTGAATTATGTTTATTTGTTTTTCGATTGAGCCTTTTGCTTTTAGTGTGTCCATAACCATAAGTGGTGGTGTTAGAATGGAGTACTTGATGGACCCACCAACTTGAATGTGAAGGTTGGCCACCTTCTATGAGGGACTTGCGCTCTCTAGAGCACTCATGAGTTACCATGGTAGACACATGACCATTAAAAGCACATATTTATCGTAGAAATTGTAGAAATTAAAAGTTTAGTACGTGTTGTGAGATCTCAACTGAAATCTTTATAGTTCAAGAGAAATTCACTACTTAGAATAAGTTACTAAACAAAAATCTTTGTAGTTTAAGAAGAAATTCACTACTTAGATTGAGTTTTATTCTCTCGGATTTCTCTATTCTTTGTTGTGATCGATGGTCTTAAAAGAAGGAGAAAAGTATTTACTGAGTTTTATTTTCTCGGATTTCTCTATTCTTTGAAAAAAGAATATAAAATTTACATTTAACAAAATTATCTTCTTCATTTCTTCTCTTTATGATTTCATTTGAAATAAAATATATCTTCCAAATATATTTAATACTTCTGGACTGTAACTTATAGAAATTTCTAAATTCTTCAACTTTGAGTGCACAAGTTTGAAGGGTTATTGTGATAACCTTGGAGAGTGGACGTCAATTATCGATCGCATCATAGTAGTACCGAATTTTGCTTTCAAGACAGTGGTTTCATCCATGACAGAACATGCATTACTTTTTCTTTATTGTTCATACCCATCAATTTTCACCAGTCATAAAGTCGTCCAGTTTTCCCATCATCTTATTCTTTAAATACTACCAAGAAGAAAGAGCTCCAACAAAGTGGGAGAGAGTGTTTATGACAGAAAGACGAAAGTTAGAAGATACAAGGAGAGGAAACTAAAGATAAAGATGGTTTTTTAAAAATAAGGTGTTAATCGTCAATGTTCATCCTATCATTTTGGTTGCTCTAAACAAAGCACAAGTATGTTCCCTTCCATTTAAAATAATAATTATTATTCTAGAACTAAATATGGGTAATTATAAATAAAATAAATCTATTAAGTTTTCAATTGTATTAAATTGCAAAATTATAATTACTAAAATATATTTGCCTCATTAAACTATCACGAGCTTCTTGTATATTCTATTATAGATAAAAGAGAATAAAATATTTTTCGTATTCTTATTTCTCATTCAATCTGAAGGCAAATACTGATCTCTCATCGATTTTAGTAAACAATTTGAAATTGCCCCCTCCAACACTTTTTCAATCACAACTATGTATCCATTGTATTTATTGCTATTCAGTTTTGTCTCTTAACATTCTTTTGCTCTTAATTTATTAATACTTAAGAAAACGTATTTTTGATAGTTCCCCTTTCTTTTTCTGTAACTTCGTCCTCTTTTCCCGTTAATTTGCAAATTCATCTTCCTAAAATCCTATCTCCATTTCTGTTTAATTCAATCTTCTAACATGTTTTCCAATTTTGTCAACATTTCAAATTTCTATTTTCTCTCTTGATTCTCATAAACTATATTTCTTTTAAATCATTAAAAGAAAGATTTTTTATTTTGTAAGAAACCGTTGAATTAGAACCATCTGGATCTGTAATCTAGATGTTTTCATTTTATAGGAAACCATCATCAACGAAGATGAATCTGGATGTTTTTTATTAGGTAACTTTCTTTTCATCTTTTCACAGTAGTTTAAAGTTGTTTGTTAATTACTTTCTTTTCATCATTTTCAAAGTAGCTAAAAGTTGTTGATTTTTTTCATTTCTGAAGTTGTTTTATTCGGAACGTTTTTGCATCTGATCCCCATGCTTTGGTTCTTTCCACCAGATCAATAAGTAAGTTTTCAATTTTAGACTGTTATATAATATTGTTTTAAACCTTTTTTTGTATAAAGTTTCAAGATTTTCCATAATCTTATCTGCTTCAGATCAGGTCTACAATTAAACTACTGTATGTTCTCATTTTTAAAACTTTTTTCAACTTTTTAAATATTTTTGTGTTCATGTTTGGTGATGCATGGTTGTCTTCTGAATTTTATTTACATTCTATTCTATTATCGTAAAAGTGTTTTATGTTACCTAAAAAGATATATACCTAATTATGAGTACCATAATCATAAAAGTAAAATAAAGATTCACAATAATGACATTTTAGGTGTGTTTTAAATATTTTGTTTCTTCTATGTCCATGATTGTGTCATTATTATCAATTTTAAACCATTCTATGTTGTCATTTTCAAACCTTTTTCCAACTTTGTCAATATTTTTTTGTTCATGTTTGGTGATGGATGCCTCCAAGATTTTATTTACAATTTCTTTTATGATTATTAAAGTGTTTCATGTTATCTAAAAAGATGCATATATATATATATATATATCTAATTATGAGTATCATAATCATAACAGTAAAACAAAAAAGCACATTAATGACATCTTAAGTATGTTTTAAATAATTTGTTTCTTCTATGTTTGTGATCGTGCCAATATCATCAATTTGATTGTCTGATGTAAAATATTTATTTTTGAACATTGAAGAAGTATTCCATGTTAGTTAAAATGGTGTAACCATTATGATTAAGTTGTTTATTAAAAATATACACATAAAAGGATTGTCCACACATTTATAGCAGTAGAGCCCTTACTATCTATCCTCATTTACAATTTTATTACCTTTGTAGCCTTATGTTTTATTATGAAATTTTTATTCATGCTTTTTTGTTACCATAACAATACAATTTCTTTTAACCGTAAACTAATCAAGTATATTGTGTTCTACACAATCAAATTTATGAATTTTGTGTTTGATTTCTTTGTGCTCGGTTTCTTTGTTCTCTTAACAAAAAAGCATGTCATATCTTTATTATAGTCGTTCAAAACCTTACGCTATTTCACTAAACCTTACGCTATTTCACAAATTGTGTTCTTAGAATTAAATTACTTGCTTTAATTAAATAAAGCAAATAATAATCAATATTGTTATGGATGTTATTTTTGTCTTCCTAACAAATGTAGAAAAAAATAAAGAAAACAAAAATTTTAGATGCATTAATTCATATTATCCTATGTTTTCTTCACACAATGCCAAAAAAATTAGTTACTGTCAGTAATATTGACATAAGAAGACAAAATTTTTGACCATTTCATTTAGAAATACTTATATTAATTTCTTAGAACTTCTCTAAATGAGTTGCATGATCTGCTCCTTCCTTATTACTTCATTTCTTTCCAAAATTGAAAGAGCAATTTTTTTTGAAAGTAATCGTATTCTAAGTAACTATTTTCAAATTAAATCCATGTTTTCTTTATAAATATAACATTTTCCTATCTTTTTATTATACCAGGCTATAAATTTTACAACCATATTTCACACATGTAATTCAAAACATAAATTTTGATTAGTTTCCAATTTCATCGGAATTATTTTACTATTTACTACAACTTATTTTGCATATTCATTTTCATTGTTTTCTACCTTTTTTATCGTTTAACGATACTTTACCCGTCATGATCTTGGAATTTATTTTTTGTTCCCACTAAGATGATTTTATTATGAAGAATATGTGGAAGATGTATCTTACTTTGAATTTCTTACTTCTTATATTTACTAGAAGTTATGATATATTGCTCTATGGCTTTTTGAGGTATTGAGCAAAGATATAACAAGTAAAAATTTTGACGTACTGTTGTTGTCTTTCGGCTAAACAGCCTAAACTATACATTTTTTCCCTTGGATTGCTAAAGCACAAGTAACTATATTTGAACAGCAAAGCACAAGATTATATAACTAAAATTGTGCGAATAATTTTTTTATTTTTTTTTATAATCGAATATATGTTGTACATTTTTTTATAATTTATACTTTGTTTCCAAACCGTTAATGTATGTTGATTGGAAGTAATTGACCGCTACAAGATTTTGCTTACATAGGTTTTTCCACTTACGTAATATATTGGGTAGTTTATTTAGTTTTACCTTATCAGTTTATCAAAATTGCTTACATTCTGTCGCTATTATGAAATAATTTTGCTTTTCTCTTTTCCATTTGCAACAACTGATTCAAAATACCGTTAAATTATAGTTATCATGGTAATTAAGAGTAAGGATTAGATACAAATATTATTGTATGGCACTTCATGGGTGAATTTATGTTTGATTGTGTAGTATATATTACACCCTGAAATCAATGAAGTTTTGTTGCGCTAATCATTATAACTCAAGGGATTTATTTATATTTCTAGCATTAATTATATTCATTATTTGGGATTGTGAACTTGAATGCATGACAAGAATCAATTTAATGTGTATTTCAAAAAAAAGTGAAACTATGTGTTTTATCAAATTAACTTTGAATTTTTTAACTAATACATTTATTTTTATCTTCAATCTACTTCGCACATTCTAATCACTAAGCGATGGTCCTATGTTTCAACGAAGTTAGTTTAAACTGCCATAAGTTCATTCAATCATCAAATGACTTTGATAAAATGATTGAGTATATACTAAAGCTTTAGAGGATTATATTTTTTTGTTTATATCATTTTCGGTAGTACGAAAGGTTGGGAAATAAATTTAATGCATTGAGTGTATAATTTATTTTCTATATAAAAAGGTAACGGAAAAGAATATTGATTGAAATTTTAAAAAAGTTTACTAAGAAATGAGTTGAATTAAATGACCATGTTAACGGTCATTCAAAAAATATTTCTGTATTTATAGAAATAAATATTCGATTGTAACAATAGATTAATATAGTTGCAATCTGTATGCTTATTTTTACTCAATTTTGATTTTTTAAAATCTACTTGATTTACACTTTCTCAACAAGGGTCATCTTTTGCACATTAATCTGCTTTTCGTATGCTAATTAATATGGAGCTTGCGGTCTTTACCAAATTATGTAACATTGTCACTGTTCTCTAATACCAAGCTTATAATTATGGTAAACAGATGAACATTCAATCCATTTGGGTTTAGCCATGGGGACATGGAAGGACGATAACCTCTCTATCAGCATACGCTGCTTGGTCGGTGATGCTACACTTTTATCCAAACACTAATTTTACTTCTTCATTTTTTTATGTGTATCGAACCAAACAATCCTTCTACTTATCTATTGTAATGATATAAACATTTTCTTTTATGGACTTAATTTAGTCTCGCTTGAATTCTTTGTTTAGTATTCATGTATTTGATAAGAATTAGATAACACCCATTCATTCGTCTTTCAAAAAAGAATATTTCATTTGATGTAATTTGTTTTTGACGCTGATATATTTGTCATAAGTTAATATTCCCTTGATTGGAAATATTAGATCATCTGTTTTATTTTATTTTCTATTGCCCAGCTAGCTACTATGCTTTCAAATGAGTTTGATGACCAACAATACAATTTATTATTTATGTGCTAAAGAAATGCACCACCATATATCCTGTAACGATCCATAATTTTCGATTCTTAAACTTATTAATTAAATAAGTTTTGGAATCTAATGTTGTGAAAAATTAAAAATTTAAGATTTAATAATGAGAAAAATAACTATAATGAATTTTAATCATGTTAATTTAAGGTAATGGATAACTATTTAAACGTAATCTCAAGTAATTGAAATAATTGGAAAGTTATAATTGGCTATAAATTGTAAATGAGGAAATAAACTAAATGTTACATTAATTGGTGAAATAATAGGTAATTAATTGTAATTGGATAAAATCAGTGTTGTGTAAGTAGTTATAACATTTGTTTGTAGATAATAAACTTATAAATGTGATTAAATTTAGAAAAGGGAACAACTGTTATTTGTTACCAATTTATTTAATCTGTTGAGTTAAATTGGAAATCGATTACAATTAAATATAATTAAATATTACGTTAATATGAGTTAAGAGGATAACTGAAAATGTGAATGTAATTAAATGTACAGAAATGTCAATTATATTCATAGGGCAATATTGATTTAATAATAAGAGTGAAACCAAGATAAATGAATTTAGTGGGACTTTAAATTATAATTAATGTGAAAATCGACAAAAAAATCAATATAATTGAAATATTGCAACTAATATGGTAAAAGATGATAATTGTAGAATATCGATGCAATAAGATGTAAACCAATGTTAACTATGTCCAAAAAGTAATGATTGATTGAATAAAAAGATTGAAATCTAATTAAATCAATTTATTGGAATTGGAATATAATTAATTGGGATTAAATGTAATTAAATATTGTGGTTAATGTAAGAAAATGCGTCAATTGTAGAAAATAAGGATAACAAGATAGAAATCTATGTTAATAATTTCATAAGGTATTGGTTGATTTAATAGTAGGAGTGTAAATCAGAATAAAAGAATAAAAATGAATAAGTTTAGTAAAGGAGTAAACATATGTTTATTTATTTGAAATGTTTGATAGTTGAAAGATTGATTGTAGAGACGAGAAACTATTATTTAGTAAGAAATGTATCATTATTGTTTGTATCCAATAGTGTATAAATATGTTTAAATTACTATAAGATAGGAAATAATTGTTCTACTTCTCATTACATTCATTTAATCCATTTTGAAACTTAATCAACTGAAATTAATGTAATTGAAAATTTTCAATTAATAGGAGAGAGAATACTAAATTGTAAATTAATTGGTGTAATTAAAAGTAGCTTATGTTTTGTGAAAATATAAGGAAAGTTTGATTTAATGAAAAGAACATTTACATCAAATAAAATGAATGTTTCATTTGTGAATATAGGTTTAATTTCATTAAAATAAAGAATAGAATGATTGATTTTAAAGCAAGAAATATATGTTTATTTGAACTGTGTTTTAGCTTACAGATTGGTTACAAGAATAGGAAAATAATCTATTTTAGTAAGTTATTTATTAATCTTGTGTATAAACAACAAATCTATAAACGTGCTTAAATAAAAAATTGTTCTATTTTTCAATTATTTTATTTTAGTAGTCTGTTTTGAAATTTAACTTTGTAAGTAATTACAATTAATGTAATTCAAATATTTCAATTAAAAGAAAAGAAAACGTTGATTGCAATTAATAAATTTAATAAAAGAAACGCATGTTTTGTGTTAAACAAAAAGGGTGTTTTAATGGAAATAAAAGATCATTTTGGGAAAACCAAATTGAACGTTTTCATTTTTTAGGTAAGTGTAAATTTTTTATTATGCGTAGATAAAAACCTAAATGCGTACAAATTTAAATATTATTTGAGTTAATGAAGTTAATTTGGTTACGTTTTAAAAAAATTGAATTTCAAAAGGTTGTGCGATATGCATGGTCCATTCATTTCTTTTGTTATTATTTGTTGCATGAATGTTTTAAAATAGTTACCTTATTATTAATACTTGATCCGTTCATTTCTTCTTCTATTTAATACCTGAGCCTAGACTTTTAGGTTGTATTTAATTCTTGCCACCCCATTTTCACGTATACAAAATTTTACTTTCCTTTGGTTTGCAAACTTTTCCATTCCTAAGTACATTTTCTTATGCATTATTAATGCTTGGAGCTTTCAAAATAAAATGTGACATTTATTTTTTTCCTCCACCTTCATTTTCTAATTATAAATAACCTACAGCTTATTTTTTCATTTGCGTTTTGTTTCTCCTGACACCTCATATTCAAAAGCTCTTATTCTTGCAAATACAAAAGCTTTCTTTTATGAAACATGGTTTTGGAAATTTTAAAGAACCATCCGGTGTGAAATAAGCGTTTGGTTGTTAAAGAGACCGGGATCAGATATTGTCATACTCTCTGTCAATACCGAAAACCACTTTAACAACTATGTACGTGGTGGAGATTCCAGAATGAAGTAGGATGGTTTGACGAACGATTCTGTATGAGGTATTAACGTAGCCCTAACTCCCGTGAGTCAGCTTGTTGTGGCTAAAACATAAGCTATACCGGGTCAGGTGAGGTCGCACCTCCTATCAGGCACATTTATTCGATACCATATTATGACTTTGTGATTGTTTTGGTGGCCACCCCTCGATTTAATTATGGGAGTGTGTTCCGAGGTGGGCTGTAGTAGCTGCTATGCGTTACCACCGGTCTGGAAGTGCAAATGGTAGAATCCTACCATGGCATTACCTCGCGTGCGTTGTCACGTGTCTTATCGCGTCCACTACCAGTTTGTTTTGTACCGAACCTATGGAGTGCCCTCTGGGCAAACCACCGGTTTGGTGGAGCTTACGGTACTGCATAGACTACGGGAATATATAAAATGTGTTAAGTGAGATATGGGTAACGTCTTAATGCTATTTTAATACTTTACTGTAGACATACTATAATAGTGTATGTACTATATAGTAGATAGTTTAACGGATACTTAGGAGATGGTAATCCCGAACATCTCTTAAGTTACTGCGCTCACGTTTGACGCTGAATAGGTGATGTCAAACCTCGTAAACATCTCCGACGCCGTTACACTCATATTTATTTACTGTTGATTTAACTTAAAATCTTTTAGTTCTGACTCGAATGTTTTGTCTTTTCAATTCGCTCGGGTCAGTCTGAGCTATATATGTATCACCTTGCTATATATTCCTTTGTGATGTATAGATTATGTTGTTCTAATTGTTTCTATTTGATAATAAGGTGGATAATACATTAGATTAGTTTTCTAATGCGCTTATTGAATCGAAATCTATATTGTGCAAGATATTTTATTGTCCGACATTTAACATTTGCATATAATTTTTTATCACCTTACTTTGATTTGAATATGATATACAGATATGGTTTTACCAATAACATACTATTGTATTTTCAAAACTTTACATTCAACGTCGTGTGCGTAGCACGGGTTCGCATTCGTATATGTTGATTTTCGGATAAGCTGATCTTAGACAATTGGCATGTACGTCTTACGTTCAGTGGTCATGAGATCAGATGATACTGATCAATTCTATCGTCCTTCCTAGAAGGTGAAAAAAATCCGGTCATACTTCACGTGAATATCAAAATGTCATCGAATTAGCCTATAATAATAATATTAAAATATTCTCTTCTATGTAAGTGGATTAATTTAGAAATTTGACCAAGCACATGACATAACGATCCATGCGTCTTTACATGTGTAAGAAAAAACATGATAAGTAGGGAGAACAAAAGCTGGTAGGATTCAGTCGTCGACATTGCATTTTCCAATGGTACATGTACTCTCTCTCTCTCTATATATATATAGATATCTCTCTGGCTCCTATTTCTTCATGTCAATGTAATATGACAAGCACGTGTGTCCAAATTACATATGCATTGTCACCATAAGCTCTTTCTTCTTCTCTCCGCTGTAACTTTTACATTTACTTACATTTAACGCCAAAATATTCACGTGTAAATAACGCTAGAATATCTGTCACGTTGACAAGAAAAATTAGAAAATGACCAACGATATTTTAACACTGCATTCCTTTCTTCTTCTTCCCTTTCTCTTTTTTATTTCCCACTTCTTCTTTTTTGGGCCATTTTAGCTAATCGAGAATCCCAGATGGGCAACATCCGTTTTTTTCCCCCATAATCTACTGTTATAAAAAAAACGTACAGACACAACGCAGTGATGTAAATAAAACGACAGTGTATTTGATGTGTAGCTACCACGATCTGTACAAGGTCCCAGAAGCTTTCATTTGATTTATTTATTTATACAAGGTGTAGCTAGCTATCTCGATCGCGTGTGCCTCCGCCGCCGTTTTATCATCCCTATGCTGTCCATTTGTCTCCCCTAATTAACCTTCCTCTTTTTAAGTGCACTATAAAATATTATAAATATGTAACGTACGACGCAAATAAAACCAAATGAAATATTCTAGTACTATAATCTATAATTTTCCGATCTGTGTCGTATTTAGTAAATATGAGAAATGTACCCTTTTTGCTTAAACATTCATGTCCTTTATTTTGTTGACTTTGGAACTAAACCAAATCGCTTGTAATATTACATCCATCGAAAAGTGAAAGAAACCAGCCAGCATATTCTGACGTGAAAGTAAAAAATGACGGCTATGCAATGCCAAAAATATGCAAGCAAAACATTCAGAGCTATTTAGCAACGACCAAACTGATATCACTGTCTCTTTTCAACACTGTATATAAACTTATTTAAACATTAAATTTTATAGGGTTTTGTTATCATGTGCCCTAAGGGCACAGGTTAATAATCACTTTTTACACTAAAAGACAAAAAAAAAAATCAAAATGTCTATATTATCCTTACCGAATTAAAAAAGGTGGAATTCAGGGGGGTGTATAAGGCAATTTTGCATTTTTTAACATGTGCCCTAAGGGCACATGTGCCCTAAGGGCACATGTTAGCATTTCCCAATTTTATAATGGATTGATTGGGAATGCGCGATGCATTTCACTTTTGCTGTTCTATTTCTCTGCTGCAAAAATGCGATGATATTTTTTATGTTTGAATTACATATGCGTGTAAGAATTTGATACAGATTAGGCCGAGAGAGATTTAACGGTAATTACAGAAGGACTGCCTTGTACTAACATGGTTAAATTGAAGTTAATTCTATGTTTAAGCATTAACCAACAAAACCTTACGTAGACATATACACACGTGCATAAAAGTACCACCATTGAGACTAATTACTCTATTGCACTTATAGATACATGGGAAGGAAACAGTGGATTTGATATGTTACACAAACTCTTTTGATTTCATCCTTCCTTAGAGTCTTAGCTCCACACTAAGGATTTATCAGAACTCAGTACACGGATCCTCCCTTGATACTGCTGTATCAATCATCTTTCCGAAAAGATAAGAGTCTGTTTGGTTTCGTTTTTAGTTTTGCGTTTTGTGTTTTCAACATACAATACAAAATACAAGAAAACGAGAAAAATTCTTTTACAATTCTTAGCCATTACGACGATCGACGGGAAACGAAGGGGATGAATTGTTTTTCGTCCTTTTATTATGCCTCAAAACACGAAAAATCAAGTAAAACTTGTTTTCTGTTTTCTATGTTAATTTCATTTTTCGAAATTGCGTGTTTTCCAACAATGTATAAGAAATGCGCATTTTTGTTTAGACGAAAACACAAAACTAATAACATCAAACCAAACGGGGCCTAGAGTTGCGATTCCTTTTCCTTTCCTTGTTCAATGACATAAAATCAAACCAGCTTCACTCGCGGTCCTACCCACTTCACTTTTAGGCATGCCTATCTTCTTTTAGGCATCATCAGACAGTTTCCGAGCACTCTACAAATGGTTCATACTCACTACGTCATAGAATCTTCGCATTGTCATCTCTTGATATCACAAATAATGGCCGTTGCCATTCTTGCCATCACCGTCGTTCGGCAACTGCCGATGTGCTTCCTCTCTACTACCGCTGTTATATCCTTCTTCTGCTCTTTGTCTTCTTCTTTGCAGTTGCTACTACGAACCACGTTATGTAGCAGTTGCTACCTCTTTTTTGAATTATCATGTAGAACGTTATTCTCGAATTCCACTAAAGTCCTAAGCGGAACATTAGACGACCACTCCACTATCCACTATGCTCTTAAGATTATGTTCCACACCAAATCACATGCATACAGTTCATCCAACTTAGGTTTCACTCCTAACAAAGCTACATACATACCCAAAGTCCTAAAAATCTTCTATGAAATCCTTTGCATCTTCGAAATTCAACAATAACATCAACACATCTTTTTGTGCTTTTGTAGCAACCCTCTCCGGAATGGTCCTAATTTTCGATCCAATAAAAGTCCAATCGAATCTTAAGCCCATTCCCGAACTGGCTGTTGGTTGGTAAATAAACAATATACAAAGCTATCTACCTATACTTTCATAATTTCACAGTGGAAGAGATAAAATATATTAATAACAAAAAAAATATCCATTTCACATATGCTAAATCACAGAGATACAACATCCCAAAATATCAATAATACAATGTCTCAAAATAAATCACCTACATACCTAAAAACCTGGATACATTCGAGTATATAAAAAACATGGACAAATAACTAAATTGCAACAATCTTCACCGTCGCCTTCATCTTCTCCATTAGCATCGTTTCCCCTAACCTGTGGGCTGTAAGGAGGAAGGGGTCGGAATAACAATGTCTGGTGAATGAAAATCTCAAGTCTTACCATAATAGTATTTGGGCAGTATAATTTATATAAGTATTATGTCTTATGCATCATATACTTTAATAAACTAAATATACCACCAACTATAGGCAAAATGCTCTTCCAGTCCAGCTCCATAATGTATCTCCAACTGTAGGCCAATGACTCTTTCCAGTCTAACTTTATAACTCTAGTGCATGTGCAATGCAACTATGGAGTCTGACGATCCATCTACCTCTTTAATGGGAAATAGAGTGACTTTGATCATTTAATACCTATACGCAAAGCAGATCCCTGTCATTTACTACCCGAACCAAGGCGGACCCCTCTTTGGTACTTCCTAGCTACCATCGTAAGAAATCTCATAAGGCCACTTAATACTTCTTTGATTGGGAAGATGCAGACTGTACAATAGTCACTTAATACCACAACCCCAAAACGGAACCCCTTCAGAGATTTCTCACTACTGCACCTAAAAGATAATCACGACCATTATATATGTCTTATATAGGAAAGCAGACCCTATAACAGCTATTTAATACCTCCAACGCAGAAACAGACCCATATTGTGATATTCGTCCTATGACCCGTAACCCAATCTATGACGTCTCACATTAATCCAATTGCTCGTAGGTGCTGGTAGCCAGATTAGCTAAGCAGACTTACTTAACAGAATTGGAACTAACCTCGCGTCTACCGTGGGTACTTATTGTAGGCAATGTCTCATATCAATTCCAAAGTCACAATGCTAGTAGCCGGATTAGTTGGACAGGCTTTTATGTGCTTTTCAATGACATCATATCCCTATAACTTAGTCATATTTCTGCTCTGTGATATTACCAAATATAATAGGATACATATATACTATATATGTTTGCACCAAAAATGGTCACAAACACCAAAAATAGAATAGTAGAGAAATAAATGAAGAGTAATCTAAATTAAAAGAGGAGATAAGTAATTATGCAATAAGAGTAAAGCAATAACAAAAATACAAGGATTTATAGTAGTTCGGCGTTGTGTGCCGACGTCCACTTTGAAGAATTCCCTTTATTGATCACTTGTAAATTTGATTACAATAGAAGAATAAAGATATCACTTGATTACAATGGAGTCTACAGTAACAAGCAGCGTCCCCTCAAATGAAGAGAGAAGTCTATATTTATAGGTTGAGACGACGAAATATCTCGTTGGAAATTCGGCAGAAGGCTCTCCGCATCCATAGGGACCCACCAGAACAATCGCATATGCTAATTCTTCATTTTGAACGATCGGGGCCGATCGTTATTTTTGGCTCTGATTGATGTGTGATCGTTCGCGGTGGCTTGTCATTACCTCTAAACCTTGCTCTCAAAGTTTGGTGTCATTCTGAGTTGTGGTTTGTGAGATATCAACCAATCTTTGTTGAATATGAATCGTTCTGCTGATTCTGTACGATCGTTCATGAACGATCGATATGTTTTTCTGATTTTTGTGAGTTTTGTCTTGCGATCATTTTTTGTGGACTCCACTCTTCATTATATTGATGCTCTGAAAGTTTCAAGTGTGTTGGACTTGTAGATTTTGAGATATCGATCGATCATCGTTGGTTTATCCTGTTTTATGGATCGTTCTTGGTCGATCCATTTAGATTCTTCCTTTGTCCATATCAAGCATATGAACTCCGATTGACTTGAAATTTAAAGTAGCCTTATGGGGCCTTCCTTGTCACTTCATACTGATTGCACCTTGATTGGGACCCGATCCGAATCCGCTCGACCATCGTTCATAGTCTTGTATATAACTGATCCCCAATACTGGTAACCATCTGTTTTTAGCCAAGTCTTCGATTTCACGGCCTTGCAAAAAGGTGGGATAACATTTGCCCCTCAAAGTACGTCCTATTTAAACATGACGTGCTTTGAATCGTTGCATCAATTGTCGGAAAGAGTTCCATCCAGTTTATTGAATAGTCGCCATCCTTCCATTGAGCTGCTTCTTCACTAATAGTTGTATCCCTTTTTGTTTATCATGATTGTTGGTCAATTTCCAACAGTATAAATATCGAATTACGGCTTGTCGAAGATTACCTTGCTTTGTTTTCGGTGATTATCATGTTGGAACTGGACCAGCCCACAGCAGAAGTTATAGGTGAATTTCAAAAAATTTACCCTATTCGATCTTTATTTGGCCTATGAAGTCTAATTCATTTAGAACAATTCTAATTTTTTTTAAAATAAAATCATGTATTTTATTTAAATCTAAGTACTTTGTAATGTAAAGTTAATTTTCATGATTTAATTTATATATATACATGTATCATATACATAAACATATGTGTGTGTGTGTAACATAATAATCCGTGAAGGGTATAACATGCTCGTATATAGTGTTGGAATTTACATCGCAACAGACACATTAGCTCATTTCGTATGTATTGTATGTTGTCTAAATATATGCATAAATCTATAATGAAAAGTATATTTATATAATACGTATACATATATTTAAAATATATTTTATAACTAAAAGTCAAATATATATATATATATATAATTTAAAACATTTGTATAAATATATATACATAATTAAACATATAAAATTATACATACATATATATATAATAATTAAAATTATATATATATAAGGTTAAATCGCATTTTATTTAATGGCGACTTGAAATCGCGTTTCCTGGCGATTTTTTTCTTCGGCAACCTGATTTGGGGTTCTGCTAACGCGACCAATCTTCAGTTCCATTCTCGATCATCTCGTCTTCGCGATGCCTCGTCGCAAGAAGCCACCGTCGTTAGACCTTACTGCGCTTAGGTCAGAGACCAGATCTGGGAAACTTTTTCCCTTCCAATCTGAGTTTGGCCCTTACTCGAATATCCGATGCAATCGATCCTCTGACTTTTGATCAGTCACAAGCTTCTCCTTCTTCTCATCGTTCGGCAGGCATCCTTGGCGTTTAGGAATCGAAAACAGCCCTTCGGTGCTCTCTGCTTGAGTCGTTGTCAAGTCTGCCGATCTCTGGTATAAGCATTCCCGTACTGTGTTCCCCACTGTCGCTTTTGCTTGTTGCGACAGCGTGTTGCGAGCCTAAACAATGGTCTAAATCTCGTGCCCCTACTCTTGGATTGAACGATGATAATGTTGAACTGTTGTTGTGTAGTGAGAATGTCGAGTCTCTCCTTGACGACTCCAATGTTGTTGCGGCAGAAGTAACCAAGTTTGAAACTGACAATATGCAAATTGGTGAATGCTCAAATATTGTTTGTGGAAATGACTGTGAAGCTACAGCTGAAAATGGCAGGTCTGTGTGTCTTTCCCCGGTTTCTTATCCTAAGATGTCGACTCTTGGTCTTCTCTATTCTCAAAACTACCCAGCAACGCGAGTGTTCATTCCCCGAGAGTATTTGATAATGTTGATCTTGATGGAACTATGGTTCCTCCTTTCGAAGTGATTCAAGCTGGCATTGACTATTGGAAGGACTAGTTGGTTGGATTTTTCTTGGATTCCAAACCAGACTATCAATTAGTTAAAGTGAGATGCAATCAAGTATGGAAGCCCAGAGGAGGTCTTAGCGCCCACTTTGATAATGCTATGTACTATTTCAAGTTCCCTCATTCTGATTAGAGGCAACGTATCCTTGAATCTGATCCGATTCTAATCGCTGGGAAGCCGTTCATTATCACTTCATTGAATCCTTCTGTTGACAGGGCGATTGAGTAGGTCTTATCTATTCCCGTATGGGCCCACTTTTCTCGTATTCCTTCAGTGATTCTGCCTATGATCGGTCTTGACTGGCTGGCCGGCCTGGTTGGCAAGGTGATTTGTTATGACGCAAACACGGTGGCAAGGAAGAGACTAGTTTATGCCAAAGCCTTGATTGAGATAACTCCTACCAAACCCTTACCCTCTTCCCTTCGTGTTCGTCTTCCAGGTGGTCATGAAGCTGAGATTCTTGTTCGATACAGTTGGAAGCCAGATATATGTACATCCTGTCAGTCTTTTGGGCATTCCACTGATTCCTATTCGCGTGGGTCATCTGATGCTCTTTTGTCCTCGAGGACCCCGCTTCCTAGACCTCCTGTTAGGAAGTGGGTTCTGAAAGCTGCCCCAGTTATTCCATCCCTTCCTTTTGATGACATCATTCAGGATGCTCCTCCTAATATTCCTCCTCCCGTTATTGATCTGGTTGTGGATGTTTCTTCCGACCCTTTGTTTGATGGTCCTTCCATTGTTTGGGACCTTGATGAGCGTGCTTGGCTACACCTACCTTCGGACATGAGATTCTCGCCCGAGAGAAATACCTTTTATGCTTACATTAGTGACTTTGTTGAGGATACGAGAAGTCTTATTTACCATATTGATGGTGGGGGCCTTGCCCTCACAAGGGAGGGTGAGATTGGTGAGGTGAACAAGAGTAAGTTCTATGATGTTTTGTGGGATAGGAAGTTTATTTACTCTCCTGCTTCTGTTGGTTATGCTTCTAACCTGGTTCTGCTTTTTGCTGCATATGCTGATGTTTTTGGTCCAGTGTCAGATGATGGTAGCGCTTGTCCTTCCTCCCCTTCGGGGGGATAGGCAAGCTCATTTGTAGTAGTATAAGCCTTTTTGTCTATCTCTTGTTCCTTAGTGTATCAGTGGCTCATCCACTTTAATCAGCTGCTCTGTGCATGTACAGATCAACTGTTCTTTATTTATATATGGTGGCACGACCTACTATAATGCCAGCTAGCCTTGCTAAAAAAATGTATATATATATGAATAACTAATTACATTCAAATAGTTAAAATATAAACATAAATATTTTAAAATTATTTCCAGATCGAAATTATCATAACAAACATAAAATAATAATTTTATAATTTTATCATTATTATATATATAATAAATAGTTTTGATCATAATAACTAAAATATTAGTAATAAATATTAAAAAAATAAAATTTTAAAATTTACAAAAATTTAGGATCATAAAATACATGATCAAAAAATTTTCCATGATTTTTTGAAATAAAATATTATTTTTAATAAATAAAAGAAATGTTCAACCGAAGTAATTTAATTATTAAAAATATTATAAATTAAAAAAAATCTGAAATTTTTTTCATTTGTTATTGCATAGACGTAGTAATTTAAAAAAATATAAAATCGAATTTTTAGTGCAATAATTATTTTAGATATAATAAACAATTCAAATAATCAATAAAAGATAATTTAAAATTATTTATATATATATATATATATAATTTATTTTCGAATTTAATAATTCATATTATGTATAAATAGGTGTAAGGAAAAATTCTAAGCTGTTTATATATTATAAATATACATATATGTAATTGTATGTTTAAAATATACATTAATCTATATTTAAATTAATATATAAATACATAAAATAATTAATAATGACAAAATTTAATTTTTTATTGAAAATTAGATTTGTTTATATATAAATTATAATATATAATAATATAACCATGCACATAACCAAACTAATTTTTGACAACTGCATATACCTACGAAAATCTCACCTAACTAGATATACAACATTAATTTATATACAGATTTGAGGTTAATAAATATTAAATCATAAAATATGATATGATTACTGTAATATATAAATAAAATACCAATTGATGATGCCTTTGAGTCCACTTGAATCAATGAATTCCCTTCTCTAATTATGCTCGATCCGTCATATTGCAAGTCTGGAATCGTCGACCTTTTCTATCAAAAAGTGCTTTTACTTAACTTGAATTGATTTGAGATTCTTAGAACTGATATGGGGATTAATTTCGACCAGCAAACTTGATAATTATGGCAGCCAAAAGTTCTATTTGATTAAGGGTTTAGAGATCCATATATATATATATATATATATATATATATATATATATATATATATATAGCCTTGTACAAGAGAGATATTAGGACAATCTCATTACCTATTCTCTCTTAATCTTAGCCATCCATCTCTAAGTCTAATCCTAAGTTTTTGTCACCTCCAATAACTTGCCAAAAACTGAAATTTGCAGCCCTAATGATGGGCTTTAAACCCATTTAATCCCTAGCCAAAATGCTATGCAATTAAATCTAATTTAATCGCTTATCGATATCGTATATCGATTGGTACATTTATAACTATTATAAATATATATAACATTATTTATTTCTCAAATTATATTCAAATTTTATAATTAATATTTCTTAAATATTAATTAATTTATAACAATTATAAACTAATTAAATCGTTCGGTCTTAAGGGAATTCATCATTTCGGCTGTGTAACTCTTGAGTGTAAATTTGGTCAGTGATTAACATCGAACTATTCTAATGTTAACGTTCACACGTCACTTAGCAGGTGGTGTGACATTATGGCCAAATTTATCGCTTACTCATTTTCAGTAAAATCCAATTTTAGTTTAATAAGCGTTACCCGGTTGTGACATTTGTTTACACCAATTCTCTTCGTCAAAACTATATCACTTTGGACTTGTGGAATTTGGTAATGGTAAAAATTCCAACCTCATCCACATTCAACTTTATAGTCTAAATACAAATTCCTTGGTTTAATAATAATAATAATAATTAAACGAAATGCTCTGGCCGGAGACTTTGACTTTGAGTTGACTTGAGTTGATTGTGATACTAACCGCATATAACTGAGGTGATGAATCCTCTCTTGAATAGTGTTTCACTTCCAATACTTCCACTCGACCCAACTACAGTCACTCGATGGACGCCATGCCATGATTTGGCTATAATCAAAGCGGAGCTTTCGTATTGAAGATCCACAGTATTCTCAAGTCGAGAGAACTGTGTAAATCAATCACATCGATATTTTCTATTTGACCTTAGTTATATTAACTAACAGAAAACTATCGAGTAAGTCGTTCCATAGTTATCCAATAACTATTAGTACGTAATCCCTAGGTGCCCCCAGCAGTCGTGAGTAATACACTGCCCAATATTTGGAGAGCGTTACGTGCTCCAGTCTCAACTGGTACATCGATATCCAGTCCCGATGCATCTTGACCATGAACATTTGAAATGGTATATTTGTTTCATTGTGATAAATTACTCACGATTACAACACTTTGTAACTACTATCACAAAATATACCATTTATGGATTTTTCTATTAAATATACTTTTAATTAAGTTAATTAATTAATATAATCACATTATATCAAGTATATAATAGGAAGAAAATACCTTCTATTTCGAACAAGATTGGTCAACGAGTTAGATATATGTAAAAAATTACATAACTGCCCCTAGGGCATACCCCTAACTCTATCATATCAGGCTACAGAAATCTGATTCAAACTTTTCTCCAATTGACTTCAAGCGAGAATTCAATTTCTGTTGATTTCAAAAAATTGAATTTTGAAACATACACTGGTATGTATATGTGTTTATACTTGACTCCCGATCATGATTTCACGTCCACGGGTCGTTGTCAAGCTATAAAGTTTTTTTTGTTATGATCTTACCCAATTTTTATTGGATACAACAAAAGTTCGGATCATTTAAGATGATCATTTTAGAATGATCGGTGCAAAAACGATTATAACATTTGTACTTAAGGAACGATCGGTTCCATTCTTAGGCCATAAAGGATTGGCCTGCCTCCCTTATAAAAGCGTTTCCACCTAGCCATTTTCACTTTTTTCTCTTCATTTCGTATCATTTCAACTTTAACTAGAAAAGAAAACAAATTGCTCTCCTCTTTTCCTCCATCATTCCAAGTAATGACCCAAACTCCTAAAGCAAGAAATCAATCCTCCTCCACATTAATTACCAGTGCATTTGTCCCTTCAGATCTCGCATAGATCCGAATTCGAATCGATTTGCTTCTTCAAATTCAGATTTAGGTAGGTTGGACTTTGGGTTTTATTGATTTCATGGTGTTCGATTCGATCCATAGAGCGAGTAGCGGTTGGAGGAGATGGAAGCTTCAGCCAATCATTTTTGGGGAAGATGGAGTAGCTGTCTTGATGTGGGATGATTGTTCTTGAACGATCGGTTAAGTTTTTGGACTTAGTGAATTTTAAAGGAGATGGATTGATTTGCAGAACGTTCAGATGAAGTGATGTAATGCCAACAATCGATCTGTGCCTATGTTGATTCGAACGACCGGTTGAATGTAGAACATGAACGATCGGATGAATTGATGGAGCGAATGATAGGTAAAAGCGGGTGAAATGAATTGATGGAGCGAACGATTGGTAAAAGCGGTTGAAGTGGAAAGAATGATCGTATAGAATGGTTGAGATGAACAATCGGTTGGAGATTAGAGATGAACGATCGGTTGGATGGGATTTGGTGCTACTATTGACGATCGTTATAGTACGATCGTTTACAAACGATCGTTCTAGAACGATCAGCTATGCCTTGGTGGATGGATTGATTGTCAGCAACTAATTTTTAAAATAGAACTTGAGTACATGAACCTGGACTTCGAGATGAGCTTCAGCTTTAAACACTTGAATGGACACTTAGACTTGCATATGATTTAAACTGCATATTCGGAAATTCATGACGTTTTTAACTATGATGTGAACCAATGCCTTAAACAATTCTCTTAAAGCTCATCTATGACTTAAACATAAAAATTGATCTCAATCTGACAATTGATCCTGAAACTCAGGCTGAATCATTCCCTAACGATATAGTGAATCGATTTAAATGGTCAACGATGATGGCTACTCCGGTCGAACTTTGAAGTCTCATCGTCCTTTTCATCTTTAATTTTGTATAACTTATCACTGTATTGCATGACACTCCACCACACAAAACTAGCACTCAATTTGCACTGGGGGTACAGGTTATTTTATCTAATCATGATTTTTTACTAAGTTCTACAGCAATCGGCTCTAGACGTTTTGAGTGCCTTGCAGCTATGTCTGCTGGACCATCTTCTTTGTAGGGTAACCCCAATGCTGAATCTAGCTCTACCACTAAG
This sequence comes from Allium fistulosum, assembly GCA_030737815.1. Classification (NCBI taxonomy): domain Eukaryota; kingdom Viridiplantae; phylum Streptophyta; class Magnoliopsida; order Asparagales; family Amaryllidaceae; genus Allium; species Allium fistulosum. The sequence goes on from CM060906.1 coordinate 777,066,831, forward strand.
TCAAACAGTCCATCTTCTAGCTCTCATTCATAGCAACCAGAAGGCTCCAATCCACCATTTGATTTTTTTTCCGCCATACCTATTCTCCCAGCAGAAGTCATTGATCCTGCTCCTGACACTTTGGAGGATGCAGTCATCTTGGAGGATCCTATTGATTCTGTAGCTTCGAAAATCAGTGAGGCTTCTCTTCGCCGAATCTGTGGAAAGACGTGGAATTTCTTTTAATGATGTACTAGTCCCATCATGGGACGGCAGAGCTCACAGGCCCCCGGAGGGGTATACGGCATGCAATAAGTTCATTTGTTGGGCTGGTTGGTCCCGCTATTTAACTCGTACATCCATGAAATTCTTCATTATTTGAGGATAGCTCCAGTGTAGTTACATCCGAATGGCTATGCTCTGCTCAATTGTATATACATGGTGTTTGTGGAGTTCTTACATCGTCCTCCAACTACTAATGACATTCGTTTCATATTTACATTCAAGCGAAGGATGGGGAGTTTCTCGTTTACTTTTTTGGAGTCAGTTGAAAAGCTGTTAGATATTGACCGACACATGAAATAAGTTGAGCGCCTTTAAGAGCGAACGGTTCTTTGTGCGATGCCCACCAGGTTTCGCTCGATGATGGTTGGAGAGACGTAAGTGTCACTCTACATTTTACACATTAGCTATGAATACCATTCCCAGATCGTATCATGGACAAAGCGGTCTTCTAATTTTTACAGGCACTGTCACACGGCCTAGTGGCAATCTTTATGAAGTGGCAGTCACGATTCTGAAAATTACTCCTCCCGACGACAGAAACATTGAATATCTTCTTACTGATAAATGCCTCATCACTTTTTGTCTGATGGAAGAAGGCTGTAGCATAGGATTAGTGAATATTGTCCGAGCGGCAGCGGTAAGACCACGGGCTACAATTGGTCAAAAGGGTAACTGGGTCGATCTTGTCGTGCCCCCAGTCTTGGGAGCTCAGGAGGTTACCGATATAGATGCCGAAAGAGATGAAGGTGACCAACCCAGTCATGATAATGAGATTCTTATCTTGGGTCGCGGTCGGATCCTCGCAGACCCTTCAGTCCTCGACTCTCGAAAAAGATACAGAGAAGAAACTTGTTTGTAGATTCCTAAGAGTTGTTTATCTAAGTTGTCAATCGCTCCTTAAGTTATTCCGGATGATTATGCTTCTCGCCCCTTTGAGCACTTGAGCGAACCACTTGATTCGTTATCCAACTTAGCGATTCCTCATGACGTTGACACATTTCACTTCACTGATGTGAGTGTTGGTGGGTCAGAATCCCCTACCAAAACTGAAATAGAAATTCCATCTACTAAAGAGGAGGTTACTCCTATGAGTAAAGCTCCAACATCTGGTCCGTCGGGGAGGGGGGATACAAGGACACTTGCACACACTTGCTCTTCACGATATGGCACTATGTTAATCTTGTGCTCTTTAATGTTGAAAGTTGAATAATTCTTTGCTTTCCTTTTGCACGAACCATGATGAAGAAAAGGAGTATGTTTGATTCTCTCCGGGACATACAACACTAATCTTCAGGTTCTCATTCAGGCTCGCACCGTCAAGGCAGCGGTCGAGAGTATTATGATCTCAGCTATCGCTCCAGCCGAGATCGAGATCGTCAGGACAGGGTGATAGGGATAAGCCCACTTATGACAAGCATCGATCAAGATCTAGATCCCCTCCTTCTAAGGGTTCTGAGAAACAAACTGATCGTCGGGACCCGCCTAACGATTCTTCTCGAGGTCCTACCTCTACTCTAGTTCCTCCACAGCCTTTGGTGCCTTCTCAACCTTAGTGGCCTAGTGATCATTGTTGCCACAATGAACATATTGCTCCCCATAAGCTAGCAAAGAAAGCACCGATATTGAGGCCACTACCAAAGAGCCCATGATAGATCCGGTCGCTCGCATGGCACAGCTCCAGGTAGAGTTTCCAAACCTATGCTTTGATGGTTTTTTCTTTCCTCCCAATCTAAAAATGGTCCCTCAAAAAGTACAAAAAATGACCATGTATTGTGTTACTGACATCTATAAGAAGTACATTGAGTGGATGAAAGCTGCCGAGAAGATGGCAAAAGTATCCTTTGAACAAACATCGAAAATTGAAAAGCTACAGCGCCAAGAGGCCCAGAGCAAAAGGATCATCGATACTTTAACAAATGAGCTAGAAGCTTTAAGGAACTCTCAGGCAGAGGCTGAGAGAAGGTCCGAGACTTCCATTAGGGCCTTGGATGATGAGAAAGCCAATCACCTGGATATGGTTTGGGTGTTGCATCATCGAAACCAGGAAATTGCACTTGAATGAGACACATCTCGGAAGAATGAATCCACAGCCCATAAAGAAGCAACTGAACTCAAGGCTAAGCTTGAGTATGAAGTTAAAGAAAAAAATGATGCGCAAAAGATTGCCCAGGACGCCTGTGAGTAGTTAGTAAAGGTTAGGCTCGAAAGATATGCGGCAGTCGAGAAAGCTAAAGATGTCGAAGCTCTTATCCAGTGTGAAGTGGATGCCGCTAAAGAAAAGACTAAAGAGGAATTTGCGAATGAGCTCAACCCACTTCTTGTTCTCTACAATGCTAATGTTCCTAAGTACAGAAACCTAGAGTGGATTCGAGATGACTATTCATACCGGCTTTTGCGCACCTGGGAATTCATTGTAGCCGAAGAGAAGAGGATGCTCAATGCCGAGGAGATTGATCTGATGAGGCTTAAAGGTGAGATCTTACTAGGCGACGAACCCAAAATTTTGCATGATGCCCAGCTTGCACTTCAGCAAGGGTCGGCTACTGCTTCTCAACATGAAGTGGGTGAAGGTTCCGGGTCTGTGCATCTTGATGTTGCTACTAATCTGCCCTCAGCATCTCGAGGTATTCCAAGCTCTGTCATGGATTCTTCGACCGTTCCAGGGTATAACTCGGATAAGCCTCAATATGATGTTCACCAGGAGCTCTTTTCGATTCTAGAGCGAAGCTCTAAAGGTACTCCAGCTCATCTCGAGAGCTAAAATGAAAAAGGTATCTCATTGCCATCTCCCATCTTTCAGAAGGTTGGGGTGTCGTCGGTTGATATTTCTAATATTTTCGCTTATGTTTCCTCAGCTTTAAGTTTTCCTGTTGTAGTTCCACCTCTTCAGCAAGAGCACCAACTTGGATCATAAGCGCCTTGAGTGAGTCATAGTTACAACCTAGATTGCTGCCCAAGGCACTCAAGAGGAAACTTTTGTCATCGATGATCAGTTCGTAGAGGCATTGCTTAGGAAAGGAAGTGATCCACACCATGAGATCCCAATTGATGATGATATTACGATCACGGGCACTTCTGATCCCACTGACGAGCTTAGTCTGAAGGAATGCTTCGAGAAGGAAGAATTGTTGAAGAAAAAGGCTAAGGCTGAGCCAGTCGATGAGGATCCCAATGATCCAAATCCTATCCCACTTCAGATAATTCCTTCTGGCAGGACGATTCCGGAAGATGAGATTCTTCCTGCTTCTGGGGGTGAGACCGCTTCGATTCCCTCTGCTTCTAAAGATGATACCTCTTCGATCCCTAAAGCTAAAGATGTCTCCCCGAGAGGAAGTAGAGGTAGTAAAGGACTAAAAAGAGGATCAAGTGGGTTTCAGGTGGATCTACTCCGAACAAACAAAAGAAGGAGAAGAAACCCAAGAAGTAGTAGTTGGGTTGATTTAACGTGTAGATAGTTTGTGGTGCTACTTCTTTTCTTTTGTTGGTTGTGTTTGTGCGGATTCGGCCCCCGCTTATAATTCTCTTTTTTTGGATGAACTTTTATTACAACCGACAAGTTTAATGTAAATATTTTTTTTTTCATTCGTAGAATTCTTATGTGTATTTGTTTAAGTGATCAAGCTATTACGTTTTCCATTCAGTGTACTTGTAATTCGTTGCTCGTTAGGTCAGATACTAATCTGATTCATCAACCCTAAGACCTCCCTGAGGTTGTGGCCTCGATCCGTATTCAAACATTAGGCTTGAACCTTAATGTTATGCTGTCGAATTCAACGGTCAAGTAGTTGTGCTTCTGCCTCCAGTCTTGGGTTGGCAGAATTAATTAATGGGTGGTCGAGCTCCATTTCCACTAACTGTTTTCTCATCCTGTTGAAATCAGGTTTGAGTCTTTAAGTGCTAAGCTGCTGAATCACACTTATTTATTCATTTATACTCATGTTCGCACTCTGAGGATAAGAGTTATTCCATAGGTGGTCAATCACACCCATTTATTCGTTTATACTCACATCCCCACTCCGGGGATTAGAGTTGTTTGAAAAGCTATCGAGTTCAATCTTCCTTAGTCGTTTTGCCCCCAAGTATAGGGTTTGATTCGGTGAGTGATAGGTCGAATCTCAGTCACTTTCAAGTTATGTCGGTCTCATCAAATGGTGGGATTTTGTTGGTCGTATATCATAGCTAATATGTACTACAACGGCATGTCACAAATATGATGGAAATATTCAAAGCTCTATTGCTGAATGAAAGGAAATGACAGAGTCTTCTGTCTTATTACATATCTATGAATTCAAATACAAAAGCAAATTGTAAAAAACTAAAAAAACTGAATAGGGAAACAAACTAAGTAAAATAGCGCCATTGTTGTTCGCTATTCCAAGCTCTCTGAAGAGTATGGCCATCAACGGTCGCTAGTTTGAAGGTTCCGTCTCCAAGCCTCCGTTTTGATGCAGCCCAAATTGGTGAAGTGTTAGGTCGCGAACGACCTAACGATTCCTTTAAGTCGCTCCAGCGACTTAGTGAAGCTCGTAAACGACCTAGCGGGGTAGCATAGTTACGCAGTGAAACATCGGAACGACCTAACGACCTATGCAGTCCCAGTAGGTCGGTCATGCTATCATCTTCTTAGGTCTCTTCGACCTTAACGAGTTACGACCTATGTAGGTCGCGTATGAAGCTTATGCCGCCTGGATATCTTGAGTCGCTTTGTTTTAGGTCGCATGTGTTACTAGGTCTTAGGTCGTGATACTATGTTGTAATGGGTTTGTATTTTCTTTAAGTCGTAGGTCGCGTTAGTTGTATTGTTAGGTCGCAGCCGACCTATGTGTTGTAATGTGTTTGTTCTTATGTCGCTGTGTTGTAACTGTTTGTTGTTTTTAGGTCGTCTGTTTTAAGTCGTAGGTCGCTGAGTGTGTTAGGTCGGTGCCGACCTAAGTGTTGTACAGTTTTGTGTTGTGAATTGTAAGCCTATAAATAGGCAGGTGGTCTCATTTGTAAAAAGTTGGTTGATTTGGAATAAAACTTTTGTTGTTAGCTTTGTGCTTTCATTAAAATCGGTAGTTGAGTGTGATCTCCTATCTCCATTTTCGGTATTCAAGTGCGCTTGAATCAACGATCGCTGAAGCCGATTCACGGAATCTAGTGCGCTAGATTAACGTACGAAGAGTCGTAGATCTTTAAACACGGTATCGTGCGCGATCAACGTGTTTGGGATAGCTAGAATCTGGTATCTTCGGATCAACGGATTTGGGCCATTCGGTATCTTCTACTCCATCGATCGCTACTTTCATCGTATCATCAATTTTGTAATCCGCTGCTGCATCATTTGGTATCGGAGCTAGACTTAGCCAATCATAGCTAAGCCGAGTCTTGGAGCCAATTCTATTTGAAGAATTTGAAGTTGAAGGCCATGCATCATTTGGAGAAGCTTGGTGTTCATTGTGTTCATCACGAAGTTGCAACAAGGTTGGAGTTTTCGATCCATATCCTTTTAGATCAAAAGGTTTGAAAGTGTTTGAGTTTGGCCGTGGAAGCTTTGCGCGCCAAAATTTGAATTGTGTACGAGCGAGCTAATCAAGTTAGGTCGCCAACCATTGTTTCCGAGCTATTGGAGCCGTGCGAATTTAAAACTTGAATTTGTTGAAGATTGTGAGATTCAATCATGCCGCCAAGAAGAGCTAATCGCCATCAGAACGTTGAAGCTTTGTATAGAAGAGAAGAAGCTGATGAGATGGAGCAAAGAATAAACGAAAACTTTAGTGAGAAGCTTAATGAAGGGATTGGTCGATTAGAGAAGATGATGTTAGTGATGAATCAAAATCAGAGAAGGGTTTCACCTGAATCTAACCATGGGAGAAGTAGAGTTTCACCACGTTCAAATCGAGAGAGAAGCATTGATAATGATCATAGAAGTGTGAGCCAAGACAGTTATAGAAATGTTCATGATCGAGATCGTGATAGGAATATGAATGATCGTGATCGGAGGAATGTAGGTAGAAGGGATGTTGGTGGAAGGAATGATGGTAGTAGAGATGTTGGTGGTCAGGATCGATATCGATATACATCTGATTTTGAAGAGGAGTTCGATGGTGGTAGTGTTCATGGACGAGGACAAGGAAGAAATCAGTCGGAGTACGATCACAAGTGGGAGTCTGGGATGAAGACTGAAATACCGGAATTCAAGGGAGGTATGCAAGCCGAAGAATTTCTTGATTGGATAGCTTATGTTGAGGAAATTTTTGACTTCAAAGAGGTTTCAGAGAATCGTAAAGTGAAGTTGGTTGCTACTAGGTTGAGGGGGAGAGCTATGGCATGGTGGTAGCAAACCAAACTTACTAGAGAGCGGATGGGGAAGTCAAAGATTGTTGCTTGGGAAAAGATGAAGAAATTGATGAAGGCTACGTTCTTGCCGTACAATTACCAATCACTGATGTATTAGAGATTACAGAACCTGAGGCAAGGGACGAAGACGGTTGCTGATTATGCTGATGAGTTCTACCAGTTAATTGCTCGAAATGACATTATGGAGACTGAAGAACAATTGACAGCTAGGTTTGTTGGGGGACTTAGAGCACAAATCCAGGATATGGTGAACATGTTCGATCCTAGATCTGTGACAGAAGCACATCAAAAGGCGTTGCCTTGGGAGAAACAAGGTAGACGTGGGGGAGGTGTGTTTCCAAGTTTTACGGGGCAGAACAAAGGATCGGGTAGTAGTTCTAATGTTCCTAAAGCATCAAGTAAACCGGTTGTCCATGAAGTGGCTAAACCGAAGGTCAATACCAATTTCAAATGCTATAATTGCCAGGAAGTGGGTCATAAGAGCAACGAATGTCCGAAACCGAAGATGAGAACCATGATTGCTGAGGCAGAGGAAGATGAGGATGTAGAAGCTGAATGTTCTAATTCACCACATGATGAGGAGGAAGAAAATGTGTCAGGAGATGAATGGTATTCATTGATGATGAAGAGGTCGTGTTTAACACCAAAATAGGAGGAGGAAACTAGCCGGTTGAGAAGTTACATCTTTCAATCAACATGCACTACCTTGGGAAGGGTTTGCAAGTTTGTCATCGATGCGGGAAGCTGTGATAATATTATCTCTACAGAAGCTGTGAAGAAGTTATCATTGAAGACAGAGAAGCATCCGAAACCTTACAAGTTAGCTTGGTTGAGGAAAGGTGGGGAGGTGAAGGTTGGACGAAGAGCTTGTGTTAATTTTTCAATTGGAAAGAAATACAAAGATGAAATTTGGTGTGATGTTGTGGACATGGACGTGTGTCATCTGTTGTTGGGAAGACCGTGGCAGTATGATAGGGTGGTGCTACATGATGGACGAACGAACAGTTATAGTTTCATGTTTGAAGGCACTAAAATCACTTTAATTCCTAAGAAACGACAACAAGAAGAAAGCAAGTTGGAGGAGATTGAAGAGCTTAAAACTTTGCTATCTTTGAAGGAGTTTGTTAAGGAGGTAGAAGAGGAGCCTGAAGTATTCTTCTTAATTGGACGTGAGAGTCATGAAGTGGTTGAGATTCCTGAAGAAGTGAAACCAGTGCTGGAAGAGTTTGACGATGTATTTCCTGAGGAGCTACCAACGGAGTTACCACCGTTGAGGGACATTCAACATCAAATTGATCTTGTTCCAGGAGCTATGTTAACTCATAGACCACACTACAGAATGAGTCCAAAAGAACATGAGGAGTTGAGAAGGCAAGTGGAAGAATTGCTTGAACAGAGGCGTGTACAGGAAAGTTTAAGTCCTTGTGCCGTGCCAGCTTTGTTAGTTCCGAAGAAGGATGGAACGTGGAGGATGTGTACCGATAGTCGGGCATTGAACAAGATTACAGTGAGATACATATTTCCTATGCCTAGACTAGTTGACTTGTTGGATCAACTTAGTGGAGCTACTATCTTTTCGAAGATTGATTTGAAAAGTGGTTATCATCAAATACGAATCAGACCAGGGGATGAATGTAAAAAGGTGTTCAAGACACGTGAGGGGTTGTACGAATGGCTGGTTATGCCGTTTGGTCTTTCGAATGCACCAAGTACATTCATGCGGGTGATGAATCAGATTTTTAGACCATTTATCGGGAAATTTGTGGTGGTGTATTTTGATGATATACTGATATATAGTGGAAGTCTAGAAGAACACTTGCAACATCTGAGAGAAGTGTTGATGGTACTGCGACAGGAACAATTTTATGCTACAACGAAGAAATGCGTGTTCATGACGTAGAGTGTTTTATTTTTGGGGTATGTTATATCGGGAGGAGGTATACAGGTGGATCAGAATAAAGTTGAAGCAATCAGAAATTGGCCACAACCCAGGATGATAACATAAGTTAGAAGTTTTCATGGTTTGGCATCATTCTACCGAAGATTCATACCACATTTCAGTAGCGTGATGGCACCAGTTACTGATTGTATGAAGGGAAAGCAATTTTCATGGTCGGAGGAAGCAGGATTTGCTTTTGAGAGAATCAAGGAACTTTTGACGACAGCACCGATTCTAGTGTTGCCAGATTTTCAGTTGCTGTTTGAATTGCATACTGATGCATCGAAGGTTGGAATTGGAGGGGTGTTAAGTCAGAAGGGACGTCCTATTGCATATTTCAGTGAGAAGTTATCGGGAGCAAAGATGAGATATAATACTTATGATGTCAAATTTTATGCTATCGTGCAAGCTGTGAAACATTGGAGACATTATTTGTTTCATAAAGAATTTGTTTTATATACTGATCATGAAGCGTTGAAGCATATGTAGGGACAGGACAAGATTGCAGCTAGACATGCTTCGTGGATTGCATACTTACAACAATTTACATTTGTGGTGAAGCATAAATCGGGAGTTACGAATAGAGTGGTAGATGCATTAAGTCGAAGGAATCATTTGTTAACTACAATGAAGGTTGAAGTGACGGGGTTTAATGTGTTGCCGGAATTGTTTTTGAGGATCCTTACTTTGCGAAGTTTGTAGATGAAGTCAAGGAGGGAAAGACGGATGAGTATGTGTTAGTGGATGGTTTTCTATTCAAAGGTAACAGGTTATGTATACCAGAAGGCAGTCTACGAATGAAGATTGTGAAAGAGTTACATGAGGAAGGTCATGTGGGGAGAGACCGTACATTACAGTTGATTTTGCAATCATATTTTTGGCCAACTATAAGAAAAGAAGTTGAAAATTTTGTTGAGAGATGTCATATTTGTCAAGTGTCTAAAGGGACATCGACGAATGCGGGATTGTATATTCCATTACCTGTGCCTATTAGACCGTGGGTTGATATCAGTATGGATTTTGTTTTGAGTTTTCCTAGAACTCAGTGAGGAAATGATTCTATATATGTTATGGTAGATAGATTTTCCAAGATGGCACATTTTATCGCTTGCAAGAAGACAGCTGATGTCGTCAGTGTTGCTCAGTTATTTTTTAAAGAGGTATATCGATTACATGGGCTACCTGAATCTATCGTTTCAGATCGGGATACTAGATTTCTAATCCATTTTTGGTTAAGTTTGTGGAAGATGGTTGGAACGAAGCTGAATTTTAGTAGCGCTTATCATCCACAAACAGATGGGCAAACGGAAGTGGTTAACAGATCATTGGGAAATTTGTTGCGATGTCTTGTGCAGGATAACTTGAAGAGTTGGGATATGAAATTATGTCAGGCAGAGTTTGCACATAATCACACTGTTAACCGTAGTACGGGTTTTAGTCCGTTTCAAATTGTATACTCAGCAAGTCCGAAGGGTCCATTGGATCTGACGACAGTGCCGTATCAGAAGGGAGTTGTTAAGCGTGCTTGTGATTTTGTGACTGAGTTGCAGGAGTGCCATAGAACTGTTCATGAACGATTGATTGCATCAAACGAGAAGTATAAACAACTGCCAGACAAGAAGCGAAGGAATGTGAATTTCAGAGAAGGTGATTTGGTTTACGCCGTGTTGACAAAAGATCGTTTTTCAGTGGGAACGTACAATAAGTTGAAAGCTCGAAAAATCGGTCCAGTGGAAATTTTGAAGAAAATCAATGAAAATGATTATCAGTTGAGATTGCCAGATAATGTTCATACTTCCGACGTTTTCAATGTCAAATATTTGATTCTGTATCATGGAGAGGAGCTTGTTGTGGAAGAGGAAAGTGCAAATTCGAGGTCGAATTTTTGTCAACAGGGGGAGGATGATGCAGCGCGATCTGCTAACTGTGCAAATTTGAGTCGTTCCAGAATTTTAGGTCGCTCACGACCTAGTGAAGGATGCTCGCGAGTTACTGGATTCAGCTTTAAGGCCTGCAAATGACCTAACTGGGTAGCAGAGTTACGCAGTGATGATGCAGCCCAAATTGGTGAAGTGTTAGGTCGCGAACGACCTAACGATTCCTTTAAGTCTCTCCAGCGACTTAGTGAAGCTCGTAAACGACCTAGCGGGGTAGTAGAGTTACGTAGTGAAACATCGGAATGACCTAACGACCTATGCAGTCCCAGTAGGTCGGTCATGCTATCATCTTCTTAGGTCGCTTCGACCTTAACGAGTTACGACCTATGTAGGTCGCGTATGAAGCTTATGCCGCCTGGATATCTTGAGTCGCTTTGTTTTAGGTCGCATGTGTTACTAGGTCGTAGGTCGTGATACTTTGTTGTAATGGGTTTGTATTTTCTTTAAGTCGTAGGTCGCGTGAGTTGTATTGTTAGGTCGCGGCTGACCTATGTGTTGTAATGTGTTTGTTCTTATGTCGATGTGTTGTAACTGTTTGTTGTTTTTAGGTCGTCTGTTTTAAGTCGTAGGTCGCTGGGTGTGTTAGGTCGGTGCCGACCTAAGTGTTGTATAGTTTTGTGTTGTGAATTGTAAGCCTATAAATAGGCAGGTGGTCTCATTTGTAAAAAGTTGGTTGATTTGGAATAAAACTTTTGTTGTTAGCTTTGTGCTTTCATTAAAATCGGTAGTTGAGTGTGATCTCCTATCTCCACTTTCGGTATTCAAGTGCGCTTGAATCAACGATCGCTGAAGCCGATTCATGGAATCTAGTGCGCTAGATCAATGTATGAAGAGTCATAGATCTTTAAACAAGGTATCGTGCGCGATCAACGTGTTTGGGATAGCTAGAATCCGGTATCTTCGGATCAACGGATTTGGGCCATTCGGTATCTTCTACTCCATCGATCGCTACTTTCATCGTATCATCAATTTTCTAATCCGCTGCTGCATCACGTTCGATGGCGTATTTTCCTTCCTATGTTGGTTTCATATGCAAAAGGACTGGAAAACTCGTTTTAGTATGAGATCCTCGATTTCGAAGGTCCTTGGTCGGACTTTGGCGTTATACAATCAGGCGACTCGATGCCGATATGTGACTGCCCTCAAATCAGCTTCTTTACGCTTCTCATCTATCAAATCTAAGGATTCAAAAAGGAGATTTCAATTTGTTCTGGGATCGTAATATGTCACACAATGAGAAGGGACTTCAAGTTCGATAGGGATGACGGCTTCAGAACCGTAAGCAAGAGCGAATGGAGTATGGTCGGTTGCGGATTTGTGGGTGGTTCTGTAAGCCCATAATGTTGTTAGGAGTTCGCCGACCCACTTATCTCCGGCCTTTTTCAAATGTTTCTTCAAGATGGAATTAATGACTTTATTGACGACTTCAACTTTTCCATTCGCTTGAGGGTGAGTGACTGCCGAAAATCTTTTCTTGAAATGATGACGGCGTCAGAAGTCTTTGAATTCGACACTATCGAATTGGGTCTTGTTATCAGTCACAATTGTTCGAGGGAGTCCAAAGCGACATATTATGTTTTGGACAAAAAAATTGATCACTTTCTTCATTGTAATCGTGGCTGAGGGTTCAACTTCAGTCTATTTTGTGAAGCAATCAACTGCTATGTTGGCGTACTTCGCACCACCTTTTGAGATCGGTAGAGAGCCAATTATATCGATACCACAAGTGGAAAATGGCCATGGGCTAATAATTTGTGTTATTTCAGTTGGCGGGGCTCTTGGTATCTTCATAAATATCCAGCACTTATCACATTTCTTAGCATAGTCAACTACATCTCGATTGATAGTTGGCCGGTAGTATTTGTATCGAAGTATTTTCTTTGCCAGGGCTTGCCCCTCGGTGTGATCGCCACATTCTCCTTTATGTATATCTTTTAGTACGCGCTTAATTTCATCGTGAGTGATACGCCAAAGTAATGGAACGAAATATCCCCTTCTATACATAATCCATTCTTGAATGACATAGCATGAGGCTTTGCGAAGGATTTGTCTTCTTTCATTTCTCCGTTCAGGTAATACTCCTTGTTGCAAGTAATTCTTGATGGGAGTCATCCATGACCCCTTTTCTTATTTAATTTCTAAGGCCCAATCAATTTCCATTTGGTCAATGCTCGGTGTGTCAAGTACTTCTACTGGAACCAAGCCCTTTTGCTACGCTTCTCCTATACTGGCAAGCTTGGCCAGCAAGTCTACTTTCTCATTTTGCTCTCTAGTAATGTGTGTAATCGAGTAGTAATCAAAATCATTCAACGGTTCTTGGACCCATTTAAGGCATGGAGCTAGTCATTGTCTAGCTTGATAGTCTTCCCAGACTTGGTACACTATTAACCGGGAGTCACAAACGATTTGTGTAGCCTCAACTACCAGTTCTTTAGAAAGCTTTAGCCTGGCAATCAGAGCTTCATATTCGGCTTCATTATTCATCACTTGGAAGTTTTTCTTTAAGGCATAGCAGATCGATCGCCCTCAAGGGGTCACTAATACAACTCCTGCACTAGAACATTGATCGTTGGATGCTCTGTCCATATACATTTTCCATCGTATGTCAGGTGATTCAATGGTTTCTGGTGAGTTATCCTGTGTGGTGAACTCTACTATAAAATTTGCCAGTGCTTATCCTTGGATAGCTCCCCGAGGGAGATAAGTAATATTGAATTGGCTCAATTCAATATTCCTTTTAAGTAACCTCCCAGACATCTCAGGTCGTTGTAGGACCTGTCGTAACGGCTGGTCAGTGTATACATTGATTTGGTAAGCCTGGAAGTAAGGGTGGAGCTTTCATGATGCTATCAGTAGATAGTACACCAATTTTTCCAGCTTTGGATAATTTCTTTCAGCTCCTGTTAAACGTTTGCTCACATAATAGACCGGCCTTTGAATCCGATCTTCTTCATGAATTAATGCGGCACTTAGAGCATGTGCTAATACGGCTAGTAGATGTACAAATCCTCTTGATTTATCGGCTTTGATAGGATGGGAGATTCTGCTAAGTGGTTCACCAAAGCTTGGAATGCATCCTCGTAATCTTGTATCCATTATAAGTTTCTTTTCCCCCTTCTGATCAGATCGAAGAAAGGAATACATTTGTCAGTAGCTGTAGAAACTCAAAGTGTCAACTTTCCCATTCAGGCTCTGCACTTGTTTGATAGTCTTTGGTGCTTGGATGTTTCAAATTGCTTGAACCTTCTCGGGATTGGCTTCGATTCCTCGAGAATTGACGATGAAACCAAGGAACTTTCCTGATGCAACGTCGAATTTGCACTTCAATGGGTTGAGCTTCATTTTATACTGTCGAAGAATGTCGAATATTGCAGCCAGATCGCTGATGTGGTCACTTGATCGTCCTGACTTCACGAGCATATCATACACATACACCTCCATTGACTTTCCAATTAAATCTTTGAATATTCGGTTGACTAGCCTCTGATATGTAGACCCAGTGTTTTTAATCCAAATTGCATCACAACGTAGTAGTACAGCCCCAGGTTGGTTACAAAACTGGTGTGCTCCTGGTCAGGGATGTGCATCGGGATTTGGTTATATTTGGAGTATGCATCCATGAATGAGAGTAGCTCATGTCCGGTAATTGAATCCACCAGTTGGTCAATCCTAGGAAGTGGGAAGCTATCCTTCGGGCACGCTTTGTTTAATTTTGAATAGTCAACACATGTACGCCACTTCCTATTTGCTTTCCTCACAAGTACAGGGTTAGATACCCATTCCGGGTAGAGGGTGTTGCCAATAAACCCATTGGTCTGAGTTTATCTACCTCCTCTTTTAAAGCGGCAGATCTCTTCGGATCTAGGCCGTGTCTTTTTTTGTTTCACCGGAACGTGCCTCGGGTTGATATTGCATGGCTCGCAATAGCAGGCGAGATCCCACACATGTCAGAATGAGTCTAAGAAAACACATTAAGTTTTGCTCGGAGGAAAACAACAAGTTCTTTCATCATTGGAGGGCTGAGTTGAGATCCGATCTTCAGAATCCGTGATGGGTCATCGTGACTGACCGTGATGTCGATCGTCAACTCAGCTGGTGCGGCCTTGGTGTCTTTAGGCTCTTCCTCATCATCTCTCGAATCTGTCTTTATAGAACCGATTGTGGTGCCCTAATCAAGGTCCAGGCGTTAGTTGTCAATCTTCAGCAGTTTGGATGCAGAGAGGCTTCTCCACACCCTTTCCCTTTTTTTTGCGTTGAGCTTCTCTAAGTTCAGCCATGTAACAAGCTCGTCCAGTCGTCTGATCTCCATGTACTACTCCAATCCTATTGTCAGTTGGGAATTTAATGTGAGACTCCATGGGGCAATGACTACCCTGAATTCAACAAGGGTCAGTTGGCCCAGAAAAACGTTGTACGGTGAGGGTACATCTAACACAACACACATCTGCATCCGCACTCTCCGATGGTCACCCTCTCCTAACTCCATTGGCAATTCAACAGAACCAACAGCTTCAGTCGCCGCACCACTGAATCCATGACTATGGGCCTGACACGGGTTCAGATCTTTAGCCTCCATTCTCATCTGGTCATAGGCTTTCTTAAAAATAATATTCACTAAACTTTAGCTATCGATCAAGATCTTTCTTTCCAAGGCAGGGCCGATCATGGTCGAAATGACCAATGGATTGATCGTCGGTGCCTCCACCTTATCTGCATCTTTCGAAACACAATGTCATCTGCCATTGTGCCATGTTGCTTGGCCGAAGCCCCATCTTCCATGTTTGAACAACATTCAAAATTTATGTGTTTGAGTGCGTTAGCATAGCGCCCCATTTCATGCTAGCTCTTGTCGGCCGAATGTGGTCCTCCAGCCATCATGTTGATTACCAACCTTCCTCCAGCTCATGCGGGCTCCTCAGCCCTGGGTGGTCCTTGTCCTCGATTGGGTAGGATGTCCCCTGCCTGCCATCCTGCAGGGCGTTTACTAACTACTGTAACTTTCTTTCCCGAATTAACTTTTCAATGATGTCCTTGAGATTTCTACATTCATTTGTGTTATAACCATAAAATTCTTGGAATCTGCAATATTTCTCAGTCTGTTTCTATTTCTCCATTGATTCTTTCGAAGTTGGCTTTCTGTATTGCATGATATTGAAGGTGGAAGGAAAACATTTTCCAAAGATGTGTTTAGCGGCATATAGGTCTCAAACATCGAAATCCTAGGCTTTCCTCTTCTAGAATCCCTTTTTCGATCATGGTTTTGGTTATTGCCTTTCTTTTGCTGATCTGGTTTATCCTGGACCTTAACTTGAACCTTTCCAAAAATTACTCCAGTTTGCTTTACTGCTATATTAGTCTGCACTCCTTCTCCACTAGGCCCCACAACATCCTTTTTCCTAGACCTTCGAGCATCCTCCTTTCTTAAGTATTAGGATGCTTTTGAGTAGAAACGATCCAATGTTGCAGGGGGATTTCCCGACCAGCCAATCACCAATGTCGGATTCGAGGTCAATCCCCTTTGTCAATGCCATCAATATCAGGTGATCATTCAGGTTGCTAACTTTAGTGATGGCAGTATGAAATTTATCTAGATATTCCTTTAGCGACTCTCCCAAGCTTGAACTATGCTTGACAGTGACATCACGTCTTTAGGGCGAGTTGCATGCATGCAGAATTGTTCTACAAACTTTGTCGCTAACTCATCGAATGTTCATATTAATCGCGGTAGCAATCTTGTAAACCACGTAGTTGCTATCCTGCCTAGAGAGATAGGAAAGCACCTGCACTTAATCGCATCATCGGCCCACGCAGCGTTCCTCAACTATTCATATCTCATTATATGCCGCATAGGGTTAGTATTCCCTTCGTAAACCGGTAAAGAAGGCATGTTGAACCTTCGTGGATGCTCTTCGTGCAAAATGTTGTTGGTAAATGGGGTATGGCTTCTTGAGATTCCCTAGTCATCATTAGTTAGACCTTAACTCTCCCGCACTAGCTTCCTGATCATAGCCGTTAAGTCTGGTGTTTGAAGGTTTGGTGCCAAGTTGTAGTCGAGTTCTACATCACGTGAATGGTCCAATCGTCGTCTCCGTCTCGCTTTGTGTCTCCTTAGCTCAAATTTTTCATGATGCACATCTTGGGCATTGACTTTATCATTATTCCGTGGAGGTAACTGATCAGCATTTGCTTGGACTCCAACATTCAGATCGATCGCTGCCTCCCCAGTATGCAGCCCTGATGCCACCACTTGTTGGCGTATCCCTGGAGAATGGTCGGTACCGATCATTCCAGATGGACTGGCACCAATCGTTGCTGCTCTGTTTGGAACAATTGGCAGCAGGCGAGTCGATGTTTCAGCGTGGTATCCATCCATCCTGCGGCGTCTACTTCTGTGATACTCGTCTGATGAGGCTGAGCTTTCTGTTGCGGAGTAAGGGGTTGGCTCCCTCCTAGATTTTTTGCATTGTTGTTCCTTCAGCTGATTCATGAGATCTATATTGGATTGGATCTGTTGATTTAGCTGCCGGTGGCTTTCCATTAATTTCCTCATCAGATTCTGGTATTCATCTCTAGTGATAGGATCAAACGGATTTCGGACACTAGCTTGATTTTGGTAGTAGCATTCACCGGAGGATTACTTTGGCCTCCTTACTGGATGCTAGCACCTTCATTTCCCTCCGTTGAGGAGGAAGTGGGTCTGGTCTGTCTAACCATTGTTGAGAGCTTTCCTTTAGATTATCGCAAATCCGAGTAGAATAGAAAAACTCTAGTAGACGAATCTGGATCTCTTCCTTAGACTTAAGCAATCCAACAGCAGAATAGGGATCCAATGAGAAGTTGAGAATCTTCTATCAATGAAAGCACCAAAATGTTTGCACCAAAAATAGTCACAAACATCCAAGAATAGAATAATAGAGAAATAAATGAAGAGTGATCTAAATTAAAAAGCGGAGATAAGTAATTATGCAATCAGAGTAATGCAATAACAGAAGCATAAGGATTTATAATGGTTCGGCATTGTGTGTCTACGTCCACTTTGAAGAATTCCCTTTATAGATCACTTGTAAATCTGATTACAATAGAAGAATATTTATAGCACTTGATTACAACGGAGTCAAGAGTAACAAGTAGCATCACTTCAAATGAATAGAGACGTATGTATTTATAGGTTGAGACGACGAAATATATAGTTGGAAATTCGACAGAAGGCTCTCCAGATCCGTAGGGGCGCACCAGAATGTTCGCATATGCTAATTCTTCATTTTGAACGATCGGGGCCGATCATTATTTTTAGCTCTGATTGATGTGCGATCGTTCGTGGTGGCTTATTCATTTCTCTAAACCTTGCTCTCAAAGTTTGGTGTCATTCTGAGTTGTGGTTTGTGAGATATCAACCAATCTTTGTCGAATATGGACGTTCTACTGATTCCGTACCATCGTTCGTGAACGATCCGTATGTTTTTTCTGAATTTTGTAAGTTTTGACTTGCGATCATTTTTAGTGGACTCCAATCTTCAACATATTGATGTTCTAAAAGTTTCAAGTATGTTGGACTTGTAGATTTTGATATATCGATCGATCATCATTGGTTTATGCTGTTTTATGGATCGTTCCAAATCGATCCATATAGATTCTTCCTTTGTCATTACTCAAGCATACGAACTCCGATTGACTTGAAATTTGAAATGTAGCCTTATGGGGTCTTCCTTGTCATTTCATACCGATTACACCTTGATTGGGACCTTTGATCTGAATCCGCTCGACCATCGTCCATAGTCTTGTATATAACCGATCTCCAAGACTGATAACCCTCCGTTTTTAGCCAAGTCTTCGATTTCACGGCCTTGCTAAAATGTGGGATAACAATATATAATATACCTCACTCGCATTTATGCATTAAGACCATGAGGAGAAACTCCTTATGTCGCTTTTAATTATGGATTAATTTCCATAATTATCCTTAACATCCTTCCTATGGGGATTAAAATTATATATTACTTATTTAATTCATACGTTTACGACATATACCTTACTAATATGTTTATACCAAACGTAAAATTATGTGACGTAAAATTCTTGTTTTAAAACTTGTTAAATAATGAGTTAGAGTTTTCAAAATATTGTGTAATTTAAAGATAAGGAATAACTAATATTATTAAGTCTAATAATTATTGGTAAGATAATAAGAATATTTAATTGGTTTTGAATCTTTTATTTCCTTAAATAAAAGAAAATGAGTGATTAGTAGACTTGCTTTCAAATAGTGTTAAAATCAATTAATAATTGATATGAAAAAATAGAATTGATTAATTGGTAAATAAGTGATTGAGAGTGTAACTGGAAAACTTAAAAGAGAGATTAGGCAAGCTAAATAAGATAATATATTAGTTATTGGGTAATTTTTGCCTAACCCAAAACCAATTAGGCTATTAAGAAGAAAAGAACTCTCTCCTTCTCATTTTTTTATGTCTAAAAACTTTACAGTAAAAAGAAAGTCTTCTTCCTCTCAACCCTAATAGCAAAAATCAAGTTTTAAAATAGAAAGAAAATTCTGAAAATTAAGATAAAATCAAGGTATGTTAATTGAACTCTATTCTATCTCCTAACCTAATTGATTTAAGTTATAATATTTTTTTGTTGTTGTTTGTTTTCATTTTGGGTTGAGATAAAATCTTGGGTTTTCTGAAATCTTAAGAAGCAAGGTAGAGTTTGTTGTTTGGAAAGCTAAATAAAGAAGAAAGATGGGTTAAACCCTTACAACTATCTCTATTCTGAATTTAATTACTGAATTGGTTGAGTTGGATGAATTTAATGTTGAATTGATTTCAATATTGTGTGTTGTTTGCATCTTTGGCTAAGCTATTTTCAGTTTGCTAAGACCTTGTCATATGATCTTTTAAATCATCAAGTGTAGTTGTTTATAGGCTTGCATGTTAGCAAATCAGTGCTTCGGAGGTTGCAAGGAACAACACCAGAGAAATAAGTGCCAATGGACTACAGAAGAGAACCGACATCGCTGGTTTTCAGCCCAAGCGTTGCCACTGGTCCACCGGTCCCACCAGACCGGTGCAGCGGTCGTGACCTGGGCCTAGCTCTATGTCATGTTGTTCGACTCTCCGGTCAAGCCCGTTTTCCCGTTCGTCCGCTCATTTGACTCTTAGACGTTATTTGCTTGTTTGTCTTAATGTTTGCAATGATTTTAGCATCGTTTTAAAGCTTGGTTGTGATGAATTACTTAGGCATTTTTGAGTGCTTGAACTCAACATGATGATATTGGTCGTAAGGAATTCTTGCTCTATGTTTTGTTGCCAAACACACAATTTTATTGTATCAGTTTGTGAAGTTATTTATAAAGGAATTCTTTTTGGAAATAAATTTATTTCTATTATAAATATATATTTATTTATAAAGGAATTCTTTTTGGAAATAAATTGATTTCTATTATATTATATGTATATATATATGTAGGAAAAATATATGTAGTTTATATAAGAAGGATTTTGTAGAATATATATTTATAAATAATTTAAATTTAAAAGTGATTTTGAAGTAAGTTTTCTATAAATATAGATATTAATTAAATCGTGTTTTCTACTATATATATTATAAATCTTTTAAAATTAATATTTTTAAATTGGCTTTTAATGCAAAACTATTTTATTATAAAACACACTATCTCGCTTGGATGAGGAATCGAATTAAAAGGTCTAGTAGAACAAGTGGTATGAAACGCTTGCGTTTATTTCACCGGTTAATTCATGGACTTGTTCAAATGAACATTTAATTGCATGAGTGGAATTTACTAGCTTTTGTAATCATTTGAGCGTCATCAAGTGGTTATGGGACATTGGTCTACACTCTTATGATTATTAATCGAAAGTGGATGACACTTATTTATCGAGTCTTTAGACTCGGCCTTGAAAGATCTGTTTAGGCGATTAAATGGGTTTTCAAGCCCATCTCATTATGCTCATTATTTATCAAGTTGTAATTTGCAAAGTGCAACCTCTTATGTTGGTACGCGAAGTGCATGTATCTTGTGTCAACTTGTGAAGTACAAGTCTATTGCTTGCATATGCGGTTGTGGTTTTTATGCTCCTATTATAATGGTTCTTTTGAATTTGATGAATGTTGTAAATGAGCATAAGACTTAACTATAAATCATGAATCATTAAATGAAGTATGATTATGTTATTGAAGTACATTTAGGGATGTTATCCTTGACATTTATGCAAGTTTATTATTATCAATATCTCACCTTGTATGATAATTATAGATAGTCTGACCAGGGTGTTATTTTAGTGCTCAGGTCAGACTGGGATGATATGTACAAGGACTCAGTGACCTTGGATGTGAGCTAGCTTAAGAAGTCTATTTTGATGTTATTTACATTTTTAATGTACCATTTGAGTCTTGTACAGATGCTTGTTCACGTTGTAGACTTTTGTGGTTATTTGTATATTTGAGACCTGTCAGTGTTATGGATGTAAATGTATAAAAATGTGAGTCTAGTATTTCTATTTGTAGACTCATACTTTCGAGAGATATTGATGTATATTATTTCTGTTGCGATTTTTAATTCTATGTTGTATATTATATTGTGTATTGTTCTGAATTAGATTAAATCATTGTATTATTGTTTTGCGCCTGGATTGGATATATCGAATTATCACTTGTCAGAAAAGAAAAGAAAAATATAGTCATATTATTCGACGTGTTCGATACTCGCCCACAGAAATTTACAGATGGTCGCTCCTAACCTGCCCTACTCTCTGCACTAATAGATAGTATTACCCAGTAATACCCTTTGTTAGTGTGGGTCTCGGGGTCGGGTGTTACAGTTGGTATCAGAGCCTAGGTTCAGAACAATATAGAATATAAGAAACACAAATCTTGGTCTAAATTGACTTAAAGTCCCATCCTTTGGGTATCTCAGGTAGAGTTTAGGATTTATATCCTATTTAAAATAGAAGTATAAATGATTATTGGGATTATAAACTCTTGGGTACTCAAATTTTTACGAGTAGCCAAGGGATTCAGGTTAGCTTTGACGAATTATGGAGGAGCAATGGAGCAGGAGGCTTCAGCGTTGTAGATATATTGTAGTTCCGCTGTGTTGATCTCTGTATTGATCTCTGTATTGTATTGAGTTGTAATAACTAGAAAGGTGTTTATAACTGTCTAGTATGTGTTGTATAATCTGTGTAACTCTGATAGTCGTTGTATATTATGTAATACTTATGTTATTAATATAATTTATTCGTTCCGCTGTTGAGATTCTAATGTTGTTTCTTTTTCTCTTCTCTTCTTTTCTCTTTTTATCCCTTTCTTTCTTATTAATGACGCGTCATTCTGTGGATTGAATGGCGGGTCGTTACAGTGGTATCAGAGCGTCTGAACTTCCGGCCACAACTTCGACAACGTCTTCTTCTTCCTCTAACACAACACACAACCCAATACTGATACCATGTGCACGTGCAGGTAAATTATTATTATAAAATATTTGTGAAAATTTTTAATAAGAAAATTTTGAATTACTTTATAAATTATTGTTATAAAATAATTTTAAAAGTTAAATATTGTGTAGTAGTGTCCTAATCCGTTAGTGATCAGAGTTGCGCAGCGGAAGCCGATAGACTGTTTCCACTGAGCTCTTAGTTAGTTGTTTATTTATACTTGATTGCATTATGTTAGCATGGATTAATGGATGTATTCTTATATTTCTATTAATAGATTTTCAATTATATGAATATATATAAATTGACAAAGAAATATTTGGATATTAGCAAAGGCAGTCGACCGGCCTTCTTCTTCTGGTCAGAATTTATCTGTTGCATTTATTATTGATGTAAATTTTATTTCCAAATCTGAAACCCTAACATTAACATTTTATTTAAATGTTAAGCTTTCTTTTAACATTAAAATCTTTTATTATCCTTTTTAATTCCAAACGTTAATGTTATCAAATTTTTAATTTTTAATTCGAAAACTTCAAACGTCAATAACTTCTCCATTTGAACTTTGATCGCGAAACTTTATATATGAAAGTTTCTCAAAAAATAACCATGAACATAATGGTGTAACTTTTGTGGAAAAATTCCGACATTTGTAAAATTATGATTTTTAGTCTTATTTTTAATCAATTAATTTCTTATTAATTAAATTTCCTTTTTATATTACGTAGTGTTACATTCTCCCCCGTAAAAAAGATTTCGTCCCCAAAATTCTCAAGGGACAGATAGTGTAACGTGCACTCTACAACCATGTTGTACAACCAAATTACCTACACAACCATCTACTCAACCAAAATATAATGTGATTTTGTATGCAACATACTAGGTGAGCTCAACCCTAGGTGAATGCAAGATCGTGACATGTAGGCATGTATGCAAAACATCCAAAATATGCATAAGATTCTATATTATTGAAAATAATAGTAAAAAGTATGGCAATTATCTCTTACCATCCAATCTAGCAACCACGACGCAACCAAAACCTATACAACACTAAAATTTGGTGAGAGAAAATTTACCAGAGAAAAGCTCGGAATTATAAGCCTTCATCTTCTCTTCCGCCTTCCATGTGCTTTCCGCCGGATTATCTCCCTATCGCACTCGGACCAGCCTAATTTCTTTGTTATGGAGCTTCCTAACTCCATGTTCCACTATACATGCATTGGCATGGGGTGCTATCGGTTCTGTCTCTACATCTGCTAACTGATCGGACCCCACTATAGCGGTGGTGTCGTACAGACATTTCCTCAAATGCGATACATGAGAACTATCATGGACTCCCGCTAACTTATCCAAAAACTCTACTCGATATGCAAGTTTCCCCACCCTTTCTAAAATCAGAAAAGGCCCAACAAATCTCGACGCCAACTTCCCCGATGTCCCAAACCTCATACCTTACTAAGAGGGAAACCTTAACAAATACTATGTGTCTAACAGAAAACTCTAGCTCTTTTCTTCGCATGTCAGCATAGGACTACTATCGGTCCTGAGCGGCTTTCATTCGCCGCCTAATCACCTCAACTTTTTCTGTAGTCTCGTGATTCAAATATGGTTCGGGTAGAATTTTATTAATAGATTCCCACTAACAATTTGGTGACTTGCATGACCTTCCATATAAGGCTTCAAAGGGTGTTATACCATTCATCGCCTGCTAAATATTACTATACGTGATTCTACTAAGGTAAATACTACTTCCTGTATCCTCCATAATTCAAGCTCTAAATAAATCTTTCAAAATTCTATTCGCCCTTTTTGTCTGTCGGTTGGTCTGCAGGTGGTAAACGGTGCTAAGATTCAACGTCGTTCCTAAGGCTGATTACAAACTTCTCCAAAATTTACTAGTAAATAAGGGTTCACTATCACCAACAATGCTGAGTGAAACTCCATGCAATCTTACCACTTCTTTGATATAAATTTATGTTAGAGATGTTGCCGTCCTATTACTTCTTGCAGGAATAAAATGTGCACTCTTAGTGAGTTTATCTATTAGAACCCATATAGCTTTGTTGCCTATCTGACTTCTAGGCAACCCATCTATAAAGTCCATCGATGTATGCTCCCATTTCTAAGTCCATATTCTAATGATAATAAAAAAACCTCAAGGCTTTCCTTGTTCCGCCTTCATCCTTTGACATGTCAAACACTTAGTGACATATTCCGCTACTCACCTCTTCATTCCCGGCCAATAGAAAATCTGCTTCATATCCCTATACATCTTATCTCCATCAGGATGGATGATCATCTTAGAGTAGTGGCACTCCAACAGTAATTCCTCTAGAGCATCCTCCACTATTGGAACACATAGTCGTCCATCTCTCCTTAGCCATCATCTTTCGTCGATCGAGTACCTACAGATGTGAGGAAAATGCTCTACCCTATCCAACTTGTCCAAAACATCGACTATTGCTCTCTTTTGTTCTTGACCAATGTGGTCCATGAATGTTGGTCTTACTTCCATGGCCACCATACAACATGAAGTGAACTCTGATGGCGATTGGAAATTGAAATTTGGGAGAAACTCTAACTGCCACCACTCATTTATACCACTAAGTGTAGCATGCCTCCAACTAATGGCGTCAACAACAACATTCCCTTTTTCGAAGGTATACTAAATCTCAAACTCCTATGATGCTTCAAACTCCATCCATTTCTATTGTTTAAGGTTCAAATCTTTTTGGGAGAATAGGTACTTAAGGGATTTGTGGTCGGTGAATAACTCAAACCTTTCCTCCAAAAGGTAGTGCCTCCACATCTTCAAAGCGAATACGATAGCTAATAACTCTAAGTCGTGAGTGGGATACCTCTTCTCATGATCCTTCAACTGCCTGCTAGCATAGGCTATCACATTGCCTTCTTGCATAAGAATAGCTCCTAACCCCGTACTGCATGCGTCGGTGTAAACGGTGGAAGGCTTCGACCCTTTCGGAATAGTTAGTACTAGTGAACTAGTCAATAGCTCCTTTAACTTCTCAAAGGCTTCCGTGCATTTCTCATCATATGCAAAGACTAAATTTTTACTGCTTAGGCAAGTCAATGGGATTGCTATCCTTTCAAAGTCCTTGATGAACTTCCTATAGTAACCCGCTAACCCCACAAAACCCCTAACTTCCGTAGCGTTCCTCGAAATTTTCAAGTCTTGAAAAGCTTCTATCTTTGCAGGGTCAACAGCTAACCCTTTCTTGAAGACAATGTGATCAAGAAACTTCACCTCCTTTCTCCAAAAATGACACTTTGCGAATTTGGCTCTTAGCTAATGTTCTCTCAGGGTCTCTAATACCTCCCTTAAGTGATTTCCATACTCACCCTCACTTTTAGAGAATACTAGAATATCGTCAATAAATACGAAGACGAACTTATTCAGTTGCCTCCTAAAGACCCTACTCAACCAATCCACAGAATATGCATGGGCGTAGTCAGTCCAAAAGGTATTACCTTCCATTCATACAGTCCATCCGGTGTGCAAAAAGTAGTCTTCTCCTTATTACCCTCAACTGCTCTTAATTAATGAAATCTGGTGGTCAAGTCTAGTTGGGAAATGACTTTGGCCTCGATAAGCTGGTCAAAGAAGTCATCTATCCTAAGTAAGGGATGCTTATTCTTCTTAGTCAGCTTGTTCATCTCTCGATGGTCGATGCATAGCCTTAAAGAGATGCCTACCTTAGTGGTAAAGACAACTGGCACTCCCCACCTTGATGTGCTATGATGAAGAAACCCTTCTGTAATAGCTTTGAAATCTGCTTATCCAGTTCTTGCCTTTCTTTGGGGGCCATATGCCTTAATGGCAGCGCGGCGGGTCTAGCATTCTTCTCCAAATCAATCCTAAACTTGATCTCCCTTTGAAGTGAGAGACCATATACTTCTTCAAAAACATCAGGAAAGTCTTGAACTACGAGCATAGATGAGAGCTCATCCTGTGATATGCTAAGAGAACACAAATAACTTAACTCAACCGAGCTTTGGGGGGGCATGCAACAAATGTCTATATCTCACCCCGATAACTCTTCAATCAAACCATCCTCCTATCACAATCTAAGACAAACCCACAGTAAGACAACCAATCCATCTCTAAGATAAGTCCATATCCCTCAAAACCCAGAACATATGCTTTACATATAAAATCGACGTTACATATATCCACCACTAGGTCTTTGCAAATCGTAGAAAGGTGTATCAACCCCTCGATAGGATTTGACATAACTATTTGGTTGGTGACACATTGGGTCATTAATCCTAAAGAATTAACTATATTCTTGGCTATGAATGAATGCAATGCTCCAAAATCAAATAAGGTACAAATAGTATCTCTAAAAATAATAGTTGTGCCTTCCATCGCAGCATTTTCTTTGTCCTTAGGAGGAGGTCTGCTTGAGATAGGTGCAGCCTCAATTGCATAAGCTTGCCCACTTTGTCGCTCCTTTGCTAGCTTCGGGCACCGGTACTTATAGTGCCCTTCTTCATGGCAGTGATAACACATCCCCTTGAACACTTCTCTCATCAAACTTAATTTTTTGTCCATAGCAATGTGCCCTTTCTTTTGACATGTACGAAATGTCACACCGTCTTTCTTGATCTTTCCCCGGCTTTCTTATCCGCCCGGAATCCTCCTTTCTTTGCTCCACCTTGATTTTGTGCCTGTCCTACCTTTTCCTTTTCCTCTAAGCCAATTTTTTGAAGCAGGACCATTTCAGCTATCATCTCATAGGTGGCGCCCGTGGGAACTTAAGTTAGAAGTAGTTCCCTAAGTAGAGAATTTAGGTCTTTTACAAACTTCATCACCTTCTTCGCAGGGGAGTCTCCCTCCTTTACTGAATAAACTTCTCTAATTGCAGACTTACTTCAGCTTTGGACATGAATCTTGACTTGAAGCGGGCCCTGAATTCTGCCCAAGTAGTTCCTTCCTCTTCCTTTTCGAATGACTATGGTCCACTAATCCAGATAGGTGCCATGCAACTATCCTTCTCTTAACCCGATCTTCCCATCCTAGCTCTTAGAATATAAGGTCACAATCATTAATCAACACCTTCTTTGCTACAAAATATCCCACCCTCGAAAATGCTCTTCCTCCCATATTATGGAAATCTTTATACATTTTTGGAAAGTCTAATGGGCGGGATGCTGGTTCAGCGGGCGGACCATTTGGTGCCACTGGTGCAGCTTGTTGAGGAATGGGAACTTGTCCTACTAACCTTAAATATTGTCGAAACCATGACAACATACCCAGTATGGTGGGTATCTCTTTCGTGGGATGGTTTTTGACATTAGAGGTGTTATTCTAAGCCATTTCAACTATCTATAGGTTTAAAATTTTGGATTAATCCCGACTCCCTATGTTAGTAATCTTGCTGAATCAAAAGTTTGCCCAGGATGTTTGTGTTTGTTCATAATTGTATATGTATATAATAGAGTTTTGAAAAATATTTTTAAAAATTAAAAATACATGCTCTCGCGTATAACTACTTCCGTTGATTGGCCAATCTAAGCTCTGATACCAAGTGTGACAACCCACTCTGAAACGGGCCTAATTTTTGATCTAATGAAAGCTCAATGGAACCTTAAGCCCATTCTAGAGTTGGTTGTTGGTTGGTTAAATAAAAAACATACAAAGCTATCTATCTATACTTTTAGAATCTCCTAACATAAGAGATAAAATATAATGATAACAAAAAGTAAGTACCCATTTCATATATGCCAAATCTCATAAATACATCATCCCAAAATATCCATAATACAATGTCTTAAAATAAGTCACCTACGTGTCTAAAAATCTAGGTACATCTGAATATATCAAAAATGTAGATAAATAACTAAACTGCCAAGAATCTTCACCGCCGCCTTAGTCTTCTCCATCAGCATCATTCCCCCTAACTTGTAGGTTGTAATGAGGAGGGAGTTAGAAAAATAATGTCTGGTGAATGAAAATATCAAGTCTTACCATAATAGTATGTCGACGGTATCATTTAGATAAGTATTATGTCTTACGTATCCTATACTTTAACCTAGTGTGTATACCTCATATTGTAAGCCAAAGGCTCTTCCAGTCCAGCCCCATAACGTACCTCCAACTATAGGCCAATGGCCCTTTCCAATCCAACTTTATAACTCTAACGCGGGTGCAATACAACTATGGGGTTTAATGATCCATCTCCGTCAATCATGCTCGAACGATGCGAGAGAAATCACCCGAGCCGCTTAATACATCTTTAATAGGAATAGGCATCACTGACCATTTAACACTATACCCTAGGAAAATCCCAATCATTTAATACCTAGACCCAAGGCGGACCCCTTTCTGGTAATTCCTAGCTGACATCGTCAGAAATCCCATAAGTCCACTTAATACTTCTTTGGTGGGGAAGAGGTGAACCTTACAATAGCCAATTAATACCTCAACCCTGAAGCGAACCCCCTTAAGATATTTCCCACTACCGCACTTAAAAGATGACCATTTAATAGTTCTTAAATAGGAAAGAGGCATATCCTATAATAGCCATTTAATACCTCCAACCCAGAGGCAGGCCCGTACCGGGATATCTGTCTTATAACCGATAACCCAAACTGTGACATCTCACATTAGTCTGACTATTCTTATGTGCTGGTGGCTAGATTAGCTAGGCAAACTAACCCAATAGAATTGGGTCTAACTGCACGTCCACCGTGGGTACTAATTATAGGCGATGTCTCATATCAGTTCCAAAATCACACTACTGGTAGCCAAATTAGTTGGGCAGACTTATGTATGCTTTTAACTAACATCGCATACCAATAACTTAGTCATATTTCTACTCTCCGATATTACCAAATATACTAGGATAAATATATACTGTATGTAACATACCTCACCCGCATTTACACATTAAGGCCATAATGGGAAACTCCTTATTTTTCCTTTAATTATGGATTGATTACCGTAATTATCTTTGACTTCCTTCCTATCAGGATTAGCGTTATATATTACCTATTTAATTCATACGTTTATAAGATATACGTTAATAATACGTTTATATCTAACATAAAATAGTGAAGTAGCTAGTTTTTATTAAATATCCCTAAGCGTGCATAAAATTGTTTCAATACTAAGGTTTTCGCTTCCCATATGAGTTGTTAAAATGTCGAAACTTCTATATTCATACAAGTCTCGGTCCCATACAATAGTTTACAAAATCGCTAATATTCTTAGCTAAACAAAAGAGACTTGCATATATATATATATATTAAAAAATGGAATCAAAATACCTATCTTATCTTACATTAACATAGTACAATCAATGCCACTATTTCAGGAGATTTTTTTTACAATGTAGATCCTGTATATCCTATTCAACTTTTACATAAACATCTTTGAATTGAAAAAGGGATTCATATTTACCTAAATTATAGAAATAGGCGGTTTAAACTACAAATAGGAATATCCATTCTTTACACATCCTTTCCTAATCCTTTTTTTAAGAAACCTTTGTCATAACAATAGAAATTTGAAAGTGGAAGTTGAATATAACATAAATTCTTCATATTGCAAATAATAAATTAAATTCTACTACATTTAACACAAAACAATTATGATTCCAATTAATCCAAGAATTGATTTTATGGGTTAAATTTTGGGGTTTTAGATTTAAGGTTTTTGTATACAAAATTTCTCAAGGCATAAAACAAATCCATACTTTAACTACACAAATTTTTATAAAAGAAAAACTAAGATTTCCACTCACAAATAGCTTTCCCCGTATTCCTTTAGATTCGATTCCACACCTTTGCCGATTTCCTCCTTCGGTTATCTTCATTTTGATTTTACAATATACAATAATTCAATTGTACATAAATTAGATTCAGAATTCAGAGAGTATGGAGGAATAGAAATAGGTAAATGTGTACGTATATGTGTGTGTCAAACACTTATTATCTTTAATCTGATTAATTACTTTACTAAAAGTTGAAGATTGAATATAAAAGGCTTATGGAGGAGGAAGAGAACTGATAGAGTTTTGCTACTATTGCTATTTTTCTTATGATTAAAAATAAGGGGGCTAACCTCTTATTTATAATGATTAGAATGCGTCTGACTGTACGATCAAAATCCATGTAATAATAAGAAAATCTAGGTCGTTCAGGCCTAGCAAAATACTATCCGCCATAAGGGTACCGATCGATTGGCCTGCCTTAGGCGGTCGACCGCTAGCCGTCGACCGACCCAGTGAAGACGATCGACCAGCCTTCTTCTGCTGGCCGAAATTTATTTGCTGCCCTTTATTATTGTTGTAGACTTTTATCTCCAACCATTAATCGCTAATGTTAACGTTTTACTTACACATTAGGCTTTCCTTTAACGTTAAAATCTTTTATTACCCTTTTTAATTCCAAATGTTAATGTTACTAAAATTTTAATTTTAAATTAAAAAACTTCAAATGTTAATAACTTCTCCGTTTGAACTCCGATCGCGAAACTTTATATATGAAAGTTGTTCAGAAAATCACCACGAACACAATCATGTAACTTTCGTGGCCAAATTCTAACATTAGCAAAATTCTCATTTTTAGCCTTATTGTTAATTAATTAATTTCTTATTAATTAAATTTCCTATTTATTTTATGGGATGTTACATCTTTCCTGAAAGCACTCATCTCTAATCTCTTCTTCAGAATCAGCAAATATCTAATAACACAAAACTTGCTCACCCGATAACAAACCTTTGGCAATAACTTGAACAGCATGGATCCATTTTCTCATCTTACCATCCAAAAATCTATTTCTCACACTACTATAAACTTGACATGGCTCATGGCTATAGCTTGCATGTATCATCCCATCCACTCTCTCTTTCAAATTGTCAATCGCCTCTATTCTTATCGACCCATTGTTATTATGCTGCTCCACTTCTCTAAAATTATCGCATTCTAGAATCGACCTTTCTTCTGTACTAACGAGTAAACTGGCATCAAATTCTTCATTGGAGGAAAATGACAAAGAGAGGCGATTAAATAGATCATTGGAGGAAAGCAGTTGATTAATAAAGCAAACACGTTATAGTTTCTTAACCGGCAACCTAGGACAAGTCTTTGATACTTCCATTTTTTTCTTCATGTTTTCCAATATCATTGGAATGATCGGTAGCATTTTTTAATATTCCTTAATTCATTACCATTCAGTTTCTAACTTTGGAATGGGCCAAAGAGAGAGAAATGACACGTGGGAGGAATCCCTTTTTAATTGGTATGTTGTCATCAAACGCGTTGACGTATGTCTAACGCTAATATTAATTTTTATGTAAAAATGACTACTTCTCCTACTCCTTTCTCTCCTTATACACACTGCAACGCAAAATCTTTCATCGTGAAAATAAAAACCACGTGAATTAAAATAATATTTTCAATCAAACCTATTAAAATTTAAGGTTTGATTTTATATATTCGTATTTAGCATCATTCTACAAATTAGATATATTCTTTTGCGTGTTTTCTTAATGGTTTTTGATTTTTTTTTCATTTCATAATGTCATACTTAGATTTTTCGCAACCAATCACCAATTGAACTCTTGAGATAGTTTTGCCATTCATCGACACTTGCGAGGTGGTATTTTTCCCAAGTGACATTTTGATGGGACTGGATAGACAACCTGCACCACTTGACACACAGATCCAAAGCCTAAGTGACTGTCGGACTCATGTCGGTGCGAAGAAGTACGAGCTATGGTGTTTTTATAACATTACAGATATGATCCAAGATACACTATACTTTCAGAATAAATATGGAAACACTGCTCTTAGAGTTACTCAATATGGAAACATCGCTACTAGAGCTACTTAGTATGGAAACACCGCTACTAGAGCTACATGGGAACAAATTTCCCATAACTAAGACTACACGTAACCCAACTACGCATCAATGGGGAGCCCGTAATATCGACTTGCCAGTGTGCCTCATCGTCTACATCTATGTCCACCTCTCGACTGCAGTATATGCCTCTTATTACATGTGCCAGGATCCATCAACAACACAGTATCACGTCGTGTCAGAATTGTGAATACCAAGGAGTCCCATTGTTCCAGGCCCACACACTTCATCAAGCATTAGTTAGTGCT
The DNA here is from genome assembly GCA_030737815.1 of Allium fistulosum. Lineage (NCBI taxonomy): Eukaryota > Viridiplantae > Streptophyta > Magnoliopsida > Asparagales > Amaryllidaceae > Allium > Allium fistulosum. The sequence goes on from CM060906.1 coordinate 777,098,900, forward strand.
ACGCATTCACCGTAAAACCTCCCATGAGTGCCAATTGTGATAAAATCACCAGTATAGTACATTTACCCAAGCCCGCAGCATCCTAGCATCATCTCATAGGAAACTAGCTTCCCTACTATCCCTAGCATTCATGCATATGTATACAATACACTTATACATACTATTACTTATCTATATTTTAACCTGTCCCTCAGGTCGAGGTTCTGATTACACATTTCAGTCTTTAACCAATCGACGGCTACACCCTATCGGTCAATTGCTTGTGGTCGACCGCTCAGGGTGAACGGTCGACCTTTCATAGTGTAAAATTTATGGTTTTTCAATTTTTTAGCGATTTGATATTTAATTATTTGCTAACTCAATTTACACAGTGAACCCTAAGCAATTTACAGGGACTGGTCTTTGAAGTTTTACCCTACTTTTTATTGGTTTCAAATTCATATATTTTAACAGATTAATCAGACTAGTTTAATTCAAGGTTAACGAATTTTTAAGATTTCAATTCAATAATAGAGGAGTTCAACTTAGGTTAAAATCACATATGTCAGTTTATATAATTTCTAATTCAAATTCAAATTTAAACAATTAGGGTTTGCAATTTAGTAATTAATATCCTAGATCGGATAGAATAGGTTAAAATTAACTGTAAATAATCAGCTTATCAAACTTGTTCCCATTCACCTCAGATCCAAGCTCTAATTATAAACTCGATCGGAGAATCGTCACCCATTAGCTTACCCCCTCTTAGATTTGATTTACTAGTGCTTTCTTGCTTAAATTTTAGTTTATTTTTGAAAGAAAATTTGTAAATGGAGAGAAGAAATTTTAGCACAGTTTCAGCATGCTGTTGATTTCTAATGAAATTAGGGTTAGCTTATGTAGCGGCCCGTTGTTCCATACCCTTTGAGTTGATAATAATTCACTCTTGTTCAATCCAAATTGTACGAAAGAGGAAATAATTAGGGTAGAGGAGAAGAAAGAGATAGAAGAAAATAGAACAACAATAACACAGAATCTCACAATCGCAGCGGAACAAAATATAATATATAATAATAAATCTTTATACAAAGAATCTATAACTGTTTTATATTTACAATCATCAGAGTACAATAATCGATACATCAATCTGGACAGTTAATATAACTTGTCCTCACACTGTGGAAATATAAACCAAGTACGGAGATACGTCTGAAATCGTCTAACTCGTTTCCTGAGCAACATAGCATTCTAACCTAAATCTGTAATACTCAGTCTGACCCGAGTATTATAATAAAAAAACACTCGAGTCGGTCTGGAAAACCAGCGTGAGAAAACACACTCTATTTGAATTATTAACTTTTATCAAAATCTTTTGAAAACAAAGGTATCTCGCAAGACCACGTCACACATAAACACGACGGGTTTTTCCCTTACGATAACCAAAACATTTTTATCAAAATCGTTTGATATTATAATAGAGTCTAAACAAAGTAAATAGAAAATAGCTGAAATGCTTGCATCTCACGTTTCAGCATAGTTGGGCACAATCAAAAACGTACGACGCTTATTGGAGAATGGATTTCATACAATGACTAGGCACTGGAGTACCATCTATCACAGTACACGTCTAGAAACATGTATCGAGGACCTCGCCGGGATCCCCTACAACACAAGACCGGCCCTATTCCTAACCTGGATAGAACTGAATATGTTATCACCTCGGGTGTTCCCACCCTTAAAAATCAAGCGCTCACTTTTCCATGCACAACCATATCCATAATTTTTATATATTTTCGAGGGTATCTAGAAAGGTGATAACATACCCTAATTGGGTGCAACCCACTTAGCATTGCTGCATCCCCTCTGATTTTCAGTCATTCCGGTTGACGAGGCTTGAGGCTACGTTTATCTTTCAAGAAGAATTTCACTTAGAATGCTCATCGTCCTCAAATGACGATTTCTGATAGCATTCGTCCATACAAGTTGTCCTGGGTCTGGACAAACCGAATCACCGTTTTCACTATCTTCACGGTATCCATTTGTGACGTTCAAATCGAATCGAAGTGGTTTTCGGATAATTAAATCCGATCCCGATCTCTTCGAAACGATTAGCGAATTCGGCCAAATTTGATAGTCGGTTAGTGAACTATCCAATAACATTCAAAAGCAGTCACAAGGTCCTATTATAATTTTCTTCCAAATTATTTGTTTGAAATATATTTTCAAAGATATAATTCAAAATCCCTCTCAATATTTCAATATTTGGAAACAAATTTCAATTACTCAAATCCATAACGGGATATTTTGCTGTACCAATACTTAACAATATTCCCAAATTCCATTTTTATAACACTTGGAAAAATATTCCTATTCCAAAACATTTCCCACTAAAATATTTCAAAAACCTTCCTTTCAATACTTAGGAAAATATTATAAGTATATTTCCCAAATCGTTTTATTTCCAATATTTAGGAAAAATTCCATTTATTTCCGATTTCCCAAAATCATTTACAAATCCCTTTGTAAATTCCTTAACTCGTTTAAAAACGGGTTCTACACCTTTCCGGAACTCCTTAATTATTTCCTTTAATTTTTCCCAAAATCGATTATACCTGTCTACAATTCCAATTACTCATTTCAAACTCCTTTTATAAATTTTAGTTCATTTCGAAGCTTCTGTATTTAAACACTTCGAAAATTCCCTTAGGTTCCCCAAATTCCATTATAAGATTTCTCTTATAAAATCATATCCGTTAAACAACCCTGTTTACATGTTTTCGAGAGAACTTATAAATAAATTACGATCATTTCAAAACTATATATGTATATATAATAAGTATTTTTTTTAAAGAATAATAAATTATTTTCAAAATATGTTTAAGTAATTATTTAAAAATATTAAAACACTTTAAATAAAACATCAATAATTCATTTCCAACTCATTTTAAAATAAAACTAATCAATTTACAAAGCTAATTATAAAAATAGAATTTATTTCAATTAATATTAAATATTTGGATAATTCACTTATTTTTTAAATATTTCAAAACTAACTAGTTAAAAATCACCTAGTTTAATAAATGAAAATTCCTTTTAAAAAAACAAACTTAACTTCTTAAATAAAAACATATTTTAAAAATTTGAATAACCAATTAATTTTATAAATTCCTCTCGATTCACAACCCATCTATTTCATTCCGATTCTCCTAACCATCTCCACTTTTGAAAAATAGTATCCACTATTTCCTCAACCCTATTTCCATATTCTAATATAAATTCACTCTATGAATTTATATTCCCAATATATCAACTGATATCGCTTACCATATTTATAAACACCGTTTATAAATTTTTGTACTCCTTTGAGTTTTACTCGTTTATAAAAACAATATTATTTATAAAATTCCATTTTATAAATCCATTTCTTTATAAATTCCATTTATAACTTCCAATCTATTTTTAATATCGACTTCAACCCCTTTTTATATTTCTAGAATATCATTTATAAATTCTTTTATACAACTCATTTTTAAAATCTCCATTTAAACAATTCACGAATAGTTAAGTATAACCAAAAATCAAATATATTTTTCTAACTCAATTTCTTTAAAATACCCCCAATTCCATATAAATGTTTTTATATCAAAAATTCCCTTTAATTCGTTCAATTTTAAAAATATATTTATGGTATTTAAAATACCAAAATTCAGGCTAGTGCTACAATAGCATCCGATAATTCCAATCACTACAATAATCTATAATAGATTATTCTACACAAACCATATATCACAATATATGAAATTTAATTCAACATTTTGAGGAGTTGGATCCCTCCAACCTGTTTTCCTGCATCTACAGATGTTAATACAATATAAAAATACCAATCCCACTTCGAGGGGGATATCGTGGTACATAGGGTCATTCGCTATTATGCGGGGCGCATAGGGTCTCATCCGCTAAAATATGCGGGAATATCAATCCAACTACTAATATATATACTACTATATATACATAACATTCGAAAGATAATAATAATTATCCATTTACCCAATCAATAAATAAACGATTTCAACAATTTTAAATTAAACCAATAATCCAAGTCGAGTGAGATTTACTCATCTTGATTTTTATTTGCAGTCCATTCCAATTTTAAATTAAATTGAACAGGCATTCAATTTAATTTAAAATTCCAACTAACTTCAAAAATCTCCAAATCCAATTCTATTTCATACCCTGTGCCATTTCGGATCAATTGCCACATGTTTCGTAATTTTCCGACCTCGCATATAGAAGTTATGTAATTTTAAACATTTGAGTTTAATAAACTAATCCAACATTTAATTTTAATTCAGCTATATAAAAAAATATGCCTAACAGCTTATTTCCAAAATCTGGTCGCAAACATAAGGCCATCACTGCCGATCGACAATCCACCACGGCATCGGCCACGAGCCACCGCTTCCACTTTGTCCATGCCTACCGCGCTCTGCCCCTACCCAGCCTCCATCATTTCGACCCCCCTCCTTTCTAATCGTGACTGCGACGAACCTAGCCCAAAGTCGAATGTGATCTCCCTCCTTCCTCCAACCATCACTGCCATTTCCAACTCATCGCCATCATCCCAAGTCACGCACGAGCGCCGCAACTGCCTCCCTTCCCATCGCGAACTCCGGCCTTCATCGCGTACACTATTTTTTTTATAATTGTGCTCATTCAAAATCAACGCAACTCACACCCCCACTCGAACAGCGGCCTACATCGACGACTTCGCCGCTCCGCCGCTCCGCCTAGTGCCGTGCCTACATCCTCCAGAACATCGCGTGCATACGAGCATCGCGTGGTGCCCAATCGCGATTCATCCCCAGGTCGCCTCGCGAATCAGTCGCTTTTCCTTTTTTTTTATTATGTTCGAATCGATTTCGAATTGAAGAAAAGAAACGAGAGGGAGAGGCTTGCGATTTATGATGCAGCCATTTCTTTTCTTTTTTCTTTAATGCGAATTCAAATTGAACTGATAGGAGAAAGGATGGGGACGTGATTTAAAAGTGGAGTAGGAGGCTCGATTTGATTTTGAACTGATAGGAGAAAGACGTGATTTAAGGTTGAGGGAGGCATAATGAACACGGTAGGGACTGAAAGGGATGGAACGACGTGATTGACTTATCCAATTTATAATATCATTTAATTATAAAATATCTTGTTTAATGTGACTTAAAATTTCGATACCCTATCGAGATGTGCCGCTAGGCGTTTATAATGTTATACCCCTATTCCGAACGCAATTGAATAAGTTTCGAGTCCTAATTCGATCGTATGGAGAAGATAGCTTTTTGGACCCAATTATTATATTAAATTTCGATATTAATTGCAACGCGTTCCTATCCCGTACGATCAAACGATAACTCCAAACAGTACGAAATTTGGAATCCAATAATAATACATTATTACAGACTCAATGGAACTGGTTTCATCGAATTCCGAGACTGTGCCCCGGATCGCTATTTTAACGTGTCGATTAAATCGACAAATTTCAAAATTTACGAAATTGCTTGAAATTTTAGGTTTTAAAATCTTACTAAGTAAATTATAATTCCAAATCCAATATTTAAAACCCTTTAAATATTCAGAATCAAACGACGAATGTTAGTTTATAGGGTTAGAGATTGATTTGGAGCATTGGATTTACCTTATAGAATCTTTATTCTCATCTCACCTGCAGATCGAAAACTTGGCAGCAAAGAAATATATTATTTCAATCATCACCGTTCAATCACATGCTCCAGTTTGTCAAAATTATACGTCAACAGTCGAGCGTCTATAGGGACCGGCCGACTGCTACCGATCGACTGTTGAGCCCCAGGTGTCGACCTCTCATAGTGTTAATTATGGTAAGTATTTATTTTTATCTTATTATGTTTTCAAATTTTCAAACGTACGTAATTTATCCGTACTAACTCCAATTTCGAAGTGTTATATATGAACTATCCAAAAAATCACTACAAATGTAATGGAGCAAGTATCATAGCCAAATACGGACATTTGTGAAAATTTGATTTTATCTTTTGTTTTATTTAAGTTAGAATTTCTCATTAAATTTTATGCTAAATTTTTGGGGTGTTGCAACTGGACTACAGAATGAAATAGGAATGAAAGCTAGACTCAAAGACGATCTAGTACGAAGCGTAAATAAAGAAGAAGGGGCAAAGTTGCCTAAGTCAATGGATCAATCTCGATCCATTATGGTTACGAGATTTGATTATTTCTTACATGATTTCTTTCTTGTTATGGTGGATCTAACTGATTATCAAATTCTACTATGATCTTGCAAATCTTTTGATGACCCACTATTTTTAAAATCTAAAGTCAATTATAAACCCCGTCAAAATACGCTTACAACAAAATTCAAATATTGAAGATAGTGGATTGTGGGTATATAAATTTAAAAATTCTAAAACAATGAACATAAAAAAGAAAACCACACAGCTGAATATATATATATATATATATTATTTTAACAATTAAATATTATACAAATTTGATACATCAAATAATATACATATTTCAATACATTAACCATTAAAACAACAACTATATAACTATGATGCAAGAGATATACTGAATAATCTTGTGAATATGACATATTCTAGACCTTTTATTTCCTCTTTTGCATCTAATTGCAAACTTACAAACACACATATATACATATATAATAAAGGAAAAAAAATCAACTATTATTAGACTACGCCTAATCCTACACATTTCGGCCATAGGCTCGAGAGCTATTGCATAGAAAAATTCTATCTACTTACCCTCTTTTAGAGGATCAATCCTACGTAGTTCTGTTTCCTGCTCTTCTCCTACATCCAAATACTTTTTAGCACATAACAACCATAGCATCCAAGCAACCAATACAAGCAGAAAACACTACTCCTACTAAACCATCATAATAAATTATCATAAATAAGTGATAATGACAATAAATCACACTTAATCATTTAACATTATACACATTTGACAATACTTAATGTCAACCTCAAACATCAAATAAACTAATCACAACATATATACTCGCATATATACTAATTATCAACTATTAGTAATACATCATCAATGCAAGTATAAATCAATCAATGTGAACTATCCACTATATTAGTAACACAACACTAAATCATCAAATGTGCACGAACCTGCTATACAGTAACATAAACACCAAATTACCAAATGTGTACTAAACAACTATATTAGTATCACAAACACCAAATCTTCAAATATGTACTAAACCACTATATTAGTAACACAAACATCAACACAATAAGATTATAGTTAAACTACACATAACGTAGTAACAATTAGCAAAATATTGCATACATATCCAAATGCAATTTCATCGTCATAAAAGATCATATATGATAACATAAAACAATGCTTAATCACATATTACCTTGTATTTACAATAATTATTTTCTCTTAAGTATAAAAATAATTTTACTATTATTTATTATAAAAACAGATTTATTTATCTTAAAATACCAATAATTCTTTTAGAAAAGATAATACACTTCAAAATCCTTTATTATACTTCTATTACTCCAAACCCCTTAAAACATTGTATTTTCCATCATAAATAGTAATTTACATCAAATAACTTTTCAAAACAATAATTTTATTATTTTACTCAAATAAATAATATTAAAATTCCTTTAATATTTTTCGAAACTAATTTAGTGCTATTTATCTCAAATATAACAATATTTTACATTAAGCTTCAAAACTCCTTTTATTTCTATTTGCCTCAAAACAGTAATAAGTTAACTCAAAACACTTTCGGGAACATGTCTTTATTATTCTTATTTATTATTATTATTTCAAAAATATCATTTATTTTGTTACTCAATAATAACAACGGTATTTTTTGATAAGCACCATAAAATCCATCATATTGTCACTTACTCAAAATATCGTAATCTTCACAAAACCATATTAATAATTACGAAATCTCACTTTATTTTATAAATAATACTAATAAACATTCTAAATTTAATTAAAAATATATTTCCCATTATTATTTATGAAATTCATAAATAATAACCTCATTACATTTCTCTCATAATTTTTATTTTAATTCATTATATCCATGTTATTTACAAACATCATGCAAAATCTATAAATAATCATGTCTACCATTTATTTATTTACTTTTCCTCATTACCTTACAATTTTATCCACTCTATTTTAATCAATTATTATTCCATTCAATATCACAACTAATTTAATTAAACATCCAAATAATACAAGAATCAAAATAAATAGTCCAATTAAGATGCAACACATCCAAAATAACATAATGGTTAAACAGTCATCAATATAATTATAGCACATAACAATATATATAAATTTTCATCAATGGATATGCATTTAATATTTTTTAACCTTTATTGATTAAAATAATAATCCACATAAACTTTTGCAAACAATCTCAAAATTCAGCAATCTAAGCGTTAAATCATCCATAATTCCACCACAAGTCGAATGGAACAAACCGTGTGTGAATAGGAGTTCGTATGCAGAAGTTACGTAGGTTAGAAGTTAGAGGGTTATATTTGTAAATATAGAAATCATAAGGACATGACTACAAAATTCAATACCTTGATCTTCACTAAAACCCCTACCCATGCAAACTCGGCCAACTTTAGCCATGCCACTAGCGCCCTTCACGGGAATCAATGCCACTAACCTACACCACTAAGTAGCCCTTCGTGAGACGAGCCTGTCTATGCCAATGTTGCCATCTCCGACACCGGTCGCCTCCAACCTACAACCCGCAGTCGTTGATCTTCCAATGCAATTTTTAGCCGATTCAGCATCAATTAGTGAAATTTCAACCACCCTTCTACTCTACTCTTCGAGCACCACAAATCACTATCTTCAATTTGGTTAATCGACCCCAAAATCAAAAACCCCCAAATCCACCTACGGTTTCTCCACTTGTAAGCTTTGACTATCAATTTTGGTCAACTCAAGAATTTTTACATCAAATGGACACCACACATCGACTCTGTTTGTCAAAAGCTTCGAAATGATATATACTTCAATGTGCATCAGGCATTTTAAATTTTAAAACAATTTGTGATTATCGAAAGTCGTCTGCCATTAAAATGATATTAAGAAGGATAACTTGATAAGAGAAGAGAGACTAATGTGATGGCTTCTCTCAAGGGTTTCTTAATGCCACTTAAATAGACAATAAGACGGGTATGATCATGTGTAGCTGTTTGGCTCAAAAGTAGATACATACTCTATTTCAACACCGTAACACCTTTATTTTGCAATCCGTAAACCAAAATCCATCAAAATTATATATCAAATTAACTGTATAGACCCACATAGACTAATGTATGACTCTAAAATTTAGGAAATGACTCTTAGGGGCATTTTCCATATCTATGATTTTTCTCGAATTTCCATGTGATCTTTTTTACCCTGAAAATGTTGTATGGATTATAACATTCAATAAAAGTGGAATTAGAGTCTAAAACCACTTCCACTACTTTAGTATGATGGTTTCCCATTTTGTAGAGTGGTCATATTAGCAAAACAGACTTACCGTTTGGAAGTTACAATTGTTTTAAGTTTTGGCTGCCACTGGCCTTCTTTAGTGGGTAATTAACAAAACCCATAGTTAGGCCCACCAATGGATTTCGAGAATTGTGCTAAGGGGAGGCTTCAGGGATAGATCTAAGTCATTTCCATCTTCTCCAAAATAGTTCTAAACTTCTATTAACCCTAATCTCTACAAAAATCATCTCTTTTTCTTATTAATCTTAGCCAAATCATCATTAGAAGTGTAATTAGTGAAGTGATTAGTAGATCCATCATTTTGGTGCTTGCAAATTCAGATTCTTGGATGTTCATCCTGGATTCAAGGATCAAATTGGTATTTTGGGTAATTGGTGAGTGGTTCTTAACCTCTCACTATCTTATGCATGTTTATATTGTTAAAATTTGATGTTTCAACATGATTTTGATTCCAAAACGTTTTCTAACTTTAATCACATTTTCGTATAATATTATGGTCGAAATCTGAAGGTTTTAAAAATGGTTTTTAAACGGTTTTGCAAACTCTTTTGGTCATATTGACACGCTAGTGTAAAAGTTATATATAGGCTTGGATTTGTATGATTATCATGCTTGAATGAATTTCATGTGTGTGTGGATGTGTGTAGATGATATTCCATTTTTGTATGTTGGGCTTTGATATGGTTTGCTTGTGCTTTTAGTTACTTAGGAATTGGTCGATGAAACGAGCAAAACGAAGACAAATTAGCTTGGAATTGAACGAAACTTGGTGGAGAGGCTCTAGAGAATGGAGGAGCTCACAGTTCAAACAGCACTAAGTTTGGGCCACGGGAAAGGTGTCGGTGATAAGTGGTTTTGGTCGTTGGAAAACCAGTCAATGGGAGATGATACTTTAGACCGAGGCCAGAATTGATGCGAAGAAGCCAAATGCCAAAATTTGGCTAAGTAGGGGATTCGGTACCGAGAGGTTTTGAGTAGTACCAAGTGCTTTTCTGGAGAGTGGAAGTGGAAGAACCCAAAATATGGCTAATGTAACGACTCGCAAATTTATCACTTGGATAAATTATATTTATTTTAAAATATTTAGATATGGGTTTAAAAGCAAAAAATAATCATGTTTTAAGTGGTAAATAATAATAGTTATTTTGTTTGGGAAAAATATTTGTGAACAAATTACCTAGGTGAAATATTGAAAATTTGTAAATATTATCCTAGGTAAAATATCGATAAAACAGCCGGAAATCATTTTATCAATAAAACTGCTTTTATACAATAAGGATTGTGCATGGCTTTGGATTCATACACTAATATATGTATTAAAACAAGATTATGAAATAAAAAAAATTATTTTATTTTTGGAAAATAAAATGTATTTATGACATCGACATTTGATATCATCGGTTTTATATATTTCTTCGGAAATTCAAGTTAAGTTTAAATATTAAATAAATGGGTTTTTATTTACAAATAAATCTATTTTAACCATTTAATAATGATGGTAAAATAGTTTTAAAATTTGTTAACCCAAATAGATAGTTCGTAGAAAAATAGAAAATATGACGGAAGAACGTTTTCCAGAATTTCGAATTTTCGACACCGGAAAGTTGTCGGGAACGTTGTTCGTCTTTGTGCACTACACATACACATATATAAGAGTTAATGAACCAAATAATAATAACACACCAATAGTATATTATCTTATGTTAATTATGTTTAGCAAGTGATGTGACAAGTCATGGTTTTAAAAATAATAACTTATATATATAAGTATATATTATTATCTCTTGTAATATCTTAGCATTATCATCATTATCCACCATGGCCTAGTGGATGTGACTAGGTAGGGGGGATGTGTGATATCCCGGAATTTTGGGCAATATCAATTTAATAATCTGTATTAAAAATTAAATTGATTTGATAATCTTTGTTAATAAATTTTAATTAATTTAATAATCTAATTAAATAAATATTTAATTGGTGAATTTTATCTTTTAAAAGTTAATAAAATATATTTCTATTTATAATGTATATATATAATTGTATATATTGTAAATAGATAAGCTTTGGTTTGAAATGTAATAAATAAAATCTTGTTTTTAAATTTCTAATATATATTTTGGCAGTTTGGAAATCATCATTTATTTTAAGTATTTTTAAAACTTAATTAATTTAATTAAACCTTAATTAATCAATTTAAACCCTTTAACTACCTTATTAATTTAATTTATCCCAAATTATTAAATCTTTCAGCCTTTATACATTTATATAAGAATTTCTCCTTTAAAGAAAATGTAAATAAACAAATTATATATAATTAAAGGCTTATCCAAATATTTTAAAAATGTTTATTCTTTTGAATTTCAAAATTAATTCAAATTCAAATTAAATTTAAAAATCTAATTTTAAAATCAAGTTATATATATGCATATATAACTACCATTTAAATTTAAAATTACAATTCCATTGGCTTTAAAATCCATTTATATTTATAAAAATAATACATTATACTTATTATTTGAAAACAACATATTTGACAAATTTAAATAATTTATAAAAGAAATTGTCTTATTACATATATAAATTACTTATCTTTCTGAATGAATTAATATATCATATGCTATATTGTATTTTAAACTTCTATTTTTTAAATCATATATAGCTTAAGTTTAATTTAAATAAAAGGTTTGTTTTTTTTAAATATTACTTGATATATATGATTTAAAAAAATAGAAGTTTAAAATACAATATAGCATATGATATATTAATTCATTCAGAAAGATAAGTAATTTATATATGTAATAAGACGCTTTCTTTTATAAATTATTTAAATTTGTCAAATATGTTGTTTTCAAATAATAAGTATAATGTATTATTTTTATAAATATAAATGGATTTTAAAGACAATGGAATTGTTATTTTAAATTTAAATGGTAGTTATATATGCATATATATAACTTGATTTTAAAATTGGATTTTTAAATTTAATTTGAATTTGAATTAATTTTGAAATTCAAAAGAATAAACATTTTTAAAATATTTGGATAAGCCTTTAATTATATATAATTGGTTTATTTACATTTTCTTTAAAGGAGAATGTGATATCCCGGAATTTTGGGCAATATCAATTTAATAATCTGTATTAAAAATTAAATTGATTTGATAATATTTGTTAATAAATTTGAATTAATTTAATAATCTAATTAAATAAATATTTAATTGGTGAATTTTATCTTTTAAAAGTTAATAAAATATATTTCTATTTATAATGTATATATATAATTGTATATATTGTAAATAGATAAGCTTTGGTTTGAAATGTAATAAATAAAATCTTGTTTTTAAATTTCTAATATATATTTTGGCAGTTTGGAAATCATGATTTATTTAATATTAAGCTTTTCAAAGTTATTTAATAAATAACTATATGGTTTTAAAAATACTTAAAATAAATGATTTATTGTTTAAATTATATTTTTAGCATAAGTTTAAATTTAAATAAAAGGTTTGTTTTATTTCTTTTTAAATATTACTTGATATATATGATTTAAAAATAGAAGTTTAAAATACAATTTACATATGGTATTAATTCATTTAATAATAGAAGTAATTTATAATCTCTTCTATAAATTATTTAAAATTGTCAAATTTGATATTTTCAAATAATAATTATAATACTTTGTTTTTATAAACATAAATAGATTTTATGGAAATAGGATTGTTATTTTAAATTTAAATGGTAGTTATATATGCATATATATAACTTGATTTTAAATTGGATTTTTAAGTTTAATTTGAATATGAATTTGGATTTATAATAGGAATTCAAAAGATAGACATTCTAAAAATATTTAGATAAGCCTTTAATTATATATAATTTGTTTATTTACATTTTCTTTAAAAGAGAAATTCGTATATGTATTTACATAAGAATTTATTAATTAAGTTAAAAATCTTTATTAACATTTAAAATATATACTCATTAATTAAAAAGACACATGTTATTTTCCTAAGGCCTCATTTTTACAAGTGTTAGATAATTAATATGAAATGAGACAAGTGTCAAATTTAAGTTAGTTTTTCTTTTATTTTTATTTACATATAATTTCAGCCTTTATATGAACAAATCCTTTTCCATTCCATTCTTTTTCTATTCTTTTTCAAAACTTAAGAAACTTCAGCTGAAACAAAAGATCAAAAACAGATCTGTAATTCATTTTCTTTTCTAACTTTTTCTATTCAAAGCCAAGAATAAACTCAATCAAATCCTCATAAACAAATCTGTAATCAACAATCCTCCTCAAAACCTGAAATTCATTTTCAAATCAAAAGCTAGTGCATTCTCTTCAACCTGAATCAAAGCCTGCATGTATTCTTCAAAACAGAGATAAGCAAATAAATCTGGAATCAAAAGCAAAATCAAAAGCATGCAAGTTTTTAAATCAAAACAAAGATGCAACAATTCAAGTTTTAAAGCCAGTAGCATTTCCAGCAACTCAAGTTTAAAAGCTTTTTCAAAGAGGCTCTGTTCTTCTTCAAATCTGTGAGTAACATCATTTTTAAAAGCATAAGTATTGATTATTTGTTTGCATGTTGATTTCTGGAATAAGTATGCTTTACATGTATATATATTGGTGAATCTTCTGTGTGTATATGAATGCATATATGTGTGTTTGATGTGTATCTGTTCTTGTCTGTTCTTGGGTTTAAAATTAGGAATTTGGTAAAAATTACATTATCACTTGATCCGATCTTATTTAGGATTTAAGATTAATACAAAAGTTGTTTGTTTCATTTCAAACTTTGGTTTAGAATTTTAAATTAAGTCAAAATAATATTTATTTGGCTCTGGAAACCATAAGTATTGGAATGCTTAAGCTAAGTCAAAATTCAAATTTAGTAATTCATGGATTCAGGATTATGAATCAAATCCTTAAACTAAATCATGTTTTTTAAAACTAAATTAACAATTTTTTGATTAGAAATGTAAGTGCATTTCTGGTTTGCACTGTTTTTGGATTTTTGGGTAGTTCTTGTGATCTCGAGGATCTGGAATGTTGTAAATTTCTGTGGTGAGGCAAGAATGATTGGGGAGTTAGGGAAAATTAGCAGGAAAAAGATCAGATCATCGTGGTGGTAGCGGTGTTCGATTTTTGATTTTAACCCTAGTTTTAACTAGGAATAAGGAATCGATCACCACGTCAGTTTGAGTTGATCGAGTGCCACTATACTTAGGGAAATGGTAGCTGGAGTGTTGTCGAAGTCGTGGCCGGAGGATCTTACATTCTGGTGGTCGGAGATGTGTTGACGAGGCGTTTCCAGGCTTTGTGGTGGTTCGAGACTTTTGTTCCAGGGTGGGTTGAATGCTCGAATTCGATTTCGAGTAAGAATCGATGAAGTTTAGGGTTTAGTTCGTCTGAGGTTGTGATCGCCGATGTAAGGAAGTCGTCGTGGTTGACCAGGATGGTCGGAGGATGGTGGTTGACTGTGCACGTGCACGTGCACGTCTGGGTATCTGTTGTGTTTTTGGGGAAGAAGGGGAGCGACTCGAGTTGTTCTCGTGATTTTTGGTGGAAGACTCGAAGTGATTCTCGGGGTTTTGAAGGAGTGACCTGGGTTAATGATTGTGTTACAGGTTTTAAAAGAAATCTGTTTGTTTAAAAAAAAAATTAATCTGAAGTTTAAATTGTAAAGCAAAAATTTAAACAAAGTTTAAATCTAAATTAAAATCAGTATTCAAGTTTAGTTTGAATTCTAGTGTTGGAATAAAATAAAGTTTTGAATAAAAATGTTTAAACCCACTTGAATGTTTAAAGTGTATTTTAATTTGATTTGAATGTAAAATGAAATTAGTTTTAAATTTCTTTTATTAAGTAAATATTTCTTTAACATGTGATTTAAAATGATTTAAATTGTTTTAAAAACTTTGTTAAAGTTAAATTTGTATTCATTTTAAATCTTAAATTTAAAATGAAATTTAAAAGTAAATTTAAAAGTAAATTGTTTTAAATGCTTTATTAATGATAATTTAATTATTAATAAGAATAAAGTTTTATCTTAAAGATAATTTAGATTAATAATTTGGGATAAATTATTAAGGTAATTAAAAGTTAATTAATCAATTTAATTAATTTATGATTTGGGTTAATAAATTTAGTAATTAAGGTTTAAATTGATTAATTAAGGTTTAAATTAAATTAATTAAAGGTTATTTAATTTGAAATTAAGGATCATTAATTTGATAAGTTAAGATTGTTAATTAATGGTTAGGAATAAATTAATCAAGTAATTAAGGATGAATTTAGTTGTTGTTAGGTACTTAATTAATTAAGTAATTAGAGATTAATTTATTGGTAATTAGAATTAATTAAGTTGTAATTAAAAATGGTTAATTAAAGTTTAATTATTTAAGAAAGATAATTAAAGAATAGTTAATAATTAATGTAGATCATTAACTAAGGATTATTAAATAATTAATTAATTTGATTAATTTTATTAATTAATTAGACTAATTAATTTAAAGATAATCATTTGTGAAAATTGTTTAAATATAATTACTTAATGGAAGTAATTAAGAAATTAATTACTCATTGTAATTAATTGAGATTAATTTGAATAGTTAAGTTAATTAATTAAGATTAATTAATTTAAGATAATCACTTAATAATGTGTGAAGTATAATTACTTAATGTAATTTAATGAAGTATAATTACTTAGGAAAGTAATTAATGGATTATTACTGGATTTAATTAATGGAGTAATTAAGGGTAGTTAATTACTTAATGGAATTAATCAAGGGATTAATTAAGAAATTAATTAAGGAGTAATTAATTTATTTAAAGAAGTAATTAAGGGTAGTTAATTACTGAATGTGATTAATCAAGAGTGATTAATAATTATGATTTAATTAAAGATAATTACTTAATGTAATTAATTTAAATAAAGTAATTAATTAAAATGTAATTAGGGATCATTAATTAATATAATTAATGATGTAATTTAGGATTGATTAATTAAGATTATTTAATCAATAATAAGTGATTAAGTAATTAATTAATGTAATTAATTAAGGATTAATGTAATTAATTATAGTTAATTAATTATTAAAGTGATTAAAGGATAATTAATCAAGGATGATTAATTAAGATGAATACTTAGAGTGTGATTAATTAATGATTAAGTAAGTAAGATTTATGTGATGAAAGAAATTAATTTATTTTAAATTAATTAGAGATGAAGTAATTAATTTGATTCATTTTAAATTAATTATAGTATGATTAATATATCATTGCTTATGTATGGATGTATGATATTGTTTACCTTGAATGGTTTGAGATCTCAGATAGGTGATAATTGATACTGTGTAATATGGATGTTTGGTTACATAGTGATGATGATATGAATTATCTGTTTATGATGATAATGTAGATTATCTATTTGATATTGTGAATTATCTATCTGTGTGTATATAGATAATAGAATAGAATTGTTTTAACTTTAAAACAACTTGGCCTTAAAAGATACGTTTTGGATTTCGATGAGACCGGGATCGGGTTTCCAGATTTGGATATCTGAATACCACATCGATCCAAAATTAACGATAGGTCGTGAATCTCAAGTGAAGGTGAAGATTCAGAGTGCAAGGGTTATTGTCGTTAACTCTAAGGGTGATTCCAAAATGAGTGTAACGAGATAATGCCTTCGGTTTCGTTCGAACCCGGAACGAACTTGTATGGATTGAATGCTTTCAGAACATCGTCAGGTGGACGATGAGCATTCTAGGTGATGTGTTCTGATTAAAGGTAATCGTAGCCTCAAGCCTCATCAACCGGGAATGGCTAAAACAGGGGAGGTGCAGCAAGGCTTCGTGGGTAGCGCCCACTGAGAGCGAGATATATCCCTGTCTAGAAGTCCCTTCTTATTATTCGGCTGTGTGTGCAGTTGGTTGCAAACAACTGCGGGGTTGTCTTGTTCGGAATTATCCAGTAAGGGATGGTTCCGGCTTTGTGTTGCAGGGGATTGGGAGTAATCCTCGGTACGGTGATCTAGGCCATGTACTGTGACGGGCGGTACCCCAGTAGCCCTGCCATTGTATGGAATCCAAACTTCCAATAAGTGCCATCGGACTTGATTGTATAACCCACTTTGTGGCTAGTATGCTGGAATTTAATAATGTAACAATTTCAGCTATTTCATATTTATTTGAAAATCCTAGACCTATTATAATATAACTAGATTTCCCATCAAATGTTTTGGTTATCGTAAGGTAAAAAATTTTCCGTGTTTATGTGCGGGAAGTCTTACGAGATACCTTTTCTTTCCAAATGATTTTCAAAGTTAAGCAACTTTAACTTGTTACTCACACCAGACCCATGTCTGACCCAAGTGTTTATTTGTTGTTTTATAAACTCTTGGGTACTCAAATTTTTACGAGTAGCCAAGGGATTCAAGTTAGCTTTGACGAATTGTGGAGGAGCAATGGAGCAGGAGGCTTCAGCGTTGTAGATATATATATTGTAGTTCCGCTGTGTTGATCTCTGTATTGTATTGAGTTGTAATAACTAGACAAGTGTTTATAACTGTCTAGTATGTGATATATAAGTTGTGTAACTCTGATAGTTGTTGTATACTATGTAATATCTTATGTTATTAATATAATTTATCCGTTCCGCTGTTGAGATCTGATGTTGTATCTTCTTTCTTCTCTATCTTTTCTCTTTTCTATCCCTTTCTTTCTTCAAGATGATGCGACTTTCTGTGGAGAAAAAGTCGGGTCGTCACAGGATGTGACATATGTATGGGAAGAAGGTGGTGATGTGACTTGTCAAAATAATGACATGTTAGAATATTTTAAAACTAAGGTTAAAATGGTAATTTTCTTAATTTCTTTCATATATAAATACACATCCCCTTCACCATATTTTCATTTACTTCTCCATTTCCATTTCCCTAAAGCTTTCTTCATGTTTCATGGCTTCTTATGTTAGTTTATGTCTTTTTTAAAATCAAAAGATTTAAATTCTTTTAAAGATGCAAACTTGTTTTTAAACTCTTTCTTCTCCATTTCCCCACCACTTTATTCGGCCATAACTTCCTCTATTTTACACCAAATGTAACGACCCACCCTTTTGAATTGTTTAAATCGACAATACACCACACATATCAAATCAAACTATTCAAAAGGGAGTATTGTTAATGGGGTAAATAAAAAAATAAGAGAAAAGAAAGGAAAACAAAACACAGAATCTCACAACGGAATGCCAAAATATAATAATCAAATAAATGGTTCATAAAGCCGTTTTACAAATAACATTTGATTACACTTTTATACTACAGATCAGAGTTATACATACAACAGGAATAAATAAATAATGCAGCAGAACAACATGATGTAATGGAATAAATATAATAAATAGTAATAATATACTAAAGCTTCGTCTTCGTCCTCCATAGATAATGTCTTCAACACTGAAATGCTCAGGCTGACCTGAGCGTAATGAAAAGACAAAACACTCGAGTCAGAACTAAAAGATCTTATGTAAGTTAAATCAAAATAAGTAAATATGAGTGTAACGGCTTCAGAGATGTTTACCGGATTTTACATCTCCTATCCAACGTCTAACGTGCATGCAATAACTTAAGAGATGTTCGGGATTCCATCTCCTAAGGATCCGTTAAACTATCTACATACAAAGCATTATAATATGTCTATAGTAACGTAAAGTATTAAAATAGCGTTAAGGCGTTACCCATATCTCCCTTAACACAGTTTTATAAATGCCGTTGTCTATACAGTACCGTAATTCCTTCGTAAATCGAAGGGCTATCAGAGGGCACTCCATAGTGTACGACACAAACCAAACTCGTAGTAGGCGCGATCAGGATAAATATGATAAGGCACGCAAGGCAATGCCCAGGGTAGGATTCTACCGTTTTGCACTCCTGGACTGTTGGTAACGCATAGTAGCTACTACCGCCCACCTCGAAACACACTCCTATAATCAAATCGAGGGGTGGTTGTTGAATATGAAAGTATATGATTTTTGTTTGATGATAATAAGCATATATATATATATATATTCATTTAAATGTATTTGTTAATATACTATTTTATTTTCACAAAATTAATATTTGCTGAATAAAATAAGTAACACAAAATTTAAATCCAAACAGATATTTTATTCAAACAAATATTTTATTACAATGTTTGAATAGTACAAATTTGAACTCTCACTATATATACACAAATTTCCATTACAATACAATTTCAAATCATAATACAATTTTTCACTATACATTTGCACCTCACTACATATCACTCATTCACTCGTATTTATCTTCAACTCTATTCCAGATTGAATCCAGCATATGAGCAATCTGCAAAATAAACACTGACGTGGTAAAATTGAAAAAGAAATATTTTGCAGTGTAAAATAAAGTGTGTGTTTTGGAAATATTATTTTCCTCAGTTATTTGGGTTGTTCGTCATCATTTAAATTTGAATTCATCATACACGAACAACTTGTGACATGCACAGTGTATCACTGTACATGCCACATGGTCATGCACACCGATATACACTTGATAAAATTGAAGGGACAGGTGAGCACAAGGTCAAACCCAATCAAAAGCCGGGTTCAACTCTAGTGCAATAAAAATAAAGTCAAAACATGAGCACAAGGTCAAACCCGAGCTTTAAACTAGATTCCACTCAGGTGCATGCAATACAAATCAATGGGTCAAGTTTTTAATGACTCGAACAAGCCTCGACCAAAATTCAATATGTACACATGAAAACAAAGACTAGACAATCACATGCCCAGGCTCAATCAAAGTCAAATGATTTCAAATGAACAAGACCAAAACAGAAAATAAGATGGCATATGTATATGCACATGCAATGGTCAAACTGTTATGGGGTGAACCAGATTATAAGATAACAAGTAAACCCAGTCCAACAAAAAGCTCCAGACTCGACCAAATCAGTTGAGGTGAAGCAATACTTTCACCATGAACATGAATGCAAACATCAATGCAGTTCAAAGCAGTTTCAAAAGGCATGAAGTATGAATGCAAGCATATGGAACCAATTACAAGACCACAACAATGAATTGATCAGGTAGACCAGAGAACAACAACTATGAAGTCAACAAAGCATCCAGTACACAAGACTCAAGTCTGCAACATATAATTGAATATGTACATGCGAGAATATATACACACACACACACACGTGATGCAGTAAAACAGTGAATGCACACCTCAAATGCCATATGAAAAAAGACTGCATTAAGAAACCAAAATTATATGCATGCACACAATCTCAACTGTATACAAGTGCAGGTACGCAAGTGAATGTCAACAACATCAAAATTTAGTGGCAACCAAACAGAAATGAAGACTGCAAATACCAAAGTGAAGCCACCAGACTAACATGTAGATTTCATGAACTAGCTTATAAACAACTCATCATCAAAATGCAAACTAGCTCAAAGCAACATGGCAATAGACTGATACAAGTGACTCAAACCAGGGCAGTGCAAAGTTCAAAGAAATGCAATATCAAACTAATGATCAAACAGTGATGAACCAACAGACCATGCAACATAAAGATGGAGGCAGTGGATGTATACATATGCATATGGAACATACATGATAAACACAGTCGAACCTAGACCACTGACCACATTCAAACCATCAAACAGTACAACCAGATCAGTTTCAATCAACATAGTGTTGGCAGTGCAACCAAGCTACAAACTTCAAGTACAGCTCAAATGAAACAGCTACCAAAGTTCATCAGTTTAGAAGCAACTATTGGTTATAGTTTTTAACAAAGTCAAGGCTGAAAACTACCAGAGTCCTTCAAGCAACATCTAATAGTACATGCACTAGAGAATAAAAGAGACGTTACAGTTTTTAACAAAGTCAAGGCTGAAAACTACCAGAGTCCATCAAGCAACAACTAACAGTACAGGTACCGGAAAATAAAAAAGACATTGCAGTAACAAAGTCAAAGCACATTAGGAATTTCAAATTGAACAAGTCAGTACCAAAGTCAAATATTATCACAGTATCAACTGGTCGAAGTCAACAAGCACAAAGAATGGAACCAAAGTCAAGTTTAAATGCCAGAAAATCAAGCCGTGGTAGCCAAGGAATCAAATCAATCAGAATCGAGCCGTGATAATCAAGCAAACTCATGGAGCCGTGGTGACCAAGCAACCATAGCAAAGAAATATTCAGAATTGAACTAGTCTAAAGAAATCTCAAACATCCAAGCAAAATCAAACGGCCGAGCCAAAAAGTAACATATGAATTCAAACATATATTCGAACGATAATCAAGGGAATTAAACCCTATTTAACCCTATCATCATCGGCATTCCAAAAAGCATCGAGTTCAAGAAAATTAACCAGTAAAGCAAAAAGCATAAAGAACATACTAATTCAAGTTGAACTCGATCGAAAAGGAGCCGTGTGCAGATCGAAAAAGCACTCGATCGACAAAGCAAGGAACATTAAATCATTTATTCGATCGAGCAACTGAAGTCGGCTTCTTCGAAATTCCAAAAGCCCTAATTTTCGCACAGAGGAACGAACGAGCAATTTTCACAAAGAAGAATAGATGGCCGAACTAAATAAAAAGAGAAAAAGGGGCATATTCTTTTTTTGTTGGTCCGGCTATATTTTGGGCTTCAAACTTTAAAATTAGGGTTTATTGTTTTAAATTGTTTTTAAATTTTGTATTTCTCTTTTAAACATTTGTAAACTCTAGTCGTGTGACTAGGGGATGAACTACGGTGGTGTAGTTCAAGAATTCGCAACTCGGTGGCTGAGTTGTGGCAGGGTTTTGAGCGTAGAGTTAGGTTAGTCGATAGCGGGTGTCACGAGTTTACGTGTGTAAGCTTCTGACTACTTAATTTCTAATAGAAACTTTGGGGGCAGCACGTAGGCAAGGTTTTGTCGAAGCTGGGTAAATCTGTGTTGTTCTATTTCTGTTTTCATTCTACTATTATCTGTGCTGCTATTATTCCGCTATATCTGTGTTGCGATTATTTTATATACTTCCGCATTAAATATTTATAATTAATATTATCACCCTATTCACCCCCTTCTAGGGTGAAATCGATACTACAAGTGGTATCAGAGCTAAGAACAAAAGCCATTTTTGTTTTAAAAATTTGATTTTCAAAGACCAAATTTTGTTTTACAAATTTGAATTTTTAAAATGGCTTCTTTTAATAATGTTTTTGCTGATCGTCGATCCAATATTATTCCTCCTTTTTTTGATGGAACAGATTTTTTGAATTGGAAATTAAAAATGGAATTTTATTTAAAATATGTTAATGTTAAATGTTGGGATATTAATTGAAAATGGGTGTGATATATTAGACGAGAAAAATACTTCGACTAATGCTCTTGCTATGCATATACTATATTCTCATATTAATCAAGATAATTTTAACTTTATTTCTCATTGTGAAAATGCACAAGAAATCTGGAATACTTTTGATTTAATATATGGTGCAAAAGTCAACAACGATGAGAAATTCTCCACAATCCACTCATTAAAAGAAATGTGCTTAACAGGATTGACAAAAGACAGCAATGATGAAGATTCAATAGCCGATGAGATAAGTGAACTTCCATTCAATGGTTTAGTTCTCTTGTGCCAAAAATTAATTGAAAATAATAAAGCTCTTAAGTTGAAAAATAATAAGTTGGAAAGGGAGCAAGCTAAATTTCATCAGAAAAATGATGATTTGGAAAATGAACTTAAAAATATCAAGACAAATGAAAATTCTAATTGCAAAAGGTGTTTGAACTATGAAATGGAATTTGCCTGTTTTCATGAAAAAAATTCAAAAGTTAGAAAATGAAATCTTAATACGGAAAAAAACAAAACTGAGTTGATATGTAAAAATAATATTTTGCAAAAAGAGTTGGATAGTTTTAAGAAGTCAGAAAGTTCTAAAAGTGCGATTTTTGAAAAGAAATTAAATGAGATCAACGGTGTGAGAAATGCGGATTACAGATCTTAAGGCTAGTATAAACACTAGAGGGGGGGGGGGGTGAATAGTGTTTTAAGGAATTACTAATTCTTTTCGAGTTTATATTAATTTGAACACAAATGTATGCAATATTCAGACACAGATATGATCACAGATTCAAACACAGATGCAAATATAAAGTAAAACCAGTAAAGGAAAGAACACACCGGAATTTATACTGGTTCGGAATTACCCTACATTCAGTCCCGCACACAAGTACGGATTTTCTTTCAAAAGTAATCTTTACAATTACAACCCTCAATTTCAAGGCCACGAGGTACACCACTCCAGATTCACAATCCTTTGGGTAGAGATACTTGATTTCCCGGGCAACAAGTTCACCCAATTGATTTCCTAGGCTACAATCACACCTTTTCTCACTTGATTGATTTCCAAGGCTTAAATCACACCTTTTCTCACTTGATTGATTATAAAGAAGCCTATAACTCTGAATAGCACTGGGATCTTGTTGAGATAGTGATAGAGAGTCAAACAAGAAATGATCTAGTTAAATTCAATGGTGATTTCGGCAGAGCAATGGTAAGAATATATATAAAGAAATGTGGAAGAAGAAGAGGAGTGAAAATAAGAAAAATATTGTTGAAAATTCATTGAAAACATCCCCTATTTATATAAGAACAACAGCCATGTCTATTCGTGAAAGGTTATGACGAATAGACACTTCTTTTGAAATTCAAATTTTTGAAACCAACTGCCACTATGTCGACATGGGTATCTTGGGTATGTCGACATCCTAAAGGAAATTTTGGTGATTTGTTTTTCTTTGATAATTACTTCTATCTTATATTAAAACTATTTTAAACTTTATAAATATACTTAACTACAGTTAAAATACATAAGTTAATATAGAGAATAATATATATAAAATTTTACTATAATTTTATATTTAAATCTAAGTATAAATGTGACGCCCCACCTCTATGCTCACAATAACAAAGAGTATTAAAAGAAATACTATCTGTTATTACGAAGCATAAGGCTGGATAGGAGCGGCCATCCGTAGTTGACCTTACACTAGTATTGGTGTCACAACCCGAGTTTTTCTAACACGAAAAACCGGACCATTTGGTTAAGAAGAAGAGGTAGAAGAAGAAGAAAAATAGAAAACAACAACAGAATCTCACATACGCAGTGGAATAAAATATAATAGATAATAACAGATCTTTACACAAAAAGAAATCTATATCTGTTTACATATACATCATCCAAATACATCATCAGAGTACATCACATCAATATCATACAACTGGACAGTAATCATAACTTGTCCTCACAATCTGAATACACAGCGGAATATATAACTGAAATACGAAAGTACGTATCGCCATCCAGCTCCATAGCATCATTTCCTGTAATCTATAATACTCGGTCTGACCCGAGCATCATATAAAACAATACCCGAGTCAGTCTGGAAAACCAGCGTGAGAAAATCACACTCAAATTTATTATTAAAGTTTCAAAATCCTTTGAAAACAAAAGCATCTCGTAAGACCACGCCACAAATAAACATGTCGGGTTTTTACCTTACGATAGCTAAAACACTTTATATCAAAATCCTCTGATATTATAATAGTGTCTACAGAAAGTAAAATATAATCTAGCTGAAATGCTTGCATCTCACATTTCAACAATAGTTGGGCACAATCAAAACCGTACAAGGCACGTAGGAAGAATGGATTTCCAACGAATGACTAGGCACTGGGGTACCACCTATCACAGTACGTGGCCTAGATCACCGTACCGAGGAGTACGCCCGCTCCCCTGCAACACAAGGCCGGAACCATCCCTTACTGGATGATCCCGAATAAAATCACCCCACGGTTGGGATCAGCAACCGCACCACTAAGCCGAAATAAAAAGGGACATCTAGACAGGGATGACCTTACCCTCCAGTGGGAGCTACCCACGAAGCCTTGCTGCATAACCCCTGATTTTCAGTCATTCCCGGTTGATGAGGTTCGAGGCTAAACGATACCTTTTAGAGAACATATCCCTTAGAATGCCCATCGTCCGCTGACGATGTTTCGCAAGCATTCGTCCATACCAGTCCGTCCCGGGTTCGAACGGAACCGAAGGCACTATTCCTACTACATCCATTTTGGAAATATCCTCAGGATTAGTAGCGACTAGCCCTTGCACTTCACTGCTCCATCTTCGACTCTGAACACGTTACACGAAACGTACAAACCGAATCGAAGTGGTATTCGAGTCTCCAGACCTAGAATCCTGGTATACGGAAACTCGATCCCGGTCTCTTCGAAACGATCAGCGCATTGGCCAATATTGATAGTCGGTTATTTAACTATCAATTAACATCCACAAGCAACCATCACACAATAAATAATTTCCCACATTATTTATTTGCCCAAATATCTTTCCAAGATATATTTCCAAATTTCCAAACTTCTTTTGAAAACAATTTCAAACAGTTTCCGCTTACGGAATACATTTCCAAATATTTATTTCTCTGAAACACCAAGTACAAAACACTTAGATTTTAAAATAATTTAAAAACACTTTATTTTAAATATATCTTATAACATTGAAATTAAACTACTTTAGTACTTTATTAAAAATATATACTTTAAAATAAACCACTTTATAAATATAAACTAAATTTCTCCTTTTAAAACATAATAGCAAATCACTTTTATATAATTACTACAATAATAGATTTTTGAAAATAATTACTTAGGAAATTAACATTTAGAAATAATCAATTTTCTAAAACATGCTTTTAAAAACACAATTAGAACTTTTAACTTATATTAAAAATTACTTTGAAAACGTACTTGGCTATCCAGAGAAATACACTTCTCATTCCCATCTTTTAAAAATAAATCAACATTTATTTTTAAACCAAACCATATCTTTTTATAAATTCCCTCCTTGAATTTATATTCAAATATCCACTGATATTTTATTTTACTTTATAAACCCAGTTTATATCTCCAAAATCTCACTTCTCTTTTAAAATTCCAATTTTAAACAACTAAATCAATTTCCAATTGATTTTCCAATTTACTTTACTTTACTTTGAAATAAATTTCCTTTACTACTTCATTTATTTCAAAATACATTAACTTTTAGATTTATTCCTTTATTTGAGTTAAAACCCTTTTTAACTGAAAATACCAATTTTAAACTTCCAAAATTTCTTCTTTAGCCTTTAATTAAATTTAATCCTTACATTCAAAATAAATCCTTTATTCTTTAAATTTAATATCACTTTAGTTTAAAGTTAATATTTCCCTTGTTATTTCGAAATTCCCTTATTCCAATTCACTTTAATTATTTACTTAAAATTTACTCTTTTATTTCTTTCAAAATCCAATTCAATATATTTTGATAACTCCTTTTATTGAAATATTCAATCCAACCAGATTATCCAATATAAATTATCACAGGATAACAATAATCATATCACAGAATATTTAAACAAAAATTAAATATTTTGAGGAATCCAGTTGGATCCCTCCAACCTGTTTCCCTGCATCCACAGACGTTAGCACAATACCAATTCCACTTCAAAGTGGAATATCGCGGTATATGGGATTTATATAAATCATCCGCTATTATGCGGCGCATAGGGTCTCATCCGCTATATAAATGCGGGAATATCAACTCCAATATATACATATGCCAATATGTATATATTGCTATATACTACTATATATATATAGCACATCAATCAATGCAATCATCCAATCAATTATTTAAATTTAACCATTTAAATTTAAATTCAACTGAGTGAGATTAACTCACCTTTGATGTTTGAAATTCCAATCCAGATCTCGACTTGTTTCTTCATAGTTTTGACCTTGTATAAATATTATGTGAACTTATTAATATTTGAATAAATTGACTACATGTTGGTTTGACATATATAATTTGGTTTTAAGCTAATTTCTTTTTAAATAAATATTTCCTAGTTACTAAAATAATTACATCAATTAACTAATTACTCACCAAAATAAATTGGTAAACTGTATTTGGTTTCCTATTAACCAAACTGCATATAACAATAAGCCTATATGGGTCTTAAAAATCTTATCTTCATATAAACTCTTATTATTTATTTATTTCACAATCTTATATATGTATTTATTGTTTTATTCAAATATATATATATATAAATATTTTTAAATATGTGTGTGTATTAAATTTAGTCAGAATTGTTTTACTGTACAATACCCTTTCCAGTTTTCTGTTTATTTTCTAGTGTACAAATATATACATATAGAATTTAAAAAAAAACAACACACTTATATATACCTTACATAATTATTTGAAAGAGAAAGGAAATACTGCAAATACCTAACAGCAAAGCACGAACTTCCCCCATCTGGAATGATGACAGGCCTTCCACTACCACCTGACATCATCGCTCTTCCTATGCTCGACAGCACGATACGCGACCCCCTCCACGATGCTCACGACAACCCTCGCGACCCTCATGCCATGCACCCATCGTGGTCGACGATGAAATCCCCACTCCATATCGCGAAACCTGGCCTCGCGAGATAGTATCTTCGAATTGTCGATCGATTTAGAACGAATTAGGGGATTAGGGCTCGACTGAATTGAATGAAGGCAGCGGCCCCCTTTTTCTTATTTGAATGAGCTGAAGTGAGGAAGGAAGGGAAGGTTTGATTTGAACGATAAAATTTATGTGAGTATCGATTCCAGGCTTCGGCCATTATTTTTATTTTGATGATTTTAGAACGAGATAAATTTTCTTCTGTTATCTGGCTTAGGAACGAAGAAATAAAGAGATAAGGTCGGGTATCAAATGTGTTGTCTTTCTTATTTAATTCTGAGGTGATTTGATACTTATCCAAAAATAATATATATAATAACCAAAATATCTCGTGGTCTAAAATTCTAAACCCCGAACTCCAATTTAAATGCAACGACCGGCGTTCCTAACGTTATCGTCATTCTGAACACGCTGGGACAGGTTTCGAGGTCTAGTTCGATCGTACGGAGAAGATATCTTTTTGGACCCAGTTATTATATTGAATTCAATATAGATTTCAGCGCGTTTATATATCGTACACTCACACCACAACCCCAAACTCTACGAAAATTGAAATCCGATAATAATACAATATTACGGATCCAATGAAACTGGTTTCGTCGAATTTCGAGACTGTGCCTCGGACGGCTATTTTTAAATTCAATTTCAACGATATATTTTTAAAACTGAACAAAACTCTTTAAAATTCCATTTTAAAAGTTCTATCATCTTCAGTATTAACAATATAAATTTTCTGAACCTTTGAACTATTTTTAACAGGCTTAAAATCAAGATTCCATATTTTACCCAATCCCGATAATTAAATTTAATAATTAATTATCCAATAAATACTGTATATTTGAAATTAAAGTTAAAATTTAACCTTCGAATATTTAAAATAAATTAAATATTCCCATTTCAAATATACAAAAATTCCGGGTCGTCACATTCCTCCCCCCTTAAAAGAATTTCGTCCCCGAAATTACCAGTTAAGAGAAATGATTCGATACCCGTTCTTTTTCCCAATCCAAATAGTTTTAACAACTTTCCATAACAATCTTTTATTAATGATACACTAATCATCTTTTAACTTCCCAAACTTATTCATAAGTTCAACTCATACCACCTGCTTATCCATTCAAATTTAAATTTGAATTCAAATTTTTAACTTATCAAAATTTTCCAAAATTTTTCTAACTCCCTAAATTTCCGAAAAATTTCTCCAGCGTCTCCTTTGCGCGGCTAGCTCGGTACTACTACAAAATGGCTCTACGGCCTCCCAATCTCAAAAAGAAAACAAAAAGCCAAGTGGCTGGATCCAAAACCCAATCAAATTTCATATAGAAATTCAAATACATACCTTTTTTTTTTGTCGGGCCATTAAATTTTATCTTCTAAAATCAAAAATCCCAATTTATCCATTGCTTTTATACACCTGTATATCCTACTAAGCAATAATATTCAATCACAATTTCAAAACCATTCTATACTTTCCTTTACAAATTTCCAATATTTGTTTTACTTAAGCCCGTACGATGCGCATATATCATCCGTACGCAAAATCACATTCGATCGCTCAATCGATCACACAATTCCACTTCCGAACTAGTATCGTCCACCCGACTTCCTAGTGCGGACTCAGACCTGGTTCCTTGATCAGAAACCGTCATTCTCCTTGCATAGTCACAAACTATGATAGAGAATATCCAGAATCAATCAACAATCCATATCCAGGTTCGCCGTTGAAAATCGAGTGAAAAATCCTAATTCGGATCGATAAAACTATCTCGAAATTCTGTGTTTGAATCCGGATCAAATAGCTATGCGAATAAATAAGATACGTACACCTTACGTAATTAGCCTAATTGATTATTAGTTATATCAATTCTCCTTTATTCACATTCCTTTTTTGATTGTTATCCCTTTATTCACAACTATCCCATTTCACAACTTTAGTTTTAGTCTTCATTCAACTATTCACTTAGTATATATTTTTCCAATCCAAAATTACTAAGTATTATTTAGCTCGAAAACAATCCAAGTTAATTCATTCAATAACTATTTCTCAACTTATTTAAACCACTCCTCTGTTGAGTTCAGTTTCCATTCAATATTTACTTAAGTCAATAACTTAAGTTTATTTTCCATTTAACCAACCCTTTAAAATTTTATTTCCATCTTTCATTTGATTCTTATTTAATCAAATTCCATCCATTTATTTATTAATATAATTGGTTTATTCACTCAATCATTATGAATTTTAATTTTTCATGCTAAATTCATCTGGAATTATTTTATTAATAACCAGGCTATTTCCAATTTATTTTCACTTATTTGGATTTCATTCACAATCCAAACCATCACTATTTTAATCTAATTCCATTAACTCACGATTCAATTTCATTAACTAATTTATTATCTCATTAGTTCCTCCACTGGTTAAAATTGAATACTTGCTTTTTAATTCCAAATATCACTTCACTTAATTTTCTTAAGTTCAATATATTTTATAATTCAAGTTTGGATTTATTTAAAAATTAAGATTGCTCATCTTAGTCGTTTCCATTTGATAATTAAAATTTCAAATTATAACTCTTAATGGTTCAAAGAAATGAATTCTCATTTATGACTTACAATTTCATTTCTATTCATAAGTTTAACTTACTTACTTAAGATCTGGGACTATTCATTTAAGTCCATTTTCATCTTTATAATCAAATTTCAAATTATTACACTCAAAAACTTAAGAATATGAATTTCTTTACACAATTATAAGCATTTTACATTACCTTTATATCCAATTCAATTCGACTTCAACTTACTTACATTTAATTCAATTCCAATTCTCAATTTTATTTAACTTATCTTAAGTTAAATTCAAATATATTTTATTCACCTTCATATACTCGAATTAAATTTTAATTCTAGGATACAATTTTATACAAGTTTTACAATTCATTCACCTTCAAGTTCTCTAACTCTTTTATCTACCAGCTTATATTACTCATTGAGTTAATTTCATCTCATAATTATAATCCCAGAATTAAACTTTCATTCCCTTCTTATTTCAATCAATTTCATTCTATACTTTATATTGTTGATTCATTTAAATTTCCACAATTAAATTTTAAATAAAATTTCCAGAATCCAATTGCTCGATTTTATTCCAAAACCATTTTGAATCCATAAATAACTCATACACATCTGGTATATCACATCAAACCCCAAATTTCCAAAATAATCTGCTTTTACCAAACAATTTTCCCTTTGAATTTCAAAACTAACCCAATTCACAATCATTTCCAATTTAAAACAGTTTGGTAGCAATTTCTCTTTGGAAACTCGAAAATAGACATCGATGATGCTGCAGTCATTACCGAAATTATTTTCCAGCGACCAAAAGAGAATTTAATGCTTTTATCACTTTGAAATATTTCAAACATTTTTAAATCCCAAATCCCACCAGATTTCAATTCAATTTCAAAAATATTCATGAAATAATATCACCATTATTTCCCCAAAACCTTTAAAAACTATTTTTAAATCCAAAGGAATTTAAATCTTTCCCAAAACTTCAAATTCAAAATCCATCCAATTTTTTTTTTATATCCAAACATTACTCTGGAATTCTATCACATTTTATTTCAAGTTATAAGTCACTTTTACCATTTACATTTACAAATTTCATCTGTTTATGAATTAATCTTATTTGATTATAAATCACATTTGTAATTCACATTTGTATATAAAGTTTATCTCAATTTATAAATTTCATTTAGTCTATATTTCAAATTCCATTTTGTTATATAAATTTATTCTTCAATTTAGGTTATAAGTTTCAATTTCTACTCAATAATGAGACTAACTCATTATTGTCATTTTCTAACAACCAAGCATCCAAATATATAACTATAATAATTTCAAATAATTATTTCTTTTATATACAAAATAATTTGGGCAAAATTATTTCATTCACCCTATTTAAAACAATATTGTGTCGAACTGTTCTATTCAAGTGTTTAGAAACCCCTTCGATACAGTTGTACAGACTGTGCCGACGAAGGTTCATATGCCACTCAATAAACCAACCAACACAATATAAAACCATTTTATATTCACTAACAAATACGCGCTCATATCTATTAGTACTCTCAAAATTCCCACCAGAGCCAAGGTTATCGCTAGCCTAAGCTCTGATACCACTGTCACAACCCGAGTTTTTCTAACACGAAAAACCGAACCATTTGGTTAAGAAGAAGAGGTAGAAGAAGAAGAAAAATAGAAAACAACAACAGAATCTCACATACGCAGTGGAATAAAATATAATAGATAATAACAGATCTTTACACAAAAAGAAATCTATATCTGTTTACATATACATCATCCAAATACATCATCAGAGTACATCACATCAATATCATACAACTGGACAGTAATCATAACTTGTCCTCACAATCTGAATACACAGCGGAATATATAACTGAAATACGAAAGTACGTATCGCCATCCAGCTCCATAGCATCATTTCCTGTAATCTATAATACTCGGTCTGACCCGAGCATCATATAAAACAATACCCGAGTCAGTCTGGAAAACCAGCGTGAGAAAATCACACTCAAATTTATTATTAAAGTTTCAAAATCCTTTGAAAACAAAAGCATCTCGTAAGACCACGCCACAAATAAACATGTCGGGTTTTTACCTTACGATAGCTAAAACACTTTATATCAAAATCCTCTGATATTATAATAGTGTCTACAGAAAGTAAAATATAATCTAGCTGAAATGCTTGCATCTCACATTTCAACAATAGTTGGGCACAATCAAAACCGTACAAGGCACGTAGGAAGAATGGATTTCCAACGAATGACTAGGCACTGGGGTACCACCTATCACAGTACGTGGCCTAGATCACCGTACCGAGGAGTACGCCCGCTCCCCTGCAACACAAGGCCGGAACCATCCCTTACTGGATGATCCCGAATAAAATCACCCCACGGTTGGGATCAGCAACCGCACCACTAAGCCGAAATAAAAAGGGACATCTAGACAGGGATGACCTTACCCTCCAGTGGGAGCTACCCACGAAGCCTTGCTGCATAACCCCTGATTTTCAGTCATTCCCGGTTGATGAGGTTCGAGGCTAAACGATACCTTTTAGAGAACATATCCCTTAGAATGCCCATCGTCCGCTGACGATGTTTCGCAAGCATTCGTCCATACCAGTCCGTCCCGGGTTCGAACGGAACCGAAGGCACTATTCCTACTACATCCATTTTGGAAATATCCTCAGGATTAGTAGCGACTAGCCCTTGCACTTCACTGCTCCATCTTCGACTCTGAACACGTTACACGAAACGTACAAACCGAATCGAAGTGGTATTCGAGTCTCCAGACCTAGAATCCTGGTATACGGAAACTCGATCCCGGTCTCTTCGAAACGATCAGCGCATTGGCCAATATTGATAGTCGGTTATTTAACTATCAATTAACATCCACAAGCAACCATCACACAATAAATAATTTCCCACATTATTTATTTGCCCAAATATCTTTCCAAGATATATTTCCAAATTTCCAAACTTCTTTTGAAAACAATTTCAAACAGTTTCCGCTTACGGAATACATTTCCAAATATTTATTTCTCTGAAACACCAAGTACAAAACACTTAGATTTTAAAATAATTTAAAAACACTTTATTTTAAATATATCTTATAACATTGAAATTAAACTACTTTAGTACTTTATTAAAAATATATACTTTAAAATAAACCACTTTATAAATATAAACTAAATTTCTCCTTTTAAAACATAATAGCAAATCACTTTTATATAATTACTACAATAATAGATTTTTGAAAATACTTACTTAGGAAATTAACATTTAGAAATAATCAATTTTCTAAAACATGCTTTTAAAAACACAATTAGAACTTTTAACTTATATTAAAAATTACTTTGAAAACGTACTTGGCTATCCAGAGAAATACACTTCTCATTCCCATCTTTTAAAAATAAATCAACATTTATTTTTAAACAAAACCATATCTTTTTATAAATTCCCTCCTTGAATTTATATTCAAATATCCACTGATATTTTATTTTACTTTATAAACCCAGTTTATATCTCCAAAATCTCACTTCTCTTTTAAAATTCCAATTTTAAACAACTAAATCAATTTCCAATTGATTTTCCAATTTACTTTACTTTACTTTGAAATAAATTTCCTTTACTACTTCATTTATTTCAAAATACATTAACTTTTAGATTTATTCCTTTATTTGAGTTAAAACCCTTTTTAACTGAAAATACCAATTTTAAACTTCCAAAATTTCTTCTTTAGCCTTTAATTAAATTTAATCCTTACATTCAAAATAAATCCTTTATTCTTTAAATTTAATATCACTTTAGTTTAAAGTTAATATTTCCCTTGTTATTTCGAAATTCCCTTATTCCAATTCACTTTAATTATTTACTTAAAATTTACTCTTTTATTTCTTTCAAAATCCAATTCAATATATTTTGATAACTCCTTTTATTGAAATATTCAATCCAACCAGATTATCCAATATAAATTATCACAGGATAACAATAATCATATCACAGAATATTTAAACAAAAATTAAATATTTTGAGGAATCCAGTTGGATCCCTCCAACCTGTTTCCCTGCATCCACAGACGTTAGCACAATACCAATTCCACTTCAAAGTGGAATATCGCGGTATATGGGATTTATATAAATCATCCGCTATTATGCGGCGCATAGGGTCTCATCCGCTATATAAATGCGGGAATATCAACTCCAATATATACATATTCCAATATGTATATATTGCTATATACTACTATATATATATAGCACATCAATCAATGCAATCATCCAATCAATTATTTAAATTTAACCATTTAAATTTAAATTCAACTGAGTGAGATTAACTCACCTTTGATGTTTGAAATTCCAATCCAGATCTCGACTTGTTTCTTCATAGTTTTGACCTTGTATAAATATTATGTGAACTTATTAATATTCGAATAAATTGACTACATGTTGGTTTGACATATATAATTTGGTTTTAAGCTAATTTCTTTTTAAATAAATATTTCCTAGTTACTAAAATAATTACATCAATTAACTAATTACTCACCAAAATAAATTGGTAAACTGTATTTGGTTTCCTATTAACCAAACTGCATATAACAATAAGCCTATATGGGTCTTAAAAATCTTATCTTCATATAAACTCTTATTATTTATTTATTTCACAATCTTATATATGTATTTATTGTTTTATTCAAATATATATATATATAAATATTTTTAAATATGTGTGTGTATTAAATTTAGTCAGAATTGTTTTACTGTACAATACCCTTTCCAGTTTTCTGTTTATTTTCTAGTGTACAAATATATACATATAGAATTTAAAAAAAAACAACACACTTATATATACCTTACATAATTATTTGAAAGAGAAAGGAAATACTGCAAATACCTAACAGCAAAGCACGAACTTCCCCCATCTGGAATGATGACAGGCCTTCCACTACCACCTGACATCATCGCTCTTCCTATGCTCGACAGCACGATACGCGACCCCCTCCACGATGCTCACGACAACCCTCGCGACCCTCATGCCATGCACCCATCGTGGTCGACGATGAAATCCCCACTCCATATCGCGAAACCTGGCCTCGCGAGATAGTATCTTCGAATTGTCGATCGATTTAGAACGAATTAGGGGATTAGGGCTCGACTGAATTGAATGAAGGCAGCGGCCCCCTTTTTCTTATTTGAATGAGCTGAAGTGAGGAAGGAAGGGAAGGTTTGATTTGAACGATAAAATTTATGTGAGTATCGATTCCAGGCTTCGGCCATTATTTTTATTTTGATGATTTTAGAACGAGATAAATTTTCTTCTGTTATCTGGCTTAGGAACGAAGAAATAAAGAGATAAGGTCGGGTATCAAATGTGTTGTCTTTCTTATTTAATTCTGAGGTGATTTGATACTTATCCAAAAATAATATATATAATAACCAAAATATCTCGTGGTCTAAAATTCTAAACCCCGAACTCCAATTTAAATGCAACGACCGGCGTTCCTAACGTTATCGTCATTCTGAACACGCTGGGACAGGTTTCGAGGTCTAGTTCGATCGTACGGAGAAGATATCTTTTTGGACCCAGTTATTATATTGAATTCAATATAGATTTCAGCGCGTTTATATATCGTACACTCACACCACAACCCCAAACTCTACGAAAATTGAAATCCGATAATAATACAATATTACGGATCCAATGAAACTGGTTTCGTCGAATTTCGAGACTGTGCCTCGGACGGCTATTTTTAAATTCAATTTCAACGATATATTTTTAAAACTGAACAAAACTCTTTAAAATTCCATTTTAAAAGTTCTATCATCTTCAGTATTAACAATATAAATTTTCTGAACCTTTGAACTATTTTTAACAGGCTTAAAATCAAGATTCCATATTTTACCCAATCCCGATAATTAAATTTAATAATTAATTATCCAATAAATACTGTATATTTGAAATTAAAGTTAAAATTTAACCTTCGAATATTTAAAATAAATTAAATATTCCCATTTCAAATATACAAAAATTCCGGGTCGTCACAATTGGTTACCTCGATAGGAGTGGTATATATTTTTCATTTTACATCTCTTATTTATTTACTCCCATCGACATACCCAATTCCAGTATAAAATGAACTACGATGGTTCATAATAGTTTAGGACAATATATATAATAATAACACATATACAAAAAGAATGTGGAACACACATAACAAAAGTCTCATATATATATAACTGATGTCAGTTACAATACATTTGACACATTACATATGATACAACTACAACTGTCGACTTTGGAAGTTATATATACACGTACATTATCAACTAATATACATGAATACATATCAACTTATACTATGACACGACTACTCCAAAAGATGTGAAAAGTCTTCATAGCTCAAACAACAACTCAAAGCAGGAAATCTACAACCTGAAATAACTCGGGTCTGACCCGAGTATTAAATTCAAAAGAAAATAATACACGGGTCAGTCTAATTCAAACTCAGTTATTAATGCACAGAAGCAATAATAATCAATATCAAATAGACGACAGTCACAGAAATCTCGTATATCCAACGTCTCGACAAGAGAATCGGATAATGGCAGATATAACACTAAACAGTGTTAAACAACATATCAGAAAATCCAAATCATCAATAAAAATAGATAAAAAGATTATCAATGAAGATAATTTTAGAAAACAACAGAATTGCTTAAACAGCAATTAACAACCAAATCCAATTATTTAATAATAATTAGAGAATCTCAAAGTGGTTAAATCAAACCAAACTCTGTGTGGCTGCAGTACACGCACGCGTGCACTACCTCACCACTACAGTTCGTGAAATCATCACAACAGTGAATGCTAATAGTAATCAAAACTGCAGAGGTTAAAGCGAAACCCAAGTCAACAAAACAGCGTAAACAACAAAGATCTAATTATCAATATGATAATTAGAAAACACATAATCTAACTTATCTAAAAGATAATTAGATATCAACAAAATCATTAGATTAAACCAAATCAAAATACAACTTCAAAATATTGAATTGAACCAACGAAACAATTCAAACAATCGAAATATCAATTAAAGCGGTCAATTTTTGCTAGGGCTGCAGTACACGCACGCGTGTACTGCCTTTCCACTACAATAATGCAAGCAAACTCGACTAACAGACCAGAAAACTGCAAGGATAAAACTGCATCCAAATACAACTGCCTCAATGCATACATATATATCTATACACATGTATACCTCCAAGTAGTGACTCAATACAACAAAACCAATTTAAGTTGAAGAGGCAGTAGTGAAACTGCAAACCCCAAAGTGAAGCAAAAAAAAACTTCAAGCAGTTGATAAAGCACATGAATCAAATAACTCGAGTATAGCAAATGGAGATGCAAACAAACTGCATCAAAGGGATGGCAACATGCATGCCACAGTTTTGAAAATCCAAGGCAAGCACCACTCTAACTGATTGTATATATGAAGTATACAAACTGCCAAACTCAATGAAGCAAAATCCAAACTGAGTTCAAGTCTCATGAAAACAACCTAATGTTGCCTCGACCAAAAATCAAAATGAAACCAATGTAACATAAGGCCGGAGTGTACAGTAATAATATACGAGACTACAAACAAAAATTTCACATGAAAATGGAACCAGAGCTCAATACATGTGATCTCAGGAAACGTATATATGAAATGCAACATGACAGCAAGATGTGCCACCAAGACCGTCAAGTTACAGAGTTCAATATTATACTCAAAACAACTTGATACCAAATCACCATATGTGAACCAACTGAAGTGATAAAACACAGCAGTGGCATCAAAAGTACTCTCAATACAATTCACATTCGAATATAGTGAATATATCCAGATGACAATGAATTTCAATAAACCAGACAAGTACTCAAAGTTACAACTAAATCATGAAAGTGTGAATACAAGAATACAAAACCTGAACCAACTACACAACTCGAAGCACGGTGCACATATAGCAGTAAAGTGTACAAGCAAATCCAAACAATAGCAAGCAGATGCAAGCTAACCGGCATATGAACAACTACAATAGGTCAGGCAAGCAACAATTGTACAGCGACAAAATCACTTCCCCAAAGTACAACTGAAATTAAGGTCAGCATTGAAACAAAGATGGCCAGAGCCAAAGTACACATAGGCCAGAAATTCAAGAAGCCGGAATTACAAAAATTGGAACAAATCAAAAACCAAATCGAAGTTAACAAAGAACGAAAACGAACTGTTCCAAGTTAGAATTGATCAAGCCGTGGTCATCATGACATGAATCAAAGCCGTGACCAACAAGTAAACAAGTATATTCGAATTGAACAAGTCATAAATCATCTCAAACGTTCAAACATTATCAAGCGGCCGAGAAAAGGTTTGACGAATTCCAGCAAATGTATACGAACGAAAATATAGGAATTTGAACCCTATATAAGTAATCAACATCATCGGCAAACTCAAATTCAAAAATCATCAAAGCCGTGGGTAACCCAAAATCGAATGGCCGAGATAAAAATTTAACAACTTTAATTAGCCCAAACTACAAAAGTCACGAATTCGAACAAGGTCGAACAGTGGACAGTATGGCCAAAATTCAATATCAAAGCAATGGTGATGGTCGAAGTCATGGAATCTCATATACAAAATCAAGACCGAAGTCAACAGTTCAAAAATCATCAAAATGGTATAGTTGAACCAATCTAAAATAAGTATCAATCTATACGAATTTGATTAAAGCAAAAAAAACATCTACATCGAACAAAATCAACTACAGAAACGCAATATTAAAGATGAACTAGATGTGAGTAATTTAATTACTCACCTTCCCATTCGATCGAGACAGTGAACCGAAGCATACAGAAATCGAAAGCCCCAAATCTTCATCGAACGGGAGATGAACGAGCAAGCCCTAATTTGCAAAGACGCGAACAAAGCCGCCATATTTTCTTCTCTTCGTATGATTAGGGTTT
This sequence comes from Allium fistulosum, assembly GCA_030737815.1. NCBI lineage: Eukaryota > Viridiplantae > Streptophyta > Magnoliopsida > Asparagales > Amaryllidaceae > Allium > Allium fistulosum. Next base: position 777,138,651 of record CM060906.1, read on the forward strand.
TGAATCGAATGAAGAGAGGAATGGGTATTGGCCTTAGATAATTATCACGGCATCTAAACATAAGTGGGCTAAAATTCAATTTTTAAAGCCCAAACTACACTTAACAAATTTTTAAACGAATTTCGATTGGTTAAATGCCAAAAGCAATCAACAACCAAATTAAATTGTCATTTGACGATAATTTGTTGTTACAAAAATCCCAGGGTTGTTAAAGACTCCCCTCCTTATAGAAATTGCATCCCCGCAATTTTTATAATTAAGGTCGTCAATAACAATTATTTTTCTAACATAAACTGGTTAAAATAGAAAAACAAGGTCAAGAACACAAACACCAAAGAAACCTTTTAATTTCAAAATAAAGAAATTCACAAATTCTCAACAAAATCTAACTATCAGATAGATAATCAGAAAACAACAAAACTGAATAACTGCAATCATCAGCAATATTCAATTACCGATTAGACATTCAGAAATACAGAAATCTCAAAACAGCAATATCTAATTGTCGATACGATAATTAGAAAACAGCAAAATCTAATTACCAACAAAGATGATTAGAAAGCACAAATCACAATTCGCAAAACTGCAAATATCTAGTTATTCAGCAATTAACTAGAAAACACAAACTTCATAATCAGCAAACTCTAACTATCAACAAAGATAGATAGAAAACAGCAATTTGATATAATCAACATAATCTAGAATCAATTAAAGACTAGAAAATCTTATACATGAAGTGGATCAGCAAAATTAGCAATTATCCAATTATCAAAAACGATAATTAAATCTCAAATCAATAAACATTTAATTATCAAAAACGATAATCAAATCTCAAATTAACAAATATTCAATTATCAAAAGCGATAATTAAATCTCAAATCAACAAATATTCAATTATCAAAAACGATAATCAAATCTCAAATCAACAAATATTTAATTATCAAAAACGATAATCAAATCTCAAATCAACAAATATTTAATTACCACAAACGGTAATCAAATTTCAAATCAACAAATATTTAATTACCACAAACGGTAATCAAATTTCAAATCAACAAATATTTAATTACCACAAACGGTAATCAAATTTCAAATCAACAAATATTTAATTACCACAAACGGTAATCAAATTCCAAATCAACAAATATTTAATTACCACAAACGGTAATCAAATTTCAAATCAACAAACATTTAATTTCCACAAACGGTAATCAAATTTCAAATCAACAAACATTCAATAACCACAAATGGTAATCAAATTTTAAATCAACAAATATTTAATTACCACAAACGGTAATCAAATTCCAAATCAACAAATATTTAATTACCACAAACGGTGATCAAATTCCAAATCAACAAACATTTAATTACCACAAACGGTAATCAAATTTCAAATCAACAAACATTTAATTACCACAAACGGTAATCAAATTCCAAATCAACAAATATTTAATTACCACAAACGGTAATCAAATTTCAAATCAACTAACATTTAATTACCACAAACGATAATTAATTCCCAAATCAACAAATATTTAATTACCTCAAACGGTAATCAAATTTCAAATCAACAAACATTTAATTACCACAAACGTAATTAAATTTCAAATCAACAAACATTTAATTACCACAAACGGTAATCAAATTCCAAATCAACAAATATTTAATTACCACAAACGATAATTAAATCCCAAATCAATAAACATTTAATTACCAAAAGCGATAATTAAATCTCAAATTAACAAATATTCAATTATCAAAAGCGATAATTAAATCTCAAATCAACAAATATTCAATTATCAAAAACGATAATTAAATCCCAAATCAATAAACATTTAATTACCAAAAGCGATAATTAAATCTCAAATTAACAAATATTCAATTATCAAAAGCGATAATTAAATCTCAAATCAACAAATATTCAATTATCAAAAGCGATAATCAAATTTCAAATCAACAAATATTCAATTATCACAAATGATAATCAAATCTCAAATATCTAATTATCACAAGCGATAATTAGAAACAACAAATATCCTATTATCAAAAACGATAATCAGAATCAACAAATATTTAATTATCAAAAACGATAATCAAATCTCAAATATCTAATTATCACAAGCGATAATTAGAAACAACAAATATCCGATTGTCAAAAATGATAATCAGAATCAACAAATATTTAATTATCGATACGATAATTAAATCTCATAACATCAGATATCTAATTACCTGCAGATAATTAGAAACAACAAATATCTAGAAATCAATTAAGAAGACTAGAATATCAAGATAAAAGGTTGGATCGATCTCATCAGATGGCGAGTTTTTAATTCGCCGCACGTGCATCAACAAATGGCCGAAGCCTACCAAGTACTCAACATAATTTTGGCGTCCAACAAATGACCCGAAGGTCCGCAGAGTGACCCGAAGGTCTAGTACTGGTATTTGACCCGAAGGTCCATCAGAGTGGCCCGAAAGCCCAACAAATGACCCGAAGGTCCAACATAGTGGCTCGAAAGCACACAAATCATCAAATATTTCAATTAATGAGTCCGGAATTAACCAAAATAGTAAACGCACATGTCCCATAACCACGAGTTTTACTAAATCATTTAATTCACTTCATCGTTTCCTTGAAAGTGCAAAATCATCAAAACCATCAAAACAGCAGATATTTCAATTAACTAGTCCGGAATTAACCGAAATAGCAAACGCACATGTCCCATACCACGTGTTTTACTAAATCGTTTGATTCTCTTCATCGTTTCCTTGAAAGTGCAAAATTTGTGTATTTTGTAAAAATACATTTCACATTCTCAAACGGACAAATCCGGAATTAAGCGAATCAGTAAAAGAAAGGGGTCATAGTCCTCGATTTTACTGAAACGTTTAAATCGCTTCCTCATTCTTTTGAAAGCGCAAACTGTAAAACTTCTGCAAACAATTTTTATTTATTTTATAAAAATAACAATTCACATTCTCAACTGGACAAGTCCGGAGTTAAGCGAATCAGTAAAAGAAAGGGGTCATAGTCCTCGATTTTGCTAAAACGTTTAAATCGCTTCCTCATTCTTTTGAAAGCGCAAACTGTTAAAATTTTTTTAAAACAATTTCCATTTTAAAACGATTTTCCAATCACGTGATTAAAGCAGCAATATTAGTAACAATTTTGAAAAGGAAATTGTACTTCCCAAAACACCGTAAAATCATATCTCAAAATCAGCATTGCGGAATAACCGCTTGAAAATCCACTTTTAAAATTGACGGTTACTGAAGCCAAAGCGACAGTAATTTTTAAACGTCAAAATCTCATCAAAATAATTTACATCAAAATATAATATCAGTGAATTTTCATTCATTAAAAATGCCAACAAAATATCGTGCTTCAAAAATTTAGCATCGATGTAATAATCCCGTTATAAAAATAACGGCAACAAAATACGTTTAAACCAAACATCGGTTCAACATTAAATTAATGCAGTAACGTGCAACTCAAATTTGCACGTACTACAAAATAAAAAAAAATCATTCGAATGTATCTTCAATGAAGATAATTCAAAACAGAAAAATCTAATCAATATATGATTAGCATAAAAGAAAACCAGCCAAAAATCTCAACAAAAATCACATAACTCTAATCGCTTCGAATCCATAAATCGGATTCGAAATTTTCAAAGAAACGAAATAAACACAGCTATGTAAACACAAAATGAAATTTATTTCAATTTCATATTTTGATTTTTAAATCAAAAAGATTATCAGTTGTACTCAGCGAAGACAGTTTCACAGTTTCCGCTGCGCACTCTGATAACAGAACACAATTTAATCAAATCAACAAAACACAATTTCACTTTTATTTTTAAATAAAGATATTTAAAATTTTCATCATAATTTCAAAACTTTAGTTTTGACTCAAAGCACAAATAAAACATCGACCAATAGTTGTAACACATGTTCCATCTACGTTTTGTTTTATATTATGTCCATAAACCCCAAGCTCTGATACCAACTGTGATGCCCCACCTCTATGCTCACAATAACAAAGAGTATTAAAAGAAATACTGTCTATTATTACGAAGAATAAGGCTGGATAGGAGCGGCCATCCGTAGTTGACCTTACAGTAGTATTGGTTACCTTGATAGGAGTGGTATATATTTTTCATTTTACATCTCTTATTTATTTACTCCCATCGACATACCCAATTCCAGTATAAAACGAACTACGATGGTTCATAATAGTTTAGGACAATATATATAATAATAACACAGATACAAAAAGAATGCGGCACACATATAACAAAAGTCTCATATATATATATATAACTGATGTCAGTTACAATACATCTGACACAATACATATGATACAACTACAACTGTCGACTCTGGAAGTTATATATATACGTACATTATCAACTAATATACATGAATACATATCAACCTATACTATGACATGACTACTCCAAAAGATGTAAAAAGTCTTCATAGCTCAAACAACAACTCAAAGCAGGAAATCTACAACCTGAAATAACTCGGGTCTGACCCTAGTATTAAATTCAAAAGAAAATAATACACGGGTCAGTCTAATTCAAACTCAGTTATTAATGCACAAAAGCAATAATAATCAATATCAAATAGACGACAGTCATAGAAATCTCGTATATCCAACTTCTCGACAAGAGAATCGGATAACGGCAGATATAACACTAAACAGTGTTAAACAACATATCAGCAAATCCAAATCATCAATAAAAATAGATAAAAAGATTATCAATGAAGATAATTTTAGAAAACAACAGAATTACTTAAACAGCAATTAACAACCAAATCCAATTATTTAATAATAATTAGAGAATCTCAAAGTGGGTAAATCAAACCAAACTCTATGTGGCTGCAGTACACGCACGCATGCACTGCCTCGCCACTACAGTTCGTGAAATCATCACAACAGTGAATGCTAATAGTAATCAAAACTGCAGAGGTCAAAGCGAAACCCAAGTCAACAAAACAACGTAAACAACAAAGATCTAATTATCAATATGATAATTAGAAAACACATAATCTAACTTATCTAAAAGATAATTAGATATCAACAAAATCATCAGATTAAACCAAATCAAAATACAACTTCAAAATATTGAATTGAACCAACGAAACAATTCAAACAATCGAAATATCAATTAAAGCGGTCAATTTTTGCTAAGACTACAGTACACGCACACGTGTACTGCCTCGCCACTACAATAATGCAAGCAAACTCGACTAACAGACCAGAAAACGGCAAGGATAAAACTGCACCCAAATACAACTGCCTAAATGCATACATATATATCTATACACATGTATACCTCCAAGTAGTGACTCAATACAACAAAACCAATTTAAGTTAAAGAGGCAGTAGTGAAACTGCAAACCCCAAAGTGAAGCAAAAAAAAACTTCAAGCAGTTGATAAAGCACATGAATCAAATAACTCGAGTATAGCAAATGGAGATGCAAACAAACTGCATCAAAGGGATGGCAACATGCATGCCACAGTTTTGAAACTACAAGGCAAGCACCACTCTAACTGATTGTATATATGAAGTATACAGACTGCCAAACTCAATGAAGCAAAATCCAAACCGAGTTCAAGTCTCACGAAAACAACCCAATGTAGCCTCGACCAAAAATCAAAATGAAACCAATGTAACATATGGCCGGAGTGTACAGTAATAATATACGAGACTACAAACAAAAATTTCACATGAAAATAAAACTAGAGCTCAATACATGTGATCTCAGGAAACGTATATATGAAATGCAACATGACAGCAAGATGTGCCACCAAGACCGTCAAGTTACAGGGTTCAATATTATACTCAAAACAACTTGATACCAAATCACCATATGTGAACCAACTGAAGTGATAAAACACAGCAGTGGCATCAAAAGTACTCTCAATACAATTCACATTCGAATATAGTGAATATATCCAGATGACAATGAATTTCAATAAACCAGACAAGTACTCAAAGTTACAACTAAATCATGAAAGTGTGAATACAAGAATACAAAACCTGAACCAACTACACAACTCGAAGCACGGTGCACATATAGCAGTAAAGTGTACAAGCAAATCCAAACAATAGCAAGCAGATGCAAGCTAACCGGCATATGAACAACTACAATAGGTCAGGCAAGCAACAATTGTACAGCGACAAAATCACTTCCCCAAAGTATAACTGAAATTAAGGTCAGCATTGAAACAAAGATGGCCAGAGCCAAAGTACACATAGGCCAGAAATTCAAGAAGCCGGAATTACAAAAATTGGAACAAATCAAAAACCAAATCGAAGTTAACAAAGAACGAAAACGAACTGTTCCAAGTTAGAATTGATCAAGCCGTGGTCATCATGACATGAATCAAAGCCGTGACCAACAAGTAAACAAGTATATTCGAATTGAACAAGTCATAAATCATCTCAAACGTTCAAACATTATCAAGCGGCCGAGAAAAGGTTTGACGAATTCCAGCAAATGTATACGAACGAAAATATAGGAATTTGAACCCTATATAAGTAATCAACATCATCGGCAAACTCAAATTCAAAAATCATCAAAGCCGTGGGTAACCCAAAATCGAATGGCCGAGATAAAAATTTAACAACTTCAATTAGCCCAAACTACAAAAGTCACGAATTCGAACAAGGTCGAACAGTGACAGTATGGCTAAAATTCAATATCAAAGCAATGGTGATGGTCGAAGTCATGGAATCCCATATACAAAATCAAGACCGAAGTCAACAGTTCAAAAATCATCAAAATGGTATAGTTGAACCAATCTAAAATAAGTATCAATCTATACGAATTTGATTAAAGCAAAGAAAACATCTACATCGAACAAAATCAACTGCAGAAATGCAATATTAAAGATGAACTAGATGTGAGTAATTTAATTACTCACCTTCCCATTCGATCGAGACAGTGAACCGAAGAATACAGAAATCGAAAGCCCCTAATCTTCGTCGAAGGGGAGACGAACGAGCAAGCCCTAATTTGCAAAGACGCGAACAAAGCCACCATATTTTCTTCTCTTCGTATGATTAGGGTTTCGAATCGAATGAAGAGAGGAATGGGTATTGGCCCTAGATAATTATCACGGCATCTAAACATAAGTGGGCTGAAATTCAATTTTTAAAGCCCAAACTACACTTAACAAATTTTTAAACGAATTTCGATTAGTTAAATGCCAAAAGCAATCAGCAACCAAATTAAATCGTCATTTGACGATAATTTGTTGTTACAAAAATCCCAGGGTTGTTACAATAAATATATTATAATTAAAAGATAGTTTAAAACAAGAGTTTATTTTAAAACAAAATCAAAGAATATTTTAAGGCTAAAACTTCTTTTTGAAAATCATTTGAAAAGATAATTTTTAATTCTAAAACATTTTGAAAAGCAGTTTTGAAAATCATTTTGTAGTAGTTTTGCAAGCTTCTTCCTGCAGAATATCTCATCACATCAGGACTCGAGAACTTGTACAAAACCAGGATGTTCGTGGGTTTGTAAGCCACTTGTCGTAGGTTTGTAAGCTACTTGTCGTGGGTTTGTAAGCCACTAAAAAGGTAGAAATGGGTTCCATCCCAAATGAAATATGGAGTGAAGATTTCAGTGCTATTATGAAGTTTTAACATAATTCTAGACTCAATACTTACCTTGTACTATTTGATAATCTTGCTATTCTTGGTGTTCTTGATACTCATGAGTCTTCAATCTTGATATCTCGAATCTCTATATTGTACAGTCTTCATTCTTGATACCTGCATGGTTAAATCCTGCATATACATATATATCTAAACTATAATGTTAGTATTTATATTTTATAATCTTATTCTAAGGTTGTTGTCATCAAAACCATCATCTCAAGGACTAACAATCACCCCCTTTTTGATGATGACAACCTTTGTTTATAAAATATTATTTCTATCCTATTGACTCCCCCTAAAACTAATAACTCCCCCTAATCTATGCCTAACTATCCTATATTTTATAATTCTCCCTATTTGTCATCAACAAAACCATCCTAAAAACCATAAAACTATAAAACTCCTCCTTAAACTAATACTAGAACAAAGTATAGTAAATGGAATGTGAAAGACATTATATTATAATTATTCAATACATAAATATGTATAAGTATATTTCAGACAATCCAATCAATACACACATCAAATCCAATCATGTCAAACAAGTTAAACAAATCAATCAAGTCAAACAAGTCAATCAAATCAATCAAGTCAAACAAGTCAATCAAAACAAACCAAACAAATCAAAAACTAATAACCCTATACTATAAGACAATAATATAAACTCCCCCTAAATAAAATACACTCGTTATGTGTACATGTACGTAATATGTAGTTTGTAATGCAGTATGAAATGTATGACATATGCAATGTAGCATGAGATGATATGCAGAATAGAGTGCAACTTATGATGCAAATGATTATGATATTTCATGCATTTGTAATTTATGATGTAATAAGCAATGAAATGTCATATGAAATAAGATGCATAATGATATTTAATATGAAATAAAATGATAACGAAGTAAAATTAATAATATGTAGAATGATATGATGATATATATACTATGGTAAGAGATATTCAGATTATAAGATAAACACGAGTGATAAGTAATATCTAATTGACAAGCATATATATATATATATATATATGTATGTATGTATGTATGTATCAAACAATTTATTATAAATCACTTTAACCAAACAAAGGTAATACACACCAATTACTAGACTTAGGTTAAGGAAACTAATGAATGGGACTGAAAGAGTAGTAAAGACAAGAGTTTAAAGGTAATAAATGATATTAAAACTATAACATATTCATGAAAGGTAGTAATCAAACTCAATATCAAAATCAAATTGTTAAGAAATATGAATTTAAACTATATATATGATCAATATGGTTTTTTAATAATTAACACCCTCATTATTTAATTTCTTTAAAATAAGTTTTTTAACTTGATTTTTTTTAAGAAACCAAACTTCCATGTTTATAAAATACTTAACTTACTAATTAAAACCAATATATTAAATTATTATTGATTAAAATATTTAAAAATATGTTTAAGCACCTTTAAAAAAAATATCATAATGAAATATTAAATAAAATAACAAAAATTGAAAAACTAAAACATGTGTTATATTAAGGTCTCTTACATTAAAACATTTAGTTAATTATTAAAAAATATTTAAACATGAAATTAATTTAAAAATATTCTAGTATAAGTTAGAAAATAACACTAAAAAGAATAGAGAAAAATACTTAATTTAAATATCATTTTTACATAGTTTAAAGTTTTAAATAGAAAAGACAGCATTTACATAATACTATAAAAAGTTTTTGCAGTAAAATATTCAAAACATTATAAAACAGAAACTGCAGCATTTAACAAATGCTGTGAAAAGGTTTTGAAACACTACAGCGTTTCATAGCACAGTAATGCTATAAAAACGAATTTGCAGTGCTTAAAAGAAACGTTAACAGAAGCAAAGACAGCATTTCAGAAATGCTATCTAAAATTCAGGGCCTGTTTTTAACATGATTTTGCACTAATTTTACGACTAGATGTAAATAATTGATTTTTGACCCAATTTTTTTATAGTAGTTAATATAATTAAAGTAAATAAAAAAAATAATGAAAAAACATGTGTAAAGACACTTAGCATTATGCATGTAAAAATGCTTTTATTAAAGAACAAGTGTAATGACATGTGTCATTTTGCATGTATGTTACTATCTATTTATATGACAAGTGTCATGTGATGTGGCACAATTTTATTAAATAAAGAAATTTATAAATAGAGCCTTATTCTGACATTCTAAATTCATTCTATTAATTTCTTAAAGACATAAAATTTGTATCTTAAAAGAAATAGAGTACGAGAAGTAAAAACAACATTAGGAAAAGTTGAAATCACGAATGAAGGTATGCTTTTCTACTTAGTATAGTTGTAATAAATTAGTATTAAGATTTTATTTGAAAGGAAACACATTTCAAAAGACTTTAAAAAAAATTTAGACCGTATATCGATATGTATACCATGGTGTGTCGATATATGGATCAAAATATCAAAACATATAAAGGAGATAAATTTTTATACCTAACTAAATGCATAAATATATATTCCTAAATGCAACAATAAAGATGAAATAATAGTAAAGCGTACCACTTTTTGCACTCCTCAATCATTCTAACTTTGTTGTTCTTCCATTGACCTGAACGACACATTTATATCTTTCAGAATTTGACGACGAGATCTGTTCTATTGCGACGGGCTTGTTTTTCTGATCATCCTAGTATATTCATTTGCTGAATTTGAAGACCGTATGAGAAAGATACAGATGATTTAGTAGATTGACCAACTTGGCGCCAAAATTTTGAATTTGAATTTTGAATGAATGGACACTTCAACCACTATAAATAGGCCCAACAGTCACCACTTTTCATAAAACTTTTTCTTCTTCTTCTTCTTCCCGTTTTTCTATTTACTATCAAACTTCTAGAAGGCGTATCTCCTTCGTTTCTTAACGAAATTGGATGAAACAAGCGGCAAATCGAAGAGGAAGGCAAGGGTTACCATCTAGTAATAGTTTGATGATGAATTTGGAAGATATTGTGGTGCAAAAGGCCGAACAGTAAGAGAAATGCAGAAAATCCCGTATACAGTTTTCAGTTTTGGATAGCCAACTTCAAACTGTCATATCTCACTCATTTTTGACCAGAATTTGATGATTCACCCATCAAAATGACCGTGAGAACAAGAACTACAATCTAGAAAAGGAGTTGGGACAGAATACTCAAATCTCTGGATGCAATTTGAATAATATCATTGATAGTTTTGCTTTCTTTTTCTCTTTGTCCACCAAAACTTCATTTGACCATAACTTGGTCATTTCTTGACGGATTCGCACGAAACCAGTGGCATTGTGAAGCAGATGGAGAGAAGTACAATATCAAATCAAGTTGTAGATGAGAATAAAAAGTTTTGTATTGATCTGGTACCCATTTCATTGTCGATTGCCATTATATATCCATTTGTTCTTCTTGATCGATGAATGATTATCTGATATCTTTTAACCAACAGTCATTGGATATAAATCTTCACCTGCAAAACAACATAACTTTTTAAAGAATCAAGTGACTTTTCAAAATAACTAAATATAGTTTTAAACAACAATATCATGATGATTCTGTGACATATTCATATGAAAATAGTGTTAATAATTTTATCAAAAAAATTGCCATTTTAAAATTTTTCAAAATTCAGATTATGAAAACTTTGAAAACCTTTCTCCGATACCAAATGTGAGAAATGCGGATTACAGATCTTAAGGTTAGTATAGACACTAGAGGGGGGGGTGAATAGTGTTTTAAGGAATTACTAATTCTTTTCGAGTTTATATTAATTTGAACACAAATGTATGCAATATTCAGACACAGATATGATCACAGATCAAACACAGATGCAAATATAAAGTAAAAGTAGTAAAGGAAAGAACACATCAGATTTTATACTGGTTCGGATTTACCCTACATCCAGTCTTGCACACAAGTACGGATTTCCTTTCAAAAGCAATCTTTACAATTACAACCCTCGATTTCAAGGCCACGAGGTACACCACTCCAGATTCACAATCCTTTGGGTAGAGATACTTGATTTCCCGGGCAACAAGTTCACCCAATTGATTTCCTAGGCTACAATCACACCTTTTCTCACTTGATTGATTTCCAAGGCTACAATCACACCTTTTCTCATTTGATTGATTACAAAGAAGCCTATAACTCTGAATAGCACTAGGATCTTGTTGAGATAGTGATAGAGAATCAAACCAGAAATGATCTAGTTAAATTCAATGGTGATTTCAGTAGAGTAATGGTAAGAATATATATAAAGAAATGTGGAAGAAGAAGAGGAGTGAAAATGAGAAAAATACCGTTGAAAATTCGTTTAAAACATCCCCTATTTATAGAAGAACAACAGCCATGTCTATTCGTGAAAGGTTATGACGAATAGACACTTCTTTTGAAATTCAAATTTTTGATACCAACTGCCACTATGTCGACTTGGGTATCTTGGGTATGTCGACATCCCAAAGGAAATTTTGGTGATTTGTTTTTGTTTGAAAATTACTTCTATCTTATATTAAAACTATTTTAAACTTTATAAATATACTTAACTATAGTTAAAATACATAAGTAAATATAAAGAATAATAATATATAAAATTTTACTATAATTTTATATTTAAATCTAAGTATAAATATATTATAATTAAAAGATAGTTTAAAACAAACGAAGTTTAAAACAAGAGTTTATTTTAAAACAAAATCAAAGAATATTTTAAGGCTAAAACATCTCTTTGAAAACCATTTGAAAAGATAATTTTTAATTCTAAAACATTTTGAAAAGCAGTTTTGAAAATCATTTTGAAGTAGTTTTGCAAGCATCTTCCTGCAGAATATCTCATCACATCAGGACTCGAGAACTTGTACAAAACCAGGATGTTCGTGGGTTTGTAAGCAACTTGTCGTAGGTTTTTAAGTTACTTGTCGTGGGTTTGTAAGCCACTAAAAAGGTAGAAATGGGTTCCATCCCAAATGAAATATGGAGTGAAGATTTCAGTGCTATTATGAAGTTTTAACATAATTCTAGACTCGATACTTATTTGTACCATTTGATAATCTTGATATTCTTTATATTCTTGATACCCATGAGTCTTCAATCTTGATATCTTGAATCTTTATACTGTACAGTCTTCATTCTTGATACCTGCATGGTTAAATCCTGCATATACATATATATCTAAACTATAATGTTAGTATTTATATTTTATAATCTTATTCCAAGGTTGTTGTCGTCAAAACCATCATCTCAAGGACTAACAAACAGAAATTTCAAAACTCTTGAAAAAGAAAACGTGATTATTAGAAATTCTAAAATTATTAGATTAAATCACGAGCTTGAAAAAGAGATTGAAGAATTCAAGGATTTTGAAAAAAATTAAGTATAAAAAACTCCAACACTTTGAAACCGAGATGCTTGAAATTGAGACTAAAATTGGAGACCTTAAAAATGAAAATATGGACTTAAAAATGAAGAATTTTGAAATGAGAAATAGTACCATTAGTTGTTGTTCGAAGCTAATAAATGAAAATAAACTTTTACAATCCAAAGTTAACCAACTTGAGTTGATTACTCGAAACTTTTTCCCTAGATAAAAATCATTTAATATGCTCCTAGAAAATCAACTCTTTGTGAATAAAAGGAAAGAACTTGGATTTGAAAAAGTGTCAAAATATGAACAAACAACTAATAACACTGTCAAGGGGAAATATGTTATACCCAAATGTGTAGAGTGTGGAAATATTGGACATAGCAAGAATAATTGTCGAAATATATACAAACACAAAACCGTTAAACAAATATGGATTCCAAAAGGTACGAATATAAATGGTTTGAAATTTAAACAGATTTGGATTCCCCATGGTACAATTGTAAATGCTAACGGTTTGTTATATAAACCAGGTTGGGTACCAAAGATTTCAATAGATAATAATAGTGGTCTACATCCTTAGTTAGACCACTTGCCTTCCCCAAAATTTAGACACACAAGTGGGCTAAGGAACAACTTTGATGGAGATAGATTTCGAGTTGTTCTAAGTGATTGATAAGCTAAAATTTAAACGTTCCTTAGCCTATAAAGATTAGATGGAGATCATCGCATTTTGGATATCACAGAATAGAAGGGAAGTGAGGTATGATCTCTCAACTTAATTTTTGTTCACATATTGTTAATTATGTTTTGATTGACATTGTTGAAGTATTTGTGACATATCTTGACCATCTCAACTTTGATTTGTGAAATTCTTGAAGTATTTGGAAAGCTAATCGATAATGCTACAACTTCTCTGACTTTTGATTCACTTTGGAATGTCATGAAAAACGACTATGACAAATTTTTCTGAATATGTGTTTTTGCTCAATTTAGATTACTTGTGCTTGATATAAATGTATGTGCCTGAAAATTTCAAAACAAATTCAAGTGTTGAGGAGTACACGTTTTTTTATTCCACTATATATCACTATGAATATCTCAAATACAAGTGGTATCTTATATCATTTCATGTTGAAATCATTTTTGTAATAATTTAATTATTTATACTGATTTTCAACTTGAAGTTATTTTCACAAAAACCCCTTCCAGAAAATAGTTTTTGTTGACCTTGTTTCAAATTAGTTATTTTAGAGAATTTGATTTTATAATTATTTTTGGTTTTGATCTTAAATGACTACATTAACTAATCTGACTCCCTACTGATTATCGAAAAGATAAATAGTGATTGAAAAAGTGATGAGTGTTAATATTAATCATATATTATAACTTGAGAGAGTATAATCAGTAAATTTCTTTAGAAATTTAAACAAAATTTATAAAATCTTTTTATTGGGTAAAAATTCCATGACCATCTCCATTTCTATCATATTTCTAACGACCATCACTCATCAAAATCCAATATAGTATGTCAATATGTGGTATTTTTAAACGGGAAATTATTCGTTTTCATTTTATTCATTTTTTAATAAAAAGCATCTATAGTATTCACTCTCATTTAAAGGTCCTCACGGTTATGCATGGGTGAATTACTTGGAATATTTGTATGTGTGCTTTCATGCTCATTAAAAGTCCTCACGGTTATGCATGTATGGAACACATATCAAAATTGGTTGTTAAATAGACAAGTTGATTCTAATCCCATTTAAAAGTCCTCACGGTTATGCATGGTTAAAAGATACTTGAATTCATTTTTTTATATTAAAATTTGGAATATTACTAATCTTATTTAAAATTCCTAACGGTTATGCATGGTTAGTAGATATTCAAATTCCTGATATAAATATACCACAAATAGACACAACTATATGGTTTTGTATACCGACATTATCCCTATCATTCTAAAGCGGAATATGCACCTAATAGAGCATTTATGATTTTTGTTTGATTTTTTATTGAAATTTAATATTTATACTTGATTGGTATTAATTGTGTATTAATGTCTATCACTTTATCTCTTTTTTTCTAACACTATTACTATTTTGCTGATAACAAAAGGGGGAGAGAAAAGTTAAGATTTTGGTAAACAAAGGTCAAATATTTTATTTTGTACTTTATATTTGCATCTAGGCTCATTTGCATATTCTTATTTATTTTTCATGCGTAAATGAAGGGGGATTTTTGTGTAGAGAGGGAGCATTCAAATAGGGGGAGCAAATTGAATGATCAAATACATTTAATAAATTCAAAATCTTAAATATATGTTTGTTATCATCAAAAGGGGGAGATTATTGAATATGCAAGTATATGATTTTTGTTTGATGATAATAAACACACACACACACAGATATATATATATATATATATATTCATTTAAATGTATTTGTTAATGTACTATTTTATTTTCATAGAATTAATATTTGCTGAATAAAATAAGTAACAAAAAATTTAAATTCAAACAGATATTTTATTCAAAAATATATTTTATTACAATGTTTGAATAGTACAAATTTGAGCTCTCACTATATATACACAAATTTCCATTACAATACAATTTCAAATTATAATACAATTTTTCACTATACATTTGCACCTCTCTACATATCACTTATTTACTCGTATTTATCTTCAACTCTATTCCAGATTGAATCCAGCATCTGAGCAATCTGCAAAATAAACACTAACGCAATAAAATTGAAAAAGAAATATTTTGCAGTGTAAAATAAAGTGTGTGTTTTGGAAATATTATTTGCCTCAGTTATTTGGGTTGTTCGTCATCATTTAAATTTGAATTCATCATACACGAACAGCTTGTGACATGCACAGTGTATCACTGTACATGCCACAAGGTCGTGCACACCGATATACACTTGATAAAATTGAAGGGACAGGTGAGCACAAAGTCAAACCCAATCAAAAGCCGGGTTCAACTCAAGTGCAATAAAAATAAAGTCAAAACATGAGCGCAAGGTCAAACCCGAGCTTTAAACTGGATT
Organism: Allium fistulosum; assembly: GCA_030737815.1. Classification (NCBI taxonomy): domain Eukaryota; kingdom Viridiplantae; phylum Streptophyta; class Magnoliopsida; order Asparagales; family Amaryllidaceae; genus Allium; species Allium fistulosum. The sequence goes on from CM060906.1 coordinate 777,154,769, forward strand.
CAACTTAGGTGCATGCAACACAAATCAATGGGTCAAGTTTTTAATGACTCGAACAAGCCTTGACCAAAATTCAATATGTACACATGAAAACAGAGACTAGACAGTCACATGCCCAGGCTCAATCAAAGTCAAATGCTTTCAAATGAACAAGACCAAAATAGAAAATAAGATGGCATATGTATACACACATGCAATGGTCAAAACTGTTCTGGGTGAACCAGAGAACAAGTAAACCCAGTCCAACAAAAAGCTCCAGACTCGACCAAATCAGTTAAGGTGAAGCAAAACTTTCAGCATGAACATGAATGCAAACATCAGTGCAGTTCAAAGCAGTTTCAAAAGGCATGAAGTATGAATGCAAGCATATGGAATCAATTACAAGACCACAACAATGAATTGATCAGGTAGACCAGAGAACAATAACTCTGAAGTCAACAAAGCATCCAGTACACAAGACTCAAGTCTGCAACATATAACTGAATATATACATGCGAGAACACACAGACACACATGATGCAGTAAAACAATGAATGCACACCTCAAATGGCATATGAAACAAGACTACATTAAGAAACCAAAATTATATGCATGCACACAATTTCAACTGTATACAAGTGCAGGTACACAAGTGAATGGCAACAACATCAAAATTCAGTGGCAACCAAACTGAAATGAAGACTGCAAATACCAAAGTGAAGCCACCAGACTAACATGAATATTTCATGAACTAGCTCATAAGCAACTCATCATCAAAATGCAAACTAGCTCAAAGCAACACGACAATGGACTGATACAAGTGACTCAAACCAGGGCAGTGCAAAGTTCAAAGAAATGCAATATCAAACTAATGATCAAACAGTGATGAACCAACAGACCATGCAACATAAAGATGGAGGCAGTGGATGTATACATATGCATATGGAACATACATGATGAACACAGTCGTGCCTAGACTACCGACCACATTCAAACCATCAAACAATACAACCAGATCAGTTTTAATCAACATAGTGTAGATAGTGCGACCAAGCTACAGACTTCAAATACAGTTCAAATGAAACTGCTACCAAAGTTTATCAGTTTAGAAGCAACTATTGGTTATAGTTTTTAACAAAGTAACGGTTGAAAACTACCAGAGTCCATCAAGAAACAACTAACAGTACATGCACCAGAGAATAAAAGAGACGTTACAGTTTTTAACAAAGTCAAGGCTGAAAACTACCAGAGTCCATTAAGCAACAACTAACAGTACAGGTACCAGAGAATAAAAGAGACATTGCAGTAACAATGTCAAAGCACATTAGGAATTTCAAATTGAACAAGTCAGTACCGAAGTCAAATATTATCACAATATCAACTGGCCGAAGTCAACAAGCACAAAGAAAGGAACCAAAGTCAAGTTTAAATGCCAGAAAATCAAGCTGTGGTAGCCAAGGAATCAAACAAGTCAGAATCGAGCCTTGATAATCAAGCAAACTCATGGAGCCATGGTGACCAAGCAACCATAGCAAAGAAATATCAAACATCCAAGCAAAATCAAACGGCCGAGCCAAAAAGTAACAGACGAATTCAAACATATATTCGAACGATACTCAAGGGAATTAAACCCTATTTAACCCTATCATCATCGGCATTCCAAAAAGCATCAAGTTCAAGAAAATTAACCAGTAAGGCAAAGAGCATAAAGAACATAACAATTCAAGTCGAACTCGATCGAGAAGGATCCGTGTGCAGATCGAAGAAACACTCGATCGACAAAGCAAGGAACGTTAAATCATTTATTCGATCGAGCAACTAAAGTCGGCTTCTTCGAAATTCCAAAAGCCCTAATTTTCGCACTGAGGAACGAACGAGAAATTTTCACAAAGAAGAATAGATGGTTGAACTAAATAAAAAGAGAAAAAGGGGAACATTGTTTTTTTGTTGGTCCGGCTATATTTTGAGCTTCAAACTTTAAAATTAGAGTTTATTGTTTTAAATTGTTTTTAAATTTTGTATTTCTCTTTTAAACATTTGTAAAGTCTAGTCGGGTGACTAGGGAACGAACTACGATGGTGTAGTTCGAGAATTCGCAACTCAGTCGCTGAGTTATGGCAGAGTTTTGAGCGTAGAGTTAGGTTAGTCGATAGCAGGTGTCGAGAGTTTACGTGTGTAAGCGTCTGACTACTTAATATCTAGTAGAAACCTTAGGGGCAGCACATAGGCAGGGTTTTGCCGAAGCTGGATAAATCTGTGTTGTTCTATTTTTGTTTTCATTCTGCTATTATCTGTGCTGCTATTATTCTGCTATATCTATGTTGCGATTATTTTATATACTTCTGCATTAAATTTTTATAATTAATAGTATCACCCTATTCACCCCCCTCTAGGGTGAAATCGATCTGTAACAATCCGTAAATTTCTATGGTTTTATTTATTTAATTAATTGAATTTTTGTGAAATTTTAAACAATAAAATTTTGAAATAAAAACTTGATATTTGAAATACGTCTAATTAAACATAGCAACTGGTAAATTTTCATCAGATAATTTGGAAGTTTATTTTCTAGTGTAATTTTATTCCAATTTATATCAATTAAAAATTGATGGTAATAAAATGTTTTTAAACCTAAATATTTTTATATAGAAAATTTGTAAATCATCTTCTAAGTGAGACGTCATCTTTCGTTTCGTCAAATTTGGACATCTATTGCTCCGTCGATCTTGTTTTCTGCAAAATAGTAGCATTTTCGGTACCGATTATCGACTTTTGATACGAGGATCGTACCACTGATATCTGTATACCATTTTGATTGTTTTGTCGTGCTAACCTCTACGGTATATTCATTTCTGTGATTCGAAGTCCGGTACGCAGCGGAATCCACGGAAAATGGTAATCGTACTGGTACCGAATTCTAACGGTTGATTTCCAACTTCTCTTTCAGATTCCACTGTTTAAAATTGAACAGCTATTGGCTTTTATAATTCCTGTAATACATTCGTTTGCATTTATATCGCACAAATTCTCGTGTGCGTGACCTTTTGTTTCCAATGTTTTGATGTTTCGTTCTTTGTTTTCCTCTGATCCTTCACTTCTTTCTTTCATCATCAGGCTATAAACATTTTCTCCTGTAACCCTCAACATCCCTCTCCTTCAATTCTTTTCGCTTCTGCATATTACAGCTTAGAACCCACTCAGCACGCATCCTTCCTCCTGCCGTCCTCCGACCACTAGCAGCCGATCCGCGCCACATCACTGCCACCTCATGCCTCGCCAGGCAACCACCCCGACCGAGCACTCTTGCCCCTTCGCTACCACTTGCCTTGCCATCTCCTACCCCTGGGTTGTTTTATAAAGTAAGATATGTTTAAAATATATTTTTGAATCTACGTTTATAATTCGAAATGGGTACATATAGTTGTATATGATTTGGCAGCTCATACTCATATTTGGTTGATGTCTGTATATATTTAACATACATACGTTTTATATATACTGTTTTATATACTTTTTTTTCCGATTTATGGAAATTGCACATACACATATGTTTTCGTATCAATTTTGTATATATGTTGTTTGCATACTCAAGTCTGTTTGTATATAAGTTGTTATATATATAGTTAGTTTATTTTCATGCATATATATAAAAATACTTTACAGTATCTATATATATATATATATTATGCACAACTTGTTGTTGTACATGAAAGATGAATTTGTTAGTGATTTAGCTGTTGTTATATATATGGTAAAGTAAAGTTTATATATAAGGTCTGGCCATTATATAAGTTATATTCTTGCATCTACTTTCGGCAGTGATTAGTTACGTAAGTATAGGTATATATATAATATATATGTTATATATTCGGTTAGATGATATAAAAGAGTATTATATATAATTGTTACAGCACGTATGTGTTTACAGAGACATATACATGTATTATATAAGCGATTCCTATAACAAGTGGGTGTAGCATGTTAGTTTAGATTTTTTGAATATATATAAGTCTGTATATATATTTATTATACTACTAGGTTTACAAATATATGGGTTATAGTAGTAATGAAGTAAGTTATTTTGATTTTTGAATAGACATTGTTGTTTTTTTGTATATTATATATACTAGTCTATATATGTTTTGTTGTTGTATTCCGGGATGTATATATATATATATATATATATGGAAGTTGATTTTGATACATGTATATATGTTGCAGTGTAATTTTATTATGTGTTGAGTATAGTATGTTTCTGGTTTCATAGATATTAGTTGTGTATATTTGCTATAGCATGCATGTTTAAGTATAAATGTTTGTTATATATATAGGTAAGTTTATATCAATATTATTATGAACATTGATTTTTGAATATTAAATATAAAGATTTTTTGTTTTTTTGTTTTTTTATATTGGTTTAAAATATATGTATAAATATAGATTTTATTTTTGATTGGTGTTTAAATTGAATGTTAATTTTTAGAAAATTTATACGTTACATATCTTGCTTTCCTCAATCTCATGCTCATCTTGACTTATCATTTAAAATATCAGATTCGTCGCAGCCATTCTAGCCTTGTCACCGTCTCGCTTGTTCGACCTGTGTGTTTGTTCGTATCCATTCGCTTTCGTTCTAGTTCATCTCTAGCCTCGAAAGGTGAGCAATAACTCACAATTAACGTTCTTATATTTATTAAATTTGATTTCAATTGAAACGACAATTGAAATATGCTGCTGTTAGATATTTGTATTGTTATATATATGTCATTATCTGTATATGTTCACCTATGATATTCGACACCATTATCTGTTATTTATACTGATGATATATGCCTGTTACTGTTGTTATTTTATTATCATATCTGTTATCACTCTGCAAGTTCCCTATTAGTATAGAATCACTATGGGTTAAAATGATACATACCCGAACGATCTGTAGAATAGGAGAAAATCATTATGGGTTGAAATGATAAACCCAAGCGATTTTCATTTGAATTGAATTTGGGATTGCGGGTTGAAAAGATATATACCCGTATATATTTAAATTGCGGATTGAAATGATAAATATCTGTATCACTTGACCATAGGATAGAAAATTATATATAGACACCGTTGGTCTTTATATAAATATTTTGGAAAATGATTTCTATGATTTTGAAAAGAAATATATGGTTTCAATCAATATTGATTTTAAAGATTTATTGAAGTTGACTTGATAAAGTTGATAAATAATATGTTTAAGTATTTATTTAATATCTATATTTTCAAATATAGAGTTTATAATGATTTGAAATTGATTTGAAATTATATATATTTAAGAATTTTACTTAAATAAGTTTGATTTAAAATTTATTAAATTTGAAATTTTAAAGCTATGATTTTATAACTTGAATTTGATTAAAAGTTACTTAAATGAATATTTCAAATTTATATAAATATAAATGGGATATTTTGTTTTATTTAAATTTGTAAATTGAAGCTTTATTTAGATATTATTGAAATGATTAAGTAAATATTTCAAGACTAATAATAGTAAAGTGAATTTGATATATATATAAAATAATCGAATTTAGTTTTGAAATGTTGAATATATTGAAATTTGAATGGTTTATTTTATGGTTCAGATATGTATTTGAAATCGATAATTTGAAATGGTTTATTTAGAAGCTGAATCGAGTTGAAATTGATGATTTGAGATTTGATTAAATTAAAATTTTGGAATTTGAGTTGATTTGAATCGATTTGTGAAATTTGAGGAAACTATTTTATTTTATAAAGTAATTTTCAATTATATTTAAAACTATTGATATTTTACTTTATAAATTATTTTAATATAAAATATTTTAATATAAATCATTTTTAATATAAATTATTTTATTTTAAACTATTTTAACTTATAACTATTTATATAAACTATCTTATTTATAAACTATTTTATTATATATACTAATTTTAATATCTAAACTGTTTAGAAGAAAAGTGTTATGATTTCCAAAATGCTATAATTTAAAAGTGTTATGATTTCCAAAATGCTATGATTTCAAAGCTGTGATTTCCAAAGTGTTTTGATTTTTAAAAGACTATGATTTCGAAAGCGTTATAACTTTGAAAGTGATATGATTTTTGGAAATGGATATATATTTGAAGTGAAAATGATATCGTATTGATTTGTTTTTGAAATGAAAATGATATTTTGGTTTTTTTGTATAAACTATTTTGAAATGACCGCGGTGTTATAATAACGATTGGTTGTTAAAGAGACCGGGATCAGATATGGACATACTCTCTGTCGATACCGAAAACCACTTTAACAACTGTGTACGCGGTGGAGATTCCATAATATAGTAGGATGGTGGCGACGATCCAAAGGTATATACGTGGACCCAACTCCCGTGAGTTGGCATAAGGTGGCTAAAAAAGGAGCGATCTCGGACTAGTGAGGTAGCAGCTCTTATCGAACGCACTTCTTCGATACCATTCTATTACTTTGTGATTGTTTGGGTGCACCCCTTGATTTGGGAGTGTTGTTCGAGGTGGAGCGGTAGCGGCTGCTATGCGTTTCCATCAGTCCATGTGCGTAATTGGTATATCTACCCTGGCATTACCTTGTGTGCCGTGTCACCTACCATATCAAGCTTTACTACGAGTTGTGATTTCTCCCGTAGCCTGTGGAGTTTCGGGGTAGCTCCCATTTTGGGAGTATGCTAATACTGGATAGACTACTGGGACTATTACATGTTAAGGGCTATATGGGTAACCCCTTAACACTATTAAAAAGTATGTTTATTTTATATTAGACATTATTATAATAGCGAATATTACTACATAGTAGATAGTTTAACGGATCCTTAGAGGATGGTTATCCCAAACATCCTTTGAGTTACTTGTATTTTAGTTGATATTTCACTTGAGTTGGATTTATTGATATAAGAATGTTAATCCTGACTCGAGTATTTTGTGTTTTGCTTTACGCTCGAGTCAGACTGAGTGATACAACATTTGAGACTCACCTTCAGAGTTGGAGCTTCACTTGGAGATCCAGCTATCTATCGATTCTGGTACCAATTATTTAGTTGATTCCAGTGATATATTCAGTTCTTGTATTTGACTATTGTATTGAGACATCTTTATTGTATCCTGTTTAACTCTGTTATATATATATAGTAGCTTCATGAACTACTATTCTTTTATTTCCGCTACATTATTGTTATATTACTCTGTGTCTGTGATTCTATGATTATTTATTTACTGTATATGCTGAGTTTTGCCAAATTTTATTTACAATCCATTGTTTTGAATTATTCAAGTCCGGCATGTGTGGATTTATTGTCGATTTGAATGGTCCAAAATACCGGGTCGTTACACGATCCTACAGTGGCCACTAAATCAATTACAAAGTAATAAATATGGTATCGAAGAAATTTGCCCGATATGGGGAGTGACCCCACTTGGCTCGGTATAGCTCCCATTTTAGTCATTTTAATTATGATCCGAAAGTCAAGGCTATCCATCATCGTTCTCTTACTTCAATCCAGTAGCATTCGCCAAACCATCCTACTTCATTCTGGATTCTCTACCATGTGCACAGTTGTTAAAGTGGTTTTCGGTATTGGCAAAGAGTATGACAATATCCGATCCCGGTCTCTTTAACAACCAAACGCTTATTTCACACCGGTTGCTTCTTTTACATTTCCAAAACCGATTCATAATTGATATCAAAATATCATATTCACTTCAAAATCATATCACTTTCGAAATCATATTCACTTCAAAATCATCTCACTTTCGAAATAATTATTCACTTTAAATCATATCACTTTCGAAATCATTATTCACTTTAAATCGTAATCATTTTCAAAATTATAACCACAAAATAAGTTAAACCATCATATCAAATATCCGCATTTAAATTAAGTTAAATCTAAATCATAACAGTTCCAACTTTAAACAGTTTGAATATTGAAAGTAGTTTATATATTGGAATAGTTATACATTAAAAATAGTATAGATATTAAAATATATATATTAAAAGTTGTTTATAATATAAAATGATATATATTAAAATAGTTTATATTTTAAAAATAGGTTATAGATTAAGATAGTTTATATATTAGAAATAGTTTATATATTAGATATAGTTTATATATTAAAATAGGTTATATATTAAAAATAGTTAATGTATTAAGAATTATTAATATATCTAAATGGTTTATATGAGAAAAATAGTTTATATGTTAAAAGAGTTTGTATATTAAAAGAGTTCATATCGAAAATAGTTTCAAATTAGAATTGTTTCTTCAAATTTCACAAATCAATTCAAATCAACTTTTATTCCAAAATTTAAATTAAGTCAATCTCAGTTCAAATATTTCAATTCAAAAGACTAAAGGTTTCAATTCAAATTCTCATTAAAACCATTTCAATTTATATCGATTTCAAATCCATGTTTGAAATACAAATTTAAACAACTTTAAATTCAATAGGTTTCAAAGTTTAAATATTCAAATGTTTACATGTAACGCCCCACTCCGAGACCCACTGTAACAAAGAGTATTACGGGAGTAATATTGTCTGTTAAAGCGGAGAATAGAGTATAGTGGAAGCGACCATTTGTAATCAAGTTATAACTATCTAATGAATACGTCGAAAGGGTGGTATCTATTTTTTTTTCAAGTGGTTCGACATATTCAATAAATACTTATAATGAAATTACAAATGGCTAAAGATCTATCAGAATAAGCATAGTAATAAAATGATAAAACATCACAGAACAAAATCACATAACAGATATAAAATCCCAGAACAATACATCGTCAATACAGATCCAAATATCATAAGTGGGTACAAAGCCACTGCTCACACATGTGAGTCAAAAATATGTACATATCAAAGTCTGAATAATAACAGAGTAGCGGAATAGTGGACAAATAAAAGCACTATTTATCAGCATAGCAGATAATGTCCATGCGGAGGCACAGAAGCTAAGTCCAAAGACCTAACCTGAAACAACTCAATCTGACCCGAGCGAAAACACTCGGGTCAGGCTAGCTAAACAATCAGTAATAACTGAGATATATAATAATGCGGTACATAAATAAAATAGTACTTTCCAAAGAGAAGTATATTATGAACCACATGAATATAATGATGATCCCTAATCATCAATAAACAATAAAAATATCCAAAGAGAAATCAACACCAAAGTGTAGAATAAATAAAATCGCCTCATATCATCGGCGTAGCCAAAGCTATAAAAAGATGCCCATAGGCAATAATCCCAAGAGTGACCAGAGTCTGTAATCAATGCCCAAGGAAAGATCGATGCTCCAAAGAGCAATGGGGATATACTGAAAAGTCAATGAAATCCAACACTGAAAAGCAGTGTCTAGAGACACTGTGAATCCACAAGGCAATCGCACTTACATCGTATGGTTCCATAGACCCAACACCGAATGGCGGTACTCGAATGGATATAAAAATCATCAGATAACACAAGTATTGCACGTGCACCGACCAGAGTCGTTGTTGCCAAGTACTGTAGAGTTGTGATCGATCACTCGCACAGATGCGAAACGCGCGATACGGCGAGATCCTTCCCAGAAGGATAAAGGCCCAGAGGCACACGCCGAAAAATAAACTGCTCCATAGAGCAGGTGTCCAGAGACGGTTGCCCAGAGGTGTGGTGACCCAGAGGTCCAGTACTGGCCGCCCAGAGGCTAATGTGTCACTAACTTCTTGGAGAGGAACCCGCAAAGTGTTAAAAATGAGTCCCATACCCCACGTTCGCACTAAACGGTTTCCTAACCAATAGCAAGCTCACACTCCAAACAATAAAAAGTCTACCTCATATCATCGGTAAACTAGACCCAAAGGTCAAAACGATCAACCGAATAGGTCGGGGATTAACCGGAAAGAAAATACACACGGTTTCCATAGGCCGGAGATTTCCTAACCGTTTAAGCACCTTTCCACTTCGCACGACGTGCTAAAAGTGAGTGTGAGATTTTTTATTATAGAAAATAATGGTGTAAAACGGATTTATAATTGATTTTCGAAATCACTTTTAAAACGGTCTTTTGAAAGGTCTCCTATTATGGAGTAATTAATTTAATAATTAAAATAATATTATATAATAATTTTCAAAAGCCATTTTTGAGTGAAAAATCCTTTTAAAACCTTTTTATAAAGCCCGTGTACGAAATCCAGCGACAAATCTCAAAGAAATCGACGAAAACCAGAAAATCATCAAAATATTCTAAGTGTTTGACCATTCAAAAACTGCTGCGAACCCAAGTTCGGCAATTTATTTGGACCAGCAAACTGAATCCAAATGACATGAAAACTGGTAGGCATATAGTCCAACATCCCTACTTTAAGATGCAAAAAAGAATTTCTGGATTCCGAGTTGAGACGAAGTGGCAGCGACATCTCAAAGTTGAACCCAGAAAAAGATTCATACTGTTTTCCAACAGCGACCAGAGTTCAACTTCGGCACGAAATTCGAAGTACCAAACGAACTCCAATGTTGTCCAAATTTTCCTGAGATGGAGTTTGGAACTCCACCTTTCTAACGAGACCAAAAACGTTGAATTCCGACTTCCGATGCGAACGTGGCGGCATCGCGAACTGACGCTCAAAAGCTGGAAACAGAGGTGATATTTGATTGATTTTTTTTTAAACGCGGGCCCAACCCGCGTCAGTCCGCCCCAGCCCGCCTGGGCCGGGTTGGGACGCGGGCTTCGGCCCGCGTCCACTTCTCCCCATCCCAGGCGAGCTGGGGAGATAACTATAATCCCCAGCCCGCTTGGGCTGGGGTTGAGACGCGGGCCGAAGCCCTTGTCTTCTATCCCCCAGCCCAGGCGGGCTGGGGAAGGGGGAATTAAATCCCCAGCCCGCCTGGGCTGGGGTGGGATGCGGGCTTCGGCCCGCGTCCCCGCTTCCCCAGCCCACTCGGGCTGGGGGGTGTGGGGTGCGGCCAGCCCATCCAGGGCTGGCCTGCCTCTGGCTAGCCCAGCTGGGCTAGCCTACTGCACCAGGGCAGCAGCCAGGGTGCAGCCCAGGCCTGCCCTGGTGCACCCAGAATGGGTTTTCAGCCTATTTTCAGGCTGTAGCAAATTCCAGCCAGCCAATTTTGTTGTTTTTGAGCTTTTGGGGTGATTTTTTTCAATTTTTGGACATCAAAATTTTCATCAAAATTATGCTAACAATAATTACTAATAAATAGTAATCTCCTCAATGAAGCAAAGAATCAAATAGTTTGTGTGCACAATATCAAGCAAGTCAATTCCTCAATCCCAAAGCAAAAGATCAAGAGGCTTCAAGGACCCAAAAATCAAAAAAACAAAACAATGATTACACAAGATGGAAGAGATGAAATAAGGATTAAGGAGGATTAGAGAATAAGATAGAGATTGCATTACCTCTTTTTTTCTAAGATTAAACTAATTTAATTATGAAGAGAAGGAGATGGATCTTCTAAAGGGAGGTCATTAGTTATGCTTAGATTTAGGTTTAGGAATTATGAAGAGGAGGAGGGTTAGGGTTATGAAATGGCTTTAAGATATTATATAGAAGTGGGTAGGCTAATGGGTCATGATAAGAGGTTTTAAAACCCATTAGGACTTAGTTTATTTTCTTAGGTTATCATATGCACAAAATCCTAAGTGGCATCCTAGTTTTAATTAAAACCCTATAATTGTCTCATTAGCCAATTAAACCCATTATCACATTAAAAAATTCCCCTTTTAAATATTAAATTCCAAAAATATTAATTTCCCCATTTTAAACCCAAAATACTTTAATTTGCAAACCAATTGCAAATTTAAATTCCTAAATTTTTTTGTTTAGCTCCCTTTTCAACTTAAAATCATAATTTTAATTTATTATTCAGTAATTGTAATCTCAGGGTTGTTACAGACTCCCCCCCTTAAGAAAATTGCGTCCCCATAATTCCTTAAATATAGAAATCGTCTATAACATCTAATCCACAAAAGGAATACAGAAGATAAAATATAGATGCTCACCCGTGCCGGAAGATGAAAGAAAACGAGGATAAGTACACTCGATAAATTCTCTGGTCTCCCAAGTGCAGTCCTTAGGATTAGACGACCATTGAATCTTCACAAGCGAAACCTCTTTGTTTCGAAGACGTCTGATCTCCGAATCAAGCACACGAAGAGGTTGCTGCTCTATAGATAGATCGGGTGAGATCTCCAAATCTGGCACGATATGAGGCTCGATAATAGAATCAGGGTCGCGCACACACTTGCGAAGCTGAGAAACATGGAACACATCATGTATTCCAGAGAAATGAGCAGGTAGAGCCACACGATAAGCAACAGGGCCGATGCGTTCCGTAATAGGAAATGGTCCGACATAACGAGGAGCCAACTTCCCTGTAGAGCTGAAACGCACAACCCCCTTCATAGGAGATATCCGAATAAAGACATGATCACCAATGGAGAACTCAAGAGGCTTCCTACGGCTGTCCGCGTAGGATTTCTGGCGGTCCTGTGCCTCTTTCATTCTCTAACGGATAAGAATAATCTTCTCAGAAGATTCCCGAACTGAATCTGGACCAAGAAGGTGCTTCTCACCAGATTCTAACCAACAAGCAGGTGAATGACATAGCCTTCCGTAAAGAGCCTCGAAAGGAGCCATGCCAAGACTAGACTGAAAGCTGTTGTTGTAGGAGAACTCTACAAGCGGTAAGTGATCCTCCCAACTACCACCGAAATCCAGAATACAACAGCGCAAAAGATCCTCTAAAACACGATTCACCCTCTCCATCTGACCGTCGGTCTGAGGATAATAAGCAGTCGAGAGATTCAGCTTTGAGCCCAAAGCTGACTGTAGGCACTTCCAGAAGTGACTAGTAAAGATAGTGTCTCGATCACAGGCGATAGAGCTAGGAATACCATAAAGTCGAACGACTTCCTTCACATATAGCTTGGCAAGCTGAGGAGCAGTCCGAGTGGACTTAATAGGAATGAAATGAGCTGATTTGGTCAAGCGATCGACGATGACCCAAATAGAAGTATGGCCTGACCTCGATCGAGGCAGACCGTCAATAAAATCCATGGATATCTGATCCCATTTTCACAATGGAATCTCTAGCGGCTGAAGAAGACCGGATGGACGTTGGTGCTCAGCTTTGATCTGTTGACAAGTCATGCAACGACTTACATAACTTGCAACATCACTCTTCATGCCTTCTCAATAATATACCCGACACATATCGGCATACATCTTGCTCGAACCGGGATGAATGGTGTACTTAGTGCGATGACACTCGTTCAGAATGTCATGCCTAAGTGATAAATCAGAGGGTACCAAAATACGGTTCTTCCTACGAAGACACCGATGAGAATCAATAGAATAATCCAACAATGTCTCATCACTGGATCCCGACTCAAGGAGATGAATATAATGCAATAATTCTGGATCCTGCCGCTGAGCATGGGCAATGCGATCCTATAAGATATGACGAGCTTCCAAGCTGAATAATAAGGCCGGAGAATCAGAAGATGGAGCTCGATCTCGAATATCACACATAGAAAGAGTCTCAAGAATATCCCACTCGGCAATCATCATAGAAACAACTGCCGAGTGTTTGCGACTGAGCGCATCTGCAACACGATTCCCCTTGCCAGGGGTATACTGAATATCTAAGTCATATGAGGCGAGAAACTCAAGCCATCGCTGCTGCCTCATGTTGAGATCTCTCTGGCTGAAAAGATACTTCAGCGACTTGTGATCGGTGTAGAGAATGAAACGTTCGCCCAATAGATAATGACGCCACGTCTTCAAGGAAAAGACGATAGCTGCTAACTCAAGATCATGAGTAGGATAGCGAACCTCATTCGGACATAGCTGCCTAGAAGCGTAAGCAACTACCTAATCCTTCTGCATAAGCACAGCACCGAGGCCGCTACCACAAGCGTCGGTGTAAACAACAAGATCATGGTTACTCTCAGGAACCACTAGAATAGGAGCATGGGTGAGGAGTTCCTTCAGTCGCTGAAAGGAAGCTTCACACTTATCAGACCAAATAAAACGAACCCCCTTACGAGTCAGAGTCGTGAGGGGAAGTGCAACTCGAGAGAAATCCTTGATAAACCGACGGTAATAACCCGCCAGTCCAAGGAAGCTGCGAATATCATGAACGTTCTCAGGCTGCTTCCAATTCTGAATAGCCTCGATCTTGGTAGGATCGACAGAAATACCCTCAGATGATACCATATGGCCCAAGAACTTGACCTTGCTCTCCCAAAAATGGCACTTGGAGAGCTTGGCCTTAAGCTGATGCTGACAAAGAGTATCCAAGACGATCCGCAAATGATGAGCATGCTCTGCCTCGGATCTAGAATAAATAAGAATATCGTCGATGAAAACCAGAACGAATCTATCGATGTATTCTCGGAATACTCGATTCATAAGATCGACAAAGAAAGCCAGAGCGTTCGTCAAGCCGAACGGCATGACCAACCACGCAAAAGAACCATAACGAGTGCGAAATGCTGTAAGAGGAATGCTGTCTTCCACGACTCGTAGCTGATAGAATCTGGTGGCAAGGTCAAGCTGAGAGAAGACCTTCGCACCGCTCAATTGGTCAAACATGTCGTAACGGGAATAAGAGTTAGACATGATTCAATGATAGATAATTAATTAAGGAATACTATGGAATATAACGGATTCCTATACATATTCCTAACTTATCTATCAATAAACCTAAGGAAGAGATTTTATTTAATTCGGATCTAATGAAAATGTATTGTACTAAGTGTATCTATTCTGTGTTTATTATGCTTATTCCTGAAACCAGGCTCTGATACCAAGCTGTAACGCCCCACTCCGAGACCCACTGTAACAAAGAGTATTACGGGAGTAATACTGTCTGTTAAAGCGGAGAATATAGTATAGTGGAAGCGACCATTTGTAATCAAGCTATAACTATCTACTGAATACGTCGAAAGGGTGGTATCTATTTTTTTTTCAAGTGGTTCGACATATTCAATAAATACTTATAACGAAATTACAAATGGCTAAAGATCTATCAGAATAAGCATAGTAATAAAATGATAAAACATCACAGAACAGAATCACATAATAGATATAAAATCGCAGAACAATACATCGTCAATACAGATCCAAATATCATAAGTGGGTACAAAGCCACTGCTCACACATGTGAGTCAAAAATATGTACATATCAAAGTCTGAATAATAACAGAGTAGCGGAATAGTGGACAAATAAAAGCACTATTTATCAGCATAGCAGATAATTTCCATGCGGAGGCACAGAAGCTAAGTCCAGAGACCTAACCTGAAACAACTCGGTCTGACCCGAGCGAAAACACTCGGGTCAGGCTAGCTAAACAACCAGTAATAACTGAGATATATAATAATGCGGTACATAAATAAAACAGTACTTATCCAAAGAGAAGTATATTATGAACCACATGAATATAATGACGATCCCTAATCATCAATAAACAATAAAAATCTCCAAAGAGAAATCAACACCAAAGTGTAGAATAAATAAAATCGCCTCATATCATCGGCGTAGCCAAAGCTATAAAAAGATGCCCATAGGCAATAATCCCAAGAGTGACCATAGTCTGTAATCAATGCCCAAGCAAAGATCGATGCTCCAAAGAGCAATGGGGATATACTGAAAAGTCAATGAAATCCAACACTGAAAAGCAGTGTCTAGAGACACGGTTAATCCACAAGGCAATCGCACTTACATCGTATGGTTCCATAGAACCAACACCGAATGGCGGTACTCGAATGGATATAAAAATCATCAGATAACACAAGTATTGCACGTGCACCGACCAGAGTCGTTGTTGCCAAGTACTGTAGAGTTGTGATCGATCACTCGCACAGATGCGAAACGCGCGATACGGCGAGATCCTTCCCAGAAGGATAAAGGCCCAGAGGCACACGCCGAAAAATAAACTGCTCCATAGAGCAGGTGTCCAGAGACGGTTGCCCAGAGGCGTGGTGACCCAGAGGTCCAGTACTGGCCGCCCAGAGGCTAATGTGTCACTAACTTCTTGGAGAGGAACCCGCAAAGTGTTAACAATGAGTCCCATACCCCACGTTCGCACTAAACGGTTTCCTAACCAATATCAAGCTCACACTCCAAATAATAAAAAGTCTACCTCATATCATCGGTAAACTAGACCCAAAGGTCAAAACGATCAATCGAATAGGTCGGGGATTAACCGGAAAGAAAATACACACGGTTTCCATAGGCCGGAGATTTCCTAACCATTTAAGCACCTTTCCACTTCGCTCGACGTGCTAAAAGTGAGTGTGAGATTTTTTATTATAGAAAATAATGGTGTAAAACGGATTTATAATTGATTTTCGAAATCACTTTAAAAACGGTCTTTTGAAAGGTCTCCTATTATGGAGTAATTAATTTAATAATTAAAATAATATTATATAATAATTTTCAAAAGCAATTTTGAGTGAAAAATCCTTTTAAAACCTTTTTATAAAGCCCGTGTACGAAATCCAGCGACAAATCTCAAAGAAATCGACGAAAACCAGAAAATCATCAAAATATTCGAAGTGTTTGACCATTCAAAAACTGCTGCGAACCCAAGTTCGGCAATTTATTTGGACCAGCAAACTGAATCCAAATGACATGAAAACTGGTAGGCATATAGTCCAACATCCCTACTTTAAGATGCAAAAAAGAATTTCTAGATTCCGAGTTGAGACGAAGTGGCAGCGACATCTCAAAGTTGAACCTAGAAAAAGATTCATACTGTTTTCCAACAGCGACCAGAGTTCAACTTCGGCACGAAATTCGAAGTACCAAGCGAACTCCAATGTTGTCAAAATTTTCCTGAGATGGAGTTTGGAACTCCACCTTTCTAACAAGACCAAAAACGTCGAATTCCGACTTCCGATGCGAACGTGGCGGCATCGCGAACTGACGCTCAAAAGCTGGAAACAGAGGTGATATTTGATTGATTTTTTTTTAAACGCGGGCCCAGCCCGCGTCAGTCCGCCCCAGCCCGCCTGGGCCAGGTTGGGATGCGGGCTTCGGCCCGCGTCCACTGCTCCCCAGCCCAGGCGAGCTGGGGAGATAACTATAATCCCCAGCCCGCCTGGGCTGGGGTTGAGACGCGGGCCAAAGCCCGCGTCTTCTATCCCCCAGCCCAGGCGGGCTGGGGGGGGGGGGAATTAAATCCCCAGCCCGCTTGGGCTGGGGTGGGACGCGGGCTTCGGCCCGCGTCCCCGCTTTCCCAGCCCACTCGGGCTGGGGAGGCCATGTAAACCCCCAGCCCAGGCGGGCTGGGGGGTGTGGGGTGCGGCCAGCCCATCCAGGGCTGGCCTGCCTCTGGCTAGCCCAGCTGGGCTAGCCTAATGCACCAGGGCAGCAGCCAGGGTGCAGCCCAGGCCTGCCCTGGTGCACCCAGAATGGGTTTTCAGCCTATTTTCAGGCTGTAGCAAATTCCCGCCAGCCAATTTTGTTGTTTTTGATCTTTTGGGGTGATTTTTTTCAATTTTTGGACATCAAAATTTTCATCAAAATTATGCTAACAATAATTACTAATAAATAGTAATTACCTCAATGAAGCAAAGAATCAAATAGTTTGTGTGCACAATATCAAGCAAGTCAATTCCTCATTCCCAAAGCAAAAGATCAAGAGGCTTCAAGGACCCAAAAATCAAAAAAACAAAACAATGATTACACAAGATGGAAGAGATGAAATAAGGATTAAGAAGGATTAGAGAATAAGAGAGAGATTGCATTACCTCTTTTTTTCTAAGATTAAACTAATTTAATTATGAAGAGAAGAAGATGGATCTTCTAAAGGGAGGTCATTAGTTATGCTTAGATTTAGGTTTAGGAATTATGAAGAGGAGGAGGGTTAGGGTTATGAAATGGGTTTAAGATATTATATAGAAGTGGGTAGGCTAATGGGTCATGATAAGTGGTTTTAAAACCCATTAGGACTTAGTTTATTTTCTTAGGTTATCATATGCACAAAATCCTAAGTGGCATCCTAGTTTTAATTAAAACCCTATAATTGTCTCATTAGCCAATTAAACCCATTATCACATTAAAAAATTCCCCTTTTAAATATTAAATTCCAAAAATATTAATTTCCCCATTTTAAACCCAAAATACTTTTATTTGCAAACCAATTGCAAATTTAAATTCCTAAAATTTTTTGTTTAGCTCCCTTATCAACTTAAAATCATAATTTTAATTTATTATTCATTAATTGCAATCTCAGGGTTGTTACATTACAATAACTCAATTTTGATAAATTTCATTTATATTTCAAAATTCAACTTTAAGATTTCAATTTAAATTCTTTAAACAATTCATTTAAACTGTAACAGCCTGAAATTTTCAACCATTCGCATCCATACATGTCGGACTTGAATTGCTCAAAATATCAGATTGTTAATTTAAATTTGGCAAATCTCAGCATATACAGTAAATAAATAATCACAAAATTACAGACACAGAGTAATATAACAATAATGCAGCGGAAACAAAAGAAAAGTAGTTCATGAAGCTAATATATATAACAGAGTTAAACAAGATACAACAGAAGTCACGAATACATAGATGTCTCAATACAATAGTCAAATACAAGATCTGAATACATCACTGGAATTAATTGAATAACTAAAAGCTGGATAGATAGCTGGATCTCCAAGTGAAGCTCCAACTCCAAAGGTGAGTCTCAAATGCTGTATCACTCAGTCTGACCCGAGCGTAAAGCAAAACACAAAACACCCGAGTTAGGATTAACATTCTTATATCAATAAATCCAACTCAAGGGAAATATCAACTGAAATACAAGTAACTCAAAGGATGTTTCGGATAACCATCCTCTAAGGATCCATTAAACTATCTACTATGTAGTACAATACGCTATTATAATATGTCTATAGTAAAGTAAACTATTAAAATAGCGTTAAGGCGTTACCCATATCCCCCTTAACACATTTTATAGTGCCAGTAGTCTATAAAGTACCGTAATACCCTATAAACTGGAGCTACCAGAGGATACTCCATAGGTACGACACAAATCAAACTCGTAGTAAAGCTCACTAGGGTAGGTGACACGGCACAACTAGGCAATGCCAAGGTAGATATATCAATTACACTTCCGAGCCGGTGGTAACGTAGAGCCGCAACAATCGCCCACCTCGAACCACACTCCCGAATCAAGGGTGCACACCAAATCAATCACAAAGTAATAGAATGGCATACAATGGAGTGTGTCCGATCAGAGGAGCTACCTCATTAGCCCGTCAATTGCTCCTGTTTTAGCCACCTTATGCCAACTCACGTGAGTCGGGTCCACGTATAAACCTCATATTGGATCGTCGCCACCATCCTACTTCATTCTGGAATCTCCACCACGTACACAGTTGTTAAAGTGGTTTTCGGTATCGACAGAGAGTATGCCCATATCTGATCCTGGTCTCTTAACAACCAAACGTTATTATAACATCGCGGTCATTTCAAAATAGTTTATACTTGAATACCAAAATATCATTTTCATTTCAAAAACCAAATCGATACGATATCATTTCCATTTCAAATATATATTCACTTCCAAAATCATAGTACTTTCAAAGTTATAATACTTTCGAAATCAAAACACTTAAAATTATAATACTTTGGAAATCACAACATTTTGAAATCGCAGCACTTCGGAAATCATAACACCTTGAAATTATAGCATTTCGGAAATCATAACACCTTGAAATTATAGCATTTGGAAATCATAACACTTTGAAATTATGGCATTTCCCTTAAACCGTTTAGATATCAATAATAGTATATATAATAAAATAGTTTTTAAAATAAAATAATTTATATAAAATAGTTATAAGTTAAAACAATATACATATTAAAATAATTAGTATAATTAAAATAGTTTATATTAAAATAGTTTATATAAAAATATAGTTATATTAAAATGAAATAAAATAAAACAGTTTTAAATATAATTTAAAATACTTTATATAATAAAGATAGTTTCCACAAATTCACAAATCGATTCAAATCAACTCGACTTCCAATAATTCAATCTTAATTCATAAATTCCAACTCAATTCAATTTCTCAATAAATCATTTCAAATTATATCGATTTCAATTATAGATTTGAAACACAAAATTAAACCATTAAATTTCAATATAGTTCAAAGCTTTAAATATTCCACATTTCAAAACTAAAATTTGATAATTCCATTTATATCTCAATTTAATTTCATTACATTTAGTTTCTGAAATATTTATTTAATCTTTTCAATAACATCTAAATACCACTTCTATTTACAAATTTAAATAAACAAAATATCCCATTTAAATTTATATAAGTTTGGAATATTCATTTAAGTCACTTTTAAATCAAATCTAAGTTATAAAACATATCTTTAAAATTTCAAATTAATTAAATTTCAAATCAAACTTATTTAAGTATAATTCTTAAATAAATAAAATTTTAAATCCAATTTCAAATTTATCTTTCCAACCTGAATCATTATAAACTCTATATTTGAAAATATAGATATTAAATAATTACTTAAACATATTATATATCAACTTTATTAAATCAATTTTTTTTAAAATCTTTAAAATCAATATTTATTAAAACCATATATTTCTTTTCAAAACCATAGAAATCTTTTCCAAAATATTTATATATATAGACCAACGGTGTCTGTATATATTTTTCTATCCTATGGTCAAGTGATACAGATATTTATCATTTCAATCCACAATTTAAAATATATTCGGGTATATATCTTTTCAACCCGAAATCCCAAATTCAATTCAATGAAAATCGCTTGGGTTTATCATTTTAACCCATAACAATTTTCTCCTATTCTACAGATCGTTCGGGTATGTATCATTTCAACCCATAGTGAATTTTATACTAACAGGGAACTTGCAGAGTGATAACAGTAATGATAATAATATAACAATCGGTAACATGCATATATCATCAGTGGTAAATAACAGATAATGATGTCAGATGTCACAGGTGAACAAATACAAATAACAGTGTATATATAGCAATGTAAATAACTAACAGTAGCATATTTCAATTGTCGTTTCAATTGAAATCAAATCTAATAAATATAAGAACATTAATCGTGAGTGATTGTTCACCTTTCAAGGCTAGAGAATACAGCAGATGACGCGGATATGCACACTAATACGAACACGAGCAAATCAAAAAGATGCTACGACCACTTGGACATTGGCGAGACAAGAGTAAGGCATGATGAACTGGATTGATGAAGATAAATGGTGTAAGTAAACTTATATATATATAACTATATATATATATATCAATTCTAATTCTAAATTTAAGCATATATATAAAAGAAAAAAATACGTATTTCAAAATCATTGTTTTTAAATTAAAACACATATATTAAAAATCAAACATATATACAAAATATAATTTGAAATATATATATATATACTTATTAAAATACAAAATACTTATATATATAAAATGTATGTTCATTGCGACATATCAAATACCACATATATAAACTTTTATACTTTATATACTTTATAAATTATAAACTGTATAAACTTTTATTACTTTATAAACTTATATAGTTTTAAAAAACACACAGATATATATATATATATATATATATATATATATATATATATCTTCTCCGTTCCTTTCAAATATATCCACTGTTATATATATATACAAAGTATACAAATTCACATTCATTAAGCTCAAAACATATATACATATTATATTCTTAAATCAATGCATATATACACTTAATAAAATGCAAGATACCTATATGTAAATCTATACAAAATGTCCAGATCAAAATACCCAAGTAACTGTTGAAATTACATATATGTAATGCTTCTATAAACATATATACTATTGCACATATTTCATACTGTAAAAATATGTATGCTGAAATAAAATTATAAAACAAAGAATCCAAAGTTTAACAACTTACATAACCAGCGTATATATATATATAAGAAAGGACGTAGGACTTGAAACTACAACAGAGCAAGAGTGCGAGCAGAAGAATGAAAACAAGTTACTCAAACCATACATATCTAACTTTATCGCTATTTATATATAACCAATTATATATAAGCTAAGATAAAATTATATACATCTTTATCTATATACAGAAACCTTATAACTCATATATACAGTAGCATATAAGCTAATATATATAGGCATACATATATATATATTATATAAAACTGCAATATGAACCATTACATATTATAACTAAATATATTTAATAACAAATTCTACTATATAGCATAAAATATATTATAAAATACTATATATCATCAAATATATTATAAATTACTATATAATATATATATATGCGACTGTAAACATACGAACATCAATTATATATATACGCGCAAACCTATTCAATATACAACCCATAGTTAATATAACCAACAACTTATAATATATATATATATATAAGTAAATTGAAAAGACTGTTCTATGCAAAAATACATACATTTGTATATAAATAGAAGGAGTTGCAGGTGAGGTCGAGTTGATGGGGTGCTAGAGTTTCGACCAAGATGGAGAAGGCTGTCGTAGTGATCTCGGTAGGAGGGTCTAGGAGCGGGATGGAAGAGCCGGGGTGAGGCTGCAGTTTGCATGCATGTTGGTGGTGGCACAAGCCTTTGGTGAAGAAGAGAGTGCTATTTGTGGAGCTCGGCAATGGGAGATGCAGGGATGGAGGGCTCATGGTGGTTACGAGCAAGGAGGTTGCTCAAAAATGGGAAATGAATTGGAAAAAGAAAAAAACATGGCTTGAGAATGAAGGCCATGCAAAAATATAAAATAAAGAATGGATGAGCTGGTTTGAATTAGTGTATAAGGGAAGAAGAAGAGCAGCGCATGATTTCTAGGTGAAAAATGAAGGAGAACAGAGAAGAGAAAAGGTAGAATACTTAAAGAATGAACTGGCACAAAATATTGGGAACGGCAAAAGAAGAAATGAAACAACAAATAATTTAAAATGGTGATAATATCAAAAGTTAGACATCGATTACCGGGAAGAATAAAAGTTGATGTCTATTGGAATTATACAGTGGAAAATGAATGATCACAACAAAACAAAAAGACAGACCGTTACGGTTAACCGTTTCACGGTTTCCTCTATGTACCGGTCTTCAAAATACAGAATTGAATATACTGCAGAGATCAGCACGACGAGACGATCAAAACAATATACTGATATCTGTGATACGATTATCCGGTCAAAAGTCGATAATCGGTACCGAAAATGCTGCTAAAATGCCAGAAATAAGATGAACGGAGCAATAGAAGTCCAAATTTGGAGAAACGAAATATGACGTCTCACTTAGAAGATGGTTTACAAATTTTCTATATGAAAATATTTAGCTTTGGAAACATTTTATCATCATCTATATTAACTGATTTAAAGTGAAATGGAATCACATAAGAAAATAAACTTCCTTATTATTTGATGAAAATTTACCATTTGCTATGTTAAAGTAGACACATTCCAAATATCAAATTTTATTTCAAAATTTTATTATTTTAAAATTTCACAAAATTTCAATTAAATATATTAATAAAACAAATAAAATTATTAAAATTTACGGGTCGTTACATAAACCAATTTCAATTTCAACATTTTAAAGCTTGGATTCTGAAAATAATTCAGTTCATACAAATCTAATTTTATTTCATAATATCGTTTAACTGGATTCAAAAATTAAGTATTTAAAATCATTTAATTTAACCAATCTGGTGTCCGTATATAATTTTCTACCGTATGGTCAAGTGATACAGATATATATCATTTCAACCTGTAATAATTTAAATTTCCGGATATATAGCATTTCAATTCGTATCCTGAATCACAATTTTCCAAATCCATAAATCGCTCGGGTTTATCATTTCAACCCATAACGATTTTTCCCTAATCTATAAGATCATTCGGGTATGTATCATTTCAACCCATAGTGATTTTCCTAACAATAACTAAGGGAACTTGCAGTGTGATAACAACATATAAATGAACATACATCCAATCATCCAAAATGTCACCAATTAAGCATCCATCGCAATCATCATTCAAATCAGCCAATAAATCACAACAATTAACTGGTTATCATTATAAGGTATTTAATTAACAATCTAAATTCAATATTAAATTAAATGGTAATTAAATTCAATATAAATTCAAATTAAATTTGAATGATAATTTAAATATACCAAACAACCATCAATAAATTTCTAATCACATCATAAATTTAATTTAACCAACATAAGATGGTTTAATATTTGTGAGTAGATTAAAACACTCACTTTTGCTTTTCAGTCGATTAAAAAATCCAAATAAGTCCCAAAAATCTAATAGTCTCAGAATTCGACCAAACCAGTTCCATGTTTTCCGAAATTCTAATATGATCGCAACGGAAGAAACCACATCCAAATCCGAGCTCGTATGAAAATTTTATTCGAGTTAGAACACATGAAATTTTTTAATTAAATTAAAAATTAACTAGGGGCATTTTAGTAAATTACTACCTCTTAGAAACCCTCATCACGCAAGCGAGATCGAACCACGTAACTCGCTGCCACCCTCTCGTCCACGAATGTGCCACCAACGAGCACCTATTCCCTGATCCAACGTCACCAACGATCTCCACGTCCAAGGCCGCTCACCCACAAACCCACGCCAAGTCCTCTGCAACCACCGATAGCCTCCACCTACACGTGGCCTCCGCCGCTTCCAAGGCCAATTTTGGCAAAATTGTGGCACTTCTGATACAACTAACGACATGGATCTACTCGCCTAAGCCTCCTCTACGCACTGCAACTTCCCGATCATCGTAAAATCGACGATCCACCGTTGGATTGAAAACCCTAGGATGAACGGCCGAGAATAAATCGTCAATTTCTGGCCAAATGATGCATCAAATCGAAAAATGAATTGCTACAGTAGATTGCGCTAATTAAGAGCTTTCCAGTGATATATAATTTGCTATGGTTTGAGGAGTTTGGATTTTGAACTTGATTTGAAATTGAAATTAAGGCTTGGAATTGGGAATTAGTTGAGGAGGAAGGAATGGAGCAGATAATAATACGTACAAAAAATAGAAAAGGCTACTAGGGTTTCAGAAAAGAAATCTATTTAATAGGACAAAGATAGATAAGAATGAATGGACGGATCGAATTGGTCGAAACAATTATGCGAACCCGAAAAGCCCGTTTCTCTCCTGAAACGAAAGTAGGTCATCCAATATATCGAAATATATGTTTTCGATATTTTTAAACACAATGGAACTGGTTTCAAACCCTCATTCCATGTATACAGAAGTTGGCTTTTAAAATCAGATTATTTTAATTGAATTCATTAAATTGATTTCTACGCGTTTCGAGCCCGTACGATCAAACACAAGTCCGATCGCTACAAAACTTGAAATCCTACAATAATCACGGTTACAGATCCGATGAAACTGGTTTCATCAAAATCAAATGCAGTGGCCAAAATGGCTAATTTCACGTTAATTAAATAAATTATTATTAAATTGGTTTAATCACTTTTAAATTCTAAGTTAACAGTTAACAATTTTCATCATTTCTGATTACACAAAAATTTATAATCTTTTAAAATAAAATTTCCATGTCAAATTCAATATTTAAATATTGCACTAATTTTAGCGTTCAATTACAACTGTAGTAATTTCAGTAATTTTAATTTAAATTCAAATAAATTCATTTATTTTGATTTACATTCTTATTATTCAATCAACAATACCCTATGAATTTCATTAACATAACTATACATTTTATTACATTCATATTCTACAGTTATCATCCTAACTCAAATTAACTGCAATATTTAATTTCATTAATTTCAATTGATTTACAATTAATTTCAAACGGATTTGATATCAAGATGATAACCAATCAACGATTATACATTAATAATTCACCTCTACTAACCTATTGTTTACAAATAAAGGTTGATAAATTACTTAGCAAATATTGGTTCATTCTATATAAACCAATTTCAATTAATTACATATAATTTCTCCTTTTTAATACAACATTAATTTAAATCCTTATTTACATTTGTTATTACCATTAATTGCAATAACCTTAAACAGTGTCAATCTCATTCAATCCACATTATTAAATCATATTCTAATTATTTTCTCATAAATATATCATAAATTTTAATTTCTCACAAAATTAAATTTCAAAATCTTATTTAATTTAATATTTTTAATTATCGAAAATCACGGGTCGTTACAACAAATCAAGATTTTCTTTTCTTCAAATCGTATAAAATTTTAGTAGCTAAACTTTCTTTTTTATCACTTTTTCTAATTTCAATCTTAGGTTTGTCAAAATCTCATTTCTTTGCAATGTACTTTTAAACTCAAAAATTCAGGTCCGACAATGGCTCTCCTTATTTTGATCATATCTACCTCAATCTGATTTGAGTGATTCTTATTTTTAAATTGTAGAAAAAAGATTTTTTTAAAACTTTTCTTTTGATCACTTTTCCAAAATCCGAGAGTAATATGTCCAAAAATCAAGTGGAAGTTGACATATTTTTGGTGTGATTTTTGGTGCATCTAAGGCATTTCAGGTTTCAAAGATTTTCGGCGAGTAACGATAGTTGCTAAGGATGCAGTTCGACAAAAATTCACGATTTCCATCTTTAAGTGATTCATTTTGGAATTGTTTCACAAAAGTTTTCGAAACTTAATTTGTAACATAAAAAGAGATTATGTTTAGATTATTTAATAATTTATTTATTAATAAATAATTATAGGTAATTAACACTAAATTAGTAATTAAGTAAGTGATTAGAGGTTAAGTAACAGTTAAGGAAAGTTAATGACCAATTATTGATTAATAAGGTTTTAATTAGTGATTAATGAAGATAAGAAGTAATTAAATGGTTAATTATCATTTAATTAAGTTAAGTAGGTTAGTTAATTATTATTTAATTAAGTGATTTAATTAATTTTTAATTAATTAGGGTTTAACTAATAATGAATTGTTTAAACCTTAACTAAGACACATTAGGAAGTAGGACTTAACCAAGTTCATTAAGTTAATTAAAGTTTAATTATGAATTAATCTTGATTTAATTAAGATATAATTAGGGTTTAAGCTAATTAATATACATTAATCTTTTCAAAGCTATTTTAAACTTAATCGGTTATGTTTTAAATCAATTTTCTTTTTAAGATTAATTGATTTTAAATCAAAGGATCTCTAGTCTAGACCATTAAGTAGCCAAATGAATTAAAGTAGTGATTATAAAACGTTGACATGTTTTATGGGAAGTAAGTGACTTGTGTTTAGCACAAATGTCGAATATCGGTATCGTGATTGACACAAGGAAGTTAATTTCAATAAGCGAGTCAAGATGACTTAAGCATATGGAATATACTTCTGTATGTAAAAAATTTACACCTGATAATGGATATATCTATATTTGTAACTTGGACATCTACCTATGATTGATTATATGTTATGTGTGAATCCCTTACATATCTGATGTTAGGCAATACCCATGATATTACCTGGATAAATAAATCCAAATTTAATGATCCATTGTAGTCATTAAGTCTCGGTTTGGTTTTGGAAAGTAAATATTTCATTTTCTTTTAAAATGGTCTTCAAAGT
Organism: Allium fistulosum; assembly: GCA_030737815.1. Classification (NCBI taxonomy): domain Eukaryota; kingdom Viridiplantae; phylum Streptophyta; class Magnoliopsida; order Asparagales; family Amaryllidaceae; genus Allium; species Allium fistulosum. Next base: position 777,182,453 of record CM060906.1, read on the forward strand.
TATTCTATTTTGAACAAGATATTTGAAGAATAATTTGACAATTGGTTTGAGAAGTTTAATAAATGATTTTGGGTATTCAGAAAAGGAGGTTTAGAAATGGTTTTGAATGGTTATACAAAGATTTTTAAATGGATTTGAATGTCTATAAAGGGAAGTTTTATACAAGGTTTGAAAGTTTATAAAGAAGTCATATAACCGGGTTTGAATAATTATAAAGTGTTCATAAATGAGTATGGAAGTTGATAAATGTTTGTAAACAGGTTTGGGTTAAAGCAAAGAGGATTTCATGGATAATGAAAATTTATAAAAAGATTTATTTAAGATAAATAAAACCTGAATTTGAGGTTTGGGTTTCTCGAGGTGGACCTTTTAAATAAATGGTGGTATGGAACATCTGTTCGACACTTAACACCGAACGAGTAGTGCCTAGAGTTATCCTTTTCTCCAATTTAAATAATGTAGTTAAATCCTTTTTAGAGATTTGGTAATTGGAAATCTTACAAATGCTTTGTGAATATACTTATGTCAGAAAGATAAAAATATGAGTGTTTTTGAAAGAGATTTATTAAACAAAGATATGTTTTGAGGCTTTGTGGTTGCTATGGATAAATAAATCTCAAATGGAATTGGTTGTTGTTTGTTTATTTGATAGTTAAATAACCAACTATCAAGTTTGACCCAATTTGACTTAGGAAGTATGAATGTAAATTCAAGTTCCCCAATGAAGACTCGAAAACTTACTTCCAAAAGAACCGAAAATGAGTCAATTGGAAATTATCGGTTATTGATATGGAGAGACCGAGATCATATCTATATCCATAAACCACTCCGAACCAACATGTGCATACGAGTGGAAGGCATCTTGAAGATGATAGAAGACTAAGCTCTTTGAAGTGAAAGGGCTACTACTACTAATCCTGATAGCAATTCCAAAATGGATGTAGTAGAGTTAGTGCCTTCGGTTTCGTTCAGACCCAGAACGAACTTGTATGGATGAATGCTGGCATTGCATTGACGCCTGAAGGGAAGTGCTAGCATTCCAAGATGGATTGTTATTCAGAATGGTAAAACATAGCCTCAAGCCTCATCAACCGGGAATGACTAAAACATGGGATATGCAGTAGGTTAATGTGGGTCGCACCCATTAGGGTATATCATCCCCTTCTAGATATATACACAATCATCAATGAATTCATGTACGTGGGTGTGCTCGGTTAAAGGTTGCAAAGCAACCGAGGTGATGATATATTTGGTAATATCTAGCAAGGGGTAGGCCGGTAGTGTGTTGGCAGGGGTCGTTAGGTACGACCTCGGTATATTTTTCTGGAGGTGTACAGTGGTGGGCGGTACCCCAGTAGCCCAGTCATTAGTTGGAATCCATTCTCCAATATGTGCCTTATGTTTTCGATTGTAGAGCCTAGTATTTTGGAATGTGAGATGCAAGCATTTCAGCTATTTTATCTATTTACTTTAAACCTAGACACTGTGATAATTTCACTGGATTTGGATATAAATTGTTTTAATTATCGTAAGGAAAAAACCCATCTGTTTTTATGTGCAATGTGGTCTTACAAGATACCCTTTGTTTGAAAAGTTTAAAATGTAGAAATCGTTGTTACTTATTATCGAGTTTTACTCACGCTGGTTTACCCGACTGATCCGGGCATTATTCCATGTAATGCTCGGGTCAGACCGAGCATGTTTTTTCCAGGTTTAGCTGGATAATTTAGAGTTGGAGAGGAGCTAGATGGTCAAGACGTATTCACGTATATTTTTCTTCCACTGTGTTATAGAGTCTATATGTTTGTCAATGTAAGGACAGGTTTCTATAACTGTCCAAATTTAGGATAAATCTAGTGTACTCTGATATTGTATATATGAATAAAGATGTTTCTTTTTTTGCAAAGATCATTGTCGTATTATATATTAGTCGCTGCGTTGTGAGATTCTATGTTGTTTAGTTTTCTTCTATCTTCTACCTTTTTCTTTCATGCTAACAAATCGGTATTTCCATCACTTGAATGTTCGACATGTGATACAGTAGACGTATTAGTATCGATTTTCAAGGGTCAAAAATCCAGTTCGTTACATTTGGTATCAGAGCTGAAGGTTAAGAGAGAACCCTGACTCTGGTTGGGTAAACTCATTTGAGGTAGGGTAAGTGAGACCCTAGAATGAGCCTGAATGTATTACAAATATGGGTGCGTATTTGTTAATGAGTAAAAGTGTTTCATATTGTGTTGTTTGATCTGTTGAGTGGCTTAAGAATTCTAGTCGATGCATTTGGCCAACGTTATCGATAGGGATTTCCTAAACACTTGAACAAGTCCAATTGACATAATATTGTTTTAAAATTGGTAAATGAAATAATTACCTAGGATATATTTTATATATAAAGGAATGATTTTCAAAAGTCTATATAGTTATCGATGAGATGTAGGGTTAAAATTGGATTTAGAATAGAATGTGTTTTGTTAAAAAAAAATCTTTAGATGACCTTATTAAAATGGAAAGGATCGTGAGAATATTAAATCCCGGTGGCTTTGATAATGATTTAAATGATTTTGGAGAAATTGTAGTAATTGTACTTAAAGATATTTTAAGATATAAATTTTTTAAAATGGATTTGACAGTAAAGTTTTCCTTGGACAGTTCGGGAAAGAGTTTCGATTTGTTTTGTGATAATCTTCTAAGTGACAATCGAATGTTTGCTTAAGCAGATATGATAATGCACTTAGTAACTTATCCTCTTTGTCATTATACAATCGAAACGAGTTCGAATCCGAATGAATCCAAAGCTAGTGGATGATTTTATTAAAGAACTATTTATCTATAAATAGTATTTTTTCAAAAGGGAATTTGCAAAGAAAGAAATATTTTTATGGTTAACTAGTTTGAGTGTCTTGGAAATGACTTAAAATATGTAAGAGATGTGTTCGGATGGTGAACACTTCCCTTGAGTATTTCCCGACTTAGTAAAATGGTATATGATACTAATTGATTGCGCCTAGTTCCTTAACATCATTTTGGAGTTACTCGGGCTATATGTATGCTTTCAAAAGGATTTTTGAAATAGAACCCGGATATTGTGTACTCGAATCCCTTAAAAGAATAGAGTTTCAAAATAAAAAGATGTCTTTGATTAAGAGAGGGGTAATAGATAAAGTTTTAAATTTTTTGAACATCGTAGGTTAAGTAAAACTAGTTAAAGATTTAAAATTGTATATACTCTTTTGGATATAGAAGAGTATCATACTAAAATGAATTTGAGTTATAGAATGTTAATAAACTTAAGTAATGTTCTTAAGTAAAATGGTGATTCTTTAAAAAGGGTAATTATAATCTTGGGAAGTAGGAACTAATGGGATTACTACGTAGGTTGTACGTAGATCATTTCTCCTTTTCACATAGTTCTCGATCCAAGATTCGAGTACATGACTTGCGGTGTTTCACACCATTCCGAATAAGGATTTATCGCTCGATATTTGATGGAGAGTATTAATGAGGGTTCTTATATGGAACCAAAGGTTGTCTATCCTACTTTATGGCTATGCAAGGAGAATATAAGTTTCTAATTAAGAAGCCTGATCAAAGTCCGCGCTAGGAAGTCGAGTGAGCGATACTAGTTCAGAAATGAAGTTACGTATTCGGATAAGTGATCGAATCAGATTTTACATAGGAATGATCTATGTACTTCATATGTATTGATGAATAGTTTTAAGTATTTATAGGAATAGGATTGTGGTATAATTTCGGCGACGAAATTCTTTTAAGGGGAGAAGAAAGCAACGACCCGCAAATTTATCACTTGGATAAATTATATTTATTTTTAAAATATTCAGATATAGGTTTAAAAGTAAGAAATAATCAAGTTTTAAGTGTTAAATAACAACAGTTATTTTGTTTGGGAAAAATATTTGTGAACAAATTACCTAGGTGAAATATTGAAAATTTGTAAATATCGTCCTAGGTAAAATATCAACAAAACAGCCGGAAATCGTTTTATCAATAAAACTACTTTTAAATAATAAGGATCGTGCATGGCTCTAGATTCATACACTAGTATATGTATTCAAACAAGATTATGAAACAATATAATTTATTTTATTTTTGGAAAATAAAATGTATTTATGACATCGACAGTTGATATGATCGGTTTTATATATTTCTTCGGAAATTCAAGTTAAGTTTAAATATTAAATAAATTGGTTTTTATTTACAAATAAACCTATTTTAATCATTTAATAATGATTTTAAAATAGTTTTTAAAATTTGTTTACCAAAAGAGATAGTTCGTAGAAAAATAGAAAATATGACCGAAGAACGTTTTCCGGAATTTCGACTTTTCGACACCAGAAAGTTATCGGGAACGTTGTTCGTGTTTATGCACTATACACACACATATATATAAGAGTTAATTAACCAAATAATAATAATACACTAATAGTATATTATCGTATGTTAATTATGTTTAGCAAGTGATGTGACAAGTCATTGTTTTAAAAATGATAACTTATATATATAAGTATATATCATTATCTCTTGTAATATCTTAGCATTATCATCATTATCCATCATGACCTAGATGATGTGAGTAGAAAAGGGGGGATGTGACATATGTAGGGGACGACGGTGTTGATGTGACTTGTTGAAATAATGACATGTTAGAATATTTTTAAACTAAGGTTAAAATGGTATTTTTTTCTACTTTCTTTCATCTATAAATACACATCCCCTTCACCATAGTTTCATTTACTTCTCCATTTCCATTTTCTTAAAGCTTTCTTCATGTTTTATGGCTTATTATGTTAGTTTAAGTTTTTTCTAAATCAAAAGATTTAAATTGTTTTAAAGATGCAAATTTGTTTTTAAACTCTTTCTTCTTCATTTTTCCCCATTTTATTTGTCCATAACTTCCTATATTTTACACCAAATCAAGATTTTCATTTTTTAAATCGTATAAAATTTTAGTAGCTACAACTTTCTTTTTTAACGCTTTTTCTAATTTTAATCTTAGGTTTGTCAAAATCTCAATTCTTTGCAATGTACTTTTAAACTCAAAAATTCAGGTCTGAAAATGTCTCTCCTTCTTTTGACCATATCTACCTCAATTTCAATCTGATTTGAGTGATTCTTTTTTTTTAAATTGTAGAAAAAAGAATTTGTTTTAACTTTTATTTTGATCACTTTTCCAAAATCCAAGAGTAATATGTCCAAAAATCAAGTGGAAGTTGACATATTTTTGGTGTGATTTTTGGTGCATCTAAGGCATTTCAGGTTTCAAAGATTTTCGGTGAGTAAAACTACTTTTTTTTAAACTTTTTTGACTTTATTATGATGTGTTATTGTGGTGATAATATGATAAAAAAATTGAATAGTTATTATATTGGTCGATAGTGATTTGATGGATGTTTGCGTTTGGCGTTGAATTTGAGATTTGAATGCGATGTTGCCGAGTTAGTAACGGTATAACCTATTGTTTATATGCGTGTTTCATTATGGTGTTAAGAGTATGGTAATATGGATGTATGGTTGTGATCCAAGAATCAAGTATGTTGAGTTGAAACAAAGTTAACAACTTTGTGTGTTGCGACGGACGTGAGATCCGATTTGAAATCAAAACCATGATTTCTAGTTTCAAAGTTTGGAAATGGTTTTAAGTTTTATCTTGGTTTAAGGTTTCAAAAAATTTCCAAGTATTATTTCAAAAAAATGTAGGAGAAATAATTTAAGTGAAGTATTTCCATGTATTAGCGCTTATAATGATAGTCGCTTTGGACGCGGTTCGACAAAAATTCACGATTTCCATCTTTAAGTGATTCATTTTGGAATTGTTTTGCAAAAGTTTTCCAAACTTAATTAGCAACATAGAAAGAGATAAAGTTTATATTATTTAATAATTTATTTATTTAATAAAATAATTATTGGTAATTAGCACTTAGTTAATAATTAAGTAAGTGATTAGAGGTTAAGTAACACTTAAAGAAGGTTAATGACTAATTATTGATTAATAAGGTTTTAATTACAGATTAATGAAGATAAGAGGTAATTAAATGGTTAATTATTATTTAATTAAGTTAAGTAGGTTAATTAATTATTATTTAATTAAGTGATTTAATTAATTAGGGTTTAACTAATAATGATTGTTTAAACCTTAACTAAGATACATTAGGAAGTTACTTAGGACTTAACCAAGTTCATTAAGTTAATTATAGTTTAATTATGAATTAATCTTGATTTAATTAAGATATAATTAGGGTTTAAGCTAATAGAATATACTTTAATCTTTTCAAAGCTATTTTTAAACTTAATCGGTTAGGTTTTAAATCAATTTTCTTTTTAAGATTAATTGATTTTAAATCAAAGTATCTCTCGTCTAGACCATTAAGTAGCCAAATGAATTAAAGTGGTGATTATAAAATGTTGACACGTTTTATAGGAAGTAAGTGACTTGTGTTTAGCACAAATGCCGAATATCGGTATCGTGATAGACACAAGGAAGTTAATTTCAATATGCGGGTCATGATGACTTAAGCATATGGAATATACTTCTATATGTAAAAAATTTACACTCGATAATGGATATTTCTATATTTGTAGCTTAGACATCTACCTATGATTGATTGTATGTTATGTGTGAATCCCTTACATATCTGATGTTAGGCAATACCCATGATATAACCTGTATAAGTAAACCCAAATTTAATGATTCATTGTAGTCATTAAGCCTTCGTTTGGTTTTGGAAAGTAAATATTTCATTTTCTTTTGAAATGGTCTTCAAATTTATTCTATTTTGAAGCAGATATTTGAAGAATGATTTGACAATTGGTTTGAGAAGTTTAATGAATGATTTTGGGTATTCATAAAAAGATTTTTAGAAATGGTTTTGAATGTTTATACAAAGATTTTATAAATGGATTTGAATGTCTATAAAGGGAAGTTTTATACAAGGTTTGAAAGTTTATAAAGAAGTCATATAACCGGGTTTGAATAATTATAAAGAGTTCACAAATGAGTAAGGAAGTTGATAAATGTTTGTAAACGGGTTTGGGTTAAAGAAAAGAGGATTTCATGGATAAAGAAAATTTATAAAAGGATTTATTTAAGATAAATAAAACTTGAATTTGAGGTTTGGGTTTTTCGAGGTTGAACTTTTAAATAAATGGTGGTATGAAACATCCGTTCCACACTGAAAACCGAACGAATAGTACTTAGAGTTATCCATTTCTCCAATTTAAATATTGTAGCTACCTTTTTAGAGATTTGGTAATGGGAAATCTTACAAATGTTTTGTGAATGTACTTATGTCAGAAAGATAAGTAAATGAATATTTTTGAAAGAGATTTATTGAACAAAGATATGTTTTGAGGCTTAGTGGTTGCTATGGATAAATAAATCTCAAATGGAATTGGTTGTTGTTTGTTTATTTGATAGTTAAATAAAGGACTATCAAGTTTGACCCAATTTGACTTAGGAAGTATGAATGTAAATTCGAATTCCCCGATGAAGAGTCGAAAACTTACTTTCAAAAGAACCGAAAATGAGTCAACCGAAAATTATCGGTTTTTAATACTAAGAGATCGGGATTGGATCTATATCCGAAAACCACTCCGAACCAACACGTGTGTTCGAGTGGAAAGCATCTTGAAGATGATAGAAGACCGAGCTCTTTGAAGTGCAAGGGCTACTACTACTAATCCTGAGGGCGATTCCAAAATAGATGTAGTAGAGTTAGTGCCTTCGGTTTCGTTCAGACCCGTAACGAACTTGTATGGATTAATGTTGGCATTGCATTGACGCTTGTAGGGCTGTGTTAGCATTCCAAGTGGGATTGCTATTCAGAAAGGTAAAACGTAGCCTCAAGCCTCATCAACCGGGAATGACTAAAACATGGGATATGCAGTAGGTCTATGTGGGTCGCACCCATTAGGGTATCATACCCTTCTAGATATACACAATCATCAATGAATTCGTGAACGTGGGAGTGCTCGGTTAAAGGTTGCAAAGCAACCGGGGTGATGATATATTCGGTACTATCTGGCAAGGGGTAGGCCGGTTCTATGTTGGCAGCGGTCGTTATGTACGACCTCGGTATATTTTTCTAGAGGTGTACTATGGCGGGCGGTATCCTAGTAGCCCAGTCATTAGTTGGAATCCATTATCTAATACGTGCCTTACGTTTTCGATTGTAGAGACTAGTATGTTGGAATGTGAGATGCAAGCATTTCAGCTATTTTATCTATTTACTTTAAACCTAAACACTATGATAATATCACTGGATTTTGATATAAAATGTTTTGGTTATCGTACCCATCTATTATTATGTGCGGTGTGGTCTTACAAGATACCCTTTGTTTGAAAAGTTTCAAATGTAGAAATCAGTTTTGTTGTTACTTGTTATCGATTTTTACTCACGCTGGTTTACCAGATTGACTTGGGCGTTATTCCATGTAATGCTTGGGTCAGACTGAGCATGTTTTTCCCAGGTTTAGCTGGATACTTTAGAGTTGGAGAGGAGCTGGATGGTCAAGACTTATTCACGTATATTTTTCTTCCACTATATTATAGAGTCTATATGTTTGTCAATGTGAGGACATGTTTCTTTAACTTTCCAAATTTAGGATAAGTCTAGTGTATTGTGATGTTGTATATATGAATAAGATGTTTCATTTTTTGTAAAGATCATTGTCGTATTATATATTATTCGATGCATTGTGAGATTCTGTGTTGTTTAGTTTTCTTCTATCTTCTACCTTCTTCTTTCACCCTAACAAATCGGTATTTCCGGCACTTGAATGTTCGACATGTGATACAGTGGACGTATTAGTGTCGATTTTTGAGGGTAAAAAATATGGTTCATTACAGCTAAGTACACTACTAGGTACCGAGTAGTTTAGATCGGTACCGAGTGGTTACTTTTGACCAGATTGAGGTGGAACATCTTAAGTATGAAGTGCAGGTTCTTTAAGTCTTGTCAAAAACGTTAGTTTGCTCGTTCGTCTTTCGATGGTGATATGGTAGAACGATGAAGACCGTTGGTCAAGGAACGAAGTGATATTTCAATTCTTCAATGTGGTAGCTTTGAGAACATAATGATGGCAACTCGATAGCGGATGAAGTTTGGTGTGGTTCAATTACTAAACCTGAAGTGACGATCCAAATGGCGGTTCAATGAAGAGAGCTCAGGAGTGGAATTACGACTATGTTCCACATGGATATGGGTAGGATGGAATAATGACCGTGTTCTATTATGAAGGTGCGTGCCAAGGGATGATAGCCACTCGAAGGTTTCTTGTGTGCTCATGTAGAGGGGGTACGTCGGGATGCCCACCTGGATTATGACACATGTCCAGATCTTATGACCGTAGATTACCTTACACCTTATGACTGTGGGTCTATTTCCTAGCCTTACGAAATAGCATGGATTGAGCACTGTGTAATCGAGATTTGATTGGGTCTTTGGCTTATGATCGTGTCAAACGAGTTGTCTTATGTCCAAGCACATTGAGTGATTGCGAGGATTGTATGGTGGATGCTATGTTTGCTTTGATTGTTCTCCCCGTAGTCTATCACCTAAGTATGTCAACTAATGTAGGTATTTAGGACATGGATACCTAGATGCTCGATAATGTACTTAGGATGTAGTACATTCTAATGATAATGGTAAAGTAGCATATTATAGGTGTTATGTGCTAACTCTTTGGTTGCAGGGATAAGTCAGGTATGATTTGTATGCCCTTTTTCTTTATTACATCGATTTGTATAGTATTTTGAGATTCATTTACTGCTCACTCCAGAATGTTGTCTGACTTAAGGTTTTATGCTTTGCTTCTTATTATCCTTGGTACTCTTAAATGAGTAGACTAGATAGCAGGTCCATGTGAGATGCATTAGCTGGGCAAAGGATGAGCGGGATGGAGCTTTCTCGTGTTGTATATGGATATTATGCTTACTCCGCTGTGAAACACTATAGAGCCTAGACAGTGTTTGCTTTATTGTTATAAGGCAATTTGTTTGAGTTTATTTCCATTTTTTATAAACTTTATTACCGTGTTGTATAACACTAAGGTTCTGTGCTATGATATCTGATTCACTTAATTATTACTTTCTCTCCTATTTTATATCTGTGATGTATATTATATGTTATTTCATAGGCTACAAGATATACGATAGATCCTTGTGATATTTATTTCTTTATCAACCCTTGATGGTTGTCCTACATCGGCCGGGCATGGCAACAACACACTATTTAGTTATATTGGGTGTCGATTGTATGAGGTGGTCGTCACAGTCAAGAAGCATAGACATATACAGATGGTCTAGTACTAAGCACTATTAGATACGTGATAACTCAAATGACCCACACAGATAGTCATCGACTACTCAATGTCGTGGTACACAATGCTCAAACTCTTGTCCACATAGATGGCTAGGGAATGGATACACAAACATCATCCAATGACTAGGGTTCAGGCTGGCTACCTTGGGTACATACAGACTACCTCGGGTACACACAGACTATCATGTCCCCATTTTATGAGCAATCATCGAAACCTTTGAGTTACTCATAACCTTGGTACGCATCCTCATTGGAACACACTTTGCTCCATTCTTCGGATTTTATCAAATATCTGATTTCACAATCCTTTTATAGTAACTCTTTTTTGAAGATGGGGATCAATCACCCAAAATAGCAAAGATGGGTCTACTTTCCATCTCTAGTGGTGAGAGTTATAATATATCTTCAAATCAAAACTTTACCAAAACAATTTCATTTTCAAATCAAAACTACCATCTTCATTTAAAAAAATCATTTTCTTCCTAAAATATCACCTCCATTTACAAAATATTTTATTTTAAATCAATTTTAAAATAATTTTGAGAAAATGTTATTTTTTTAAATTCAAAATGGAAACCCTTTGTCCAAAATGTCTAAGGAAGCAGGTAATTATTTGAAAAAAAATATTTCAAAACACACATTTTAAGAAATGTATAATGAATCTCCCCAACCGTCATATTAATTACTCAGTGGAATTCATCAAGTCTTTAGTCACAAAATTCTCTAGTCACCATTCTCGTCTTCAAAGAAAATTGTCAACCTTCTTAATCATATTGAATATCTAGTCTTCTTCGGGTTAGAAAACTATGCTATCCCATTATGACCATACTAATTACGTCCTTTAATAATCCACTAGATTCTCCAATGTACTCCTTACCAAAAGGTAACATTAGATAACCACTTCATCATAAAATCATCATACATAGTAAGCAATATAACCTAGAATATAGTACAACGAATCACAATCAGGTAGCCAAACAAACAAGTAAACAAACAAATAATTAAAACCAATCACAACAAATCAAGCCATCAACAACAATATAATACAAACAATAGAAAATAATCCAAACAAGAACGACATAAATTAATTAAATAAACAACCTAATTGTACAATACAAATAAGGAAAAAAAACATAACCTAACAAGAAATAGACCAATGCAAACAATTCAACCAAAGTAAACAAATATAAGAACACAGTCACTATCCCAAACATCGAAATGGACAGTCACTACATCATATCCCAACCCTCTCCATAAAGGGAATAACTAGACGTCCTCATAGCTCATTAGGAAAGTCACACAATACAGTCATAAAGGTTACATCGTCAAAAATGGGTATTGGGCAAACTCAAAACTCATCTTACCCCGCCATCTTACACCCCATGTTACAAAGTCTAGTTTTAAAGTTCTCCAATGAGATTTCCGAATACAACATATTCTTAATAAAATACTTTTTAACAAACACATCCAAAGTTTGTTATTAAAACAAATATACTACATTTTCAAACATTTAATTTCCAAATCAAACCATCCTTGTCTTAGTAAAATATTTTCTCAAACTATTTTAAAATTAGATACTTTATAATACATCCTTTCACAATAATATATCTCCAAATATATTTTCAATATTTTTTTAAAAAAATCAGGTTTTATTTCAACCAAAACTCTTTACCAAAAGAAAATGTTTCCTGGAGATTTGACCGGGCAACTGAGTACTCGGCATTGGGTAGTACTCGGCATCTAGGAGTACTCGGCATTCGGTAACACTCGGCGTCCAGGAGTACTCGGCATCCAGGACTACTCGGCATTCCAGAACACTCGGCGTCCAGGAGTACTCGGCATCCAGGACTACTCGGCATTCAGTAACACTCGGCGTCTGTAAGCGCTCGGCATCGGAAGACATTCGGCTTGTATAGCTACTCGGCATGACTGTACTACTCGGCTAAAGGCAACGTCCGGCCATAACTCTCGTTCGGCTAAAGCATCGTTTGACCAGGGACATTGTTCGGCCAGAAGCATTGTTTGGTTAAAGCTATTGTTCGGCCAGCACCAACGTTCGGCCAGAGACAACGTTCGATCAAGCGCTTCGTTCGGCCAGGGGAAAGTTCGGCTTCGACTGATATTCGTTCTACTCTTCCCACACAGCAAGCGTATCGTTCGGCATAGAGAGTGGTTCGACATCGTTGTGATCGGCCTATTTGGTTCGACATACGATGACCACTATATTTGGGCCAAGGTGTTCGGCTGCCAAGCCCACTTGGGAAGTCCAACCCATCTTTGTCTATAAATATAGGGGTAGGGGCACAGTGAAATGGACCTTTTTTCGGGAACACTGGGGAGACTCTGCCATTTTTCAGACTCATCTTCTTTACTTAGCAATTCCATTCAAGCATTTGATCTACGAATTGTATTTGTAATCAATCATTAAGAAGATCAATAAAGTTTAACGTCAAAGTGGACGTAGGCAATTACGCTGAACCACTATAAATCCGGTGTTCTTATTTTCTGCATTTGAATTAGCATATTCTTCTTTGTCTAATTCATCTTCATCACTTATATCTCTTCACAATCTTTCTCAATGAGGTTAGTGACCAATTTTGGTGCTAACACTTTGGTGCTTTCACTGAGAACTGAATTCTCAGACCTCAAGGATCTGCTTTGAAGCTACTGGATTGAACAAATCCCCAAAGAAGATCCGACTCATTGATAGGACATCCGTTGATTCTACTTAGAGTTCATACCAATAACTCTACAATGGCAGGACCAGGCTCCAGTTGTCACCAGAATAGAGTTCAACGACTTGATGAGAGAACTCAGGAAAAGCAGAAGACAACTAGGAGAGAAGATGCAAGTTAACGCCAACCTGATGGCATAACTCACTCAACAGCAGCAACAGAATGCTGGGGGCAATCCCGCTCCTTATTCCTCATCCGACAGCTCAACTTCCTCTGATGAACCTCCCAAGCGCAGACGCCGTAAGACTAAAGCTGCGCGGGCAGCTGCTGCTGTTCAAACAGCTGGAGACCTTGACCAAGCAGGAGCTGGAAACTTCGGAACCGGAGTGCGGGTGGAGGCAGGAGACCTAGACCATCAAAACGCTAACGATGTCGAACCTTAAGAGGCGCGTTTGGCAGATCGCCAGGAGAGGAGGCACCAGCATGGACAGTCACGTAGAACAGACTCTAACCTTCCACCTTCCATACAAACACCAGATCTGACAGCCATGGTCAAGCAATTAATGAAAGAGAATAAAGGCTTATCAAATGACGATTGGGGAGTGTCAAGAAGTCATACTCCATTCACAGACATTGTCCTACAGGCAGCATACCCCAAAAAGTTTAGTATGCCAACTATCCCTGCTTATGAGGGAAAGACTGATCCTAGACAGCATGTCATGAGGTACGAGTGGATGATGGATTCAGCTAGAGCAAATGATGCAACCAAGTGTAGATGCTTCCCAATTACTCTATCTGGGATCGAAACAATGTGGTTCACCCGACTTCCTCCACGGTCCGTATCCAGTTTCGAGGAGTTGGCGAAGAAGTTTATTGAGCAGTTCAGGATACACACTACTCGTCCAAAGGATGTGATGTCTCTGTCAAGTGTAATCCAAAATCCTGGGGAGTCATTGAAGGAATATTTACAAAGATTCCATGTTGCGGCAACTGAAGTTAGTAATCCCAATGATCATGCAATTCTAATGGCTGTAATGAGAGGTGTGAATCCGGATTCTGAATTTGGAGACTGGTTGGCAGGAAAACCTCCAACTACGCTAGAGCGTTTCTACTCAAAGGCACACCAGTTCATAAGAAGAGATGAAGCTAGGTGGGTAAGGCGAGATAAGGCACCAGGACCTGTCCAGGAGTCCGTGAAAAGCAACGTTGCTGTGAAGCAGTCCGGAGACAACTCGGGGAAGGTCCAAGTCAATGTTCAGAACAAGCCTGGGCAGCTAAAGGAGTCCGGAGGAAGAAATCAAGGAAAGAAGATAGAAGCGGGGAAGTTGAAACCGAGATTCCAAGCTACAACGAGTATACCCCACTGAATGCGTCACTTGAGAACATTTACCTATCAACGTGCAATACTTTTCAGTACAGAAAGCCACGTCCAAAAGAATCAACCGAGGAACAGAAGCGGACCGGGAAATATTGCCGCTTCCATGAGACTTATGGGGACAATACGGAAGAGTGCAGACACCTACACGACGCTATAGAGAAGTTGATCAGGCATAAAAAGTTGCAGGAATTTGTGAAGGATCCTCAGGAAGGAGGACAGGCAACATCCAACCCAGGTCGTGCTCCAGCTCCACGTCATCCCGATGAACCTATCCGGACTGTGGGTAGGCTAGTCATAAACACGATCATCGGCGGGCCTCACCCCGCGGATAAGAATTGGCAGAAGATGGAGCGGTATGCTAGTGCCCTGAAGCATGCAGATTTCGAATGTTGTTCGAACACGAAGGATGGGACCCCTTCTAAGCAGCAGCGCGTAATGACAGACGATATAGTGTTCAGAAATAGAGATGTTGACCAAGTGGAGGCTCCAACCATCGACCCGATGATCATATCTGCAACGATCGGACCGGCGTATGTGAAAAGAATTTTGATTGATTGTGGAAGTTCTGTCAATATCATCTTCAAGAAGGCTTATGACCAGATGAAAATGGAAACAAAGGACTTGAAACCGTCCAAGGCTCGCATACATGGCTTTAATGGTGCAGCGACCGATGCGGTAGGGTATGTCGAGTTACCAGTTGAACTGGGACAAGGCGAACGCCGGAGGGTGCGAATCCTGCCCTTCGTAGTTTTGGATGTGGATTCTCCGTATAATGTATTCCTGAGCCGACCGGCCCTGGCTGAGTTTAGAGCAGCATTAGCCCCGTGGTGCTTGACTTTGAAATTCCCAACTGACAAAGGAGTGGGAGTTGTTCATGGCGACTAGGCGACCGGTCGTGCATGTTATGTGGCAGAGCTCAGAGAGGCCCATCGGAGGGAGAAAGGAAAGGTTGCAGACATTCCTGTCCGCATCCTTAATAACGATGATTGACAAGTAATGCCCGAGCCCTGGCTTGGGCATAATTCTCAGATCTTCAGAGACATAGATCCGAGAGATGACGATGAGAAACCCAGGGAAGGAAAGGCAGCGCCGGCTGAATTAAAAATTGAAATTTCTGTCAGTTGAGACGATCCATCGCGAGTGCTGAAGATCAGATCACAACTCGGCCCCGCACTGACTGAAGACCTCAGTGATTTCCTCCGGGAAAATCTTGATGTGTTCGCCTGGGTGCATTCTGATATGTGCGGGATTTCTCCCGCCATTACGAGTCATATATTGAACATAGACTCGAAATACGTCCCAGTTAAACAAAAGAGGAGAGGAATGGACCCAGAGAGGTCCGCTGCTCTCAGAGAGGAAGTGGACAAACTCAAAGCCAATGGGTTCGTCCGCGATGCCCTCTACCCTGAATGGGTATCGAATCCCGTGCTGGTGAAAAAGGCGAATGGGAAATGGAGAACTTGCGTAGATTATTCCGACTTGAACAAAGCGTGCCCCAAGGACAGTTTCCCGTTGCCTAGGATTGATCAGTTGGTCGACTCCACTACAGGACACGAGTTGTTATCATTCATGGATGCGTACTCGGGTTACAATCAAATCCCGATGCATATTCCGGACCAAGAACACACCAGCTTCGTTATAGATGTCGGGCTATATTGCTATGTAGTAATGCCTTTCGGACTGAAGAACGCAATAGCGACTTATCAGCGTTTGGTGAATCGAATGTTCAAAGACCAGCTTGGTAGAACGATGGAAGTCTATGTGGATGACATGCTCGTGAAGTCACGACGGTCAAACGACCACATTCGAGACTTGGCTGAAATGTTCGACATACTCAGGTATTATGGGATGAAGATCAACCCTCTGAAGTGTTCCTTCGGCGTTGCGTCGGGGAAGTTTTTGGGATTCATCGTCAATGCTGGGGGAATTGAAGCTAACCCAGAAAAGATCCAAGCTATTCGAGATGTGCAAGTGGCCAGGACTATAAAACAGGTACAGAGCTTGAATGGAAAAGTAGCTGCGCTGAGTCGATTCATATCCAGGGCCACGGACAAGTGCATCCCTTTCTTTGATATAATAAAGAAAGGGAAGAGGAATTTCGAGTGGACATCCGATTGTGAGGAAGCATTCCGGGATCTGGTGAGGCATCTGGAGAGTCCACCAGTGCTGTCAAAACCAGTGGACCATGAGATGCTGTACATGTACTTGGCCGTGTCCCCACATGCTATAAGTTCTGATTTGGTTCGCGAGGAGGACCGAATCCAAAAGCCGATGTATTACGTTAGCAAGCGTTCAACGGGGGCAGAAAGAAATTACCCTAAAATCGAGAAATTGGCCTGTTGCTTGGTGATTGCATCACGTAAGCTGCGCCCATACTTTCAAGCACACTCAATCAGTGTTTTTACCGATCAACCATTACGGCAGGTACTCCAACGACGATAAACTTCTGGAAGATTGTTAAAATGGAACATCGAGTTGAGCCAGTTCGATATCGCCTACTTGCCACGTAGAGCCATACAAGGGCAAGCATTAGCAGATTTCATCACTGAGTTTACCATACCCGACGAACCAGATAATCACGGTGTCATTCCCCCTGTTCGATGGAAATTGTACAACGATGGGGCATCAAACGACCGTTGCTCCGGCGCTGGCGTAGTTCTTGTAACTCCGGAAAATCGATCAGTTTGTTACGCTCTGAATCTTGATTTCCCGGCTACAAATCACGAAGCAGAATATGAAGCACTGATTGCGGGCTTAAAACTCATTGGAAAACTCGGGGTAAAATCAGTTGAAATCTTCTGTGACTCACAGTTGGTGATCTACCATGTGCGAGGAGATTATCAAGCAAAGGGACAAAAGCTTGCTCCGTACCTTGTTCTGGTTCAAGAACTACTGTCAAACCTTGAGCGCTATGACATTTTGCATGTCCCGCGTGAACAGAACAAAGAAGCTGACTCATTGGCGACATTCGCAAGCACTGGCGATGCTCAGCAAATGGGATTATTTCGCGTTGAGGCCTTGCGTGCTCCAAGCATAGACGCAATAAAAATTGATTCTGTGTTGGAAACAGGAACCGAGAGGGAATCGTGGATAACCCCATTCAAGCTATACCTAACAACCGGGGTTTTACCAGAAAAAAGGAGCGAAAGACGACAGGTAATTCGAAAGGCCGCACGATATGTGATGCAGGATGGACTAATGTATCGAAAGGGGTTCTCGGTCCCCTTATAACGATGCATCGCACATGATGAGACGAGACGGGTCTTGAAGGAGGTACACGAAGGAGAATGCGGTGACCATACTGGGGGCCAAACGCTAGCAAAAAAGATCCTCCGCTATGGATATTACTGGCCGACCGTAAATCGGGACGCTGCAGACTACGCAAGGAAATGTGACAAGTGTCAAAGATATGCGAAAATCGCGAGGACTCCATCAACAGAACTCACACAAATGGTTAGTCCCTGGCCATTTTCAATCTGGGGAATCGACATAATCGGCTCTTTGCCTATATCCAAAGGAGGTGCAAAATACGCGATAGTTGCAGTCGACTATTTCACAAAATGGGCTAAGGCAGAACCTTTGGCCACAATCACCTCTAAAAAGGTCATTAACTTCGTTGTACGAAACATTATATGCCGCTTTGGCCTCCCTTGCACCATCATTACGGACAACGGGACGCAATTTCAAAGTAGAGAGTTCAAAGAGTTCTGTTGAAAGTATGGCATCGAGAAGAAGTTCGCCGCCGTGGCACACTCAAAAGCTAACGGACAAGTCGAGGTCGTTAACAAAATAATCAAGTCCATACTGAAGAAGCGTTTGGAGAATGTCGGAGGCAAGTGGGTAGATGAACTCCCAACAGCATTATGGGCTTATATAACTACTCACAAGTCCACGACCGGCCACACTCCATTCGCCTTGGCATACGGCTCGGAAGCCGTTATACCCGTGGAACTTGAAGTTCCATCGCACCGAGTGACATACTATGATCCCAAGACAAATCAGGACCTCTTGTTGGAATCGCTGGACTGCATCGATGAAAAACGTGAAGAGGCCGAATTAAGGGCGGCAGTGCATAGGCACCGAGTCAAACGTTACTACGATGGCAGAGTTCGCCCAAGGATTTTTGATGTGGGTGATCTCGTTTTGAAACGAGTTTTCCCGATACCATCACGTATGAATCCCAACTGGGAAGGTCCGTACGTCATTGAACGGAAGCTTGGAGAAGGAACATTCAAGCTAGCGATCGTTGATGGCATGACACTCCCCCGAGCATGGAACAGTGAACATTTGCGACATTATTACATTTAGCATGTTTCTTCCCAGTTTTAGGCATAGTTATTTCCTGTATGTTTTCGTTCAGTTGTAACTTAGTTTCCTTTTAGCCATGTAATCAGGCAGTTTAGTCGTTTTTCATTAATAAAGGCTTGAAGCCGTATTTTTCATGAATTACTGACGTTTCTATATCTCATAGTCGGGTGATGAATTATTAGAGCTACATTATTCTATATGATGTGCAAACTCGTATTAACGATTTCAATCTCCGAGTCCCCAGAGTGCGGACCGGAGCACTCTAAGTCCCCGGAGCCCGGATTAGAGTATAAACAATTTCAATCTCCGAGTCCCCAGAGTGCGGACCGGAGCACTCTAAGTCCCCAGAGCGCGGATTAGAGTATAAACAATTTCAATCTCCGAGTCCCCAGAGTGTGGACCAGAGTACTCTAAGTCCCCAGAGCGCGGATTAGAGTATAAACGATTTCAATCTTCGAGTCCCCAGAGTGCGGACCGGAGTCCTCTAAGTCCCCAGAGCGCGGATTAGAGTATAAACGATTTCAATCTCCAAGTCCCCAGAGTGCGGACCGGAATACTCTAAGTCCCCAGAGCACGGACTAGAGTATAAACGATTTCAATCTCCGAGTCCCCAAAGTGCAGACTGGAGTACTCTAAGTCCCCAGAGCGCGGATTAGAGTATAAACGATTTCAATCTCCGAGTCCCTAGAGTGCGGACCGGAGTACTCTAAGTCCCCAGAGCGCGGATTAGAGTATAAGCGATTTCAATCTCCGAGTACCCAGAGTGCGGACCGGAGTACTCTAAGTCCCCAAAGCGTGGATTAGAGTATAAACGATTTCAATCTCCGAGTCCCCAGAGTGCGGACCGGAATACTCTAAGTCCCCAGAGTGCGGACTAGAGTATAAACGATTTCAATCTCCGAGTCCCCAGAGTGCGGACCGAAGTACTCTAAGTCCCCAGAGCGCGGATTAGAGTATAAACGATTTCAATCTCCGAGTCCCCAGAGTGCGGACCAGAGTACTCTAAGTCCCCAGAGCGCGGACTAGAGTATAAACGATTTCAATCTCCGAGTCCCCAGAGTGTGGACCGGAGCACTCTAAATCCCCGGAGCGCGGATTAGAGTATTAACAATCTCAATCTCCGAGTCCCCAGAGTGTGGACCGGAGCACTCTAAATCCCCAGAGCGTGGATTAGAGTATTAACAATCTCAGTCTCCGGATCCCCAGAGTGCGAACCAGAGCACTGTAAATCCCCAGAGTGCGGATTAGAGTATTAACAATCTCAGTCTCTGGATCCCCTGAATACAGGTCAACTTACTATAAGTCCCCGGAACGTGAATTTAGAAAAAATTCTAAGTACTCAAGAAATGTAGAACAAGAAGTATGCCACTCCGAAGAATGTTCGAACAACGCGAGAATGGACTGGGAAATATACAACTCAAAAGTGCTTGAGTTTTGACCACAGTTATTCAGAAAGTTAAAAAAGTAAAAGAATCGTTCAAACGACTAAGTAACTGAACTTTATTCAACAGTCCAAAATGAGGTTACACAGTTATCCCTCCAAAACTTTGAGTCAAGAACCTATCTATACAAACTACGGAGACAAAAGATAAAAGTAATTACAAGACTTAAGCAAGAAACTTGTTGAACGAGTATAGCGATTATTTCTTCGGTTTCTTCTTCTTGTCTTCTTTTGTTTTTTCCAATGACTCCTCTCCCTCATGCTTTTTCTTGGATTTCTTGCTTGCTAAAGAAGCGGAGTCAGGAGTAGGAGAAGGAACATCCAGTGGTTTGGACCTGCCTGGGAGAATGATTTTCAAAGGTCTGTTCCGCAGGTCGGTAAGTTCCAGTATTTCAGGCTCAACTTTGACCTCGACTTTTTTCTTCTCCTCTTCGGCGAGGCGTTCTTTCATGCTCATCTTTGAGGTATGTTCAGAGGCGCCAGTGATTTCGATTTCATCACCCCCTTCGGCGTCAGATGAAGTGTCAAGCTTATCATCATCTAGCGCCCCGATCACTTAAGCGTCGGGGCCAGGAGTTACTCCCGCATGAGCAACATCGCTTGTTTTCTCTGCCTCCTCCTTGGCGTCATCGCTCCTCGGATTTGGCTCGGGGTCAGAGCAGCCTGCATGAAAACATGAAGAATGAACATTAGAATGAATAACCACTGCTGGAAAATGACAGATCTTTTAACTTCTAAAAAAGAAGAGTTTCCTACCGGGTTCTGGCTGGCTATCAGTTGCGCGTGGAGTTTCACCCTCCAGAATAGGAGATAGCACATGAACGCCGAGCCCGGGATCTTCAGGATTGTAGCCAGCATGCTGCTCGAAAGGGTCAAGTGTCGGCCGACCGGCCGGTTGAGCAGTGAGAGGAGCAGCAATATGAGGAGCCGTAGTCTTAGCCCCAGATGGGCCAGCTTCATCACTTTTCTCTTTTGGAAGGGGAGAGCCTTTAATATAAAGCGCCAAAGCTGCGGATAAATCCGCTGGCTCGTTCCCTCTAAGAAACTCCTTCACCAGGGCATCCTCATCGACTTCTTCAGAGCCCGACTCGATTTTCCTAATCTTCACTAAAGTTTCCCAGGCCTTAGCTAGGGATTCGAGATAGCCCTCGCCCAAGAATGTCAAGTCGCGATGCATAATGACGCGGGCTCCATACTCAGCAATCAACGGGTCAAACATGCACTTGACCTCTTCCCTGCCGGCCTCTGCGGCTGCCTCGAGGCGAGAGTCAATCTCCTCCACAGCTTTTCTTTTGCCCTCTTCACGGGCTTCGTCTTTCATTTTTTCAACCCCAGCAAGTTCGTTATCGAGCTTCGTTTTCAAGAGCCGAGTAGCAACGATTTCGTCATAATATCGTTGTGACTTTTCTTGAGCAGCTACTTTATCCTCTTTCTCCTTGGAGAGTAATTCTTTCAACTCTTTGACTTGTATGGCAAGCGCGTCCCTTTCTTTTTGGATAGAATCTTTTTCTAAGGCAAGGGCACCACTGCGCTGGACTGCTTCGTCGAGTTCCTTCTTGTGGGCCATCTCTAAATGAGTAACTGCCTCAGCGGTATCTTTCGCACTTTGCTCAGCGGCTTCAAGCTTCGACTTATACGAAGCGAGCTCTTCGTCTTGATGCTTGATGATGTTCTTGTCACAACCAGCCTCCAGTTTCAGACGATCAATTTCATATTGTCGCTCAACTGACACCTCCGAGATCTTTTCAACCAAGTGTACAAACGCGTAATGTTGAACATAGACGTCGTTGTTACAGGCAATGACACTCTGCTTCACGTGCCCAGGGATATGGTGAATAGCCGGGAGGAATTTTAGACC
This sequence comes from Allium fistulosum, assembly GCA_030737815.1. Lineage (NCBI taxonomy): Eukaryota > Viridiplantae > Streptophyta > Magnoliopsida > Asparagales > Amaryllidaceae > Allium > Allium fistulosum. The sequence goes on from CM060906.1 coordinate 777,204,453, forward strand.
GTCAAAGCATATTTTTGGGAATTTGGCCTTAAGATCAACCATCTTCTCTGCTACAGTCGGGTCAACCGCGGGAGTATGGGGTGGAGGCTTTGGAAGCTCTGCTCTTTTTCGATGCTCCCGAGTTTGCCTTGTGTTCGACGAACCGGAGTGATGCTCTCGGGAGACATCGAGTTGGGACCCCTTCTGTGAAGGCTTCTCTCTATCCGGCTCAGTTGGAGGGAGAGGATCATGGGACTGTGAAGATTGGGAATATGCCTTCTTACGGTAAGACGAGTCGCGGGGATGGTTGTCTCTATCTTCATAATCATCTCTGTCCCTATGTCTGCCCGAACCTGAATCCTATCCGGGATGATGAAATATGGAAGAGCCGTGAAGGCGATCGAGTCCGTGGGAGCGCCCCATGTCACCTACAAAGAACAAAGATAACAACGAGTTAAGAAAAATCCAGGAAATAAGAAAAAAATTGAAGTGTATGATGGAATGCGTATGTGCGTGTGTGTCCTAGTGTTCCCCCCGACGGACCAGTTCTTTTATCTTTACTGATCGGAGTATTGTCTCCCTGGGCTGGGAGTTGAACTCCCGCATTGCCTCTAGCGGGCGAAGAAAACTTGAGGCTTCAGGATCGTCAAATCCATAATTAAGTATATCGTCGGGGATGGAAAGATTCGACAGACCCCTTAGAGAACTTTCCATATGCTGTGAGGAAGCCTCTTTCTCTGGCGGGATGAGCGTAACTTTTGAAGTTCCGCCAACTTTCTCCTTCCGTATCTTGTATTTTAACTCCTTCTTTCCCTTCGAAGGGGAGGATGACGTTTCAATATCGTGAACTTCGACCATCGGATTCCAAGCGAGACCCACATTCTCGCCTTGAGTCTCAGGAGCTTCATCCTCCTTGTGCTCACCCTCTTCATGCGCATCGGGAGTGTGGCGTGATGACGATCCAGCTTGTTTTTTCCCTTTGCCGGATGTCGGCTTGGGAATGGAAACGCCCTCCGGAAGGCTAATCCGACGACCAGGGGCTAGCAAGCCGAACCTTGACAATGATTCATTTGAAATGATGGTTCGGATGTCTCGTTCCTCGGCAGGAAGAGCTCTAATGGCTTCAACGGCCTCAGAATATCCTCGGCCCTCCGGACGCGGGTTAATGCCTGAAAAGATGAAACGAGGAGTTAGGAAAAGCATAACTCCAACTAAACACGAATGATGACTCAGCAAAGGGACTTACTGCCTTCAACCCATCTCCTCGCAAAACCAGGAGGGCAACGCACATAGAACCATTCCTGTTTGTACAGGGCAAATTTACTACATGCTCCTGTCAAGATTTGGCATTTGTGGTATGGCTCGAGGAACATGAAGGAAGGGCTATCTTTCCGTTTCTTGATCATATAAATGTATCTGATGTCGCCAGAAGTTGGAGGTCTAGAAAAGACGGCCATGAAGAGCAGGTAGGTCCCATATAGAAACGCACGACCGTTCGGATGCAGCTGCGACGGGGCAATGTCTATGTACTGCAACACGTCCCGAAGAAATAAATTGAACGAAGGCACGCAGCCCATCCAGTACATGAACTTGTTGCAGGTGGTATATCCGGCTGGGGGCAGGTGAGGGCGATCGTGTCGTGACGGAACTAACACGTCGGCGAAAGGAATCCCATGAATGGAGCATATTCACCGAAGTGCGACTTCGTTAATCTTCGAAGCCTGTGAGTCGATCGGGTTGTCTAAGAGAATTGTTGCCTCCAGGGCATCAGGAGCTAAGTTGTGGGCAGGGGAAGTCGACGGATCTGAAGTATCAGCAACTTCTTGCCTTGATGACGGCCCAGGCCTATCGGATATAGTGGCGGAGCTAGACATTTTAGACATCCCTAATAAATAATGAATCTGTCTAAGTGCCTGTGAAAACTATACTTGAAAAACATTGAATGTTAGAATTAACAATACGAATATTCCCCCCACGTGGTGTGTAAACTAGTGCAAGCAATCGTGTATAAGAGATGAGAATCTAGAGATTACAAAGAAACGAAAACGAGTTTCGAATCGTTGCCTTCGAAGACCGTCATCGCTGACCGTCTCAAAAAGCCCGCCTTGTGGTGATTACAGTTCCAGATTCATAAAACGTGTGTTAATTTAAGCTCAGATATATGTCTATGAAAACCAGGGAGTTAATGGTCCAGGTCAGTCTCATATGATAGCGCGCCCGTGTCCTTGTCCCTGTTTTGTTAAGTGTAGTTTAGGATTTGTATTGGTCGGCCTTAGGATGGTTCGGCATTTATGCTGTTCGGCATTCACAATTGGTCGGCATTTGTATTGTTCGGCCTAAGTTTGGTTCGGCATTTGAATTTTTCGGCCTAAGTGTAGTTCGGCATTTATGTCTGCTCAGCTTAAGTCTGGTTCGACATCTGTTCTGTTCGGCTAAAATACTGTTCGGCATTTAAGTGTGTTCGGCCTTGACATAGTTCAGCGTTTAAGTTCGTTAGCTTTCTACGTGACACACTCGGTCGTCTCGTTTGAAACCTATTTGAATCGTACAAGGAATAATACCTAGTTTGCAGATTGGAGCTTAGGAAGGAGTAGTTAGGTTTTAACTCTGGTCGACTGGCGAGAATTGTAAATATTTGTGGAGTGGCAGAAGTAAAAGAGTAAAGGAGAGAAGAGGGGAAGAACCTGGTTTTATAGGGAAAAAAGTGGAAGTCGAACGGGCTATATCCGGTAGAACCGGTCAAAGCTATATCGTTTGGCTTCAAAACGTAGAATTGCTCGGCGCATGGGGATCGTTCGGCTTCGAACGTATTGTTCGGCATTTATCCCATAACACGCACACAACACAACCACTGATATTCTCAAAAGGGCATCTCCATTCGAAGTTAATCAAGGATTTAAGACGAAACGTGAAGGTTACAAAACTCAAAGCGTATCACGTTCAGTCACGTAATACACTTTGGGGGGCAAGTGTTTCCTGGAGATTTGACCAGGCAACTGAGTACTCGGCACTGGGTAGTACTCGGCATCTAGGAGTACTCGGCATTCGGTAACACTCGGCGTCCAGGAGTACTCGGCATCCAGGACTACTCGGCATTCCGGAACACTCGGCGTCCAGGAGTACTCGGCATCCAGGACTACTCGGCATTCAGGAACACTCGGCGTCGAGGAGTACTCGGCATCCAGGACTACTTGGCATTCAGTAACACTCGGTGTCTGTAAGCGCTCGGCATCGGAAGACATTCGGCTTGTATAGCTACTCGGCATGACTGTACTACTCGGCTAAAGGCAACGTCCGGCCATAACTCTCGTTCGGCTAAAGCATCGTTTGACCAGGGACATTGTTCGGCCAGAAGCATTGTTTGGTTAAAGCTATTGTTCGGCCAGCACCAACGTTCGGCCAGAGACAACGTTCGATCAAGCGCTTCGTTCGGCCAGGGGCGCGTTCGGCTTCGACTGATATTCGTTCTACTCTTCCCACGCAGCAAGCGTATCGTTCGGCATAGAGAGGGTGGTTTGGCATCGTTGTGATCAGCCTATTTGGTTCGACATACGGCGACCACTATATTTGGGCCAAGGTGTTCGGCTGCCAAGCCCACTTGGGAAGTCCAACCCATCTTTGTCTATAAATAGAGGGGTAGGGGCACAGTGAAATGGACCTTTTTTCCGGAACACTGGGGAGACTCTGCCATTTTTTAGACTCATCTTCTTTACTTAGCAATTCCATTCAAGCATTTGATCTACGAATTGTATTTGTAATCAATCATTAAGAAGATCAATAAAGTTTAACGTCAAAGTGGACGTAGGCAATTACGCTGAACCACTATAAATCCGGTGTTCTTATTTTCTGCATTTGAATTAGCATATTCTTCTTTGTCTAATTCATCTTCATCACTTATATCTCTTCACAATCTTTCTCAACGAGGTTAATGACCAATTTTGGTGCTAACACTTTGGTGCTTTCACTGAGAACTGAATTCTCAGACCTCAAGGATCTGCTTTGAAGCTACTGGATTAAACAAATCCCCAAAAAAGATCCGACTCATTGATAGGACATCCGTTGATTCTACTCAGAATTCATACCAATAACTCTACAATGGCAAGACCACATACCAGGTCAGCTTCTCATAATGCGGATGCCCATAAGACCGCTAGCGTGCAACAAGCAGGACCTAGCAATCAGCCAGTGATTCCGGGTGTAGGAATTGCCGCCCAGGACCAGGCTCTAGTTGTCACCAGAATAGAGTTCAACGACTTGATGAGAGAACTCAGGAAAAGCAGGAGACAACTAGGAGAGCAGATGCAAGCAAACGCCAACCTGATGGCACAACTCACTCAACAGCAGCAACAGAATGCTGGGGGCAATCCCGCTCCTTATTCCTCATCCGACAACTCAACTTCCTCTGATGAACCTCCCAAGCGCAGACGCCGTAAGACTGAAGCTGTGTGGGCAGGTGCTGCTGTTCAAACAGCTGGAGACCGTGACCAAGCAGGAGCTGGAAACTTCGAAACCGGAGTGCGGGTGGAGGCAGGAGACCTAGACCATCAAAACGCTAACGATGTCGAACCTTAAGAGGCGCGTTTGGCAGATCGCCAGGAGAGGAGGCACCAGCATGGACAGTCACATAGAACAGACTCTAACCTTCCACCTTCCATACAAACACCAGATCTGACAGCCATGGTCAAGCAATTAATGAAAGAGAATCAAGGCTTATCAAATGACGATTGGGGAGTGTCAAGAAGTCATACTCCATTCACAGACATTGTCCTACAGGCAGCATACCCCAAAAAGTTTAGTATGCCAACTATCCCTGCTTATGAAGGAAAGACTGATCCTAGACAGCATGTCATGAGGTACGAGTGGATGATGGATTCAGCTAGAGCAAATGATGCAACCAAGTGTAGATGCTTCCTAATTACTCTATCTGGGATCGCTACAATGTGGTTCACCCGACTTCCTCCACGGTCTGTATCCAGTTTCGAGGAGTTGGCGAAGAAGTTTATTGAGCATTTCAGGATACACACTACTCGTTCAAAGGTTGTGATGTCTCTGTCAAGTGTAATCCAAAATCCTGGGGAGTCATTGAAGGAATATTTACAAAGATTCCATGTTGCGGCAACTGAAGTTAGTAATCCCAATGATCATGCAATTCTAATGGCTGTAATGAGAGGTGTGGATCCGGATTCTGAATTTGGAGACTGGTTGGCAGGAAAACCTCCAACTACGCTAGAGTGTTTCTACTCAAAGGCACACCAGTTCATAAGAAGAGATGAAGCTAGGTGGGTAAGGCGAGATAAGGCACCAGGACCTGTCCAGGAGTCCATGAAAAGCAACGTTGCTGTGAAGCAGTCCGGAGACAACTCGGGGAAGGTCCAAGTCAATGTTCAGAACAAGCCTGGGCAGCTAAAGGAGTCCGGAGGAAGAAATCAAGGAAAGAAGATAGAAGCAGGGAAGTGGAAACCGAGAATTCCAAGCTACAACGAGTATACCCCACTGAATGCGTCTCTTGAGAACATTTACCTATCAACGTGCAATACTTTTCAGTACAGAAAGCCACGTCCAAAAGAATCAACCGAGGAACAAAAGCGGACCGAGAAATATTGCCGCTTCCATGAGACTTATGGGCACAATACGGAAGAGTGCAGACACCTACACAACGCTATAGAGAAGTTGATCAGGCAGAAAAAGTTGCAGGAATTTGTGAAGGATCCTTAGGAAGGAGGACAGGGAACATCCAACCTAGGTCGTGCTCCAGCTCCGCGTCATCCCGATGAACCTACCCGGACTGTGGGTAGGCTAGTCATAAACACGATCATCGGCGGGCCTCACCCCGCGGATAAGAATTGGCAGGAGATGGAGCGGTATGCTAGTGCCTTGAAGCATGCAGATTTCGAATGTTGTTCGAACACGAAGGATGGGACCCCTGCTAAGCAGCAGCGCGTAATGATAGAAGATATAGTGTTCAGAAACAGAGATGCTGACCAAGTGGAGGCTCCAAACATCGACCCGATGATCATATCTGCAACGATCGGACCAGCGTATGTGAAAAGAATTTTGATTGATTGTGGAAGTTCTGTCAATATCATCTTCAAGGAGGCTTATGACCAGATGAAAATGGAAACAAAGGACTTGAAACCGTCCAAGGCTCGCATACATGGCTTTAATGGTGCAGCGACCGATGCAGTAGGGTATGTCGAGTTACCAGTTGAACTAGGACAAGGCGAACGCCGGAGGGTGCGAATCCTGCCCTTCGTAGGTTTGGATGTGGATTCTCCATATAATGTATTCCTGAGTTGACCGGCCCTAGCTGAGTTTAGAGCAGCATTAGCCCCGTGGTGCTTGACTTTGAAATTCCCAACTGACAAAGGAGTGGGAGTTGTTCATGGCGACCAGGCGACCGGTCGTGCATCTTATGTGGCAGAGCTCAGAGAGGCCCATCGGAGGGAGAAAGGAAAGGTTGCGGACATTCCTATCTGCATCCTTAATAACAATGATTGACAAGTAATGCCCGAGCCCTGGCTCGGGCATAATTCTCGGATCTTCAGAGACATAGATCCGAGAGATGACGATGAGAAACCCAGGGAAGGAAAGGCAGCGCCGGCTGAATTAACAATTGACATTTCTGTCAGCCGAGACGATCCATCGCGAGTGCTGAAGATCGGATCACAACTCGGCCCCGCACTGACTGAAGACCTCAGTGATTTCCTCCGGGCAAATCTTGATGTGTTCGCCTGGGTGCATTCTGATATGTGCGGGATCTCTCCCGCCATTACGAGTCGTATGTTGAACATAGACCCGAAATACGTCCCAGTTAAACAAAAGAGGAGAGGAATGGACCCAGAGAGGTCCGCTGCTCTCAAAGAGGAAGTGGACAAACTCAAAGCCAATGGGTTCGTCCGCGACGCCCTCTACCCTGAATGGGTATCGAATCCCGTGCTGGTGAAAAAGGCAAGTGGGAAATGGAGAACTTGCGTAGATTATTCCGACTTGAACAAAGCGTGCCCCAAGGACAGTTTCCCGTTGCCTAGGATTGATTAGTTGGTCGACGCCACTACAGGACACGAGTTGTTATCATTCATGGATGCGTACTTGGGTTACAATCAAATCCCGATGCATATTTCGGACCAAGAACACACCAGCTTCGTTACAGATGTCGGGCTATATTGCTATGTAGTAATGCCTTTCGGACTGAAGAACGCAATAGCGACTTATCAGCGTTTGGTGAATCGAATGTTCAAAGACCAACTTGGTAGAACGATGGAAGTCTATGTGGATGACATGCTCGTGAAGTCACGACAGTCAAACGACCACATTCGAGACTTGGCTGAAATGTTCGACATACTCAGGTATTATGGGATGAAGATCAACCCTCTGAAGTGTTCCTTCGGCGTTGCGTCGGGGAAGTTTTTGGGATTCATTGTCAATGCTAGGGGAATTGAAGCTAACCTAGAAAAGATCCAAGCTATTCGAGATGTGCAAGTGGCCAGGACTATAAAACAGGTACAGAGCTTGAATGGAAAAGTAGCTGCGCTGAGTCGATTCATATCCAGGGCCACAGACAAGTGCATCCCTTTCTTTGATATAATAAAGAAAGGGAAGAGTAATTTCGAATGGACATCCGATTGTGAGGAAGCATTCCGGGATCTGGTGAGGCATCTGGAGAGTCCACCAGTGCTGTCAAAACCAGTGGACCATGAGATGATGTACGTGTACTTGGCCGTGTCCCCGCATGCTATATGTGAGGCTTTGGTTCGCGAGGAGGACCGAATCCAAAAGTCGGCTAAAGGCAACGTCCGGCCATAACTCTCGTTCGGCTAAAGCATCGTTCGACCAGGGACATTGTTCGGCCAGAAGCATTGTTTGGTTAAAGCTATCGTTCGGCCAGCACCAACGTTCGACTAGCACCAACGTTCGGCCAGAGACAACGTTCGATCAAGCGCTTCGTTCGGCCAGGGGCACGTTCGGCTTCGATTGATATTCGTTCTACTATTCCCACGCAGCAAGCGTATCGTTCGGCATAGAGAGGGTCGTTCGGCATCATTGTGATCGGCCTATTTGGTTCGGCATTGTAATACCCTAAAATTTTGTGAAAAATCATTTTTATAAAATGATTTAATTTTTGAAATATTTAGATTTAAATGTGGTGAAATTTTTGGGAATAAATAGTGTGCAAGGATATGTGGGCACATGCACACTGGAAATGGCACAAGGAAAAGATTCAAAAATTTCTGGAAAAAAAATGATGATAATAAAATAAATAAACTGAGCAAGGAAGCATTTCAAATGTGATTTTGAAATGTAGATTATTAATCAAATTAAAGATGTTTTTTTATGCATGAAAATTAAATGTTCCCAGTAAAAAAAAATATGTACACTTATGCACCTGTATATTTTCTGTGAGCAGAAAGTGTTAAAGCAAAACAATAAAAAGGAAACATTAAAATGACATGAAATGTAATACAAGTCAATATGCTTGTATAGGCAAAAATAACAATGGGGATTCTCAGAAATAATTAAAATATAAAATATGGTAGTCACACTTTTAACATGACTAGGTGAGTGGCCATTTTCTGAAAAAGTAAAGAAAAGAAAATGCAGCCTTTAATTGGTTAATATGACCGGGGTAATTAGGGATAAAGAATGAGAAAATGCAAACACACAATGCATGATGTTAGCCAGGACAGAAATGGAATTTTGTCTTGAGAAAAACCCTAGTAAAAATATGCTTATAAATAAGTAGTTATGGCCAGAGAAATTGTTTTTACCCGAGCTACTTATAATAGGAAAAGAAGAAAACATTTTAAAGGAAGGGAAAATATACTCAGGGATTTTCTGGATTAATAAGAAGAAATATTTAGGTGAGTAACCTCACTGAGTTCATGGCATTAAGACCTGAGATGAGGCAGCCACTTTTTATATTGCCATTTATATATTGCTGGTTTTGATGTATATGATTTCATCAATGCTTTTTGGATGTTTTATTTTAAATCTGATATGATTTAATATGGATGTTTTTGGTGATCTTTGATTTGTTGAGACATTTGTCTTTGGATGTGTATCATACTGTTTTATTTTTACTCAAAAATGTTAAAGTCCAGAATCTTAAAATTATATAGAGAATACTCTCAACTGTTATAGATCTATGGCATGGAAACTTTAAAAAAAATGTTGGGAGCTGCATTATACTTGGTATAAGTGCTGAGGCTTGAGAAGAAAGATGTTAAGGGTGCAATAGAAATTTTCTAAGTGCTGAGCCCTTAATAAAAAAAAAAAGCTCACAAGCTAAAATTATGATTGAATCAGATCATGAATCTGAATCAATCATAAAGGCTTGCAGATCAATATAATAAGAACATGCCATGCCTCTTTTACAGTTGAAAATATTCTTATAATTTACTGAGATCAAGACATATTGACCCCATTTAGGAAATAACTGCCTTCTTATTTCTGAGGAGAATTATGCTAGGAAAGATTATGTATGTTTCCATGTTTGCAGTGACATGTTCACTTAGCATATTTGATGATAGGATTTAAGTCAATACACTAGTAAATAAACTAGGGAAGGGAAGGCCAAGAAGGCTGCTGGAATGCTTGTCATATTTGAAGTATGCAAGTTGGCACATGGTTTGTTTAAGCCCTGAGATCTTTGTGCAATGATGTGAATTAGTTCATTGCAATGTGTCCCTGTGATTCCTTAGTAGCAGATGAGGCAGGAATTTAAATTGAATTATACAACCTGTAAATGAAGAAATAGGAATATGAATATTTCTTAGGTTGGATGGTATGGAACCATGATGGTTCCAGTGAATGCAAATAGATAATTATGGTTGCATGATTATGTATGCAAGTGTAAGAATGATAGATGAATATATCATACCAGAATCAACTTATTTATACCATGTTAAAGTAAGTGATTGCAGAAATTTGCTTAAATAACTAGTTGGTACTCTTACATTCTCTGTTGCTTAATATCATGAATGTATTGATATTACTCATACCAGATCTTAGATCTGACCCTTGTTTGCTCATGGCATATGGGGTGTCTCATTTTAAAATGAGGCAGCCACTCATGCTCTTTCAGGGAACGCATGCACTAAGTAGAAAATGAAGTTATGGCTATTATGGAGGAGTGAATGAACATGCTAGCTAGTTTCAATAAGAGCTTAAATTGATTATATCTGCATGTATTCAGGAAAAATTATGTTTCTAAGATTTCCAGTCATGTAATGAATATTCTATGGTTAGTGATCAAGTTGCTCTTATGTTCTGTAAAGTGTCAGATTAAATTAGTTGTTCTGTCGAAATTGTTGTGTGTTAAGGTTTGATTTGTTTTTGAAGTAGTGTCTGGAACATAAACAAGAAAAATATGCTCAAGTATTAGCTATGAAAATCTGGTAAAGAAATATACAGTTATGTGAGCAATTGCTTTGCAATTATATTATGAATTAGACAATCTTTAGTCATTTTAAAACACTGAGTTTTGGAGTAAATTTAGAATTTACCTTGAAGTATACCTTTAAGTATCTAATTGTTCTTTTTTCCTCTGAATTATGTCTACAAATGGTTCAAGTCTACTTTCTAAATTGTTTTGAGAAAAGTAATTGTATGGGAAGGCTACAAGTATGATGCAAATGACTGGCATTTCAATTGCCATGATCAGGTACCTAGCATGACACTAGGCACATGAGTTAACCAGCTTAAAATAAGTGAAGTTTTGGTTGGTTATGTTTGGTGGTGTCTTGACAGTAAAATGCCTTTAAAAAAGCTTTAGGTCATTTAGCAAATGTTTTACCATAACCAATTTTCAAGTCATAACAGATGTACCATCTGGACAGGCTTGCACAAGCAAACCTGGAATTATTCTTATGAATATTTTTAAGTTCAAATTCTTGACATAGCAAATCTTATGCAAATACACAACCCACTATGTGTCATGTGGGCTAAGATTAAGGCAAACAAGTCACATAGATTGAATCTTAAATAAGAAAGTTTTTAGAAAATACATAAGTGGAAAATGATAAGTGAATATATCATTTCTAGCCTTAGCCAAATATCAATACCTTTGATCCATGATCTGAAATAAAAATCTCAAGCATCTTGAGATTTAACTGTCATGGTAAATTGATATTAAAAACTATCAATTAGAATGAGCAAGTTCATATAAATTAATACGCATAGGATTTAATGACTTGCTACAAATATTCAAAAGTATATAGTAATTTACTTTAGGCAGAATTGCCCAGATCCAAATCAAACAGAATACTCTTGTTTAACAAAAAAAAAGAATTATATACTCTGAATTTAAAACAAGAGAAACACATACATCTTCATATGTATGTGTATATTATTAGGAATACACTGATATATTTATATTGGTAATGAATTTTGAATCCTGGTTTGTTTATTGTTTAAAAAAAATGACCCTGGAAAAAAAAATATTTGTTAATAAATGATATATACATATATCATCTCTAAAACAAAATCCTTATGAAATTAAGGTAGAAATAGGAGGGTCATTTCAGTTGGTATCATAACACTTGGTTGCCTTGATTGTTAAGTATTATAGAAATGTATTATGTATGTTTGTTTTGGATGAAATAATTTAGATAAGAAAATAGTAATTATAGAAGTACTCATAATATACTAATACCATTTGCCCAGAACTTCGTTAGCAGACCATGGTAGGAAGAGGATCTCATCACAATGCAGGGCCCAGTGCACCTCAAATGCTTGATATGCAAGAATTAGTGAGGGTTTTAAGAGATGGAATTGGGCATAGGCCTGAGAACCCACATGAAAAGCTTTCAAAACTACTGAAGACTTATTCCAATTTGGGAGGCAGGAGTTTTGAAGGAACTGAGAATGTGATGGAAATTCAAGCATGGTTGAGAACACTTGATAGGATTTTCAATGACATGTAGTTAGATGACCAAAGGAAGAGGCAAGTAGCTTCAAGACAACTGAAAGGGGTAGCTTTAAGCTGGTGGGAGGTGATCATAGCTGGAAGAAATGAAAATGAAATCACTTGGAATCAGTTCAAGGAGATGTTGGAGGCAAGATTTGTACCAGCATCAGCCAAGACCACTTTGCTTGAAGAATTTATCAAACTTAGGCAGGGAACTTTGAATGTCACTGAATACACTCAAAAGTTTGAGGGGCTGTCTAATTATGGAGCAATGCTAGTGGCAGATGAAGCATCCAAAAATGATAGGTATATAAAAGGACTGAACCCATGACTTAGCAGAGCTATGCTACCATATGCAGATAGAACTTTTGATCAAGTAATTGATCTGGCCTTGAAACTGGAACAACATGACAAAGAAAGAGAGAAATATAGGAATTTTAAGAGCAACAACAAGAAGGATAAAGGAAGATATCACCCTTATGATAAAAAGAAGGAGGAGGCAGACAACAGGAAGAGTAAAGATACAAAAGCCAATGATACTAAGAAGAAATTGGTTTGCCATCATTGTGGAAAAGAAGGACACATCAAACTAAGGTGCCCAGAGTTAAAAGGAGGAGCCTTCAAATGCTACCTATGTGGGAAAGAGGGGCATATGAAGAGGAACTGTCCTGAGAATAAACAGCAAGGGAAATTGGCAACTTTGGAAGGTAAAGGCAAATCTGCAGTGAAAATTGATGCTGAAAATCATGGCCAAGTGGAAGGTACATTACTCATTTGTGCCATACCCATAGCAGTAGTATATGATACTGGAGCAACACACTCCTTGATTTCCTATGAATTAGTTAAAATGCTAAAATTAAATTGCATATTGGTTAAAACCCCACTGCTTATACAAAGTCCCCTAGGGAGTTCTAGTGTTTTGAATATGAATTGTGTGGATGTGGAGTTAAACATAGGAGGAAATATTTTTATTTCCAATTTATATGTTTTAAATTACCCAGATATAGGAGTTATATTGGGGGTAGATTGGTTAAGGCAATTTAAAGCCATAATTAATTTAGACTCATCCACCATATCATTGCAAAATTCTAGAGGCCAGAGGATCACAGTTCTATGTGAAGTGGCTAAGAAAGGGAAATTGTATCATTTAGATGACTTAGAAAAAGATCTCAGTGAACTAACCATAGAAGAAATTCCCATAGTTAATGAATACTTGGATGTGTTTGGGGAAGTTAAGGGTGTTCCACACCACAGACCAGTTGAGTTTCAAATTAATCTCATTCCAGGGGCAAGTCCAATAATCAAGAAACCTTATGAATGGGGCCGAGTGAACTGAAAGAATTGAAAAATCAGTTGGAAGAATTAGAAGGCAAGGGATTTATAAGGCCAAGCAATTTCTGCTGGGGTTCTCCAGTGGTGTTTGTAAGAAAACATGATGGTACCTTGAGAATGTGCATAGATTATAGAGAACTAAATAAAGTAACCATCAAGAACAAATACCCATTGCCTAGAATAGATGATCTCTTTGACCAACTCAGTGAAGCTAAAATATTTTCTAGGCTAGACTTAGCATCAGGATTCCATCAAATGAAGGTTGAAGACTCAAGTGTTAAGTATACTGCATTTAACACAAGATATGGCTTATATGAATTTATGGTTATGCCATTTGGCTTGACAAATGCTCCTTCATATTTTGTTGATTTAATGAATAGAATATTTAGAGATTATTTAGACAAGTTTGTACTGATTTTTATTGATGACATTTTGATTTATTCCAAGACAGTGGAAGAGCATAAAAATCATTTGCATTTAGTTTTGTCAAGACTAAGGGAAAATGATTTAAAGGCAAAATTTTCAAAATGTGCATTTTGGAAAGAAGAAGTGCATTTTCTTGGGCATGTTATCTCTGCCAAAGGAATATCAGTAAACCCCAATAAGGTAGTGGCAATCCAAGCATGGAAAAGGCCTAGTACCATCAGTGAGATTAGATCATTTATGGGGATGGCAGGATATTATAGGAGATTTATAAAAGATTTCTCAAAAATATCATCACCACTTACCAATTTAACTAGAAAGAACCAAGCCTTTGTATGGACAGAAAAATGTGAGCAAGCTTTTATCAAAATAAAAGAAGCTCTGATTAATGCACCAGTATTGAGAGTGCCAGAAGGAAATGAAAATTTAGTTGTGTACACTGATGCAAGTGGCTCTGGGTTAGGGGCTGTGTTGATACAGCAAGACCAGGTGGTAGCCTATGCATCTAGGCAATTAAAGCCACATGAAACAAGATATGCAACCCATGATCTTGAACTAGCAGCAGTTGTGTATGCTTTGAAACTTTGGAGACATTATTTGTTAGGTGCCAAATTCATTTTGTACACTGATCATAAGGCACTGAAATATTTATTCTCACAAAAAGATTTGAACATGAGGCAACATAGATGGGTAGAGTTCCTAGCTGCCTATGATCTAGATATACTTTATACACCAGGCAAGGCAAATAAAGTTGCAGATGCCTTGAGTAGACAACATGCCAAGGTAGCCATGTTGATGATGGAAGAGTTTAAGGATTTGTCTATACTTACTAATTTGGAAATTGAGGAAAACAGTGAGGTACAAATGATGCCCATTGAAGAAGATGAAGGTAAAGGGAAATTAAGTATGATATCTCTGCAATCCGATTTACTTCTTAAGGTTGGGAAAATGCAGGAACAAGACCTAAACATGGTGGAAAAGAAAATGCTCATATCAAAAGGGGAGGAAGTAATAAATTATCAAGTTGATAAAAATGGTTATTTAAGGAATAAAAATAGGATATGTGTTCCAGAAAATATAGAATTGAAGGAGGAAATATTAAATGAGTACCATAGGAGTAAGTACTCCATACACCCGGGTAGCACCAAGATGTATCAAAATTTGAAAAGAAATCTTTAGTGGAAGGGGATGAAGTCAGATGTGGCCAGACATGTTGCAAGGTGCATGACTTGCCAACAAGTCAAGGCAGAGACACAAAGGCCATCAGGACTATTGCAACCCCTTAGTATACCACAGTGGAAGTGGGAGGATATATCTATGGATTTCATAGATGGTCTGCCTAGATCTAAGAGGGGAAACACAAGTATATGGGTAATAGTGGATAGGCTAACTAAGGTAGCACATTTTATCCCAGTTAAAACAGAGAGAAATGCTCCAAAATTGGCTCAAATATTCATGAAAGAGGTAGTAAGGTTGCATGGCATACCCAAAACCATTGTGAGTGATAGGGATACCATCTTCACCTCAAGGTTTTGGAAAAGTTTTTAAGAGGCCATGGGGAGTGAATTGTGCTTAAGCACTGCCTACCATCCACAATCGGATGGTCAAACTGAGGTGGTGAACAAAGTCTTAGAGGATTTGTTGAGAGCATGTACACTGGACTTTGGAGGCAACTGGGAAGACCACCTCCATTTAGCTTGAGTTCACATACAATAACAGTTACCAAAGCACCATAGGGATGGCACCATTTGAAGCCTTATATGGCAAGCCATGTTTATCACCTATATGCTGGGTAGAGACTGGAGAAAGGGCTGTTCTAGGACCTGAATATGTTAAAGAAACTACAGAGAAAATTGAACTTGTAAGAAGAAGAATAGCAGTAGCTCAAGATAGGCAAAAGAAATTTGCAGACAGGAAGAGAAAGCAAGTGGAATATGAAATGGGAGACTTTGTTTTCATCAAGATTTCACCTATGAAGAAAGTCTTGAGATTTGGCAAGCAAGGTAAGCTCACACCAAGGTATGTTGGACCCTATAAAGTTCTGGAAAGAATTGGTTCATTGGCTTACAAATTAGAATTACCAGAGGAAATGAAAGCAATGCATAATGTTTTTCATGTGTCCCAACTTAGAAGATGGGTACATGATAAAGAAGACATTTTGGAAAAGCCTACCAAAATTCAAATAAATCCTAACTTGGTTTATGAAAAAGAGCCAGTGGGGATTATAGCCAAGGAAGAAAAGAAATTAAGGAGCAAAACCTTGAAACTAGTTAAGGTCCAGTGGAGTAGTGATCCTATTGACTGCACATGGGAGCTAGAGGATAAGATTAGGATGGATTATCCTAAGCTTTTTGCAAATTAAAAGGTAATTTTTTTTTCTTTCTGGAAAAATTTGTTATGCATGGTTGATATGATTGAATATGTTTTGTTTATGCATATGCTTGATAGATTTTCATAAGGTCAGTGAATGCTTGATACAAATACTAGGAAAATTGTGAGGACATAATTCCTAAAAGGAGGGGTGAATGTAATACCCCAAAATTTTGTGAAAAATCATTTTTATAAAATGATTTAATTTTTGAAATATTTAGATTTAAATGTGGTGAAATTTTTGGGAATAAATAGTGTGCAAGGATATGTGGGCACATGCACACTGGAAATGGCACAAGGAAAAGATTCAAAAATTTCTGGAAAAAAAATGATGATAATAAAATAAATAAACTGAGCAAGGAAGCATTTCAAATGTGATTTTGAAATGTAGATTATTAATCAAATTAAAGATGTTTTTTTTATGCATGAAAATTAAATGTTCCCAGTAAAAAAAAATATGTACACTTATGCACCTGTATATTTTCTGTGAGCAGAAAGTGTTAAAGCAAAACAATAAAAAGGAAACATTAAAATGACATGAAATGTAATACAAGTCAATATGCTTGTATAGGCAAAAATAGCAAAGGGGATTCTCAGAAATAATTAAAATATAAAATATGGTAGTCACACTTTTAACATGACTAGGTGAGTGGCCATTTTCTGAAAAAGTAAAGAAAAGAAAATGCAGCCTTTAATTGGTTAATATGACCGGGGTAATTAGGGATAAAGAATGAGAAAATGCAAACACACAATGCATGATGTTAGCCAGGATAGAAATGGAATTTTGTCTTGAGAAAAACCCTAGTAAAAATATGCTTATAAATAAGTAGTTATGGCCAGAGAAATTGTTTTTACCCGAGCTACTTATAATAGGAAAAGAAGAAAACATTTTAAAGGAAGGGAAAATATACTCAGGGATTTTCTGGATTAATAAGAAGAAATATTTAGGTGAGTAACCTCACTGAGTTCATGGCATTAAGACCTGAGATGAGGCAGCCACTTTTTATATTGCCATTTATATATTGCTGGTTTTGATGTATATGATTTCATCAATGCTTTTTGGATGTTTTATTTTAAATCTGATATGATTTAATATGGATGTTTTTGGTGATCTTTGATTTGTTGAGACATTTGTCTTTGGATGTGTATCATACTGTTTTATTTTTACTCAAAAATGTTAAAGTCCAGAATCTTAAAATTATATAGAGAATACTCTCAACTGTTATAGATCTATGGCATGGAAACTTTAAAAAAAATGTTGGGAGCTGCATTATACTTGGTATAAGTGCTGAGGCTTTAGAAGAAAGATGTTAAGGGTGCAATAGAAATTTTCTAAGTGCTGAGCCCTTAATATAAAAAAAAGCTCACAAGCTAAAATTATGATTGAATCAGATCATGAATCTGAATCAATCATAAAGGCTTGTAGATCAATATAATAAGAACATGCCATGCCTCTTTTACAGTTGAAAATATTCTTATAATTTACTGAGATCAAGACATATTGACCCCATTTAGGAAATAACTGCCTTCTTATTTCTGAGGAGAATTATGCTAGGAAAGATTATGTATGTTTCCATGTTTGCAGTGACATGTTCACTTAGCATATTTGATGATAAGATTTAAGTCAATACACTAGTAAATAAACTAGGGAAGGGAAGGCCAAGAAGGCTGCTGGAATGCTTGTCATATTTGAAGTATGCAAGTTGGCACATGGTTTGTTTAAGCCCTGAGATCTTTGTGCAATGATGTGAATTAGTTCATTGCAATGTGTCCCTATGATTCCTTAATAGCAAATGAGGCAGGAATTTAAATTGAATTATACAACCTGTAAATGAAGAAATAGGAATATGAATATTTCTTAGGTTGGATGGTATGGAACCATGATGGTTCCAGTGAATGCAAATGATGCAAATAGATAATTATGGTTGCATGACTATGTATGCAAGTGTAAGAATGATAGATGAATATATCATACCAGAATCAACTTATTTATACCATGTTAAAGTAAGTGATTGCAGAAATTTGCTTAAATAACTAGTTGGTACTCTTACATTCTCTGTTGCTTAATATCATGAATGTATTGATATTACTCATACCAGATCTTAGATCTGACCCTTGTTTGCTCATGGCATATGGGGTGTCTCATTTTAAAATGAGGCAGCCACTCATGCTCTTTCAGGGAACACAGGCACTAAGTAGAAAATGAAGTTATGGCTATTATGGAGGAGTGAATGAACATGCTAGCTAGTTTCAATAAGAGCTTAAATTGATTATATCTGCATGTATTCAGGAAAAATTATGTTTCTAAGATTTCCAGTCATGTAATGAATATTCTATGGTTAGTGATCAAGTTGCTCTTATGTTCTGTAAAGTGTCAGATTAAATTAGTTGTTCTGTCGAAATTGTTGTGTGTTAAGGTTTGATTTGTTTTTGAAGTAGTGTCTGGAACATAAACAAGAAAAATATGCTCAAGTATTAGCTATGAAAATCTGGTAAAGAAATATACGGTTATGTGAGCAATTGCTTTGCAATTATATTATGAATTAGACAATTTTCAGTCATTTTAAAACACTGAGTTTTGGAGTAAATTTAGAATTTACCTTGAAGTATACCTTTAAGTATCTAATTGTTCTTTTTTCCTCTGAATTATGTCTACAAATGGTTCAAGCCTACTTTCTAAATTGTTTTGAGAAAAGTAATTGTATGGGAAGGCTACAGGTATGATGCAAATGACTGGCATTTCAATTGCCATGATCAGGTACCTGGCATGACACTAGGCACATGAGTTAACCAGCTTCAAATAAGTGAAGTTTTGGTTGGTTATGTTTGGTGGTGTCTTGACAGTAAAATGCCTTTCAAAAAGCTTTAGGTCATTTAGCAAATGTTATACCATAACCAATTTTCAAGTCATAACAGATGTACCATCTGGACAGGCTTGCATAAGCAAACCTGGAATTATTCTTATGAATATTTTTAAGTTCAAATTCTTGACATAGCAAATCTTATGCAAATACACAACCCACTATGTGTCATGTGGGCTAAGATTAAGGCAAACAAGTCACATAGATTGAATCTTAAATAAGAAAGTTTTTAGAAAATACATAAGTGGAAAATGATAAGTGAATATATCATTTCTGGCCTTAGCCAAATATCAATACCTTTGATCCATGATCTGAAATAAAAATCTCAAGAATCTTGAGATTTAACTGTCATGGTAAATTGATATTAAAAACTATCAATTAGAATGAGCAAGTTCATATAAATTAATACGCATAGGATTTAATGACTTGCTACAAATATTCAAAAGTATATAGTAATTTACTTTAGGCAGAATTGCCCAGATCCAAATCAAACAGAATACTCTTGTTTAACAAAAAAAAGAATTATATACTCTGAATTTAAACAAGAGAAACACATACATCTTCATATGTATGTGTATATTATTAGGAATACACTGATATATTTATATTGGTAATGAATTTTGAATCCTGGTTTGTTTATTGTTTAAAAAAAATGACCCTGGAAAAAAAAATATTTGTTAATAAATGATATATACATATATCATCTCTAAAAAAAATCCTTATGAAATTAAGGTAGAAATAGGAGGGTCATTTCAGGCATACAGCGACCACTATATTTGGGCCAAGGTGTTCGGCTGCCAAGCCCACTTGGGAAGTCCAACCCATCTTTGTCTATAAATAGAGGGGCAGGGGCATAGTGAAATGGACCTTTTTTCGGGAACACTGGGGAGACTCTGCCATTTTTCAAACTCATCTTCTTTACTTAGCAATTCCATTCAAGCATTTGATCTACGAATTGTATTTGTAATCAATCATTAAGAAGATCAATAAAGTTTAACCTCAAAGTGGACGTAGGCAATTACGCTGAACCACTATAAATCCGGTGTTCTTATTTTCTGCATTTGAATTAGCATATTCTTCTTTGTCTAATTCATCTTCATCACTTATATCTCTTCACAATCTTTCTCAACGAGGTTAGTGATCAATTTTGGTGCTAACAGAAAATTCTTTTCAAACATCATTTATCAAAGAGAAACCTTTAAGTGCTAATCCTTACAACCGATATCAATTTTCAAATAAAAGGTATTCTGAAACTAAAGATATTGTAACAACCCGCATATTTTACGATTGTATATTTAAAAAATTTATTTAAATATAGCGTCGTTAGTCGGATTAAAGTCCAAAAAGATACTTTTTGCAAACAGTCGAATTGGGACTTGAGACCACTTCCATCGAGTCCAAAATGGCGTTTGCGACTTTTTTGAGTATAAGCTTCGATATGTTTGGAGTAAGTTGAATTTTGCTATTTTCTAAGTGGGCTTTTGGGTTTGGGTTTCACCCAACTCATTCTATTACCTTAACTCAGCCCCCTCCTCTCCATTCACTCTCATTTTTCCTAACACTCTCAAGCTCAACTGATAATGGGGGAAAAGATTGGAAATAGAAATTCAAAACCCCAGTTTCCTTTTGCAAGCTTTAATTCTTGCTCCAAAATCAAGGCAAAGCTTTGGTAAGTATCTTCTTCTTCTTCTCCAACTCATTCTCTCTTTGATTTCAGAAATTTCCTAAACCTATCTTAAGAAATGTTCTTCTTTTGAGCTTAGATTCAAGCTTCTAGAGTTGAACTGGTTGATTGGTTGATCTTCCTTTGCTTTCATGCTTCTCATTCATTGTTTTTCGGATTAAAGGTGAGATTTTTATCTCACATCCATGTCTATACTAACTTTGATTGTTAGGTATGAATTCCTAACACTTATTTATGTTCATTTGCTTTCGATTTGGATTGAATTGGTGAATTGTTCAATTTTTGGTTTTTGGAATCCAATTTTTGTAAAATCCAATCTTTGATGTTTGAACACGTTATGGAGCATTTCGAAGGGCCATACAAGGCTGGGTTGTCGTTAGGCGAAAATCCTCAGTCGTAGTTGCTCGTTTGTTCGCTTCCGTCCGTGTTATCAAATTTGCCCCAAAAGGGGGCTAGACTGAATGTGCTTCAGAAGCAGGTTCAGTCGACTGAACCAGTGGTTCAGTCGACTGAATCAGAAGTCGAAAAATGCTTAGAAGCAGGTTCAGTCGACTGAACCAGTGGTTCAGTCGACTGAACCAGACCCAGGAAATTTCCTGGGTCTGTATCAGTCGACTGACCATCTGGGTCAGTCGACTGACTCTGGGGATACAAAATATGTATCCCTGTGTCAGTCGACTGACCACCTGGTTCAGTCGACTGACCTGCTTGCTTCAGCCCCATTTGATTATTTTGTTTGAGATTCCAATGTTAATCGATTCGTGATTATCTGATTTGTTGTTATCATTTATTATCGATTTTGGTGACTTCTATTTCGGGATTTTTGGGTATATCCGTTTTGATGGATTCGACATCGATTTCTATGGATTTGATTCACGTCTTCGTATGTGAATTTTTGATGATTGATTGTTTCTACAATCATTTCTATGACTTGTCACTTTAAAAATACAAAGGTTTTTATACTAGTAGTAAATACTCAAACTCTTTCATCAAAATGATTTCAACACTACTTTTAAACACAAAGCTTGTTTATAAAACCGTTTTCTAATCTATTAGTATGTACAAACCTTTACCTCATTCGTATGAGAAATCTAATTAAACGGCTTAGTAAAACAAGTGGTATGAAACGCTTGCGTTTATTTCTTCGGTTAATTCTTGGACTTTTTCGACTGAACTCTTGTGACAATTTCGAGTGGAAATCTACAATTTGTTCGTAAATATTTAAGTTAAGCTAGTGGTTATGGGACATGAAGCTAAACTCTTATATTTACTAGCTTAGTGTAATCGACACTTCTTGATGATCGATGATGATCATTTTATGGTTTAGACTAGCAATGTGCGATGTCTCTTCATCCACATGGGGGACTGTACCCAGTTTTATTGAGCTTCGTCTCATTTCTATGGTGGGCTAGCGACCCATGTTCTTTTATGGTGTTCGGTTCATCGGATGTACCGTTATTATACTACATCGATGTCCCGGCTATTTGGTTCATCAGATGTACCGTTATTGTACTACATCGATTTTTCGGCTTTCGTGTTCATCGGGCGTATAGTTATTGCACTACGTCGTTGTTCCGAAATATTTGAGTTTCTGGTCCCTGGGGCGTACCGTTATTGTACTACGCCGTTGCACCGGCTCAATGGTTAGCGACCATGGAATAGCATTCCGTTTGTAATAGGCCTCCCCCTTTTTGATTTCTGGATTTCTAATTGATGACTTCTTGAATTTGTGTTTAACCAACTTTTGCGATTGGCATTAATATGTTTGTCAATATTTATAGTTTGGTGAATAAAATAAAGAATATGATATTCTTATCTGTGCTTTGAGATTTTTAAGATATTGTATGATTTTGTTGTTGTTTAAATCATATTTGTTCTCGTATGACATTATTGTTATCATACGTACTTGTTATATCTCTGCTTATATCTCATTCCTTTATTTGATAATTATAGCAAGACTGATCCGTTTATTATTTTCTTCTTAAATAATACTCGGGTCAGACCGAGATATTTCAACTGCTCCCGCTTGACTTCTTATTAGGGATTATCATCTGATTCTTTTGGCTAACTACTTTAGATTAGTAGTTTTTGTTATTATACATTTGAGATATGGACTCCTTGATGTATAATTATTCTTTTGTCTCGCACTTGTATCTATTCATTGTGATTTAGTGGATCTTATATGACCACTATTTTGATGTACACGTTCATGTGATATATTCATGTCTTATTCCGCCTTTGTGATATGAATATCTGTGACTGATTTGTGTAATGTTTATTTCTACGTTTGTTTTCGAGGTCCACTTGGCCACTATGTGGTAGCTTTGTGTTTGTATTTGATATGTCGGATTTCCTCCAGAAATGAAATGTCAGTTATATCTTCTGACATATCGGTACTCGCACAAAGCAATTACACAAATGGTCGCTCCTCAACAGCCTTATTCTTCGCGCTAGTCGACGCCATTACACCGTAGTGTCCTTGTCTAGCGCGAGTATAGAGGTGGGGCGTCACAGCATGGTATCAGAGCCAAACTTCGGAACAATGTAGAATAATCTAGCAAGGATCATTGTCCTAAGTCTTCCTTAGGAATCGTGCCATAGGATTTGATTCGAGTCTTCGTACCATTCTATCCTTTTATCTTTTGTAATGCCTTTTTTTATCAATCAAGGTTGTTTAGTATACATATTGAGAATAACCTTTTTCCTCTTCTTTCTTTCTTTCTTAGAGAAGAGAAATGGTTAGACCTGGTCGTCCCAGCGCTGGTCAATCTAGTGCTACTCCTCAGGAAGGAGTATTTATGTCAGCTCAACAACTTTTAGATCTTGTGAACAATGCCCAAGCTGCCGGACCCATTCCAGCACCAACTCACCCTAAATCCGGGTTTGCACGCTTGTGTAGAGATTATACCGCTTTGGGTGGAAGGCCATTTAAGGGATCCGAAGCCGTTATAGAAATCCAAGCTTGGCTTAGATCATGCGATCGCATCTTTTCCCGCATGGATCTTATTGATTCACTTCGTGTCCAAGTGGCTTCTAGCATGCTCCAAGAAAGAGCATTAGATTGGTATGAGCTTTTGATTTCTGAAATTATCGAAGCGGATCTTACTTGGGAGCAATTCCGGGAAAGATTCGAATTGAAGTTTGTGCCGGAGGCTGAAAAAGTAACTTTAGCCCGACACTTTATTGACCTTGTTCAAGGTGAATCTTCTGTGACGGATTACGTCGCATCTTTTGAATCTCTATCTAAATATGGTGTCGAATATATTAATACCCCATTTAAGAAAAATCAGAGATTTGTCTATGGGTTGAATAAGAACCTTAAGAAGCCTTTACTTCTGAAACTAGAAGTTTCTTTCGATCAGCTTATAGATATCGCTCTTCGACTTGAAGAGGCAGATAGAGGAATTGATGTTGAAGTTGTGCATGCCAGGCAGAACTTCAACAATAGCATGAAAAGGCCTGTTAAGTTCAAAGGTCCCAATCCCAATCCCAACAAGAAAGGGAAGCAAGAAACTTTGATAGCAAAGTCTCCTACCTCTAGTCGTGGACGATGCTACAATTGTGGTCTTACGGACCACTATGCAAATGAGTGCCCGAAACCATTTTTTGTCATTATTGAAAAAGTTCGGGACATCTTTTATCTTCATGCCCCAAACTTCCATAGAAGAGAGAGGGAAAACTAAATGTTGTTCAATCCCATAGCGACACTTCTCTTGGTCAAGGTATTTCTCATTTTATCCTTGACGATATTTGTTTTGGGATTATCTTATTCGAGTTCTTTTTGATTTGGGTTCATCCCATTATTTTATATCAAAAGAACTTGATAAATTCTTTCTCTTTTAATTATTTTGGCGCTTGTTGACTTCATTGAGTATTTCGAACTCGATTGATGAATCCGCAACACTCAATTTACTTTATGAGAATGTCAAGATTATTTTTGTGATTTTTCTTTTCGAGTCGATTTGCATGTTATGCATTATTTGGCTTCGAAACTGATTTTTGGGAAAGGATTGCCTTAATTATTATGAAGGCCATATCCTATGTCCAACGAGGACTATTTATCTTCGACATCTTCAATCTGTTAAGCAGATTTCTTTTATTTTTAAAGATTTTGATTTCCAAATTTGGTGGCAACATTTTATTCTTTAAACCCACTTGATGAGGAAAGTGTTATTTTTCTCATTCAAGTAGTTTGTGAATTTTCCAGTATTTTTGAGATTTGTCTTAGAATTATCACCTAAGAAATCTTTTGAGTGGTGCTAAGGTCTTTTTAGTTCGACCTTGCCACCAGTTTTCATCAGCTACGGGTTGTGGAAGATAGCATTCCACTTACTGCATTCCGCACTCGTTATGATTCTTATGAATGACTTATTATGTCATTCAGTTTGTCTAGCTTATTTCATCCATTTTATGAATCGAGTATTCTACGAATATCTCGATGACTCCATTCTTGTATTTATTGATTTTGGATGAAAACGACAATTTAAAATTTTTGCAAATCTTTTTCGTAAGATTTATTTATAAGTATGATTGGGTTTTGTTCTTAAAACGAGCAAGGAATATTCTTAAAAACTTAGGAGACATATTTATCATATAGAAGATGATTTTGTGATTGTATTGCCCATTGAGTGCTTTAAGAATTCAGGTCGATGCGCTTGATCAACGTTATCGATAGGAATCTCCTAAATGCTATGATGAGACAATCAGACACAGTAAATTGACTTGTAAAATGTAAATTTTTCGGAAAAGATTATTACATAAAGATAATTGTAATTTTGAAAGTTTTAGCTTTTCGGGAAGGAAGATTATTTAAAAGAACTCTTTTTCGATACTCTTATTCTTATGATTCCCGAAGGGAACCAAGACTTTATTGTTTATACCGATGCTAGTCGTATTGGTTTGGGTGTCGTTCTCTTGCAAAAGAGAACGTGCTATCACTTTTGCTTCTAAATCATTAAAGCCTATCGAGACTAGATATGCCACTCATGATCTAGTGCTCGCGGCTATTGTTTTCGGTTCTAGAGTTTGGCATCATTATTTTGGGGGAGAAATTCGTTCTCCGCTCCGATCATAAATCTTTGAAATGTTTATTTTCTCATAAGGAACTTAATGTTGGCTCGAGTTCCTTGCATCTTATGATCTTGATCTTCTTTGTACCCCAGAAAAGGGTAATCGGGTTGCCGATGCCCTTAGTTGTAAGCAACAAGCAGTTGTTTCTTTAATGATATCCGAATGGAATGATCTCGAGACTTTATCCACTTATGAGATTCGAGATCGTGAATCCAATTCATGTTCATCTCTTGTTTTGTGTAGTCTCGAGGCTCGTCCTTCTCTTTTGGACCATACCTCTTTTGGCTAAACTCTATGCCCAACTAAATTGCATAGAGTTCCTACTTTTATTGTTAGAAATCATGATCCATTATTTTACTAGTGGTTTTTTGTAAGATCTTAAAAAGTTTGGGAACAAAGCTTAATTTTTGCACCGCTTATCATCCTTTGTCCGATAGACAAACCGAGAGTGTGAATCAAACTCCTGAAGATCTCTTTTGTGCATGTGTTCCTGATTTGGTGGAAGTTGGGAAGATAATATTACTCTTGTTGAGTTTTCTTCCAATAATAACTTCCAACCTTGTATTGGTATGCCACCTTTCGAAGAACTCTACGGAAGGCTATGCCGATTTCCTTCATGTTGGCTTAAAAGCCGGTGAGAACTAGTTTTAGGTCCAGATCTTATTGGTATTCATTCATGTTTCACCTATGATGGGTGTTGTGCGTTTCAGTCGATTGGGAAAGTTAGCACCTCGATATGTTGGTCCCTTTCCCATCACCGAACATATTTGTTCCGTGGCTTATCGCCTTTTTATTACCAGCTCAACCTTTTGCTATTTATGACGTCCGCGTCTCTTTACTGCGGAAATACCTTGGAATTCCGATTTTTATTCTTGAGCCCGGTGTTGTTGAAGAAATTCAAGTTTCACCAAATTTGACTTATGAGCAACATTCTATTCGTACCATTACTTCGGAGATTAAACGCCTTCGAAATAAAGATATTCTTCTTATGAAAGTTCAATGGTCCTCAAATCCTAAGAATTTCTCCTGGGAATCTTGAGAATTCATTGAGCAAACACATCCGGACTTACTCTTTCGTGCTCTTTATGGTGAACTTATTTCAAATTTTCTTTTGTGTTGATATGCTTTTATGGTTGTTACTTTTATTTTCCTTTTAATTATTGTGAGGACGAAATTTCTTTAAGCAGGGGAGTCTATAACAACCCGCATATTTTACGATTGTATATTTAAATATTTTATTTAAATATAGCGTCGTTAGTCGGATTAAAGTCTGAAAAGATACTTTTTGCAAACAGTCGAATTGGGACTCGTGACCACTTCCATTGAGTCCAAAATGGCATTTGCGACTTTTTTGAGTATAAGCTTCGATATGTTTGGAGTAAGTTGAATTTTGCTATTTTCTAAGTGGGCTTTTGGGTTTGGGTTTAACCCAACTCATTCTATTACCCTAACTCAGCCCCCTCCTCTCCATTCACTCTCATTTTTCCTAACACTCTCAAGCTCAACTGATAATGGGGGAAAAAGATTGGAAATAGAAATTCAAAACCCTAGTTTCCTTTTGCAAGCTTCAATTCTTACTCCAAAATCAAGGCAAAGCTTTGGAAAGTATCTCCTTCTTCTTCTCCAACTCATTCTCTCTTTGATTTCAGAAATTTCCTAAACCTAACTTAGGAAATGTTCTTCTTTTGAGCTTAGATTCAAGCTTCTAGAGTTGAAGTGGTTGATTGGTTGATCTTCCTTTGCTTTCAAGCTTCTCATTCATTGTTTTTGGGATTAAAGGTGAGATTTTTTATCTCACATATATGTCTATACCATCTTTGATTGTTAGGTATGAATTCCTAACACTTATTTATGTTCATTTGCTTCTGATTTGGATTGAATTGGTGAATTGTTTAATTTTTAGTTTTTGGAATCCAATTTTTGTAAAAATCCAATCTTTGATGTTTGAACGCGTTGTGGAGCGTTTCGGAGGGCCATACAAGGCTGGGTTGTCGTTAGGCATAAATCCTCAGTCGTAGTTGCTCGTTCGTTCGCTTCCGTCCGTGTTATCGAATTTGCCCCAAAAGGGGGCTAGACTGAATGTGCTTCATAAGCAGGTTCAGTCGACTGAACTAGTGGTTCAGTCGACTGAATCAAAAGTCGAAAAATGCTTAGAAGCAGGTCCAGTCGACTGAACCAGTGGTTCAGTCGACTGAACTAGACCCAGGAAATTGCCTGGGTCTGTATCAGTCGATTGACCATTTGGGTCAGTCGACTGACTCCGCGGATACAAAATATGTATCCCTGTGTTAGTCGACTGACCACCTGGTTCAGTCGACTGACCTGCTTGCTTCAGCCCCATTTGATTATTTTGTTTGAGATTCCAATGTTAATCGATTCGTGATTATCCGATTTGTTGTTATCATTTATTATCGATTTTGGTGACTTCTATTTCGGGATTTTTGGGTATATCCGTTTTGATGGATTCGACATCGATTTCTATGGATTTGGTTCACGTCTTCGTATGTGAATTTTTGATGATTGATTGTTTCTACAATCATTTCTATGACTTGTCACTTTAAAAATACAAAGGTTTCTATACTAGTAGTAAATACTCAAACTCTTTCATCAAAATGATTTCAACACTACTTTTAAACACAAAGCTTGTTTATAAAACCGTTTTCTAATCTATTAGTATGTACAAACCTTTACCTCATTCGTATGAGAAATCTAATTAAACGGCTTAGTAAAACAAGTGGTATGAAACGCTTGCGTTTACTTCGTCGGTTAATTCTTGGACTTGTTCGACTGAACTCTTGTGACAATTTTCGAGTGGAAATCTACAATTTGTTCGTAAATATTTAAGTTAAGCTAGTGGTTATGGGACATGAAGCTAAACTCTTATATTTACTAGCTTAGTGTAATCGACACTTCTTGATGATCGATGATGATCATTTTATGGTTTAGACTAGCAATGTGCGATGTCTCTTCATCCACGTGGGGGACTGTACCCAGTTTTATTGAGCTTCGTCTCATTTCTATGATGGACTAGCGACCTATGTTCTTTTATGGTGTTCGCTTCATCGGATGTACCGTTATTGTACTACATCGATGTCCCGGCTTTTTGGTTCATCAGATGTACCGTTATTGTACTACATCAATTTTTTGGCTTTCGTGTTCATCGGGCGTACCGTTATTTCACTACGTCGTTGTTCCGAAATATTTGAGTTTCTGGTCCCTTGGGCGTACCGTTATTGTACTACGCCGTTGCACCGACTCAATGGTTAGCGACCATGGAATAGCATTCCGTTTGTAATAGGCCTCCCCCTTTTTGATTTCTGGATTTCTAGTTGATGACTTCTGGAATTTGTGTTTCACCAACTTTTGCGATTGGCATTAATATGTTTGTCAATATTTATAGTTTGGTGAACAAAATAAAGAATACGATATTCTTATCTGTGCTTTCAGATTTTTGAGATATTGTATGATTTTGTTGTTGTTTAAATCATATTTGTTCTCGTATGACATTATTGTTATCATACGTACTTATTATATCTCTGCTTATATCTCATTCCTTTATCTGATAATTATAGCAAGACTGATCCGTTTATTATTTTCTTCTTAAATAATACTCGGGTCAGACCGAGATATTTCAGGTGTTCCCGCTTGACTTCTTATTAGGGATTATCATCTGATTCTTTTGGCTAACTACTTTAGATTAGTAGTTTTGTTATTATACATTTGAGATATGGACTCCTTGATGTATACTTATTCTTTTGTCTCGCACTTTTATCTATTCATTGTGATGTAGTGGATCTTATATGACCACTATTTTGATGTACACGTTCATGTCTTATTCCGCCTTTGTGATATGAATATCTATGACTGATTTGTGTTATGTTTATTTCTTCATCTGTTTCCGAGGTCCACTTAGCCACTGTGTGGTAGCTTTGTGTTTGTATTTGATATGTCGGATTTCCTCCAGAAATGAAATGTAAGTTATATCTTCTGACATATCGGTACTCGCACAAAGCAATTACACAGATGGTCGCTCCTCAACAGCCTTATTCTTCACGCTAGTCGATGCCATTACACTGTAGTTTCCTTGTCTAGCGTGAGTATAGAGGTGGGGCGTCACAGATACCCTTTGGATAAACCATTTCTTTCAAATAAATATTTCCTCACATTCTTTACTCAAAAAGATACTACTTAAATAAAAATACTTCCATCAAACTATTTTCAAATATTTCTATCTCTAAAATAATTTCTCGAATAAGAATATTTCCATCATATTATTTTCAAATACTTCTATCCAAAAAATTAATTTCTTCAGAACAAAATATCATTTTGTGGAAATAACATTTTTTATAAAGTATCTTAAAAATAAGTCTTCTCCAAATCACAGTATATTTATTATAAAGAATTCTCCATCATTAATAAATATCCCATGAATCTTATAGTACTTATTTTAAAATATTGTTTAACAAAAATATCCTTTTCCCAAATATCACTCAACAGAATATTTTCAAAAGGTATTCTAAATCATAATTTCAAAATATCTTTCAATGTATCTCTTTTTCAAAACATGTTCCCAAATTAAAAATAATTTTAACTAAGATGTTCTTGCTAAAATATTTCTACCAAGCGCTAAAACAAAATATTTATGTTAAACATGCTTTCATAAAAATACTTCCAAATAAAATATTTACCAACAAAACATTTCGCTTTCCTTAGATAAGGATTTTCCACTTTTCACAAAGAATTTCTAAATCATAATACCATTATAAAAATACATTCCAAAGGATGTTTTAAAAACAATCAATTCTCACATTAAAATGCTTCTTTGAAGATAGAATTCAACTTTCAACATTTAATTAAACACCTTTATGCTAAATTATACATCCAAATAAAATATATTTACAATATTCACTTTTCCTTAAGAAAATATCTTTATAATATTTTATTTCCCAAATTCAATACTTTATTCTCACCAAAAATTTCAACAAATACTCCTCTCTACGCTTAAAAACTAGTCTCCACCCTTCCTTTCCTTGACTTTCCCCTCTCCACAAATGTTTAGGCATCCAGACTCAGGTTCTAATATATTTAGCAATTAAATGAATTTTTTAGTCAATATATTCAAGCTCGTTCTTTGATTAAATCAACATATGACTTTTATAATTAATTTTAGTTAATTTGTATGCTTTAAATAAATAAGATTCATGCTTTTTTATTGAAGGAAATGATGTAGTACTATTTTGAATGGATCTAAAGGCTGCACTAACATTAGAAGGGGGTGAATAGTGTTTTATAACTTATGTGGAATTTTTCTAAGTTAATTCAAGATTTAAATTCAAACATGGATAATCAATCATAGATATGTACTAACAGACAGTCACACATATAAAAATACAGTAAAGGTAAAGTAAAACTAAGAGAGATGACACCAGGAGTTTCTATACTGGTTCGGACTAACCAAGCCGACGTCCAGTCCTATATAATATATGTATAGATTTCTTTTCCAACGCTAACTTTAAACATGTAGCAAATAAAACATAATATAGTCTCGATTCAAGGCAACACGATACACCCTTCTGATTTACGAGTTCAAGGTAGACTCTCTTGATTTAATCAAGCAACACGCCTACTTGATTTGAACGGGCAACAAGCACACTCACTTGATTTGAAAGGGAAACAAGCACAACTCAACAAATAATAGTAGAGAGTGGTTGATTCCAAATACAAACAGTTGTACTTTGGATACAGAATATCATATAGCCCTTTTGATAGCACTTTGATCTTTGAATTGATAAGAGAATACTTTCATATTAGTGAGTAGATTATAGAGAATAAATGTAGTGAAGTAGAGATTGAATTTTAATAAATTCGAAGAATATAGAAAGTGGATTTTGTGAATTATATAGTGAGAATTTGGAGGAAGAAGAAAGTAGAGAAAGTAGTTAATAAAATTCATTTTCCCGTCCTCTTTATATAGTGTTTAAAATTCTAATAATTTGTAAAACTTTCAAACATAGTTTTTAAAATACTTTTAATATATAAAACTCTTTATAAAATATTTGCAAAATTATACTTTAATATAATATATATAAATATATAACGTAAATAATTTGATAAGAGAGTATTCAAAAAACACATGGTTGCTATCCAAGGACTTTGACAAATTATTCTAATATTTATTTCCTATGATCTATAGTCTTGAAATTTTCATGTCTTTGTATTTAAACTCACGAGTTTTGAAATATCTTAATCATCTCTAAATCTTGGTCTGTAGCCTTTTTATCGATCAGTCTTCAAACTTGATTATGTTGTTCTTGTATAAACCTGTGTGATGTTCTACAAAATATTATATATAACTTGGAAAATCATCAGTTCCTATATTTATATGGTTGTTGTTCACAAAATCAATATTTATGGTATTAACAATCTCCTCCTTTTGATGATGACAACCATCTAAATATATTTATTATAAAATATAATGTAACTCCCCCTAAATTGGTTAACTCCCCCTATTTTGTATAACTCCCCCTTAGCATGTGTATATATTATATTTTATATTTTTTCCCTTCTTTGTCATCAACAAAAATGGGTGAAAGAAAATAAACTCCTAAAAATGACATATATGGTAATGTTGTATATGGAATTAAAATCAATAATAACTAAAAATAATATTTCGGAGAATTAATTATGTAGGTACAAAATTATAACATATGTTTTAACCATACACATCCAAGTCATATTATTCAAACCAAACTAAATTACAATCCAAGTCAAACATGTAAATACACAACATACATAAGTTTTAAATACAAATAAAATTATACAATCAAACTTAAACAAACCTATAAGTTCAAACCAAACTACTAATCAATCCTAAAATTAATACAAACCCAAACCATTTATTATTTTTACAATTTTAATGTTTTGATTTAACTATAAGAGATTTATGGATAGAACAATTTGGACAATTAAGGCAGAAATTCCCTTTTTGCTCTATCAAATTGCCATGAGCATTGTAATGGACCCCTCTTATGTAATGAACTCAGTCTTTATCCTCATCAACATCCTCTTCTTTATTTTCCTCTTCATTAACTTGTATCAAAGGATTATGAACTCCATGATTTACTTGAGAATCCTCCACAATTGATGATTAGATTTGCTTCATTATCAAAATCATGCTTTTGAAGATTCCTCAATATCCTCCTTTGCATTTCTTGCTCCTTCTTGAAATTAATTTGCAAGACTTCAATTTCAGTAAGCATGGTAAGGACATGCTTTAATTTCTCTTCAATTTTGCTTAGTTTGGAGAATGTGAAGTCAAGAAAGGGGCTAGATTCTTCTTTAGTGCATTTGGAATTGGATGGATCCATTTTTTATTATTTTATTTTAATTTTTTAGAAGGAAGAAAATGATAAAATGGGTCTGAAGTCGAAATTTTGTGGTTATGTAGTTCAATTTTAAATTTTGAAAGGAGGGAAAAATAGTTTTTCTGGAAATGGCGAGGTATGTCTACATAGTCTTCCTAGATATGTCGATATATACATGGAAGTATTGTTTTCCATTTTTCTTTATATTTTTCAAAAACAAAAGTTATTATATTATATTTTTGTAAATGAACAGGTTCCAAGCTCTCTTCTTAATTTTAATGAAATTTGTGCTAATGGTTTTGTTAAAATATTGGTTATTTGATTTTCTGTATTTATAAATTCTATTGTAATAATTTCTGTATTTACATTATATTTTTGGAAATGTTGTCTTCTATCTATATATTTTGTCCTAGCATGATGTGTTGGATTTTTTGATAAATTTATTGCACTAGTATTGCCATAGTATATTGGTGATTGTTTTAAATTTAAACTAAAATATCTTAGAGTTTATTACATATAGGTAACCGGTGAACATGATAATGCTGTTGATATGTATTAAGTCTCTGTTATGGATAGAGATATAGAATTTTGCTTTTTACTGAACCAAGATACAAGTCAGTGTCCTAGAAAATGACAGTTTCTAGTCTTACTTTTTTAGTCAGATTTGCATCCAGCATAATTAGTGTAACAACCTGCACCACAGTGGGCCATAATTTTTGCTAAATCGAAAACCCAAGTCCACCAAAATTACGGATCGTTGGTTTGGTATCCTGCAAATAAAAAAATAAGGCTTATGTAATATATGTGTGTGCGTGCGCATGCGTGCATGCGTAAGGCTTATTTCATATACCAAATAAGCCTTACGTATGCATTTATATGAATTTTATTTTCATGCGTAAGACTTATTTCATGAATTTACATTCTTTGCTTACATAAGTTATATCCATTTTAATTATTTAGATCATAAATGAAATCATTATTGATGTATTGTATACATTTTATTTCAGTTTACTTCACATTTACAATTTAGTTTGATTTTTTTTCATCATTTACTTTTCTTTTCTCATTCATATAATGTTTATTTTCATTAATTTACATTCGTTGTTACTTACAAAAGTTCATTTCTCCTTTATTCATATAGTGCCATTTTCTTCATTTCATTACTTTACATTCATTGCTTAAATAAGTTATTTTCATTTCAACTATGAGATTATACATTATTAGGTAAGCTTCCTTACAATTCAACTCACCATTTATAGATTATTTCTTTTTCACATTCATTCTTTCATATAAAGTATCATTGAATATTAACTCCATTTCTAAATCATTTCCAATGTTGTCTAAAGTTATAATCATTAAATTTATATAGTATTCATTTTAATGATAAATGGCTTCAATATTAATTCAAGTTTATAATTATTTACTTACAGTATTCACCTTTTCCATTAAATCTGATTACAAATAGCTTAGAATGTTAACCTAAGTTTATAATCTTTTTCTGTTACATTATTCACTTTTATTACATTTAATTAGTAGCATTTCAAACTATTAACTTCAGTTTATAGCAATTTATAACATTAGAATTCTTATTTATAGAGGTAATTACACTGAACACTTTCAATTTTTTTCCCAAGTTTTACTTGTATAATATTCTATTACATATCCGTATTAACACTACAACTTTTAATAATTTGGTAAGTTATATATATATATATATATATGTCTTTTTAGAATGCAATTGAATATTACCCAAGTTTCTCTTATATATTTAGTTCATAAAACGTTCAACAGTTACCATTTCTTATTTTCATTTCCTTTTTATTTACTGTTTACAAATTTTAAATTTCTTACCCATTTCTAATTTATAGAAACTTAAGAACTAAGCACCCGAGTTTCATTTCAATTATTTTAAGATAATATATATATATAATCATATCTTTTATATATATCAAATCATATTTGGGATTCAAAAATCAAGATTAATTTATCAAAACAAATGTGCAGTAAATTACTATAACGGTCTTCCCACTTTGAAACTCGCAAAATGAACGTCGATGATGCATGCACTCATCACCGAAATTATTTTCCAACGACAGAGAAGGGAGTACAGAGCTTATTTCCTTCCAAAAATTCTTTTAAACATTCCTTTCAAATCATCTTGAAATATTTATATCATAAAATACTTCTAAATAATATTAATATATATTCCAAAATCTTCGAAAGAAATTTTCAAAATCCCGGAACTTAAGTTCTCAAATTCCAATTTATATCCATTTTATTCGTAAATCTATTTTTTCAAATCAATATTTATAAAAAAATTCTACCTAATAAACAGCATATTATATCCAACTATATCATTTATAAAATTTATTATTTTATATACAAAATATACAATAGGCAAAATTATTTCATTTACTATATTTCGAAATAATATTATGTCGGTCTGTCCTATTAAGTATTTGTAAATCCCTATCGATGTCATAGCGTCCTATGCATCGACCAAAATTTATAAATACAAAACGGAACAAATTAACACGATACAAAACCTTTTATAACACTAACAAATATGCTCTCTCATATATAAACTCAGCGACTCATTCTAAGGTATTATTACCCTATTTTAGTGAGTCCGACCCCACAAAGCTAAGGTTATCACTAAACCTAAGCTCCGATACCAACTATAAGGACTTGCCTTTTTGGACGTTTTAAGCAGACACACGCGTCAAACTGAAACCATTCAAAAGGACAGACTGTTATGGTGGTAAATAACAAAAGGCAGATAAAGAAAAAAAAAGCAAATACAGAATCTCGCAGTGGAATGACAAAATATAAAAATCAAATAAATAGTTCATGAAGCTGTTTACAAATACATTGATTATACCTTTATAATACAGATCAGAGTTACATACAGCAATAACAAATAATAAATAAATGCCACAGAATAACATGATGCAGTGAAATAAATATAATAAATAATACTAGTACAAAATCTTCGTCTTCATCCTCCAAGAAGCAGTCTTTGATAAACTGAAAAGCTCAGACTGACCCGAGTGAATTGAAAAGACAAACCCTCGAGTCAGAACTAAAATATCTTATGTAAGTTAAATCAATAGTAAATAAATATGAGTGTAACGGCGTCAGAGATGTTTACGGGGTTTGACATCTCCTATCTAGTGTCAAATGTGAGTGTAATAACTTAAGAGATGTTCGGGATTTCCATCTCCTAAGGATCCGTTAAACTATCTACTATGTAGTAAAATACGCTATTATAATATCTCTATAGTAAAGTAAAGTATTAAAATTGCGTTAAGGCGTTACCCATATCCCCCTTAACACATTTTTGTATATTCCCATAGTCTATACAGTACCGTAAGCTCCTCCATGAGGTTTACTCAGGGGGCACCCCATAGGTATGGTACAAACCAAACTCGTAGAAGGCACGATAAGGCATGCGACAAGGCACTCGAGGCAATGCCCATGGTAGATATACCAATTGCGGATCCGGATTGGTGGTAACGCATAGCAGCTACTACCACCCACCACGGAACACATTCCCAAATCAAAATCAAAGGGTGGACACCAAATCAATCACAAAGTAATAGAATAACATCGAAGAAATGTGTTCGATAGGAGGAATGACCTCACTTGGCCTGGCATAGCTCCTGTTTTAGCCACATCAAGCTGACTCGCGGAAGTCAGGGTCACGTAACTACCTCATACAGAATCGTTCGCCAAACCATCCTACTTCATTCCTGGAATCTCCACCATGTGCACAGTTGTTAAAGTGGTTTTTGGTATTGGCAGAGAGTATGACAATATCTGATCCCGGTCTCTTTAACAACCAAACGCTTATTTCACACCGGATGGTTCTTTTACATTTCAAAAGTCAATTCATACTTAATATCAAAATATCATATTCGATTTCAAACCATATCACTTTTGAAATCATATTCACTTACAAAACCATATTCACTTTCAAAATCATCTTCACTTTCAAAACCATCTTTACTCAAATGTGTCATTTCACAAAGGGCATCAATTCCAAATTCCAACTTAAGTTGTATCATCATCAAGAACTTAAATATAAATACTTCAACTTTACATAGTTTGCAATTTTTAGAAAATAGTTGAGATAGTCATAAATAGTTTAATAGAAAAAAAATATTTTAAATAAAATAAAATAGTTTAAATAGTAAAATAGTTTAAATAAATTTAAATTTTATTTAACTAGATTTAAATTGATTTAAATAGATTAAATATAGATTAAATAAATTTAATTTGGTTTACAATGTTTTATAGATTAATTGTAGAGTAAATAGATTTAAATTATAATAAGTAGATTTTTAAATTGATTAAATAAATTTAAAATAGATTAAATAGATTTAAATTATATTAAATGGATTTAAAATAGATTAAATAAATTTAATTAGTTTTAAATAGGTAAATTAGATTAAATTGGATTAAATAGGTTATAATAGATTACAACAACAACAACCACAACTAAGCCATTATTCCCAAACAAGTTGGGGTCGACTAGAGATGGAACCCAAAACTAAATGAAAAAATTAAATTAGAAGTTATAACAATAACAATAACAATAATAAAGTCAAATAAGTCAATTAATAATAACAACTAAGTAAAATAAAATAAAATAACAATATATATGTATGTATATAAGAGGAATGATAATAATAATACTAATAGTGATAATGATACTAATAGTAATATTGTTCAAAGGCCAAACCTACGTCTTAGGCTCATGTTCCCTAGTCCTATAGTCTAAAACTTATAAAACTCAACGCTCATGGTTCTGGTACGTGAATCGCTGACTTCCACTCGCTCCGATCCATCACCAGCTCTTTGGATATACCCCAATCCTTCAAATCCCTTTTTACTACTTCCTCCCATGTCTACCTTGGTCGACCTCTACCTCACTTTGAGAATTCAACACGGCCTATAATTCCAACACGCACAGGTGCCTTGGGCGGACTTCGTTAAAGATGTCCAAACCATCTTAAGCGATGTTGAATTAGATTCTCCCCAATTGGTGCTACTCCAAGTTTATCACGTATATCATCATTTCTAATTCGGTCTCTTCTTGTATGACCGCAGCTCCATCGTAGCATACGCATCTCTGCTACGCTTATCTTTTGGACGTGTTGGCTTTTAGTAGGCCAACATTCTGCACCATACAACATCGCAGGCCTGATTGCCGTTTTGTAGAACATTCCTTTAAGCTTTTGTGGGACCTTCCTGTCACAGTGAATCTCAGAAGCTTGTCGCCATTTCACCCTTCCCACTCAAATTCTAAAACTAACATCTTCATTAATCTCACCATTATACTGCAACATTGATCCTAGATATCGAAATGATTCCTTCTTGGGAACTATTTGTACGGCCAGAGTGACATCTCCATCCTCCGACCTGACACCGCTGAATCCACACTTCATATACTCTGTTTTAGTTCTGCTAAGCCTAAATCCCTTTGATTCTAAAGTCTATCTCCACAGCTCCAGTTTTTTATCAACCGCAATCCTACTTTCATAAATTAACACAACATCATCAGCAAATAGCATACACTAAGGAATCTCACCTTGTATACCCTTCGTATCCTTATCCATCACTAGAGCAAAAATGTAGGGACTCAAAGCTGACCCTTGATGTAATCCTATGTTTATGAGAAAGTCACTTGTTTCACCATCGCATGCTCTGACACTAGTCACAACTACATCGTACATATCCTTGATAAGTGTAATGTACTTTGTTGTAACTCTCTTCTTTTTCAGGGCCCACCACATCACCTTTCATGGTACCTTGTCATAAGCATTCTCCAAATCGATAAATACCATGTGTAGATCCTTCTTTTGCTCCCTAAACCTCTCCATAAGGTGGTTTATCAAGAAAATCGCCTTTGTGGTCGACCTCCCAGGCATGAAGCCAAATTGGTTTTTTGAAATACTTGTTACTCTTCTTAGTCTATGCTCAATGACTCTCTCCCAAAGCTTCATTGTATAACTCATAAGCTTAATTCCTTTATAGTTTGTACAACTTTAGATATCTCCTTTATTCTTAAAGATTTGAACTAGTATGCTTCTCCTCCACTCATTTGGCATCTTGTTTGAATTGAAAATATTATTGAACAACTTAGTTAGCCAGGCTATCCCTACATCTCCAAGGCATCTCCACACCTCAATGGGGATGTCATCAGGCCCCAATGCCTTGCCTGCTTTCTTCCGTTTTAGTGCCTTCTTTACCTCAGATTCTTGAATTCTCCGAAAAAATATCTACAGGTATCATCAGAAGAGTCGTCTATCTCGATCGTAGTGCTATCACCTTCTTCATTAAATAGCTTGTCGAAATAATCTCTCCATCTATTTTTATCTCCTCGTCCTTCACCAAAAGTCTATTATTGTCATCTTTAATGCATTTAACTTGGTTGAAGTCTCTTGTCTTCCTCTCGCAGAGCTTAGCTATCCTATAGATGTTTTTTTCACCCTCCTTCGTATTTAGGTTATGATATAGATCTTCATACACCCGACATCTTGCTTCACTCACTGCTCTCTTTGCGTTCTTCTTTACCACTTTGTACTTTTGCATGTTGTCCTCGCTCCTGTGATGATGTAAGCACTTATAGCATTCCTTCTTCTCTTTGATAGCCTTTTGCACATCACTGTTCCACCACCAAGAATCTTTAGGTTCACATTTATTTCCTTTCGCTATCCCAAACACCTCGGTAGCCACTTTCCGAATGCGTCTTGCCATCTCATCCCACATGTGATTTTCTTCTCCTACCATATTCCATGCCCCTTCTGCCATCACTCTATCCTTAAACACTCGTGAGGCGTCTCCTTTGAGCTTCCACAATTTCGTCCGACTAGTCTTGGCTCCTTTACCCTGTTAAGCACGTATTCGGAGACAAAACTCGGATATCAAAAGCTGATGTTGTGAGACGACACATTCTCCAGGTATGACTTTGCAATCTACACAAGCTCATTTGTCGTCTCTTCTAGTAAGGACAGAGTCAATCTGGCTAAAGTGTTGGCCACTACTAAAAGTTATTAAGTGTGACTGTCTCTTCCTAAAGAAGGTATTAGCTATCATGAGGTCATAAGCAATAGCGAAATTCAATATCTCTTCTCCTTTTTGGTTCCTATTGCCATATCCAAAACCACCATTCACTCTCTGAAACCCCCACTAGTTGTACCAACATGCCCATTGAAATCTCCTCCTATGAAAATTTTTTTGCTACTAGGCACATCTCTAACCAAGACATCTAGCTCTTCCCAGAAATTCCTCTTGACGGCTTCACTTAGACCTACTTGTGGGGCATAAGCACTAATGATGTTCAGAATCATATCACCCACTACCAGCTTAACTAGGATGATCCTGTCCACTTGTCTCCTAACGTCGACCACTCCGTTTCTAAGGTTCTTGTCAATTAAGATACCTACCCCGTTCTTATTACGCTCTTTTCCCGTGTACCATAACTTGAAGCCTATGTTCTCCACCTCCTTCGCCTTTTGGCCCGTCCATTTGGTCTCCTGAACGCATACGATATTTACACGTCTCCTAGTTATAGCATCAACTATCTCGCTTAGCTTTCCTGTTAATGATCCTACATTCCAACTACCTAACCGAATCCTACTTTCATCGACTACCTTCCTTGCCCTTCGCACCCACCGAGTAAAGTGCGAAGACCCTTGCTCATTTATCACTACATCGGGGCATCGATGCAGCGCGCCACTAAGGAAGTAACGACCCAGCCCTTGCATATTTTTCACCATACTCGAGCCTCG
Organism: Allium fistulosum; assembly: GCA_030737815.1. Lineage (NCBI taxonomy): Eukaryota > Viridiplantae > Streptophyta > Magnoliopsida > Asparagales > Amaryllidaceae > Allium > Allium fistulosum. The sequence goes on from CM060906.1 coordinate 777,245,237, forward strand.
ATATAGCGCGCCACTAAGGGAGTGGTGACCCAGCCCTTACTCACTTTTCACCATACCCGAGCCTCGATATGGCGCGTCGCTAAGAGGGTTACGCCCTAACGAAATATAGTTAGATTCCATTTCTATAAGAGAGGCTGGGGTTTTTACGTTGGCTCGCCAAGCCTATCACAACCCTAATCCTTCATCCTGGCTTGGAACAGGCTACATAGAAAACTACACAGGTGGAGTTTATAATAGTTTAAATAAATTAAAATAGTTTAAAATTGATTAAAATAGTTTAAATTAATTTAAAATAGATTCAAAGTTATATCCAAACATTTCCAATAACTCAATTTCCGATAAATTCATTTATATTTGACACTTCAACCTTGAAAATTCCAATTTAAATCCTTTAAACAATTCCAATTTCAACATTTACGCTTGGACTTTCGAAAATAATTCAGTTTATATAAATCAAATTTCTATTTCAAAATACCAGTTAACTAAATTCTAAAATTTAAAGATTCAAAATCATTAAATTTAACCAATCCGGTGTCCCTATATAACTTTCTACCCTAGGGTCAAGTGATACAGATATTTATCATATCAATCCGCAATTTAAATTTTACGGTTATATACAATTTCAGACCGCAATTCCGAATTAAATAAAATCCATAAAATTGCTCGAGTCTATCATTTCAACCCATAGCGATTTTTCCCTAATCTATAGATCGTTCGGGTATGCATCATTTCAACCCATAGGGACTTGCATTATTATAACAAAATAAAATACAACATCTAGTCATCCAATATCAACAATCAAACATCCATCACAATCATCATCCAAATCAATCAATAAATATCAATAGATAACTGATAATCAACAATAGGTATTAAATTGACAATTTAAATTTAATAATAAATTAAACGATGATTAAATTGAATAAAAGTCAAATTTAACTAGAATGACAATTTAAACATACCAAACATCAATCAATTAATTTCTAATCACATCATAAATTAATTTAACTAACATAAGTTAGTTTATTAATTGTGAGTGGGTTAAAACACTCACCTTTGATTTTAAATCGAATTATCATCCGATTTAGGCCTAAAATTTGAACTGTCTTAGAATTTATCCAAACCAGCTTCGAAATGTCCGGAATTTCGATACGATCCCGGTGGAACAATCCCCGCATGAATCCGAGCTCGTTTGAAAAAGATATTAACATTAGAAGTTTTGAAATTTGAAATTTAAAATAAAATAAAAAATAAAAAAAGAACACCTCACCCTCTGCCATGTCACAGGCGCTTAGGATGACTCGAAATCAGGTCGTACGCGAGCACAAAGCCCGCCTCTTTCCCTTAAGTCGCAGCCTAAGCTCTCGCCGCCGCTGGCCCCCCAACCCCATCGTGCGCCACCCCACAACCTCGCGACCACGACGACCCCACCACGTCGCCGAACCAAACCCAAGAAGCCCAGCCCTCGCATGAAACCCTAGCTCAAATCGAATTGTTGACGATGATCCAGCCACCAAAACTCAAAGCTAACACCTCAGATGCGTTCCCCTCAATGATCTCTACAAAACCCACCAATCAATTTGACGATCGGTCAAAGTTGATCAACGCGCAATGAACAGCCGAGATTATTCTGGGAAATTCTAGCCATACCATGATCCAAATCGAAAAACAAAACACGGATTTGGGTTGCGCTCATCGAGAGCTTCGAATTGGTATATAATTTGATAGGGTTTGGAGGAGTTTAATTTTGGAATTGAATTTGAAATGGAATTTGCAATTTGGGATTTAGGGTTTCGAGTTTGAATTGGTTTCTGCCATTGACAAGAGAGAAGCATATAGAATTACAAGTAGTGAAATGAGAATATGAGAAACAACTAGGGTTTATAATGAACTATTTATAGACAGACCAGAAATATAAATGAATGGGCTAGATCGATTTGAAAGTTGAACGATAAACGACCCAAAAAACCCGTTTCATTCCTAAAACGAAAATGGGTCATCCCATATATCAAAATAGATGTTTTTGATATTTATAAACTCAATGGAACAGGTTTCAAGTCCAAGTTACATCGTATAAGGAAGTTATCTTGAAAATTAGTTTATTCCTAATTGATTTCAAGTGAATTTAATTAAATTGATTTCTACGTGTTTCGAGTCCATACGATCAAACGACAAGTCCAATCGCTACGAAACTCAAAACCTTACAATAATTAACCATTACGGATCCGATGAAACTGGTTTCATCGAAATCCGAGACAGTGGCCAAAATTAATTAATCCCTTTTTATTCAATATTTATAAACTAACAAAGATTTCATCATTTTGATTTCTTAGACATTTATAATAATTTAAAAAAAATCTACATATCAATCCAATGTCAATTATTTTACTAATTACAGTGTTCAATTTCAACTGTAATTAATTCCAATTAATTATAATTTAATTCCAATAAATTTTATTTAATTTGATTCCAATTCAATCAATTATTACTTATAGACCTAGTTAACATTTTTTTATATCTTATTACACTAATATTACACTAATATTCTACAATCATCTTCTTTTACCATGGCACTAATATTACACTAATATTCTACAATCATCTTCTTTTACCATGGCACTAATATTACACTAATATTACACTAATGGAACTTATTCCTAAACATTGTTTCGAGTGAACTGATTCAGTTCTTTTTCCATGGCAAGAATCTAATAATCATCTAATGATGCTTCTTTTGGATTTTTAGGTTTGTTGGTTGAAATAATGCTACATTGCTCAATTATTTAATTGATTTCTAGTTCTCATAACTGATTCTATACATCCTAGAATATTTTCCTTAGGACGGTCTTTCAAAAATTTCGTTCTTTTATTTAGATTTGAATAAGTAGTATTATTATTTTTATTATTTGTACTTCATTATTTGTAGTTTTTTTTATTCTTACTCAGATTAAGATTTTCTTCCTCATCCTTATTATTATGGGTTACTTTAAAATTTTTGCCAAATGAAACATGTAAAGTTTCATCAATAATGTTAGTTCTAGTATAAAAAACTTTATAGGCCTTACTTCTATTAGAATAACCAAAAACGACACCTTTATCTGATTTAGCATCAAATTTATCTAAATTATCTTTTGTATTTAATATAAGAAATTTACTACCAAAAACTTTAAAATAAGACACTTTAGACTTTTTACCAAAAAGTAATTTGTAAGGTGTTTTCTTAGGCAATGTTCTTATTAAAATTCTATTCAAAATATAATATGCTATAGCAACTTCTTCAACCCAAATTTTTTTGGGTAATCACTATCATTTAGCATGGTCGTGGCACATTCTTGTATAGTTCTATTTTTACGTTCTACAGCTCCATTTTGTTGAGGAGTTCTAGAAAAAGAAAAGTTATGTGTAATCCATTTCGTATTACAAAAGTTTTCAAAATTTTTGTTCTTGAATTATCCTCCATAATCACTTCGTATTGTTTTAATTTTAATTGACTTTTAATTTTGAATTTTTTTAGTGAAAATTTTAAACATTTCAAATGCATCACTTTTATGTTTAAGAAACATTGTCCAAATATATCTTAAAAAATCATCTACTATTACAAAAACATATTTACCATGTTTTATTAATTGAACTTGAAATGATCCAAAAAGGTCTAAGCGAAGAAGTTCTAAATGATGTGTAGATGAAATCATGTCTTTTGATTTAAACGAACTTTTGTGAGGTTTTCCAAGTTGACAAGCATCACGTAAGTTGTTGACACCAAAATTCATTTTTTGGAAGTCCTCTAACAAGTTCATATCTAACTATTTTGGATAAATGTTTAAAATTTAAATGATCAAATAGTTTGTACCAAATCTAAGGGTTACTAGATTCAGCCAAAAGACAGAGATTATCACTTTGGTACTCAAAATGTAAAATTTATGTTCCCTAACTTCTTCAAAAATAATTCTATACTCATTGCCCTCAATGTGGAAAATCTCTTTTTCAAACTTAATTTTGAAACCCACATCACATAATTGACTAATACTAAGAAGATTATTTTTTAAATTCCTAACTATCAAAACATTAGAAATAATAGGAGTTTTAGAGTTATCGACGTTGATGATGCCGATAACGTATCCTTTTGAGATACCTCTGAAGTTAACTATTCCACCATATTTGTAAACCATGTCCTTTAAGATCTTCGGATTTCCAGTCATGTGTCTTGAGCATCCACTGTCTAGTATCCATTTGTCCTTTTTGATTTGTGATGTATGGTTATCAGTTGTCTCTTCAATATCTACCATATAACATACATGTTCTTGGAAATTTACTTTATACACTTTAAAATGATTGGATGACTTTTCAATATTATTAGTTCTTAATCTATTTGAGGGACTCGTAAGGATTTTACAACTTTTTTTCTTCAAAAATGTTAGAAAATGTATTACCAGTGTTACTGCCATTTATACTTTTCAAAATCAAACAACGAGTTTTTGAAAACCTAATGCTTTGATATAAAATGTCGAAACTTGTGTAGTATTATTGTGAATGGATCATAAAGTTACTTTAACACTGGAGGGGTGGATAGTCTTTTATAACTTCTATGATTTTTTTACTGTTATTTCAAGATTTAAATTCAAACATAGATAATTAATCACATATATAGTAACAGATAGTCACAGATGCATAAATGCAGTAAAAATAAAGTAAAAGTAACAGAGATAACACCAAGAGTTTTTATGTTGATTTTGATTAACCAATCCTGCATTCGGTCATATATAGTGTATATACAGATTTTTTTTTCCAATGCCTGCTTTAAGTAGCAAGAAAACCAGAATACAATCTAGATTTTAAGGCAATGAGGTACACCCTCTTAATTTACGAGTTCAAGTAGACTTTCTTGATTTAATCGAGCAACAAGATCACCCACTTGATTTGACTTGGCAACAAACATAACCATTTGATTTGAATAGGAAACAAGCACACCTACTTGATTTGAATGGGCAACAAGCACACCCGAACAAATAATAGTACAGAGTTATTAATTCCAAATATGTGGCAACCCGCATTTCGAGAGGTTTAAATCGACAATAATCCACACATGTCCAACTCAAACAATCCGAAACACAGAAAATCAATGGGGTTAATTGAGAAAAAAAAGAAAAACAAATACGGAATCTCATAGCGAAATGACAAAATATAATAATCAAATAAACAGTTCATAAAGCTGTTTATACTATACATTTGATTAAGTTTTACAACATCTATTAGAGTTATATATACAACAAAACAATAGAATAATGCAGCGGAACAAACAATGTGGTGAAATAATACTAGTAATAATAATATACCAATCTTCGTCTTCGTCCTCCAAAAAATAATCTTCAATGCGCTAAAGAGTCAGGGCTGACCCGAGCATAAAGTAAAACAATACACTCGAGTCAGAACTAAAATATCCTCATGTGAGTCAAATCAATATCACATAGAACAGGAGTGTAATAGCATCAGATATGTTTACAGGGTTTTACATCTCCTATCCAGTGTATAACGTGTGTACAGTAACTCAAGAGATGTTACGGGATTTTCCGTCTCTTAAGGATCCATCAAAAAAACTATATATAGTAGAATACACTATATATCACTACACCAAAAAGCAGTTTTTGCCACTCCTTCATCCGCCAAATTAGATACGGCTTAAAGCCGTATCAAATTAGAAACGGCTAATAGCCGCATCAAACAAATTTGACACGGTTACAAGCCGTAGCAAATTTGATACGGCTATAAGCCGTATCTAATTTCGTGCCTATTTCTGGCGCAAACTTTTCCACTTAATACGCACGTCTTTCCTCCAAATAATTCACTTCCCCCCATTTAGATACGGTTCTTAGCTGTATCAAATTTGATACGTGTTTTAGCCGTATCAAATTCGTGCTAATTTTTGGTGCTAACTTTTTACTGCCAAAACGCCCCAGATCTGTTCTTCGTTCCTTTTTTCCCCAAAACTATTTCATTCCTGCTAGCTAATTAGATTTTCTTTCTTCACAAACGCCAAAACACGTCCCAAATCCTTCACAAACGTCGGCAACTCCAATGCCGTTCGACAACCCTACAGGCTTCAGCGCTTTGCTTATTCAGTTCAGTGGTATGATTAGGGTTTCATTTCCATTGATATTTCCATAATCATTTCATTTTCTTAAGAGTTATTTCTGATTGAATTTCTATTGTTATTTTTGTTTGGATATTTATTTTGTAAACATCTTAATTATGTTATATTTGGATAAGGGCATGTGGATGTTATAGTTTTTTATTGTGGAGTTAGAGTTTTGAATAGTTTTTTATAAAATAATTACTATTTTGATCGGGTGGATTATTCTCTGTATGTGAACTACCTGTGGTAATATAACTATACTCTATAATTAGTATAGAGTAGTAAAAATTGGTTTAACGCAGCTTTTCCTTATAAGATCTTAATTTTTTATTTGGGTTCATTTCTTTCTGTTAAATTAGAGATGAGTCTATTTCTCTAAAAAAACCCACACTGAAAAATAGTAGCAATCACGCATAACGGTAAACCAATTATTCAACGTGAATAAAGATTTACTATGCATTTTGATTGGTTTTGGACTAAACAGTATACAAAATGTTTAATGCATCCCAGAGATTCAAATATTGCTTTAGGAATAACCAATAAAATATGATGAAGTTAAGAATCTACAAGGATTTATACTATGATGAATTTTTTATGTAAACGCTGACTACCAGTAAATAGCAGTACGAGTACATATATTATTCATTTATGTCATTTTTTTCATATGTAAGTTATGCATGGAACAATTTATGCATAGTCGTTATGTCGTTTTTCCTCTATTATATTCAGTGCAATTTTAAGTTACTATAAGTTGTATCACATATTGAAGTTGTCATCTCATTGTTTCCATATACCCCAAGCTCTAATCTTCAAAGTTCTTTTTAAGTTTATCCATTGCTAATTTTATGATGTGGTGGGCTTATTAGATCTAATTTTATCTCTTTTAACAGTATATGGGCTCACATCTCTATCATCATACAACCTTATTATAAATTTACTCCTCTTTCATTTTAGAGACCTGTCAAAAGTGAATTTGATCGACTCATATTCATTTCTCTACACAAAAGTGATCGAATAAATAAGCAATGACATAAGTGAGTTAGTTAAGTGATTAAAGAAGGCTCCCAAAGTTACTAGAAAACAAGCAAATGTATTAATTACAGTTAATTATGTTAAAAAATACAAACAAAATGTAACTATAATGAATAAAATGATGATGGAATGAATAAAATGATGATGGATTAGAAAGGTTGTATATATGTAGGTAGAATCTGAAGAAGAAAAATACATGCAATGGGTTAGCAACTCTCATAGTCAAAATAGAATGATTTTAGTTGTCAATAAAAATGTATAGTCAGCATGTTGCAAATGGAGATGCAAGTTAGAAAATCATGTAAAAAATTTAACTAACAAGTAATTGATTTATTGTTTATTGTAGTAGAAGGCAAACCCTGGATACATGGTTATTTATAATTCGCCTACATATCTTATGTGAATGACATATGTATTAGCGAATAAGAAAATTAGTGTAAATATTTGCAATTGGTCCAATATTTATGCAGGAGCAGATCTTTTTATATAGCTAGCTTTGAAAAAGGTATTTATCCCAAGCTTATAGTATACATGCCATATTTTTTTCCTTTGTCACATTACTTCAAAGATTCGATGATGGATTCTGTTATGTGCATTTAACCGTCAGATACTCAAATAATAGAATATTTATATCATTCTTGATCTTGCATTTGTCCCTGTATTCATTAAGTTTAAGTACATAATTATCTTAATCAATGGACTGTGTTTTGTGGTGCAATTAGTTTTTTAAAAGAGGTTGAAAGATGTGAGAACTATTGACATTGGCAGATGGGTCAGTTAAGTTATGAATTGGTGTTACTCCTTATCTTAGTAATATGAAAGGATGCTAAATCTAAAAACTTAGGGCCTGTTGAACAACCAACCAGAAGAGCAAGTAAAATGAACTCATTTCCGGGCATGTGATCATACCATTCTTGTTCTATTTTTTAACGAACATGATTGTAGATGATAGTATGTAACTCCTGAAAGCAAAAATTTAACAACGCATAAATGGTCAAGTAAAAAATTAAGGATAACGAACAATAGACAGGTTATAGAGTGTTTAAACAGTTTTATAGCATGAATAATCCATGTAAGGCTCGGATTGCTATATCTTTTTATGATAGTGTAGATCACTGAATGTCAACAAATTGTTTATGCCCGAAAAAATAGATTTTTTTTATAATAATGGTCCACTAACTTAAAAAAAAGACAGAGTTTATATTGAATGGAGTATGGAATTCTTCCCAAGGAACAAAGAGCAGTATTATTTAAACTTGAATAAATGCTTAGACTGTCTTGGTATCATGAATGATATATAAAGGAAATGAATTTATAAAAAATAAATGCTTAACCACCTTAATCATTTATGGACCTTGAAAAGGAATTAAAACCTTTAATTAAGTTGAAGACGATAAAAAGCATAATCCGGATTTTTTAACATTGCTGCAATACTCAACAATAAATGTAAAATCTATAACCAAGACAATAAGAAATTTGAAAATGACTAACGCAAATCTACTTTTAAGTAAAAATAAAAGGAAACAAATATAAAAAACTCACCTTATTAATACTGCCATCAAACTACTTTTATAGGGGTGAAACTAGGCAGCCATTATAGTGCTGGAAAAACAAGATAGCCATTGGTAAAAAACAATATCATCCACCGTAGGTAAGTGAAAGTGTCATACATGCTGTTGTTGGTAAGTTTTCCTTACAGAGGATGTAAAATCACGATGCAATATAATTTGGTAAAGCCAATTTAAACAAAGAATAGGAGTAGCATCAAGAAGACGAGTACCGCTAAGCAAAATAACATGCTATTTTATACCAAGGTAAAATTATGCTCACGTCTCATGTTCTGTTATATATTATATAGGAGGGAAGTATGTCTTTCAGCATAGACGAACAATGGATAAATGAATCAGATCTAAGATCTACATGCTATATAGACGGGGTGCAGAAGTTCATTAGTTTTGTTGAAGAAAACGGTGGTAAGAAAGGAGTGTATTTATGCCCTTGCACCCGGTGCAAAAATATGAAGACGATCAAATTAGATGACATTCATTTTCATTTCCTTAGATGGGGTATTATCCAACCATATACAGTGTGGTATTTTCATGGGGAAAAAAGGGCGGAGATGGAAAAACAACAACCAGTTAGTCATGCCACAACTACTGATGAGTCTGAATATATTAGGATGGAAGATTTGGTCAATGATGCAGATAGATTTCATCATTTTCAACCTAATAATCCGTTGCCTGATCATGCTAATGTTGGAGAGCAGTCTACTGATTATCTAGATTGGTTGGCCAATGAAAGTAAGAAGTATAAATCACTTTTTGGTAGCGTAAAAGAGCCACTGTATCCTTCATGTTCAAAAGGGATTACGAAGCTGTATGCCATTGTGAAACTGAATAGCTTGAAGACCCAAAACGGCTTTTCAGATAATGGTGTGACTGCACTCCTCGAACTAATAAAGGAGTTACTCCCCAAAGGTAACACGCTGCCGACAACGTACTACGACGTAAAGAAGATCATTAAGCAAGTTGGGATGAATTACAAAACTTATGATGCATGCATCAATGATTGCATATTAACCTGGAAAGATGATGCGAACAAAGTTTCTTGTACAAATTGCAATGAACCAAGATAAATGACATCATTCAACAAAGAGAGAAAAGGCAACAAAGTACCTCGAAAGACATTAAGACATTTCCCTTTAATTTCTAGATTGAAGAGACTGTATACTATACCATGGATAGCAGATGCGATGACCTGGCATGGTCGTGCCAAGTCTGATCCAACCGTAATGCGTCATCCATGCGACACTTCTCAATGGAAAGCCGTAGATTATTTGGATCAAGCTTTTGCTTCTGAGCCACGAAATGTCACACCTGGAATAGCGACGGATGGTTTCTGTCCACATGCTTCTCTCTCTAACCCTTACAGTTGTTGGCCAGTAATTGTAGTACCATATAATCTACCTCCGTCTATGTGCATGAAAAGGGAGTTCTCAATGTTAACATTGTTGAATTCTGGGCCAAAACAACCAGGGAAGGATATTGATGTTTATTTACAGCCGTTGATAGACGAGTTAAAGCAGTTATGGGACGAAGTCGTTACATTTGAGTCGTTAAATAAATCTGAGTTCACAATGAAAGCTTGGGTGCTGTGGGCAATCCATGATCACCCTGCTTTTGGGACTTTATCGAGATGTATAACTCACAGTTATTTTGCATGTCCTGTTTGTGGGGAAAACACTTGTTCTTATCATCTTCCTGAAAGTAAGAAGATGTGTTACATGGGACATTGAATGTTTCTTCCTAACGAACACAAGTTTCGATACGATAAGACAAATTTCAACAACGAACAAGAACTTCATCGTCCTAAATGGCCATTGACTGGTTTTCTAGTTGAAAAGAAAGTAGCGAATATCAAAATGAAAGTTGGTAAACAAAAAAAAGAAATTAGTCGAAAACGAAAAAATTCAACCAATGGAGAAGTTGACAATGTTTCTGGATGGTATAAGAGGTCTATCTTTTTTGATTTACCATATTAGAAAGCAAATTTGATCCGACATAATATTGATGTTATGCATATAGAGAAGAATGTCATGGAGCATCTCATCAGCACCATTATGGACCATAAAGATAAGTCAAATGATGGCATCAATGCACGCAAGGATTTAAAAATCATGGGTATAAAACAAAAGTTGTGGGTGATGAAAGATCCTGAAACGAATAAAATAATCATACCAAAGGCAACTTTCACTTTGAGCAAAGAAGAAAAGATACGGTTTTGCACCGTTTTGAAAAATCTGAAAGTGCCTAACAAATTCTCTTCTAACTTCCACAACAATGTGAGCATCAATCCTCCTGAACTAAGAAATATGAAGTCACATGATTACCATGTCATAATGCAACATTTGCTTCCAGTATTGCTTCAACATTCTTATCCACAACATAAGGATCTACGAAATGTCGTTCATCGTATTAGTCTATTCTTTAACATTTTTTGGTCAAAGGTGATCAATAGGGAACATCTTTTAAAAGCAAAGGCTAGCTTAGTAGAAGCAATGTGTGTTTTTGAAAAACATTTTCCACCTGCATTTTTTGATATCAGTGTCCACCTTTTGGTTCATTTAGCCGATGAAGCATTGATTTGTGGCCCTGTCAGATATAGATGTATGTATCCCTTTGAACGGTAAATTTCTAATTTCATTTATGTACATCAATATTCGATATAAATAGCTACCATCTACAGTATATAATTGATCACATTCATAGGTTGATGAAAACATATAAAGGATATGTGCGCAACAAAAGATACATCGAAGGGTGTATTGCAGAAGGTTATATCGTACAAGAAGCTAGTCTTTACTGCATGGAATATATGCCAAATGGAGGTGATGGCAATCATAAACATACCCGCGAAGCGTTTTTAGACGAGGACGATGAGTTTGCTGGTGAGATACCTCTAGATAATGGTAAAGACATAACGTTAACCCAAGTGCAGTTTGAACAAGTGCGTAGATGGGTCCTTAATAAGTATGATGGATTGGATGAATGGAAGAAGTAAGTTCACGAACTTGTCCCGAATTTCCAATTTTTTAATTCAATTTATATATACATTTTAATATGTGTTTTCCATAGGAGGTATAACTCCTATGTGAAAAGTACTAGATTTCAACCTCGAGGCAGGGTTACGACTGTGGAAGCTGTTGAAAGTTTTACTCTATGGTTACGTAATGAGGTATTACATCGTCTTAAGTATTTCACGTGTTTATGAGTGGGCAATACACCTTTGTGACCATGCTTTTTGACTTATTTTGTTTTATGTAGTTGTTAAAGACCATCGATGTTGATCCAACTCTGTGGCGGCTAGTGCACGGGCCGAAGTTCATGGCGCGTAGTTATATGAAGTACCAAGTGAATGGATTTTCATTTTCCACTAAAAAGTACGAAGACCATATGGTAACACAAAATAGCGGTGTATGCATGAGAGAAATTACAAAATTTAGAGCGAGTGGTAAGGATAAAAATTATAAGGAAGCAGAAACAACGTATTACGGAGTCATTCAACAAATACTTGAGTTGGATTAAACTGAATTCAAACAAACAGTTTTTTTTATTGTGATTGGGTAAAGGTCGAGGATAAGTTCAATGGTTGCAAAGTAGATCCCATTTCAAACCTGATCATGGTAAATTTAGGGAAATTGAAGAACAAAAATAATGTGAATGATGAGCCATTTATTCTTGCATCAGAAGCGAGTCAAGTGTTCTACTCAAAAGATTTAAAAAATAACGGATGGTCTGTGGTTTTGCATACACCAAAACGGTTGACTACAAATGTGGATGACATTGAGTTCCCTACCGTCTATCAATCAGCTTTTGAAGACAATGAAAAATTAGAAGACCTTACCAAATCCATATGTTAACTTATTAGTATTTGTACATCACATGATTGTGTGTCTGTATATTTTTAATTGCATGATTGTGTGTGTATGTTTTTAATATATGCGAATTTTTGTAAGATGAATATATTTGGGCCCTTTTTGATTTTCTGATTGCTATTTTGAATTGTTCAATTTAACTGATACATTAATGTTTGATTGAAACCATACTTGTTTGTTCGACTGCTTACTTTGTAACATCTCGACCAATACATTCATATATTCGACCAATATATGCCCGTCTGTTTTGCACCATTCACTTGAAATTGATCTTGTCTTGACCTGTGTGCATTTTCCTTTGTCTGGTGTTGCTTGAGAATTTATGCACTTCAATTTGATTTAATTGTGTTGTACACTTCTTACTTTTAATGCCTTGTTGCATTGTTGTGATGCATGTTGCCATCTAGTTATTGTGTCTATGTCTAGTCCTCTGCCTAGCCTTGCCCTACCATGTGCACTCAGCCCTGTGAACTTTTGTTTTGCTGCCTTGTATGCTCGATAGTTTGGCCGTTTGCCTTGTATCTATGCTATGCTCTAGCCTGAACTGAAATGATGATGTCTCTTTCTAGTGTTGTAAATGTTCGTGGCTTTATTGTTACGATGTATACTTTTACTTGTTTACTGCCTTGTACATTTCTTTATGCTTATTGCCATCTGTTGTGTCTAAAACATAGTTTGGCTTGAACAATGTTGTTGTACCTTGTATTTGCTGCACTAAGATGAATTATGAGATATGATCTTCTTTGAAGCCATGATGTTGTTTTTGTGAAGTTTCCTATATTTTCTAGGTGCTTGTACAGGATTGGATTGTACATTTCTAGGTGCTTGTACAGGATTTGAATTCCTATATTTCGCTTTGAGATTTTTATTTGAAATTTTCACTTGCGATATCTTGGTTGTTGATTTTTTGGATGAAAGGTGTTTTGATTTCTAACTAAATCATCGTTGATATATATGTTGATTTCTCTGAAATATATTTGGATATATTTGGCACTATTAATCTCTTCCTTGACTTTTTCAACATTGGTGTGTGTATTCAAAAATATTTTTTGACCCTTGTTGAATTTCTGAATTCGGGTTTGACTTAATAAAAAACTGCTATGAGCTGAATTGTTTTGTTAGCTTCTAATATGGAACATTTGCGACCGTACATAATTGCATGAAAATGCTCCGATGATCTTAGACTTAATTAACCTAGTTGCTTTGATTATGTTATACTCTTCTCTGAGTTTGTTGTTGTACCTTGTGTGCATATGTTCATTGTTCTGCAGCATTGATACACTACCCTGTATTATTGAGTTCATGCTTCTTGTAGCTCGACCATTCCACTATGTGCACTTATATATGTTGTTTTATGATTTTTCTTAGCCTGAACCATTGTTGCAAGCACTTGTATATATTGTCGGGTTTCACTTGCTTTTGCTGGAAATTGAGTGGTATACTTGTTGCCATGCATTGCTGCATTCGCATTTGTATATGCTGGCACTTGCCCTTGTTGCTCTACCTTGTGAAAGCTTGGAATCTTAAAGCATGAAATCTTTATATGGTATATATATGTGTGTGTCAGTGTATATATGTATGTGATAAAACTTACATATATTTAAAAGTAAAACATCCTTTTACGGTATATGCACATAAAACAAATCTTTAATTATAGTTTTCACAAACACTAAATTTCACTGACCTTTATATTTTCTTTATAGTAGAACTAGAATATAATATGCACATACTCAAAGCTTTAATTTTACAGGCACTGTCTTGTGCATAAAAACATTTTGAGTGGATCATACAAAGTAATATTAGCATGTGCTGTTGGTTGAGGCAGTGCACATTATATTTTGTAGTGCAAATTATTGATAGAGCTATTTAAACAGATTCATACAAAGTAATATTATATTTTGCAGGAAACCATGTCAGAAAATCCAACATCTTCAAATTCATCATGTTCAGAAATCAAGAAAGTGGATCAAAACTTACTTGGTATTTCGGTCTCAGATAATGCTGGAAAAAGCGCTACTATGCTTGGTAAATTAGTAAGAGCTCATGTGCCTATATCATATATAAGTTGGGACAAAGTACCCGGAATATACAAGGACAACGTTTGGAACGAATTGGTGGTAAGTATATATTTTTACATATATTCATTACTATTATTATCCTCAGGATTTGATACCTTGAATTCGCTACTATGCTTCAGGATTTGATATTTGAATTGGTTTTTCATGTTTTGTCTTTTTGCAGAAATTTTATGAGCTCGATCTGCTTTTAAAGGAATTGTTTTTAAAGAGAATGTCGGAGGCTTTTAGGAGACACAAGCAACACTTAAGAACAACTTATTATGAGACTTTCAACAATGACGAAGAATGGGAAAAATTGTCCACCTACAATTGCTCAAGAAGATTGGGAAGAGTTCTTAAAAAATGAAGAAACGCCTAAAGCGAGCTGAAGAAGAGAGTTAGGCAAAAAGAACAGATCATTGCTCAGTTATGCTCACCATGCAGGACGTAAAAGTCACACTAAAGTAGAACAAGAAATGGTAATTTATATTCATTTTCTTTCAAAAATGATAAAAATCACAACTAACATATTTTATATATTGCAGATCGCTGCTAGTCCATCAACAAATATCAATCGTCGTCAAGTATGGGAGAAGACACACACGAAAAAAGATGGTAGCATATCAGATGCCACTTCTTCGTACTTTGTAAGTCAAACAAATACTAACTTGCATATTCTTTTCATTAAACATTTTTTAGTGTTATATATGTGAAGGGAAACACAACTGTGATTGTTTGCACTAATTGCTGTTATTTTATAAATATTTCAGGATCAAATTGCAAAAGAAAAGGAAAAGATCACTGATGGTGATGAAGAAAAATTGACAGTGGATGGAGACATCTTATCACAAGTGCTTGGTAAGGATGCAAGGGGTAGGAGCCGCGGTGTTTGGACCATTGTACCAAAGACTAAAGTTAAGGCTTGTGCCATTGCACAGAAACGACTCAGACATGTTCGTGGAGACCATGATGAGTTGAAAATGAGGGTGGGAAGTTTGGAGAGTACAGTGGGAAATTTGTCTGGGCAATTGGAGGTTCTGATCAACATGGTGGGAAATATCGAACATGGAATTCGCGCACCGGGCAATTATTTTGATGGAGGACGCGCCACACAATTCAATGCTCCTGAATTCATTGCTTCTCAGTTCCATAATTCGACCGATGTAGCGAACAATCAAAGATGTGAAATCCTCAACTCTGATTTAGACATAATAGCAACATGTATTTATTACAATCTTTCTATTTTTAGTTGCTTTCGAGCAGATATTTTGTTGGATAGATCTAGACATCTTTATTGCAACAGGTACTGTATGCCAAGATTCTACATCGTCCAAAATCCATGGGAAATCTGTACCACCCACACATGAAAAAGTGGTGTTGGACAATATACTGCTAACAGATGAGAGAACTAGCAAAATTAATCATCAATTTGCAGAGACCTTTGCTGAAGTTGGAGTGGGTGGGTATGTGTGCCATCCGAAGGGTCTTATTCAATATCTTTAGACGTTGGAGCAGGTATATTTTCTGTTTATGTTAATATTTTACTATGTATTGTTTTTTGAAACCTCTTCCCCTATATACATGACATGTAACATTTAATTTAATTTCCTGTAACCTCGTTATTTCCTGTAACCTCGACCAACATGTTCACATCTCTTCTATGGATAGAGAACTTATCCAAATGTCGAACACTTTCTAAGAAACATTCAGCATTTTCCACAAAAATAAGCTTGACATGACAAAAAGAAGATGCATCATGTTCCATATTGTAATTGCACTGCTGTAGAAACATTAGGCATGTAAAACTTTTCTCCAGATTGCAAATGAGTGCACAACATAACAGAAACATTAGCTATTGTACAACGCTTAAAAGTTGCCTACAAAAGTATGGATTTACTTTCTACCTTATAATCATCGCCTGGACTTTGTGTGGTTTTTGAATATATATTCTTTGTAGTACTTAAGTTCCCTTATACTTTCTCTGATATCATCCATATCTCTATGGTTCTTTTGCTTTACAGGAGCTCGCCTATTATCTGTTCAAACAAACACGAAAAACGCAAAGTGTTAGCAAAATATATGAACATAACTGCTAAGAACAGTTCGGCATTAGATTATACATAAAAACAAACAACTTATTGGCAATCTGCAAATATGAAAACAACCTTTTCATGAGTTATCTGTGTACCTAATTGCTAAGAATAGTTCGGCATTAGATTATACAAAAAGACCTAGTCTAAGTAGGCAATTACTATGTAATTTTCTTTTATCTTCGAAGCATTCGGTTTCTTATAGCCGTATGTGGTAAAAAAATGGACGGTGGTTGAAAACTGATGGTTTACTATCACGTCGGTAGTGTGTTTGTGATAAGCCTTTTTCATTTATTTCATTTGTGACAAGCCTACAAGGATTTGTTTCATTGTTTATATTAATGATTTGTTTCAAATTGAACTTCTTATCCACAGCCTAAAAGGATGAACTCTTAATTACCAAGTTAACTCATTTAGTTTATACTTGTATTAATTTAGGTAAATTGAAATTTGTACGTTGATACGTTCCGTGGATGGATTATTGATTCATATTTGTTTACCAAAGTTGTTTTTTCTTACATAAATCATAAATTTCAAATTTATATAAAATTGTATTTATATAACAATGTATTTATCAACATTGATTTCGCTTACATGAATCGAAAAAATCAAATTCATAAGTAATTATAGTTATATAACTAATTTTGTTCATATGAATTTATATAACATTGTATTTATATAAGTAAATGTATTTACTCAAGTAATTGGATTTTATCGCTATTGCTACATAAAATCATGCACTGTATTCATAACATTCATTATATTGTATTTACTCAAGTACATGCCATGATATTTGAGCGTGTCGCGTCCCATTGTTCAAAACCCGAAGTGAGATGAAGTTGTGCAAGGAAAGTTGAACCCACAGACTAACAAGTAACTCTGAAAACAACAGATATCATATCAATTTTTTTCAGCATAAGCAAATAATGCATAAACATAAGTGAAATTATGATTGTGTATTAAACACAATTATTCTGTAAGTGAGTGATCTATGTACTTTTCACTTTTATAAGAGTGCTCATGGATATCAATACTCCAACATCAGTGAACTCGTTACTGCAGTCGGAGTATATCTTCTTTTTATAAGATATACTCTGTCCGAAGTATTATTGGTACTGCACATTAGCACTGTCTGAAGTATTCTCTGCACTATTGTCCATGTCGTAATAGTAATTGCACTGCAAATGTTTACCACTCTTGTTGGTATCATATTCCCACTCTATATTGACACACTCATTTGGTTTGTTTTGTTTCCGGTACTTATTGGCGTGGCTTATTGGCGTGGCATGTCACTATGGATTAAGGCTCATTTGGAATTTCATATTGGACAATGTATTTTTTAATCCTTAGACCTTAGTTGTATTGTCATAAGGCAGATTTGGAATTCTAGTTTGGTTTATTATCATAAGTAGATATGGGACTTTAGTGATTGTTTGCCAGCAAGTCGTTAGACCTTAGTTGTATTGGTTCCTGTCGTTAAACACTGTAAATTCATATTATGCTTATATGTAGTATCCGTATTATGTAATGATATTGTTAAGTTATTACGCATTGCAATGCGGATTATTGAATCATTTGAATCTCTGTCTATAATATTACTTGTTTTGATGTCTTCGAATGATTATATATGTGGTATTGAATATGAACCCATGATCGTATAAATTGATGGAATATGTGCAGTACCAAATTAAATAGGTAGGAGCAGGTCATTAGGTACGGCTAAAAGCCGTATCTAACTAACAAGTTAGACACGGCCATCAGCCGTATCTAAATAACCTATAGGATTCGGTTTGAGGTTCAATTAGATACGGTTTTAATCCGTATCTAATTTATTACTTAGGTACGGCCTTAGGCCATACCTAATTGGGCTATTAGATACGGTTTTAATCCGTATCTAATGCGCCTATTAGATACGACTTAAAGCCGTATCTAACAGGACAATTAGATACGGCTTTGTGCCATAGCTAAACAACAAGACGCCATTTTTTGATACGGCTTTTCACCGTATTTAATGTAGTTAGATACGGCTTTTAACCGTTTCTAAATACCATTTATGGTGTAGTGTATGTAATGTCTAATAAATAAAATAAATATTTTTCTTAGCATTAAGGCTTTACATTAATCCCCCTTAACGTGTTTTTAAGCATTGTCGTACAGTTTGCATATAACACCCCAGTAGCACGTCGGGGCATAGGGATGCGCCGTGATACGACAACACTAAACCAAACTCGTACTGGTCTCGTATAGGGATAAAAGTATGACAAGGCACGTGCACCAATACCCAAGGTTGGATACTTCCAGTTCGGGTCGTAGGGCTAGTGGTAACGCATCGTAGCCACAACCGCCCACCGCGTCCATCCATCCCATATCGAGTCAAAGGGAGGTCATCCCAAAATAAAGGTTCACAAATTGAACAAACATCAAGGAATATAGTTTGGATCAAGTCCAAAAGAAAATCAATGAACGGATATCCGCTAGGGGTAGCTAGCCCACTTGGCCCTGTCAAGCCGTCCTGTTTTAGTCATTTCAAATTGGCACAAGTTTCGGGGTCTATCCATCATCGTTCTCTTTCTTTAAATCCAACTAACATACGCCAAATCCAACCACTTCATTCTGGAGTCTCCTCCGCGTAACAATTGTTAGTCCTTGAGATGATGGTTTTGATGACAACAACCTTAGAACTTGTTATAAAATATAAATACTAACGTTATGGTTTAGATATATATGTATATGCAGAATATAAACATGCAGGTACCAAGAATGAAGACTGTACAATAAAGAGATACAAGACTGATGAATTTTAAGATCGAAGGTATCAAGATTGAAGACTCATGAGTATCAAGAAACCAAGTTATCAAGAGTTCAAGATTTCAAACAGTACTAGATAATGTAGTTAGTCTAGAATTATGTTAAAACTTCTTGAAAGCACTTACATCTTTATTCGAAATTTATTCGTGGAATGGAATCCACTTCGAGCCTGTTAAAGGGATGAAACCCTTGTGGGATGGAACCCACGGCAATATCTAGTGGAACATATAGTGGTCCTATTTTGATATCCACTAATTTTATAAAAATGTTTTTCAAAAATGTATCTCTTGTTTTTTAAAAATGTTTTCAAAACTTTCTTTCCAAAAAGAAATCTCACTTGTTTGAAATATTTTAGCCTCAAAACTATTTTTATCATTTTTAATATTTTGATTTCGAAATTGTCCTTATTTTTAAACCATCTCTTGTTTTTAAAATTTAGCTTTAAAATATTTATATACTCAGATTTTAAATCTCTTTATAGATTAAGATTATATATATTAAAAATTATTTTCTAAACTCTTTTATACGTTTAAACTATATTCAAATATATTTACAAAGTTTAGAAATTGTTTTGACAAATTATAGAAACCAATTTTAATAAGAAAATCCAAACATCAATTTTTCCTTGAGCATGTCGATATCCCTCACCCCCTGTAACGATTCGACTTTTCGACGTTCGAAAATCGACATTAATACGTCCACTGTATCAACTGCCGAGCAATCGAATGCCGGAAAATCGAATTGTTATGGAGAAAAAGAAGAGGTAGAAGAAGACAGAAGAAAAGGAAAGAAGAAACAATAGAAGAACACAGAACAATATCAGAATCTCACATTCGCAGCGGAACAACATATAATAGATAAATGAATAATCTTTAAAACAAAGAACTATATCATCTTATACATTACATCATCATCAGAGTTTACAACAACAATACATCAATGGACAGTTATACAAACTTGTCCTCATACAGAATACACAGCGGAATAAATAATATTATATACAAGTGATACGTCTCGCCATCCAGCTCCACCGCGTCTCCTGAATCCAGAATGACCTGATAACCTGACTCTAGACTGCCCGTGTGGAAAATGATGGGCACCCAGAGTTTAGGAAGGAAACAATAAACTCCAGGTAAGTCATGGTGACTGGTGTGAGAACTAAAACAGTTTATCTTCTCAAAGAAAATAAAACATTTTCGCAATGCTTTTGGAAAATGAAACTACCATAAGACCTCCCGCCACACACACAATACAAACGCAAAATTGGAGGAGACTTCTTCTTATGATAGTCAAAAATGCTTACTACGCAAAATCATTCGATATTATTATCATTAGTGCATAGTGTCGAAAACCATTTCGAAAATATAATATTAATCTTTGCCAGCATACAACCATTATTGTATGCCTACTATAGCTACTACGTTCAGTAGCAGGTTACCGCCACATTCCATAGCAGGTAATACAACTAAAAACCGTATAGGGTTCGTATTGTTACTTTGGATTTCCAACAAATGGTCAGGCTAAGGAACTTCCTTACACCGAAATAGAAACGCCTCTGGAAAGACGCCCCGGATCCTAACCGGATCTCTGCAAACACAAGGCCGACGCTACCTCACGCTTTAACCAAGCTGTAACTAGGTAGCTAACACACGAGTTATGTCATCCCCCGGTCGTTACCGACCTTTATACGAGGGTCCTCAATCACAAAGGAACAACCACAAAGTATAATCAACATAGGTAAAATATCTGGGCTCCATACCATGATACCACTTTTTATCCAGAAGGAAATGACATACCCTAGGGGCGCTACCCCTACAAATCTTTGTCGAAACATTCCTGTTTCGACCATTACCAGGTTGTGAGGCTCGACGAAGTCTCGTCCATAAAGCTACGCTTTTTCACAAAGCCACGCTTTTTCACAAAGCCAAGCTTTTTCACAAAGCCAAGCTTTTTCACAAAGCCACGCTTTTACACAAAGCAACGCTTTGACCAATCAAATGATCAACAGCACTTCGTATGCCACATTACCAAATTGGGAATGTATCACTAGTAACCATCAACAACATAACCTCTGAGCTCGTACGTCTCAGAGAAGGGTGTTAAGCTAAGAGAATAAATTCTCCGCCACCAACATAAATGTATTTGATAGAAACCAGCTTTACATCTCAAAGTGTAATGTCAGACACACATCAATACAAGTCCGTTCCGGGATCGAACGGAACCAAAGGCACTTCCAAAGAAGCCCTTGCAATCCGGATAATTTCTAATCACGTCCGGACTTCCCATCACAAGAAAAGTGATATAAATCTCTATACTGGAGCAACTCGGTGCAGAGACATTCGACAGGTCGTCCTTTCATTTTCGAAAATATCCGGTCTTCACCACCAGTCTTCAATACGATCCATGTAACGACCCGTAAATTTAACTGGTTTTAATAACGTTAGTAATTGAAATTTTGCAAAATTTCAAACGATAAAATTTTGAAATATAAATTTGATATTTGGAATGTGTCTAGTTAAACATAGCAACTGGTAAATTTTCGTCCGAAAATATGAAAGTTTATTTCGCGCGTAAATTTACTTCAATTTAATCAGTTAAAAAGCGATGAAAATAAAATGTTTTCAGAACCTAAATATTTTTACATAGAAAAATTCTAAAACATCTTTTGAGCAAACATCATTTTTCGTTTTTCCAAATTCGGACTTCTTTGGCTCCGTCGATCTTATTTTTCTACGTTTTTCTTGCATTTTCCGCTATTAGAAAATTCGAATTTTTATAATTCAAATCGTACCACTGATATCTGCATACCGTTTTGATCATCTCGTCGTGCTGATCTCTGTGATATATTCATTTCTACGTTTTGAAATCCGGTACGCGATGAAACGACAAAAACAGATGTCGTATCGATACTGAATCCGAGACCGTTTGCTTTATTTGGCCTTTCAACTACAGCCGTGTTATCCAAGAAAATAAATTGCTTTAATGATCCCTAAATTCTCATGCGCATTCTCTATTCCCAACATTTGAAATGTGCACCGGAAACATAATAATAAATTGATTTGATTATTTATTTTTGTCTGTTCAAAAACCGTTCCATTTCATTTGCCTTTTTCATTGTTATTTTCGTGCCTGTCCATTTATTTTATTTTATTTTGCCATTGCAAAACTGCAGCATTTCTTGTTCACTGCAACTTCTCATCCCAATCAACATTAAACCACAACCACATTCATATCACACGCGCAATAGTCCTCCAACGTCCAACTCCATCCAAACGCCACCCTCGCCTAAGCACGTGCCCACCTCTCCTCCGTCTTTTCTCTTCCGCCTGCCACGTTCGGCCAGTGAAGCCTCTCCACCAATCATCTACTCAGACCCACGTTCACCATTTTTAGTCGCGACCTCATGCCTTCTCCGCCTATCTCCCAGCCGAGCTCCACCAGCGAGCACATCTCCTCCAGCTAGCAACAGCGGGAAACCCCACTTTTTCCGAGCCTCCCTGACAAGTGCCGCAACCAATCCCATGCTCTGTCACCTTTCCTTGCTCCTTCCTCCTATAGTCCTTCCCCTCTGTTCCGCCCCTCTCACCTCCGTTCTTTCTTCCTTGGCCTTGAGTTTGAGAAGGTATGAATATATATATAATTGAATAACTAGTTAAGTTTAATATATATAGTGTTAGAATATATGAACTGTACAAGTTTATGCATTTCTTCTATAGGAATATGTGTAGTGCTGTGAATGATATCTTTGTGAGTCTGCACACGTAGAATTAAAGAACGTAATTTAAACAAATGGTATTGCATAACTATACATTGTAAATTTTTATATTGGTATAAGTTTGGTTGCAGATCTCTTTTATAGACAAGTATATATGTATTAATTTATTTGCATAATATGTTAGTGTAGTTTGCATATACACATTTAACTGTAAAATACATAGTGTCTGCATGCATATACAAAAATATATACAAAAATATATGCAGATATATCAAGGAGCCGCATTCATATTGTTTTCATCACATTTATCATATGAATTTTAAAGATAGTGTACTGTTTATTAAGTTTTATATAAGCATAGATTTAATATATTCTTTTATATGATGTACTGTTAAAGCATTCATTTATATATTGTTAGGTATCGTATAAAGATAATTGTACTGTTTGTTAATAAAGAAAATATACTGTTCTATTATATCAAGCTATATATTTACATATAGATTTTAAAACTGTTATAATGCATAAGTTTTGAATGCTGCATACAATTTGTTAGTGGGCACATTAGTTATAAAGGGGTTATATATGATGTATTTAAGTTTTTATATATATTATATAAAGTAAGTACACATAAGTCTGCAGCTGCATTTCGGTTTGGGGCATTCAAGGCTTACACACACACATATATATATATATAAGCGTACGCGTGTATATATCTAAGAAGAGATGTTTGGAAGATCCTTAGTATATTTGAAAAGAAAAAAAGAGGTAGTATGTTTTAAAGTATATGTAAAGCCATACGTTGTTCATATATTAGTTTACTTAAACTATAATATGTATGCATAGTTTGATTTTTTTTAAATAAGCTTCTTGTATGTATTATTATATGGATGAAGACATATTATTCAATGTTCTGCATTTCGGTTCCTGTTATAATACGATTTTATATATATACGTGCTAGTTATATGTATATATAGTCATGGGTTGGTATATATTTTATATGTGAATTATAAACCTGTTTGTAAGTAAATAGATGTTAGTATTGTATATTATAAACTAGATATTTGAAAACCTGTTTATATATATATATATTCATTAATATATATACTCTGTGAGCTCTGTAAAATGCAGATGGGTTCAGTTGAGTTTGGTTATATATAGCAGTTCGTTCATATCGGGGTATATATATAACAGTCTGGCTTGAATATAAAATATATGTTATGTACATATGTTGTTTAGATTTTTGTGGTTTGTACAATTTATCATCTGCTGATTTTATATACGTTAGATATATATATATATATATATATGCTTATATGCCACCGTGTGTATATATATATATATATGAGTTTAAAGGTTACAGTAATATTGATTTCAAAGTAAATTTATATATATATATATATATATTATTTGTTTGAAAAAAAAATTGAAGAAAGCTTTATAACTGGTAGATGTATTTGTCTATACAGTATAATATCGGCCTATAGTGTGAAAATTCTATTGCTAGATATAAATGTATATTGATACTTTAAGGTCCGTTACATATATTTAGTTATATAAGTTTATATATAACATGTTGGATATATATAAGTTATATATGATAGTTATTTGTGGCATGTTGTTTATATTAGTTATATTGATTTTGATACAAATGTGTTTGTGCTGTCTGTATAAAACGCATGCTTGTCAGTTTAGTTGTTAGAATATACATATGAGTAATTATCTCAAATTTATGTGATGTATATGGGTTGGGTCCAGTATATGTGTTTTATTTGAAACGATGGATTTTGATATATATATAGTTCACTTATACCAATTATCTTCATCGATCCTGTTCTGATTTGATTTCATCGATTCCTTATCCATCAGCTTTATTCGTCGAATTCGTACCCATCTCACTTCGCTTTGGAATTCGTGCTGGGATCCGTAACTCATCTCATTCCCGTTCATCTCTAGCCTCGAAAGGTGAGCAATCACTCACGATTAATGTTCTTTTATTAAATCTGATTTCAATTGAAGCGACAATTGAAATGCTGCTGTTGGTTAATTACACTGTTATATATGCTATTACCTGTATCAGTGCACCTGTGACATTTGACACCATTATAAGTTATTTATGAAATGATAATACGGTTTTGGTAGTTAAATGGTTGATTGTTTGATTTTTGACATTGGACGTTAAATTGTTAATGTAGGAAGTGATAAAAATATGAAATTGAATTTGACGTAGAATTGTTAGCGACTTGAAACTGATATATATGTTCAAATTAATTAGACAAGTTTGTATAATATGACCCCTTTAAATGTTTAAATCAATTGACACATAGAAAAATAGTTAATTACCCTTGAACCATTTGAATTTATGTCGTATTAATTGATGAAGTATGAAATTGAATAATTGATGTCAAGTGTAGAAGTACATAGAATAATTAGTGTAATAATCTTTAATCTACATGAAATGATAGTGTAGATTTTAGAAATAACTATATTAATTTGCACAAACAACAATGTGAATTAATACGATTATTTCGGGATTATTGAATGTACTATTGGATTGTTGTTGATGTTTGCTATTGCATGTTTATTTACTTTGACACCATCCCAGTTATCACACTACAAGTTCCCTTTGCTATGCTTTGATTTTGAATTGAATTGGAATCGGGTTGAAATGATAAATACCCAAATTAAACTTTGACCTAGGATAGAGAATTATATAAAACCCGATTGGTCAATAATTTGATTTAAAAATAAAATAAAGATTTTACTTGAATAAATAATAAGGTTTTGAAATGAGGTTGAAATTTGAATTTTAATCAAAGGAAAATGTTAATATTTAATAATCTAAAAAAAATATTAACATAGTAGTTGATGAAAGAACGTTGTTTTGAATTTAATTAATAATTAAGTTTGGAATTATTTAATAATTAAGTTTTGAAATTAGTGAATAATTAAGTTTCGAAATTATTTAATAATTAAATAAGATTGAATTATTTAATAATTGAATTGAATTGAATTCTTTATTAAGTGAAATTGAACCTCTTGATTTAGTGAAATTTAGTTCTTTATTAATTGAGCTTTGAAATGGTAACTAAGTAAATAAGTGAAATTGAATTTCTTAACAAGAAATAAATGTGTTTTATTGAAATTAATGTAAGACTTGAAATTTACAGAATTTGATCTAATGAATTTAGTTTAATTCAATTTGTAAGTTTTGATATAATGAAGTTGAAATTAAGTAATTGATTTAATGAATTGAAATTTAAATTGTTTTGAATGATAAATTAATTTAACGATATTGAATGAAACGATCAATGAACTTAAATTGATTTGAATGTTAAATTAAATTAATTTAAATGATTTCGGAATGAAATTTATATATGAATTTGAATCAATATTTGAATTGTTTAAATAAAAGTTGAAATTGAATTATAAGATTTTGAAATGGTAAGTTGGATGTTTGGAAACGTAAATTATAGAAATTGGTTTAAAAAGGCAAATGAAATGTTGGTTTTCAAATTCTAATTAAAATTGAATTTGATTTGGTTTTGAAATATATAAACGACCAATCGGTGTAACAATTACGAAAGTTATTAAAGAGACCAGAATCGGTTAGGGACATACTCTCTGTCTAAACCGAAAACCACTTTAATAACTATGCGCGGAGAGTGATCCAGAATGAAGTGGTTGGAATGATGTACGTGATGACTGAAGAAAGAGAACGATAATGGATAGCCTTGAAACTTGTGTCAAATTGGAAATGACTAAAACAGGAGCCGTGCCGGGCCAAATGGGGGCTAGCTACCTCGAGCGAACACACTTCTTCGAAACTACTCATTATTTGTTGTCGATTGGTGCACCCTTGATTTGGGAGTGTTGTTTCGCGGTGTTGCGATCGCTGCGGCGATGCGTTCTCACCAGTCCGGATAAGGCAAACGGTAGTTTCACTACCTTGGGTATTTCCTCATGTGCCTTGTCATACTTGTATCCCTTTATACGCGACCACTACGATTTGTTTTGTGTTATACCTATGGAGTACTCCCTGATAGCCCACTAGTTTACGGTGGAGTTTACAGTGTTGTATAGACTATAACGCTTATATAAAATGTGTTAAGGGAAATAATGGTAACGCCTTAACACTATTTTGATACTTTATATTACTGATAGGCATTATCTACTTATCGTACATTACTACATAGTAGATAGTTTAACGGATCCTTAAAGGATGGTTATTCCAAACATCCTTTGAGTTACTTGTATTTCAATTGCTATTTCACTTGAGTTGGATTTATTGATATAAGAATATTAATTCTGACTCGAGTGTTTTGTGTTTTCTTTACAGTCGGGTCAGACTGAGTGTACCAGTATTCGAGACTCACCTTTGGAGTTGGAGCTTCGCTTGGAGATCCAGCTATCTACCCAGCTTTCAGATATCCAATTGATTCTAGTGATTGTATTCTGATATTGTATTTGACTATTGTATTCGAGACTTCCGCTGTAACTTATTTAACTCAGATATGTATATAGTAGCTTCATGAACTACTATCTTTTATTTCCGCTGCATTTATTACTCTGTGTCTGTGATCTGTGATTATTTTATTTACTGTATATGTTCAGTTTTGCCAATTTAAATTAACAATTCGGTATTTTAAATTATTCAAGTCCGACATGTGCGGATGCGAATGGTCTAAAATACCGGGTCGTTACATTCCATATCGTCGTATCACTAATTCGAAATGGGTTATATGACACAAAGGTCTTTTCCCGGCTAACCTGATAGTGAGCGTTTGTTTTAAAAACAAATCAAGTGCCATTTCAAAGGCAAATATTGATAGTTGGTTATTTAACTATCAAACAACATCCACAACAAACATTCAATTTAAATAATTTTTCCCAAATTATTAAATTTCAAATCTCTTCGCGAGATACGATTTACACTTCAACCATTTGAAAACAATTTCAAATCACATTCATTTAAATCAATTATATAAATCCTTGTCGATTTATTTCAAATTTACATCTCAAATCTGTAAATTTATTTCCACACTTCAGCACTTTGAAAACCAATTTCAAATCATATTTTCCACACTTCAAAAATAAATCAATGTTTATTTTTAAAACAAATTCGCCTTTCCTTTATAAATTCAATTGTGAAATTAAATTTCCAAATATCCATTTTTAACTCCAAATCAACTTTCAAATTGATTTCCAAATTTGTTTCAAAACCCAAATTGATTTTCCAAACATTTATTTCAAACACCAAATCAATTAAAAATTAATTTAAAAATTCATTTCAACAAAAATCAATTTTTTTTCATTCAACATCAAATAAATTTTCATATCGATTTCCCAAAGATTTATTTTCAAATACCAAATCAATTATAAATTGATTTCTAGAAATTAATCACCTTTTAAAATAAATTCATTTATCTCTCCCAAACCATTTAAAATTCCATTTTTAAATAAATTTTCCAACTTTCGAATAATACTATTCAAAATCCATTTATAAAAACCTTTTCCCATATTTTAGAAATAATTCGATAAGATTTCAAAAATCAACTTTATACTTTGAAATCCTTTCTTTTAAATTCAACAAATTCTTTTAAAAGAATTTACTTAAAATTTCATACTTTAATTTCAAAAATCGAATTTCATTCATTTCTGGTATCCAACGATACCAAAAATACATTCGGCTAAATTATAGCCTTCAACAAATTCAATCACAGATATAATCATTCACATATTATAAATAAATAATCACACGGCGATTATAAATAATTCAACACACAACATTAAAATAAATTCAAATGTTTGAGGAATCCAGTTGGATCCCTCCAACCTGTTTCCCAGCATCCACAGATGTTAGCACAATACCAATTTCACTTCAATGTGAAATTATCACGGTATATGGGATTTATAAATATTATCCGCTATTATGCGGCGCAATAGGGTCTCATCCGCTATACAATGCGGGAAATCAACAACTCCAATATATACATATTCCAATATATATATATATATATATATATATATATATATATATATTGCTATATACATATATAATAACAATTCCACTTCAATGTGGAATTATCGCGGTATATGTTTTTAATAAATAACCTCCGCTTAATATACGGCGTATAGGGTCTATTTATCACAATAAATAGCAATCATCATCCAATTCACACAATCAATCACTATCAACAATTTTAAATCTAACTATTTAAAATTTAAATCGAAACAAAACGTTCGATTGAGTGAGAAGTTCTCACCTTGGTTTCCAATTTCCAGCGTTTTATTTCGAATAAAATTAAACACGCGTTTAATTTTACCCGAAATTCAAACTAGCTCCAAACGACTCCAAGCCTGTTCCATAGCGTAGTGTTCGACAAAACGAAGCCAACGCAATTTGTTTCGTCCAAAACGGACCTCGTATGAACAAGTTACAATATTTTAAAGATTGAACAAATTATTATATACAAATATTTACAATTTTATTTATTATTTTCAACCTCAACCCATCTGAGCCATCCATCCCCAACCTAAGATCCAGGCAGCACGCTCACACTTCTTCTCCCAGGTGAGTTTGAACGCGTCTTCAACCCATAGCCGCCTTTGAATCCCTAATTCACGCGACCAACACGCGATGCTAGACGATGATAAGCGACTACCAAATAACTCGCCATCACAAACTCCATCTTCGGCATGAATCACGTCGAGCTCGGTCGTTCTCTCAGCCTAGAAAATGTGCACGACTCTCTGATGTTTGTGGTCGATTTGCCGTTGATCCACCTCATCGTTTTTGATCATCTCCGTATGGATGGATAGCTCCCGCGATCCTCTACAACTTTGAAGTTGAAGTCGAGGTGTAAAGGTTTGTAGATTAGAAGAGATTAAGGAAGAAAGTTTCGAGCTTCCATGGCCATTGAATATAAAATGGCGGCCTGAAGCTATTTAGGGTTAGGGTTTCATTTGTGAATGATGAAGGGTTCCTTTTATAGAATTTCAACGAAAACACTATTCACTTCAAATTTCTGAACTCCAAATCTCGCGCGGTGACCGGCGTTTCTAGGGTTTAATCCGCGTTCCGGACATAATGGAATAGGTTTCGGAGGCTAACTCGATCATCTGTGCGAGTTACGAAAATAAACGATCAAATTTAAGTTAAACCGATTAAAACGATTTCTAGGCGTTTTGGCTTGCCCCGGACAACCCGTACATCCGATTGACACGAAATTTGAAACCATACAATAATTTCACATTACGGATCCGATGAAACTGGTTTCGTCGAAGTCTGAGACTTTTTGAGAAATGACTATTTTAACTCGCCAAATTAATATTAAAACAATTTCGATGCGTTTCGAGTTGCCACGGTCAAACGACAACTCCGATTGCTACGAAAATTGAAATCCGATAATAACAAACTATTACGGATCCAATGGAACTAGTTTCGTCCAATTCTGAAACTGTTCGAAAAATGGCTATTTTCACTAGTCGATTAAATATTAAAATATTCAATTTTCACAATTTAACTTTTAATTCAATTTTAAAAGTTCTATAACATCACTATAACTCCAATATGATTTAATATAACCTTATACATCATTTTTAATTTCTTTTAATTCAGATTTCAATTATTTCTCAATTCCAAATATTAAACTAATAATTTAATCGTCCAATTAAATCACTATATCGAAATTAAATAAATTCGACTTCCAAATCTTACTTATTAATATTTAAAATCAATTAAATATTCGAATTTCAAATGACGGAAATTCTGGGTCGTTACAAACTTCTCCCCTTAAAAGAATTTCGTCCTCGAAATTGCAAAGTAAGAGAAAATACCCCAAATTCATTAACTTTTCAAAAATCCACTTCGTGAAAATTTTATATTCACCTTTTTCAAAACTTTTAACTTCAACCAAAACAATGGTTTCCATTTTCTAGTTCAATTCCTACTCTTTCATTTCAATTTGGAAATTGACTTTCTTTTAACAAAAATTTTCCAAAATTTTCTAACGCCTTAAATTTTCAGAAAAATTCGCCAACGTCTCCTTTGCGCGGTTCGATCGTAGTAGGATCACAACAGGCATAAATATATATACATCGACCCACCCGGTCGGAAAAGCAGAAAAACTGTTCATATTTCCTATTTTATTGCGTAGGCGTACCTTTTTAGCATTTTTAAGCAAAGCAGTTATTTATTAAGCATTTTAGCGTAACCCAACCGCCAAACGGTAACCCCGGTACCTGTACTTACTCAGTTTAAATATGTAAGTGACATATATAGGAAATTATTAACAATTTACTCTTTTAAACAACTACAACACTTGCATATCAAAAGAAATGCATACTAAACAAGGTTTATAAGCAACTTATATAATTTCGACATCACCTGTAATTGTTTACAACCAATTCATATACAATGACATTCAATTGTTCATTTCCAATTAGTTTACATTTACTAATTTACATTCAAGTTGGTTCACTTTCAATTCAAGTTAAATCCAATTCTATTCAAATTTACATATTATCAATTTGAATTCAATTACTTAGCTTCCAATTTTATTAATTCAACTTCATTAACACCTAATGAATTATACTATATACAATCAACCAATAATCATATAACAACCAATGTCATTCAACACAACCAAATTTATTCAATTTACTTTCACATTCAATTGGGTTCAACATTTTCAATTAGCTTTAATGAATTAACACTTACATTCATTATTCTATATCAATTTATTCACATTTGATTGATTAACATTCAATCCATTTATTGACTCAATTGCTAATTCATTTAACAAATAAAGTTGAATCTCTTTTATATAACTCAAGTTCATATTCTTAATGACTTCATTTCATTAATTCATTTTGATACTAAAATCAATTTCATACAACATTACTTAAGTTATATTCCATTTCAAATTTCCACTTATAAATCCAATTCAACCTGATTTAATTTATTTAACTTTACCAAAGCTAAATTCATTACTTCATATTATAAGTATGAAACTCATTTCACTTATAATTATCAATTACAATTTGGATTTTTTATTTCAAATTTGGTTATCACAACAAAACTTCATATTTCAATTCATGATGGTAACAAATCAATCACATAGAAACTCGAAAATGATACTGATGATGTTGCAGTCATCACCCTTATTATTTCCCAGCAACAGTAGTGAATTCAGTGCTTAAATTCTTTCAAAAATTTCCTTTTATTTATAAATCATATTTATAAATCTTTACTTATATAATTTCACTTCTTATATATAAGACTTATTTCACATTTGCAAATCATATTAATTATAATTCTATACTTATAATTCATTTGCTTATATAAGTTATTTTTTCACAATTGTTGTTTTTATTTAGATTATTCAAACAACTTTCATTAACTTATATATATTCATACATTTTCAACAACCAACAATCAATTTTATATACACTTTAGTAATTTATGAAAAATTATTTCTTTTATATACAAAATATAATCAAGGTAAAATTATTTCATTTACCCAATTTAAAATGATACCATGTCGACTTGCCTCGTTTAAGTGTTTAGAAAGCCCTATCGATAATATGGCGTCCCACATACCGACCAGAATTCATATACAGCTCAACGGATAAGCAAACCCAATACAAAACAATTTCATATTCACTAACAAATACGCACTCGTATCTATTATTACACTCACACTCATTCTAGAGTACTACTGACTCTATCTCTAATGAGTAATTCCCAACAGAGCCAAGGTAATCGCTTAACCATATGCTCTGATACCAAATGTAACGATTCGACTTTTCGACGTTCGAAAATCGACATTAATACGTCCCTGTATCAACTGCCGAGCAATCGAATGCCGGAAAACCGAATTGTTATAGAGAAAAAGAAGAGGTAGAATAAGACAGAAGAAAAGGAAAGAAGAAACAATAGAAGAACACAGAACAATATCAGAATCTCACATTCGCAGCGGAACAACATATAATAGATAAATGAATAATCTTTAAAACAGAGAACTATATCATCTTATACATTACATCATCATCAGAGTTTACAACAACAATACATCAATGGACAGTTATACAAACTTGTCCTCATACAGAATACACAGCGGAATAAATAGTATTATATACAAGTAATACGTCTCGCCATCAAGCTCGCCATCGAGCTCCATCACGTCTTCTGAATCCAGAATGACCTGATAACCTGACTCTAGACTGCCCGTGTGGAAAATGATGGGCACCCAGAGTTTAGGAAGGAAACAATGAACTCCAGGTCAGTCATGGTGACTGGTGTGAGAACTAAAACAGTTTATCTTCTCAAAGAACATAAAACATTTTCGCAATGCTTTTGGAAAATGAAACTACCATAAGACCTCCCGCCACACACACAATACAAACGCAAAATTGGAGGAGACTTCTTCTTATGATAGTAAAAAATGCTTACTACGCAAAATCATTCGATATTATTATCATTAGTGCATAGTGTCGAAAACCATTTCGAAAATATAATATTAATCTTAGCCAGCATACAACCATTATTGTATGCCTACTATAGCTACTACGTTCAGTAGCAGGTTACCGCCACATTCCATAGCAGGTAATACAACTAAAAACCGTACAGGGTTCGAATTTTTTCTTTGGATTTCCAACAAATGGTCAGGCTAAGGAACTTCCTTACACCGAAATAGAAACACCTTTGGAAAGACGCCCCGGATCCTAACCGGATCTCTACAAATACAAGGCCGACGCTACCTCACGCTTTAACTAAGCTGTAACTAGGTAGATAACACACGAGTTATGTCATCCCCCGGTCGTTACCGACCTTTATACGAGGATCCTCAATCACAAAGCAACAACCACAAAATATAATCAACATAGGTAAAATATCTGGGCTCCATACCATGATATCACCTTTTATCCAGAAGGAAATGACATACCCTAGGCGCTACCCCTACAAACCTTTGCCGCAACATTCCTGTTTTGACCATTACCGGGTTGTGAGGCTCGACGAAGTCTCGTCCACAAAGCCACGCTTTTTCACAAAGCCACGCTTTTACACAAAGCAACGCTTTGACCAATCAAATGATCAACAGCACTTCGTATGCCACATTACCAAATTGGGAATGTGTCACTAGTAACCATCAACTACATAACCTCTGAGCTCGTACGTCTCAGAGAAGGGTGTTAAGCTAAGAGAATAAATTCTCCGCCACCAACAGAAATGTATTTGATAGAAACCAGCTTTACATCTCAAAGTGTAACGTCAGACACACATCCATACAAGTCCGTTCCGGGATCGAATGAAACCAAAGGCACTTCCAAAGAAGCCCTTGCAATCCGGATAATTTCTAATCACGTCCGAACATCCCATCACAAGAAGAGTGATATAAATCTCTATACCGGAGCAACTCGGTGCAGAGACATTCGACAGGTCGTCCTTTCATTTTCGAAAATATCCGGTCTTCACCACCGGTCTTCAATACGATCCATATCATCGTATCAGTAATTCGGAATGGGTTATATGACACAAAGGCCTTTTCCCAGGCTAACCCGAATAGTGAGCGTTTGTTTTAAAAACAAATCAAGTGCCATTTCAAAGGCAAATATTGATAGTTGGTTATTTAACTATCAAACAACATCCACAACAAACATTCAATTTAAATAATTTTTCCCAAATTATTAAATTTCAAATCTCTTCGCGAGATACGATTTACACTTCAACCATTTGAAAACAATTTCAAATCACATTCATTTAAACCAATTATATAAATCCTTATCGATTTATTTCAAATTTACAACTCAAATCTGTAAATTTATTTCCACACTTCATCACTTTGAAAACCAATTTCAAATCATATTTTCCACACTTCAAAAATAAATCAATGTTTATTTTTAAAACAAATTCCCCTTTCCTTTATAAATTCCATTGTGAAATTAAATTTCCAAATATCCATTTTTAACTCCAAATCAACATTCAAATTGATTTCCAAATTTGTTTCAAAACCTAAATTGATTTTCCAAACATTTATTTCAAACACCAAATCAATTACAAATTGATTTAAAAATTCATTTCAATACAAATCAATTTTTTTTCATTCAACATCAAATAAATTTTCATATCGATTTCGCAAAGATTTATTTTCAAATACCAAATCAATTATAAATTGATTTCTAGAAATTAATCACCTTTTAAAATAAATTCATTTATCTCTCCCAAACCATTTAAAATTCCATCTTTAAATAAATTTTCCAACTTTCGAATAATACTATTCAAAATCCATTTATAAAAACCTTTTCCCATATTTTAGAAATAATTCGGTAAGATTTCAAAAATCAACTTTATACTTTGAAATCCTTTCTTTTAAATTCAACCAATTCTTTTAAAAGAATTTACTTAAAATTTCATACTTTAATTTCAAAAATCGAATTTTATTCATTTCTGGTATCCAACGATACCAAAAATACATTCGGCTAAATTATAGCCTTCAACAAATTCAATCACAGATATAATCATTCACAGATTATAAATAAATAATCACACGACGATTATAAATAATTCAACACACAACATTGAAATAAATCCAAATGTTTGAGGAATCCAGTTGGATCCCTCCAACCTGTTTCCCTACATCCACAGATGTTAGCACAATACCAATTTCACTTCAATATGAAATTATCGCGGTATATGGGATTTATAAATATTATCCGCTATTATGCGGCGCAATAGGGTCTCATCCGCTATACAATGCGGGAAATCAACAACTCCAATATATACATATTCCAATATATATATATATATATATTCCTATATACATATATAATACCAATTCCACTTCAATGTGGAATTATCGCGGTATATGTTTTTAATAAATAACCTCCGCTTAATATATGGCGTATAGGGTCTATTTATCACAATAAATAGCAATCATCATCCAATTCACACAATCAATCACTATCAACAATTTTAAATCTAACTATTTAAAATTTAAATCGAAACAAAACATTCGATTGAGTGAGAAGTTCTCACCTTGGTTTCCAATTTCCAGCGTTTTATTTCGAATAAAATTAAACACGCGTTTAATTTTACCCGAAATTCAAACTAGCTCCAAACGACTCCAATCCAGTTCCATAGCGTAGTGTTCGACAAAACGAAGCCAACGCAATTTGTTTCGTCCAAAACGGACCTCGTATGAACAAGTTACAATATTTTAAAGATTGAACAAATTATTATATACAAATATTTACAATTTTATTTATTATTTTCAACCTCAACACATCTGGGCCATCCATCCCCTACCCAAGATCCAGGCCGCATGTGCACGCTTCTTCTCCCAGGTGAGTTTGAACGCGTCTTCAACCCATAGCCGCCTTTGAATCCCTAATTCACGCGACCAACACGCGTTGCTAGACGATGATCAGCGACTACCAAACAACTCGCCATCACAAACTCCATCTTCGGCATGAATCACGTCGAGCTCGGTCGTTCTCTCAGCCCAGAAAACGTGCATGACTCTCTGATGTTTGTGGTCGATTTGCCGTTGATCCACCTCATCGTTTTTTATCATCTCCGTATGGATGGATAGCTCTCGCGATCCTCTACAACTTTGCAGTTGAAGTCGAGGTGTAAAGGTTTGTAGATTAGAAGAGATTAAGGAAGAAAGTTTCAAGCTTCCATGGCCATTGAATATAAAATGGTGGCCTGAAGCTATTTAGGGTTAGGGTTTCATTTGTGAATGATGAAGGGTTCCTTCTATAGAATTTCAACGAAAACACTATTCACTCCAAATTTCCGAACTCCAAATCTCGCGCGGTGACCGGCATTTCTAGGGTTTAACCCGCGTTCCGGACATAATAGAATAGGTTTCGGAGGCTAACTCGATCATCTGTGCGAGTTACGGAAATAAACGATCAAATTTAAATTAAACCGATTAAAACGATTTCTAAGCGTTTTGGCTTGCCCTGGACAACCCGTACATCCGATTGACACGAAATTTGATACCATATAATAATTTCATATTACGGATCCGATGAAACTGGTTTCGTCGAAATCCGAGACTTTTTTAAAAATGACTATTTTAACTCGCCAAATTAATATTAAAACAATTTCGATGCATTTCGAGTTGCCACGGTCAAACGATAACTCCGATTGCTACAAAAATTGAAATCCAATAATAACAAACAATTAGAGATCCAATGGAAATAGTTTCGTCCAATTCTGAAACTGTTCGAAAAATGGCTATTTTCACTAGTCGATTAAATATTAAAATATTCAATTTTCACAATTTAACTTTTAATTCAATTTTAAAAGTTCTATAACATCACTATAACTCCAATATGATTTAATATAACCTTATACATCATTTTTAATCACTTTTAATTCAGATTTCAATTATTTCTCAATTCCAAATATTAAACTAATAATTTAATCGTCCAATTAAATCACTATATCGAAATTAAATAAATTCTACTTCCAAATCTTACTTTTTAATATTTAAAATCAATTAAATATTCGAATTTCAAATGACGGAAATTCTGGGTCGTTACACCCCCTATGTCGACATGGTGTCCATTATTTTCAAATTTCAATTTTCAAAAGAAGTGTCTATTCGTCGTATCCTTTCACGAATAGATATGGCTGTTGCTCTACTATAAATACCAGTAAGTTCTAAACAAATTTTTATCGGATTTCATTTATTTTCTCTCCTCTTCATCTTCCACATTAATTCTAAAGAATCCTAAACTATACTCTGCCAAAATACCAAGTGAATCAAATCTGATTATCTCTTGTTTGATTCTCTGCCACTCTCTCCATAAGATCTCAATGCTATTCAGAGTTATAGAATCTTTTGTAAATCAAACTATTGAGTAAAAGGTGTGATTGAGCCTTGAAATCAATTGGGTGTGATTGTAGCCCCGCAAATCAATTAGGTGATCTTGTAGCTTGGTTAAATCAAGAGAGTTTGCCCTAGACTCGAATACATGAGCATGTACCTTGTAGCCTTGAAACCGAGGGTGTAATCTAGGAGATTATTTTGATAAGAAATCTGTATGATTGTACT
The DNA here is from genome assembly GCA_030737815.1 of Allium fistulosum. NCBI lineage: Eukaryota > Viridiplantae > Streptophyta > Magnoliopsida > Asparagales > Amaryllidaceae > Allium > Allium fistulosum. Next base: position 777,283,572 of record CM060906.1, read on the forward strand.
GGACTGGATGTGGAGTAACTCCGAACCAGTATAAAATCCCGGTGTGTTCTTTCCTTTACTGCTTTTATTTAGTATTTGCATCTGTGTCTGATTCTGTGATTATATCTGTGTTTGTGAATTGCAGTTGTTGGTGTTTAAATTGAATAAAATTCAAAAAGATTTAAAAAATCCATAAATCGCTATTCACCCCCCTCTAGTGTTATTCCAGCCTTAAGATCCGTAATCCGCATTTCTCACAACAGTTGTTAAAACGGTTCCAATATTGACAGAGAGTATGCCAATAAGAGTCCCCGGTCTCTTTAACAACCAAACGTCGTTTTACACACCGGTTGGTGCTTTTATATTTCAAATCGATTTATACTTGTTATCAAATATCATATTCACTTCAAAATATCATTCATTTCTAAATCATCATATTTACTTCATAAGTCATTTTTACTTGAAAAATCATCTCATTCAAATTTCCACTTCGAATTCCAACTTAGGTTATAACTTCATTCTAACCAAATTCACATTTAAATCCATGATTTAAATATAAACATTCCACCCTTGCACAGTTTGAATTTTTTGAAAATAGTTTGAATAAGTTTAAATAGTTTACATTAAAATAATTTATTTTGAAAATAGTTCAAATCAAACTGAGTCAATTCTAAATCTTCCAATTCAGATCAACTTAAATCTCAAATCAATTCAAATCGACTCAATTTCGATTTAAATTCAAATCAATTTCAATTTCAATTTCAATTCAAATTAATTTCGATTTCGATTCAATTCGAATTAATTTCACTTTCGATTTCAATTTCGGAAAGTTTTATATTAACTTCAAATTTGATTCAACGATTCGATTCAGTGGTTTAAATTTCAATTCAGTTCTTATTTTAAACCATTTCAATTTAGATAAATTTCGAGTTCGATTTCAAAACACCGATTTAAATCACTTAAATAAATGTAAGCTTCAATGTTTAATTTAAGGTCCAAATCTTTATACCGATTCAATTCCGAGTCCAAGTTTGAAATTTCAATTTATATCACTTTTACTTAAATAACTTTGATGTTCAAGTAAAATTTCAAACCATTTTAAACAATTCAATTTCCATAATTCAAATCATATTTCAATTCTAACTTCAAATTTCAAATTGCATTATTTACACAATTTCTTTTCACCAATTTCAATTTCACATTTCAAGCTCGAGTTCAAAAATAATTCCATTTTTAAATTCCAATTCAATTTTATTTTTATAAAACAAAATCATTTAAATAGATTCAAATTCAAGAACTTAAAACCCTTTAATTTAACCAATTCGGTTACCATATATAATTTTTTAGCCAATGGCCAAGTGAATAGTTATTTCGATTTTAATTTCAAGGATGGATATACATCATTTCAATCCAAAATAAATGTCATAGGTATATATCATTTCGACATATTTCTTAATTTATCCAAAATAATTCAAATAACAGTTTTATATACTGTCAAATAATTTACAAGGTGATAACAGGATATACATAAAATAAATAGACATCCAATCATCCAAAATATCAACCAATATGCATCCCTCACAATCAACATCCAAAACAGCCAATAATCACAACAGTTAACTAGTTATTAATAATTGGAAATTTTACTAGCAGTTTAATTCCAATTTCAATTTAACTATCAATTTTAATTCCTAACAGTTAATTCATAGGTCAGTTTAAATGTCAGTTAATTTACAAAACAACAATCAATAGAAATAACACTTCATGATTTCGATTTAACTAACATAAAAATATTTTAGTAATTCGTAAGCATTTGAAAACACTCACCTTTATTTGAAACTAAATTTTTTTCAACTTCAAATAAATTTCACTTCTAGTCCATATCGTAGAAGACTTCGATACGAATCCAATGCAACTCGTTTCGTTCGAATCCGACCTCGCATGGAAACGTTACGTATTTTATTAACATAACGATAACTAAAATAAAATTAACATACTTAAAATAATTAAACAACACTTAACCTAATCACTCTCGTTCCTCTCCCCGCATACACGGGCCTGCGCACAGAACCCAATTCTTGCGACCCAACATCGTCGACGTGCGCCTCGATGGAGCCACCGCCTCAAATCCAACCCCACCACCGGATGCGCCTCAGCCAGTTCCACCACCGGCCCAAACGCGGTCGCCTCTGCTGCCCCTGTCGTCGCGTGAGAACCCAAAAACTTCTGTGACTTCGTGCTTAGATCTTGGCAAATTCCAGGCGATTCGCCTCGATCCAACCGCACAACATATAGATCTCGATGAGATTTACACTTTTGCTTTTGGAATCTTTTGATTTCGATGAATGGATCGGAAGAAGTTTAGGAAGAAAGACAAGGCATTTTCGGCCATTAATAGTCTTAGAGAAAGCGGCTGCGTTTTAGGGTTTGATGAAATTGAACGTATATGCGGCCTTATATATAAATTTTCGACCCAATTCATCCGCGAAAATTCCAAACTCCAAACGAAGCGTGCCGCTTGGCGTTCTATATTGTTGGGTGAATTTTCATCACCGGACCAACACCTACCGAACCAAAACGTCTCCACATCAATACCGAACCAGCATCATCGGTTCAACCACCGAACGAAGCAACGCCGATCCACTCGTCTCCTTCCTCTGGACCAACTCCATGCCAGCCCAATGCCAGACCAAGATGCCAGACCAACTCAACTCCATGCCAGCCCAATGCCGGACCAAGATGCCGGACCAACTCATCTCCATATCAACTCACTGCCGAACCAAGATGCCGGACCAACTCATCTCCATATCAACTCACTGCCGAACCAAGTTGCCGGACCAACTCATCTCCATATCAACTCACTGCCGGACCAAGATGCCGGACCAACTCATCTCCATATCAATTCACTGCCGGACCAAGGTGCCGAACCAACTCAATTCCGGACCAACTCAATACCGGACCAACACGTGCCAGGCCAGATCACATCAGCCCAGGCCCACCAGCGGCTATATACATCCCAGACCCCTGCTCCCAACCTGACTCTATAAATAGAGGGGCAGGGGTACAACAATGGGGACAAGTTTGAGAGCTAAAGCACGGAGAGAACTTTAAAACAACTTTCTTTCACTTGTATCAAAGCTTTGTACTTGTAATCAAAACAAGAGAAGAGAAATAACATATAAAGTGGACGTAGGCATATTCTGGCTGAACCACTATAAATCTGCATGTCTTTTTATAGTTTAGCCCCTGCTTTTCATATATTTGCATACACCTAAATCACTAAGAACAACATAAGATCTACTAAATCATACGACTTTGAGGTGTTTGTCCATTTTTTGTGCAAACATTTTTGGTGCTTTCATTGAGAGCTAGAAGCTCGAAGCTTCAGCTTCATCCACTTAACATTTTTCCTAACAGCATCGTTGGCCACTTGGAAAACATGCCTCCCAAACAGAGAAAAGATGTTAACAAAGGAAAAAACATCACATCCAGCAGTCTTCCAGATCCAGCTGCCACGAATCAAGTAAATCGCCCTCCTCTAGTAGCAGTAACAAATGAAGGACAGGCTAATCCGACCACTCCTTCCACAGAACAGCCCGCAGCAATTACTAGGGCAGATTTGGATAGGGTTGTGGTTGAAGTAACTAACCGCTTCACGTCCCAGCAGGAAGCCTTGGTGGACCATCTCATGTCACGCTTAAGGGATGCTGAAGAGTCCAATCGCAACACTGAATCATGGGGCGAGTCCCAGTCTGGAGGATCTCAGAGACAACAGAGATCTTCCTTCTTCGAAGGAGCTAACGGCAGAAGTAACCATGGTAGGAGCCAAGATCGAGCACAGCCCGAAGTTAGGCCTGAGGAAACGTTTGGTACCGAACCCAACGGGGGAGGTACCGGGCGAAGGTCAATTGTAGCTGAGCCTGTCATACTGCCTAACCACGGAAACGCTAGCGAACGGGGCCGAGCTAGAGTCCAGCCCGAAGTTGGACCCGAGGAAGTGCTTAGATCAGAACCCAGCAGGGGAAGATCAAGGCAAGGGCCAACTGTAGCTGACCCTAGCATGCTGCCAGAAGATCAAAGGCAGCCATTAGAAAATATGAGGAATGATAGACGATACCATCCCTACAGGTCATCTGGACGGAATCAATCCCACAGAACAGAACCAAACTCATTTCTATCTGCTCCAAATTCTGATGAAAGGATGGCATGCTTATTCAGAGAGTGCGTCTAACGGGAGCAAAGAGATCGAGGGATAGGTGATAGGGTAACCAGCCCTTTCGCCCACAATATCGAAATTGCTATCACTCCCCAAGAATGGAAGATGCCAACAATGGAACCTTACAAAGGAACCTCCGACCCCGTTGTACACTTACAGAGGTACACACAACATATGCTCATGAGTGGAGCGACAGAGGGAGTACTATGCAAATGCTTTCCGCTCTTCTTAGCAGATCTCGCTAACTTCTAGTTCTATCATCTACCCTAGGGATCCATCAGCTCGTGGGAAATGTTGAAAGAAAAGTTTATCAATCAGTTCCGCATCCATGTGGAACAACCTAAGGACGCTTATTCCTTATCCAGCGTCAAACAGAAACCTGGAGAGAAACTGCAACAATACCTAACCCGATTTAATGCCGCAGCAGCCGCGGTCCAAGATGCCGATGAGAAGCTTATCCTAATGGCCCTCTGTAGTGGTGTGCATCCGGACACTAAGTTTGCTAGAAGGTTGACGAAAGAAAAACCAGCTACTTTACCCGATTTCTTCCATGAAGCCGGGAAATATATGAGGCTTGAGGATGCTGCCGTTGAGGGGAAGTCAGGATAGCAAAATAAGGCAACTCACAGCAACGCCCATGCTATAGCAAGGGACGTTCGAAGAAATGATTCCAGAGACAATGCTGGGGGCAAGAAGGGAGAAAAGCGCCTATATCGGCTTGGACCGAGATTCGACACTTACACTCCTTTGAACGAGACCATCGAAAATATCTTCCTTGCCACCCAAGGCGAAGTTAGATACAAACGCCCACCATACAAGAAGGAATCAGATAACGCGCAGAAGTCTGGAAAGTTCTGCCGCTTCCACGAATCTCACGGGCATGATACCAATGAATGCCATCATCTCCGAGATCTGATTGAGGAACACATCAGAAGGAAGAAACTGGAACGCTATGTAAAAAGTCAGGACAGGACTCCAGCTCCTGCCAATGAAAACCCAAGGCTACCCTCACCGGAGACCGGTAGAGAAAACCGCAACGCTAGCGGCTCTAGTCAAGAGAAGATAGTGGTCCATACCATCTCAGGAGGACCGCACATCGCAGACAAGAGCTGGAAAGAGATGGAAAGATATGGAAAGTCGCTTAGAGACAGTAAAGACTGTGTCAATTCGGTTATAGAAGAACGCCATCCGAAACGGAAAGAAAGTGATGACATCACATTCGGTAAGCGTGACCTGGAAGGAAGGCAGTACCCTCACATGGATCCCATGGTTATCTCTGCCCGGCTTGGTCCCGCCGAAGTTTACCGAATCTTAGTAGATACTGGAAGCTCAGTGAACATCCTGTTCAAATGTAACGACCCGTAAATTTCAACTGTTTTAATAACGTAATTAGTTAAAATTTTGTGAAATTTTAAACGATAAAATTTTGAAAAAAATTTAATATTTGGAATGTGTCCAGTTAAACATAGCAACTGATAAATTTTCGTCCGAAAATACGAAAATTTATTTCGCGCGCAAATTCACTTCAATTTAATCAGTTAAAAAGCGTTGAAAATAAAACGTTTTCAAAACCAAAATATTTTTACATAGAAAAATTCTAAACCATCTTCTGAGCAAGATTTCAGTTTGTCGTTTTTCCGAATTCGGACATCTTTGGCTCCGTCGTTCTTATTTTCTGCAAAATAGCAGTATTCTGGTACCGATATCGATTTTTTATCGGATGATCGTACCACTGATTTCTATATACCGTTTTGATCGTCTCATCGTGCTGATCCCTATGGTATATTCGATTGCCAAATTCGGAGTTCCGTTGTACGTTGCACTTTGCGTAACGCCTATCGTATCGGTAGCCGGTTACAATTTGCTCTGAGACTTTTCGTTATCCTGCGTGTAATCCAATAGCCACTAGCATTTATATCTCCTTGTGAATCCAACAGCCATCGTCATTAATAATTTTCAGCTTTTGGTTTTTCCAATTCGTATGGTTCCAATGTTATCAACTGGTACGTTTTCAATGCTCCTGTTCATTTTCCAAAAGCTTTGGGTACAATAAATCATAAAGTTGTTCACGTCTTCATTGGAACTTGCTCTCCCTCACATACTTGGCTTTGTTATGACGTTTCTTTTTCTTTGTCCATCAAATTTTAGCCTTTGCATTTTAATAGCCATGGAGAATTCTTGCTCATCCTTTTGCTTTCGGCAAACTCGGCGCCGACCGCCCCTGACGAACGCAACTGCACACTCATCTCGGCCTCAAGACATCGCCGCTTCTCCCTCCTCCCTTCCTCTGGCCGTGTGCCATTCCCCCGCTTCACCATGCATCTTCCGCGAAGCCAGGCTAACCGCCTGCACTCACTATGGCCGAAGGCCATCTGCCCACGCCTCAAATCATGACCCTCTCTCCACCACCGCTTCTGCCACCTCCCCGTCAGTGAGCGTGCGACCGACCGCCGAGACCTCCTTGTTTTCCACCTTCTGGCCATCCCTTGGATCCGCATGGACCCAGAACCGGCCTCCAGTTCGCTGCCGCTACCCTCCTTCCTTTCCTCCTTCCAATTAGCCTCCATGCCTCCGTTCTACCTGTATCGAAGCTTGCTTAGGTGGGTGTATATATAGTTTTATAGAATAATAATCTGTTGCTTTATATATATTTCTATGAGTTCGCATTATATGTTGTTGGGTATAAATTTGTATTCAAGCTATGGGCTATATAAACTTACAGTTTTGTATCACAGTAAGTTATATATATATCTGTTAAGTCATATACATATTCCATTTGCATAGTTCTCTGTTTTGTATATATAATATTTGTAAAGTTTTATAGTATATATTTATATAAGAGGGTAACAGTTGTAGTTCATTTACATGCTTCGTTTGAGACCATGTACATCCTTCCTGTGACCAAAGATATATGATATGTTTAAAAGTTATTTACAATATATACCAGCTACACTTAAAATTTTATAATACATGTTGATGTGTCGGTCTATATATAAAGTGTTATATAGTACACTGTTTATATCTTCATATAGGAATATATATATTATAGTTTATTTTAGTAAAAGGTAGTTTCGGCTGTTAGTATATTTTTCTATATATATGTTACACTGTCATATTTTGTTGCTGTTAATATGTATTCTCAAGCTTATATGTAAGTTTAAAGTGAATAAAGTTATAGTTTTATGACAGTCTATATAGATTATAAAATTAGTTAGTATATCAGATTTTAAAGTTGTCTGTTATTGTATATAAGTTTGTATTAGATTTGTACTATCGGTTTGAGTCATATTTTAATCGTATAAGCCTATATAAAATAGCGTTGAACGTACACCAATTTATATCAGTATTATTATTATTATTATTTTAGCAACCGGTATAAATGCATATATTATGTAAATTTTATATTAAGATTATACATTCTGTATATATTATTCCAGTTGCGTGCTTTATTTGAACGACAACATATTTTTATATATTGCGACTTTGAAATTTACGTATATAAGTTTATTTACGTATTGAATATTGATTTCGAAATTTTGTAGCATTGTGGTAAAATTGTACTAAATATATAATATAATGATAATATACCTGTAGCCTTACTGTTCTATCGAATTGGTTTTGATTTGTTCTCTTCGACTTCTGTTATCAGCTTTGATCTTGAATTCGTGCCAATCTTGTGTTGATTTGGAAATTCGTGCTTGGATCTGTTACTCAATCCACTGTATATCCTCTCTAGCCTCGGAAGGTGAGCACTCACTCACGATTAACGTTCTTTTATTTATTAGATTTGATTTCAATTGAAACGACAATTGAAATATGCTGCTGTTAGTTAATTACACTGTTTTATATACTATTACTTGTATCAGTTCACCTTTGACATCTGACACCATTATCTGTTAATTATTTATGCGATGATAATACAGTTTGGCTGATAATTGATTGATTGTTGATGTTTATATTGGACGTTAAAATTGATAATGTTAAACTGATAAATAGTATGAAATTGAACTTGATATAGGATAATTAAATGTTAAATTTGATTAACGAACATTTGTATAATATGACCCCTTTAACTGTTAAATTTATTGACACGTAGGATTGTTAACTACACCTTGAACCATCAATTGTATGTTGCTTAAACTGATGATGTATGAAATTGTAAATAGATGACAAGTGAAAACCGTAATGTAATAATCTTTAATCTACATGAAATGATAGTATGGATTCTAGAAATAATTATATTAATTCGTACAAATAACAATGCGAATTGATATGGTTATTTCAGGATTATTTGAATTGATTATTGGATTGATATTGATTGTTGTTATTGCTTGTTTATTTACTTTGACACCATCCCAGTTATCACACTGCAAGTTCCCTCTGTTATGCTTTGATTTTAATTGAATTGGAATCGGGTTGAAATGATAAATACCCAAAATTGAACTTTGACCTAGGATAGAAAATTAAATAAACCCGATTGGTCAATAACTTGATTTTGAAATAAGATAAGGATTTTATTTGAATAAATAATATGGTTTTGAAATGAAGTTGAAATTTGAATTTAAGTGAAAGGAAATGTTAATGTTTAATGATCTGAAACAAATTATTAAAAATGTAATTGATGAAAGAATGTTGTTTAAGTTGAGAAACTATTGAGTTAAGTTGGAAATTATAATTAAGTTTGAAATTATTAAACTTTGAAATGATTTAACAATTAAGTTTGAAATTATAATTAAGTTTGAAATTATTAAACTTTGAAATTATTTAATAATAAGTTTTGAATTATTTAATAATTAAATAAGATTGAATTATTTAATGATTAAATTAAATTGGATTCTTTAATAAGAAAAATTGAACTTTTGAATAAGTGAATTTACTTCGTAAATAATTGAAATTGAGTTTCTTGATTAAGTAAGTTTTGGAAAATTATTTAAGTAAGTAAATAACTGAAATTGAATTTCTTAACAAGAAATAAAATGCGATTTATTGAAATTAATGTAAGACTTGAAATTTAAAGAATTTGATTTGATGAATTTAATTTAATTAAATTTGTAAGTTTTGTTTAAATAAAGTTGAACTTAAGAATTGATTAAATGAATTGGAAATTTAATAGAAATTGTTTTGAATGATAAAGTAACTTAACGAATATTGAATGAAATCGATAAATGAGTTTAAATTGATTTGAATGTTAAATAGAATTTATTTAAATGATTTCGGAATGAAACTTATATACGAACTTGAATCAATATTTGAATTGTTTTAAATAGAAATTGAAATTGAATTATAAGATTTTGAAACGGAAAATTTGAAAGTTTTGAAACGAAAATTTGGAAATTGTTTTAGAAAGACAAATGAAATGTTGATTTACGAATTCTATTTGAAATTTGTTTGATTTGGTTTTTTGAAATATATAAACGACAAATCGGTGTAATAATTACGAAAGTTATTAAAGAGACCGGGATCGGTAATGGATATACTCTCTATCTGAACCGAAACCACTTTAATAACTATACGCGGAGTGTTGATCCAGAACGAAGTGGATGGTTTTGATGAACGCATTGACTGAAGAAAGAGAACGATTTTGGATGACCCTTGACATGACTAAAACAGGAGCCGCGCCGGGCCATTGAGGATCGCCATCTCTAGCGGACACACTTCTTCGATACCTTATCTATTACTTATGTGATTCGATTTGGGTGCACCCCTTGATTTGGAAGTGTTGTTTCGCGGTGTTGGGGTAGTAGCTGCTATGCCCAACATCAGTCCGGATCAGGCAACTACTAGTATCCTAGTTGGTATCGCCTCATGTACCTTGTCATACTGATTATCCTATTCGCGACCACTACGATTTTGATTTGTACCTTTAGTATATGGATTGCCCTCTGGTGACTTCCGGTTTTGGGGAAACTACGGTCTTGTATATGCTTTTGGGAATAAACAGGTTAAGAGGTGTATGGGCCCTGCTTAACCCTACTTTGATATCTTTATATTACTGATAGACATTATCTACTTAGCGTACATTACTACCTAGTAGATAGTTTAACGGATCCTTAAAGGATGGTTATTCCAAACATCCTTTGAGTTACTTGTATTTCAATTGCTATTTCACTTGAGTTGGATTTATTAATATAAGAATGTTAATCCTGACTCGAGTGTCTTGTGTTTTTGCTTTACGCTCGGGTCAGACTGAGTGTACCAGTATTCGAGACTCACCTTTGGAGTTGGAGCTTTGCTTGAAGATCCAGCCATCTATTCTGCTTTCGGTATTCGATGATTCCAGTGATGTATTCTGATTTGTATCTGATGTATCGTATTACTCTTCTGTTGTAAACTCTGATGTATTTTATATATTCATATAGTAGCTTCATGAACTACTATCTCTTTTATTTCCGCTGCACTTATTACTCTGTGTCTGTGATCTGTGATTATTTATTTACTGTATATGCTCAGTTTTGCCAAATTTAAATTAACAACGCGGTATTTTGAGCAATTCAACTCCGGCATGAGTGTCTACCTATACACTTATAATGGATGCGAATGGTCCAAAATATCGGGTCGTTACATCAAACATGCATTCGACAAAATGAAATTATCAATGAAGGATGTATCTCCCTGCGATAAACCACTACACGGTTTCACTGGTGATGCGAAGATGCCCCTCGGGCAACTAGACCTCTTTGTTGAGATTGGAAGCCATCCCCGCTCCGTTGTACGAAAACAGACGTTTGTGCTAATAGAAAACCATTCAGCCTATAACACCTTCTTAGGAAGGCCAGCCTTGTCTGACTTCCAAATTATCCTATCCCCATGGTGCCTAAAAATGAAATATCCAACGGACAATGGAGTAGGAGAAGTAGAAGGAGACCAGGACATTGCTCGAGACTGCTATGTGACTGAACTTCGCAACAACCACAGGAAGGATAAAGGGAAGGGTGTAGAGGTTGCCCTCTGCACGAAAAGTCTAGAAGCATAGCAACTAAAGAAAGCCCCTCCTCTTCGATATACCAGCGACCCTTTCAATGAATTAGACCCTAGGGACAAAGGGGAGGAGGCCACCGCCGAGCCTGTAGAGGCTATGGAGTTTGTATTTATAGACAAGCACGATTCAAGTAGACTATTGAAAATTGGGTCCCAACTAAAAGCAGAGTTGAAGGAACAACTCATCGATTTTCTCCGCCACAACTTGGATGTATTCGCATGGTCACACGCTGACATGACCGGAATCTCCCCCAACATAGCATGCCATGTATTAAACATTGATCCTACCAAGGCGCCCATAAAACAAAAAAAGAGAAGTATGGGGGCAGAGCGGTCAGCAGCCCTCGACGAAGAAGTAAAGAATCTGCTCGCCAATGACTTCATACGAGAAGCCATCTACCCGGAATGGATCGCTAACCCAGTGCTGGTAAAGAAGGCTAATGGGAAGTGGCGAACATGCATTGACTTTTCCAACCTAAACAACGCCTGCCCAAAGGATTGCTTCCCACTTCCCCGAATCGACCAGCTTGTAGACAGCACAGCCGGGCACGAGCTCTTATCTTTTATGGACGCATACTCAGGGTATAACCAAATTCCTATGCATGCTCCCGACCAAGACCACACTAGTTTCATCACCGATCGGGGTTTATACTGCTATAAGGTAATGCCCTTCGGACTTAAAAATGCAGGAGCCACCTACCAGCGCCTCGTCAACAAGATGTTTGCGGGGCTAATAGGGCAAACTATGGAAGTATACGTGGATGACATGCTGGTAAAGTCAAGGAAAGCCGACGATCACGTAAGCCACCTAGGCGAGATGTTTCAAGTACTTCGACAGTATGGAATGAAGTTGAATCCTCTAAAATGCTCCTTCGGAGTGTCATCAGGAAAGTTCTTAGGATTCATCGTCCATGCCAGAGGGATTGAAGCAAACCCTGAACAAGTCCGAGCGCTAAGGGATATCAAGATACCTTCCACTCGGAAGGAAATGCAAAGCCTGAATGGAAAAGTGGCCGCCCTAAGCCGATTCATCTCCAAATCAACGGACAAGTGTGTCCCATTTTTCGAAGCTCTAAAGAAAGACAAAGGAAAGTTTGAATGGACCGACGAATGCCTGACCGCTTTCCTTAACTTAATCGAACACCTCCAGAAACCACCGGTACTCTCGACTCCAAGCGAAGGCGAAGAATTATACCTATACCTTGATGTGTCATCTCACGCCCTAAGCGTTGCCTTGGTAAGGGAAGACAACCGCACGCAGCGGCCAGTTTACTTCGTCAGTAAGAGGTTTACGGGGGCAGAAGTCAGATATCCTAAACTTAAGAAGCTAGCATACTGTTTACTAATCACATCTCGGAAACTGCGTCACTACTTCCAGTCCCATTCCATCAAAGTTCTGACCGATCAGCCACTGAGGCAGGTACTCCACCGTCCCGACACTTCTGGGCGACTACTTAAATGGTGCATCGAACTAAGTCAGTATGATATCACCTATCACCCTCGCACCGCCATCAAGGGACAAGCCATGGCTGATTTCATTGCAGAATTCACTACCAACAAAGATAAGGAGCAATTGGAAATAGCAGAAGACATCAAGTGGAATCTCTTTGTGGATGGTGCATCGAACGAACAAGGCTCGGGGGCAGGTGTGGTAATAATCACTACCAGGGGAAACAAACTGCACTATGCTATAAGGTTGGGGTTCGCTGCTGTTGGGTACGTTTATACCACCACTGAATCAGAATGAGGAAGTAGACACCGAACCATTCGGTACCGAACCGAAGCAAGGAACGAACTACCGGACCAGAAGCATGCTACCGGACCAGATCTCATCTCCCATCTCCCACCGGACCAAGGTCCCACCGAACCAACCATCTACCACCGGACCAAGGTCCCACCGAACCACCTGCCTCCGATCCATCTCCACTGCCTACCGGACCAGACTTCACCGAACCAACTGCAAAGCATCCCTACCAAATCAACCTCCACCGAACTAGAGTTCTACCGAACCAGCCACCCTCCATGCACTACCGATCCAAGCACTGCCGAACCAAATTTGCCAGGCCAGATTGTATCAGCCCGGGCCCATCAGCAGCTGTATACATCCAAGACCCCTACCCCCAACCTCACTCTATAAATAGAGGGGCAGGGGTACAACAATGGGGGACAAGTTTGAGAGCTCAAGCACGGAGAGAACTTTCAAACAACTTTCTTTTACTTGTATCAAAGCTTTGTACTTGTAATCAAAATAAGAGAAGAGAAATAACATATAAAGTGGACGTAGGCACATTCTGGCTGAACCACTATAAATCTGCGTGTCTTTTTACAGTTTAGCCCCTGCTTTTCATATATTTGCATAAATCACCCAAATCACTAAGAACAACATAAGATCTACTAAATCATACAACTTTGAGGTGTTTGTCCATTTTTTGTGCGAACATTTTTGGTGCTTTCATTGAGAACTAGAAGCTCGAAGCTTCAGCTTCTTCCACTTAACCTTTTTCCTAACAGCATCATCCATCGTTTGGAAAACATGCCTCCCAGGTAGAAAAAAGATGTTAACAAAGGAAAAAACATCGCTTCCAGTAGTCTTCCAGATCCAGCGGTCACGGACCAAGTAAATCTGTCTCCTCCAGCAGCAGTACCAGATGAAGGGCAGGCTAATCCGGCTACTCCTGCCGCAGAACAGCCTGCAGCGATTACTAGAGCAGATCTAGACAGGGTTGTGGTTGAAGTAACTAACCGCTTCACGTCCCAGCAGGAAGCCTTGGTGGACCATCTCATGTCACGCTTAAGGGATGCTGAAGAGTCCAACCGCAACACCGAATCATGGGGTGAGTCCCAGTCTGGAGGATCTCAGAGACAACAAAGGTCTTCCTTCCTCGAAGGAGCTAACGGCAGAAGCAGCCATGGTAGGAGCCGAGACCGAGCTCAGCACAAAGTTAGGCCTGAGGAAACGCTTGGAACCGAACCCAACATGGGAGGTACCGAACGGAGGCCAACTGTAGCTGAACCTGTCATACTGCCTAACCACGAAAACACCAATGAACGGGGCCGAGCTAGAGTCCAGCCCGAAGTTGGACCCGAGGAAGTGCTTAGATCAGAACCCAGCAGGGGAAGATCAAGGCAAGGGCCAACTGTAGCTGACCCTAGCATGCTCCCAGAAGACCAAAGGCAGCCACTGGAGAATATTAGGAACGATAGGCGATACCATCCCTACAGGTCATCTGGGCGGAATCAATCCCACAGAGAAGAACCGAACTCATTTTTATCTGCTCCAAATTCTGATGAAAGGATGGCACGCTTGTTCAGAGAGTGCGTCCAACGGGATCAAAGAAACCGAGGAATAGGCGCTAGGGTAACCAGCCCTTTCGCCCGCAATATTGAAATTGCCATCACCCCCCGAGAATGGAAAATGCCAACAATGGAACCTTACAAAGGAACCTCTGACCCCGTTGTACACTTACAGAGATACACACAGCATATGCTCATGAGTGGAGCAACAGAAGGAGTGCTGTGCAAATGCTTTCCGCTATTCTTAGCAGATCTGGCTACCTCATGGTTCTGCCATCTACCCCAAGGATCCATCAGCTCATGGGAAATGTTGAAAGAAAAATTCATCAGCCAATTCCGCATTCATGTGGAACAACCCAAGGATGCTTATTACTTATCTAGTATCAAGCAGAAACCTGGAGAGAAAATGCAGCAATATCTAACCCGATTCAATGCCGCAGTAGTCGCAGTCCAAGATGCCGATGAGAAGCTTATCTGAATGGCCCTATGTAGTGGCGTGCATCCGGATACTAAATTTGCTAGAAGATTGACCAAAGAAAAACCAGCTACTTTACCCGATTTCTTCCACGAAGCTGGGAAATATATGAGACTTGAAGACGCTGCCACTGAGAGGCAGACATGGCAACAGAATAAGGCAGCTCACGGCAACACGCCCGCTGTAGCAAAGGACGTTTGAAGAAATGATTCTAGAGACAACTCTGGGGGCAAGAAGGGAGAAAAGCGTCTATAGCGGCCAGGACCGAGATTTGACGCTTACACCCCGTTGAATAAAACGATTAAAAACATCTTTCTGGCCCACCTTAAGCAAGGACACCTTAGATTTTGTCAAAAAGTGTGACAGATGTCAGAAGTTCGCTAAGATTCTGCGGCTACCAACGACTGAGATTACTCAAATGACCAACCCTTGGCCCTTTGCAGTATGGGGAATTGACTTAATCGGCGAGCTGCCAATAGGCCGAGGCGGGGCAAAATATGCTATAGTGGCAGTCGACTATTTCACCAAAGGGTGGAAGCAGAACCTCTGAATAAAGTATATTCAACAAAAATTATTAACTTTTTGATCAAAAATGTTCTGTGCAGGTACGGAGTCCCACTCAAAATCATATCAGACAATGGGCTTCAGTTTGACAGCGAGGAATTCGCTGACTGGTGCCAAGAGCACGGAATTCACAAAAGCTTCTCATCCGTAGCGTATCCCCCAAGCAAACGGACAAGTCGAGGCCGTCAACAAAATTCTGAAAACTCTAATAAAAAAGAAGCTCGAAAAGTCAAAGGGCGCTTGGGTGGACAAACTCCCTACGGCACTGTGGGCCTATCGCACATCTTTCAGAACATCGACGGGGCATACCCCTTTCTCTTTGGCATACGGATCGGAGGCTATGCTCCCAGTTGAAACCATTGTGCCTTCCCACCGTAGGGTCCACTATAACCCAGAAGAAAACGAAGAACTCCTTTACATGTCTTTGGATCTAATTGAGGAGAGAAGAAATAATGCAGCCCTCAAAGCAGCAGCCCACAAGCAAAAAGTGGCAGCACAATACAATTCCAAAGTCAAGCATCGTACCTTATGAGAAGGGGATCATGTCCTCAAGCGAATCTTCCCTCGCCCCGGAGCACTAGATCCAATCTGGGATGGTGTAATTCATAAAGATCTCCACAATGGAGCTTATATTTTGTCAACAGTGGACGGGGAGGTGTTCCAGAGGGCATGGAACATCCAACACCTTCGTCGATACTTTTCTTAACTTGTACTGCCCATATAAAGTGAATTAACAAAGAGAATCAGTGGACGTAGGCATTTTCGTGCCGAACCACTTTTAAAAAAACTTGTCTCTTTTTAACTTGTTCCTTCATATCTTGGCTGCTTGTTAACTTTATCCTTTTCTGTTGAACAAAATCCTGTGCAAATAGCATTTTCATTCAAGGCGCTCCACAGCGCGACTTCTCCTGGACAAGACCTAACAGGTACTATACGAATCTATGCCCTCGCCAATGAGACACTTTTGCTCCGGCATCCCTCTGCTGCGGGTTAACTCATTGCTCGCGACGGCCCTTAAAGCCAACTGTAATGAGCCGATTATAAGCCACCGAGAAGGCTGACTATAGCCGAGGCAGCTCATTACGGCGTTCGGCTCGCCGGCAACTGTGAACCGATTATAAGCCCCAACATAAGGTGTGGTCAGCCAGGGGCAGTTCACGGTTGACGATCGGCACCCACGCTAGCCGGCCACAGTAAATCGAATAATACCCACGATTATGGGCCATAATGGCCCGGGTAGTTACTGTGCGCGATCTCGGCTCCGATGTGTCTTAAGTGCGACTGTGGTAAAAAAGAATTAACTCCCCGCGGAGGCGTAAGATGGGTGACAAATGTCTCCAAGACCCACAGCTAGGGAAAGTGACTACAAAGCCCATTTGCCACGAACTTAAGCACATCAAAGGCCTTCCGTGATTGGAAGTTTTACTATTTCACATATTTCAATTTTACTTATGAAACTTTTCTCCTATCCTCTGTAACAATCCCTGAAGTGCAGGACACAAAACAGGAGACACTCATTAATAGAAGCGGATACTCACAGCAAGATACTGGACCGCATCCCTTACTCGGTCACACAGGATATTCAAAGCTGCCATCTACAAGCAAAATATAAAGGGCGGTATTTCCTTCTTTCATATATGCCTATAATTTGTTCACACCTCACGCTAACACTGCAAGTCATGAAATTATGTTTTAAACAAGAACTTGACGTCAAACACAATTTAATTACATGAATATGCATAGCTATATTTCTCATACATCATGTCAAGATAGCAAAAACATTCAAAAGACAACAGAATCAGCTTAAGTTAAAGAATTACACATCAAGAATAGTGTTGTTTATTACAAGTAGCATAATTACAACCTTAGAGTTACGTTACTATTTTGAGACTAACATATACAACAATGTCAAGTCCACAAAATGATATCCAGGTCCAATCAAGGAGCCGGCTGCGTCGGAGTTTTCTCCTTGTCCCGTTGCCCACCTGTCCGATCAGAGAAAGAATTCATTAGTGATCAGCAACCAAATTAACGGAAAGACTAGAAAGGAAGATTTACCAGCATCTGCTCCTTGATCATCTTGATCATCATCCTCTACTTGCACACCTGCCTCCTCAGCTGCAAGCAACCGCATGCCCTCCTTCACCGCCACCTTCTCCTCCTTGGTAAACTGGGCGGTAACCACATCCATCCTGAAGGCCACACCACCCTCCTTATCCGCCTCAGCGTTGGCCTCCTCTAGAGCCCTGAGATAGATCCTAGCCATAACCCGGAGGTAATCATCCATCCAGGACAAGTTACCCTGCCTCCAAGTACGAAAATACATATCCTGGAGCATCCCATCCATCATCCCCTCGTTCTCTTCAAACTCCCTCATTCGGACCTCAGAAGCCCGCAGCTTTGCAACAACAGCATCCCTCTCCGATCGATACCGTAAACGGTCAGCCTGAAGGGACCTCCTCATCGCCACCATCTCCTCCTTCGACTTGGCCTGAGCAAGCTCCGCGGCCTCAAGTCTCCCCGATAGTTCCTCTACCCGCTCGAGGTCCGCTTGCCGAACCTCATCCACCGTGGCAATGGCCATGTCAATCTGCTCCTTACAGACAGCCTCCGTCCTCCGCAACTCTACCCTACTAGCCTCTTCAATAGTCTTCCTCAATTGTCTGGATGCGGCCTCATGCCGGGAGATTTGGATGGCTTGGTCGGCGAGTTGTTTAGCCTGGTTGGAAACCATCAACCTTAGCCGAATGTTGGCGCTTCCTATCTCTTCCCCAGCCTTAACCAATCGAGCATGGTGCCCCATCAATTTTCTGGTCTCCTCAGCAACCCGGTCCATATTTTCCTTAGCCTCGTCCCCCAGAGTTACGACCCAGGTAGTAAGCAGATCAAGGTCTAGGGACTTAGCTTCGTCAAGAACCCGTACCATAGGATTACGAGGAAGGAGATGCTCACCAGTAACCTCATCGAAGGAGATGTCGTGAGATGCCGGGTCCAGGTCCGGATGACCCGCAAACGGATTGCGAACTAAGCCAGGATGATCTATCGGGATGACGGTTGGATTCTCAGACAGATGGAGGGAAGGTTTAAACTCGGTGTCCTCCTCCTTAATATCATGAATAGGCTGGAGTGGGGCCAGAGGACCAGGAAGAGATTCGAATGTAGACCGACTCCTCTTCTTCTTTTGTATATCTTCTTCAATAACTCCAAGAAGTGGACGATAACCGACTACGTCTCCAGGATGGTTAGTAGGAGGCTTCGGCTTGGCGGAAGCTTTGAGGAGTTTGTATTGTTCAAGCCTGTGCCAAAGATCTGAGGTCTTGGCCGTTTTGCCTGCTCCTGGAATGAAAACCCAGTGTCACCAACATGTATTGAGCCATCATTCAATAATTAAAAAGAGTAAAGAGAAATTCACCTTGAACCGCAGAAGTTGCCTCAGTAGAAGCACTCCCAGAAGATAAATCGACGCCAGTCCCAGCCTTATCAGCTTTCTTGGATTTCTCCGTTTCCTCCAACTCTTCGAAGGCTTGGCGGAGAGCGTCATCTGTCCACTCTTGAATCACGCCTGCCTGCCCAGGGGGCAAAGCCCCGGTGCCATCACCACCCTGTCCTTCGCCACCATCATCACCATGGCGATCACCGTCACCCTCACTACCACTTCTGCTCTCCGCCTCACCTCCTTCGTCCTTACCCTTTTCCCCCTCCACTTTTTCCTCCTCCTGAACATCCGGATGTGTGCTGGGAGAGGGTCCATCGGACTTCTTGAGTTTCTTCCCCCCGGCAACTGGATGCATCGAGAAGGGTCTCCTTTTTGCTGCTTTTCGTCGTGGCCCATCCTGTAGCTTTTGCAGCTCTCTCCTCCGCCGTGTCTCTCTGCTTAACCACGGACTGATGTGGAAGGATCAGGTTGTGCCCCAGAAGTGTAGCATTCCTGATCAAGTAAGAAGCCGACCTATCCCTTCCCGTAATGGCCTCCATTTCCACTGCCGTCTGAACCAGGCGATCATTCTACACGACTGCAAAGCCACCTGTCGCTAGCAAGGAATAAAAAAACATGAGAAGAAGCATTGCAGTCAGAACAGAAATCATAAATAAACTTCGACTTACAGCCTGAGGTGAAGCGACGGATGAAAACAGAGTCATCCTTAACAAAAAACCATTCTTTCTTAAACATGCTGAACTTCGAACATAAGTCCAGGACTGGCTTGAAAGATACGGCTGATTCCAAGCTAATGTATGGAGACCCCTTCTTATAGCCTCTCAGATTGTACAAATACCGGATCTCCCGGTTGGAGGGAGGACGCCCGTATCTCCTTTGGAAAATGACAAACAGGCTCACCAGAATGGCGTAAGAGTTAGGCTGAAGCTGGAATGGAGCCACCTTCAGATATGTGACAAAGCTGACTATCCAGGCATTGAGAGGCGGGATGGCACCACACATACAGTGATACCTACTATAAGCAAAGTAGCCTTCAGGGGGGTCATACGGCATCACTCCCTCCCCCGGCAATAGCATGCGTGCTTTGTCAATCCCAAATGAGCGAGAAATAAGATCAAGCTGCTCGCCTTTGAGTGAGCTAGGGAAACAATCAGGGGGCGAGTTCGGAAGCTCCTAAGGACCATATCCATCTACCAATGATCTCGGAGTGGGCCCATAACGTCCCGGTCCTGACTGGACTGGGGGCACGGCAGAAGGCTCTTCTCTGTCCTGGGATTTCTTCTTTTCTGATCGGGTTTCCACTTTATGAGACATTTATCTGCAAACACAAAAAAGCACGTTGTTAGAACGAAAGATGTAGAAATATAAAACAAGCAAGTGTATGATGTCTGAAGTTTAACATGTAGTTCGAAACATAAACTCATTCGGTATTGAAAGTTTTCATGTCCATTCGGCATTGAAAATCTTTAGGTTCATTCGGTAAAATAAAGAAATTCAACCTTAAAAAGTCGTTCGGCAGAAGAGAACTTACCTGGTCCGGCAGCTAAGATTGGACCGGCACAATAATTGAGTCGGCAGTTCAAAATTTAACTCAACTGTTTCGGTCGGTAAGGAATGACGAAGGCATGTGGCTCCTACTTATAGAGGAAGGTTGGATAGCCGGACCAGCCGGTTCGGTCCTCGGGCCGAATATGGTCGTCCAAACTGAAACAAAGCACGACTTATGATAGCATATGCCCTACTTTGGGGGGAAAATGTTGGGTACGTTTATACCACCACCGAATCAGAATGAGGAAGTAGACACCGAACCATTCGGTACCGAACCGAAGCAAGGAACGAACTACCGGACCAGAAGCATGCTACCGGACCAGATCTCATCTCCCATCTCCCACCGGACCAAGGTCCCACCGAACCAACCATCTACCACCGGACCAAGGTCCCACCGAACCACCTGCCTCCGATCCATCTCCACTGCCTACCGGACCAGACTTCACCGAAACAACTGCAAAGCATCCCTGCCGAATCAACCTCCACCGAACTAGAGTTCTACCGAACCAGCCACCCTCCATCCACTACCGATCCAAGCACTGCCGAACCAAATTTGCCAGGCTAGATTGTATCAGCCCGGGCCCATCAGCAACTGTATACATCCAAGACCCCTACCCCCAACCTCACTCTATAAATAGAGGGGCAGGGGTACAACAATGGGGGACAAGTTTGAGAGCTCAAGCACGGAGAGAACTTTCAAACAACTTTCTTTTACTTGTATCAAAGCTTTGTACTTGTAATCAAAACAAGAGAAGAGAAATAACATATAAAGTGGACGTAGGCACATTCTGGCTGAACCACTATAAATCTGCGTGTCTTTTTACAGTTTAGCCCCTGCTTTTCATATATTTGCATAAATCACCCAAATCACTAAGAACAACATAAGATCTACTAAATCATACAACTTTGAGGTGTTTGTCCATTTTTTGTGCAAACAGCTGCCACCAACAACGACGCAGAATATGAAGCAGTGATAGCCGGACTAGAACTTGCCGTAGAAATCGGAGCCAATTCTTTGTGTCTTCATAGAGATTCTCTACTTATTGTTAATCAAATACTAGGAGAATTCCAAGCTCGAGAAGAACGACTCATAGCATATTTAAAGAAGACCAAGTTACTTCTCAGCCGATTGGACCACTACTTAGTCAAACACATTCCTTTGGAAGAGAACCAAGAGGCCGACGAATTGGCAAAGCAAGCAAGTGTGAGAGACAGCGCCATCTTCGGAGCAGTAACCATCTCAAAGCAACTGACCCCAAGTTTTGAGCAAGTGAATCTGATAGCTGCAACCAAAGAAGCAACTTGGATGACTCCCATCCGAGACTACTTACAAAACGACACACTACCCAACAGGCGTAACGAAGTCAAGAAAATCTTGAGAAAAGCTTCCCGCTACACAATACAAGAAGACATCCTCTATCGACGTGGATTCTCTAACCCGTTATTAAGGTGTGTCGCTAGGAGGGAAGCCAGGGAAATCTTATCCAACATTCATCAAGGAAGCTGCGGAGATCACACCAGAGGACAAACATTAGCAAAAAAGACACTCCGATATGGATACTTCTGGCCCACCTTAAGCAAGGACACCTTGGATGTCGTCAAAAAGTGTGACAGATGCCAGAAGTTTGCTAAGATTCCGCGGCTACCAACGACTGAGATTACTCAAATGACTAGCCCTTGGCCCTTTGCAGTATGGGGAATTGACTTAATCGGCGAACTACCAATGGGCCGAGGCGGGGCCAAATACGCTATAGTGGCAGTCGACTACTTCACCAAATGGGTGGAAGCGGAACCTCTGAATAAAGTATCCTCAGCAAAAGTTATTAACTTCTTGATCAAAAATGTTCTGTGCAGGTACGGAGTCCCACTCAAAATCATATCAGACAATGGACTTCAGTTTGACAGCGAGGAATTCGCCAACTGGTGCCAAGAGCACGGAATTCACAAAAGCTTCTCATCCGTAGCGTATCCCCAGGCAAACGGACAAGTCGAAGCCGTCAACAAAATTCTGAAAACTCTAATCAAAAAGAAGCTCGAAAAGTCAAAGGGCGCTTGAGTGGATGAACTTCCTACGGCACTATGGGCCTATCGCACATCTTTCAGAACATCAACGGGGCACACTCCTTTCTCTTTGGCATACGGATCGGAGGCTATGCTCCCAGTTGAAACCATTGTGCCTTCCCACCGTAGGATCCACTATAACCCAGAAGAGAACGAAGAACTCCTTCACATGTCTTTGGATCTAGTTGAGGAGAGAAGAAATGATGCAGTCCTTAAAGCAGCAGCCCACAAACAGAAAGTGGCGGCACAATACAACTCCAAAGTCAAGCATCGTACCTTACAAGAAGGGGAACTTGTCCTCAAGCGAATCTTCCCTCGCCCCGGAGCGCTAGACCCAATCTGGGATGGACCATATGTAATTCATAAAGATCTCCACAACGGAGCCTATATTTTGTCAACAGTGGACGGAGAGGTGTTCCAGAGGGCATGGAACATCCAACACCTCCGTCGATACTTTTCTTAACTTGTATTGCCCATATGAAGTGAATTAACAAAGAGAATCAGTGGACGTAGGCATTTTCGTGCCGAACCACTTTAAAAAACCTTGTCTCTTTTTTAACTTGTTCCTTTATATCTTGGCTGCTTGTTAACTTTATCCTTTTCTGTTGAACAAAATCCTGTGCATACAGCGTTTCAATTCAAAGCACTCCACAACGCAACTTCACCTGGACAAGACCTGATAGGTACTATGCGAATCTATGCCATCGCCAATGAGACACTTTTGCTCCAGCACCCCTCTGCTGCGGGTTAACTCATTGATCGCGATGGCTCTTAAAGACAACTGTAATGAGCCGATTATAAGCCACCGAGAAGGCCGACTATAGCCGAGGCAGCTCATTACGGCGTTCGGCTCGCCGGCAACCGTGAACCGACTATAAGCCCCAACATAAGGTGTGGCCAGCCAGGGGCAGTTCACGGTTGACGATCGGCACCCACGCTAGCCGGCCACGGTAAATCGAATAATATCCATGATTACGGGCCATAATGGCTCGGGTAGTTACTGTGCGCGATCTTGGCTCCAATGTGCCTTAAGTACGGCTGAGGTAAAAAAGAATTAACTCCCCGCGGAGGCGTAAGATGGGTGACAAATGTCTCCAAGACCCACAACTAGGGAAAGTGACTACAAAACCCGTTTGCCACGAACTTAAGCACATCGACGGCCTTCCGTGATTGGAAGTTTTTACTATTTCCTATATTTCCATTCTATTTTTAAAACTTTCCTCTTATCCTCTATAACGATCCCTAAAGCACAGGTCACAGAATAGGAGGCATTCACAAATGAGACCGGATGGCCGGGCACTCGACCACATTTTCATACTCAGTCACGCTAAAGCCGCCGTCTACAACTAAAGAAGGAGGGACGGTATTTTATTTTTGTGTGCCTAAAAACATAGCTATAGTTTATTCGCACATCACGTTAGTATTACAAGATATGAAATTATACTTTAAGCAGGAACTTAGCATCAAATACCACTGAATCACAAGTACACGCATAGCTATATTTCTTATTCAGCACATTATCATAAGTTAAGAATTACATGCCGAAAATCAAATATCTTATTACAAGTAGCACCATTATAACTTGAAAGCCATGTTACTGTTTCAAAACCAACATGTGTAACAGTATCGAGTCAACCAAAAGAGACATCCAGGTCGAATCAGGGAGCTGGCTGCATTGGATCTTTACCCTTATCTTGTTGGTGTTGACCGCCTGATCAGGCAAGAAGAGAAATCATTAGTGATAAGCGACAGAGTTAACGAAAGAAGAAACTAATGAAGAAGGGGTTACCAGCAACTTCCCCTTGATCGTCTTGTTCGTCATCCCCTACTTCCACACCTGCCTCTTCAACCGCAAACAACCGCATCCCCTCCTTCACCGCTATCTTCTCCTCCTTGGTGAACTGAGCGGTAACCGCATCCATCCTAAAGGCCGCTCCACCCTCCTTATCCGCCTCAGCCTTGGCCTCCTCTAAAGCCCTGAGGTAAATCCTAGCCATAACCCGGGGGTAGTCGTCCATCCAAGATAAGTTGCCCTGTTTCCAAATGCGAAACTACAAATCCTACAGCATATCATCCATCATCCCCTCATTTTCCTCAAACTCCCTCATACGAGCCTCAGAAACCGATAGCCTTGCAATGGCAGCATCCCTTTCCAGTCGGTATCGCGAGAAGTCAGCCTGAAGGGACCTCCTCATCGTCTCCATCTCCTCCTTTAGCCTGACCTGAGAAAGCTCTACGGCTTCAAGCTTCCCCGACAGCTCCTCTACCTGCTCAAGATCCGCCCTCCGAACCTCGTCCACTGTCGAGATGGCCATATTTATCTGCTCCTTGCAAGCAGCCTCCATCTTCCGCAATTCCGCCTTACTAGCCTCCTCCATAGTCTTCCTCAACCGCCCGGAGGCAGCCTCATGCTGAGAAATCTGAATGGCCTGATCAACAAGCTGTTTGGCCTGGTCCAAAACCATCAATCGTTGTCGGATGTTGGCACTCCCAATCTCCTCTCCAGCCTTAACCAGCCGGGCATGATGCCCCATCAGCTTCCTAGTCTCCCCCGCCACCCTATCAATATTAGCCTTGGCCTCATCTCCCATGGTAACTATCCGAGTGGTAAGTAAATCGAGGTCTAAGGACTTAGCCTCATCAAGCACCCGTACCATGGGATTGCGGGGAAGAAGGTGCTCTCTGGTAACCTCGTCGAAGGTAATATCATGGGAACTTAGACCCAGATCAGGATGACCCGCAAATGGATTACGAGCCAAGCCAGGACGATCAATCTGAGTAACAGTAGGATTTTCAGACGGGTGCGGAGAGAGTGCGAACTCAGTATCCTCCTCCGTGATATCGTGAAGAGGCTGAACTGGGGGCTGAGGACCAAGTAAAGGTTCGGATAAGGGATGACTCCTTTTCCTCTTTTGAATACCCTCTTCAATAACCCCGAGAAGAGGACGGTAGCCGACTACATCCCTGGAATGGTGGGTCGAAGGCTTCGGCTTGGTGGAAGCTTTGGAGAGCTTGTATTGTTCAAGCCTGTGCCGAAGCTCTGAGGCCTTGGCCGTTTTACCTGCTCCTGATATGAAGAACAAGTATCACAAGCTTACATTGATCCATAATTCAAGAAACGCGTTAAATTAAAAGTTAAAAGAAAAAATAAAAAGGAAACACATCTGTTATACAAACCCGGGGGAGGAGTAGGATACTGCAATAAGTCCTGGATTTCGTTCCAGGACGGGAGCGGATCATAAAATATTCCTAAATCCTTATCATGAATGGAGCCTGCAGAAGTCAAAAGTTCACCTTGAGTCATCGGAGCCACCTTTGCTGGAATAGTCTGGGAAGACACGCTTGCACCGGTCTCGGCCTTGTGAACTTTCCCGGATTTCTCTACCGAAGCCGATTCTCCGTCCAGCCCCTCGAAAGCTTGGCGGAATGCATCATCCGTCCACTCCTGAATCTCGCCTGCTTGCCCAGGAAGCAAGGCCCCGATGCCATCGCCACCATCACCACCTTCCCGGTCATTTCCACCCTCACCTCTCTCCTCCTCCACATCTTCCTCCCCTTGAGTAATTGGACAAGTGCTGGGGGAAGGACCATCCGACTTCTTAAGTTTCTTACCTCCGACAACGGGAGGTTTCGTGAAAGGTTTCCTCTTACCACTCTCTATTGTGACACCTCCCTTAGCTTGAGCAGCCGCCCTCTCCTCCGCCGTTTCCCTCTGCTTGACTACTAACTGCTGTGGAAGGATCAAATTATACTCCAGAAGGATCTCAAATTGTACAAATACCGGATCTCCCGGTTGGAAGGAGGACGCCCATATCTCCTCTGGAAGATGACGAAGAGACTCACCAGAATGGCATAAGAGTTGGGTTGAAGCTGGAATGGAGCCACCTTTAGATATGTAAGAAAGCTGACTACCCAAGCATTAAGAGGCGGGATGGCACCACACATGCAGTGGTATCTGCTGTAGGCAAAGTACCCTTCGGGAGGGTCATATGGCATAACTTCTCTCCCTGGCAACAGCATGCGCGCCCTATCAATTCCGAAAGAACGGGAGATGACATCAAGCTGCTCTTCCTTGAGGGAGCTGGGAAAGCAATCGGGCGGGGAGTTCAGAAGCTCCTGAGGGCCGTACCCGTCCACCAGTGATCTCGGGGTAGGTTCGTGACGTTCCAGTCCTGGCTGAGCAAGGGGCACTGAGGAAGGTTCTCTTTCGCCCTGGGACTTCTTTTTATCTGATCGAGTTTCCGCTTTTCGAGACATTTATCTACAACGCAAGAAAAGCACATTATTAGAACAAGGAGAGGTAAAGATACGGACAAGCGAGTGCGTACAATCCGGGGTTTTCGTTTGTGATTTAAAAAAAATGCCCGAGAGGCCTGGGAGTACATTCGGCATTCCCAATACTACAAGTTCATTCGGCATTCCCAATACTACGAGTTCATTCGGCATCCCCAATACTACAGTTCATTCGGCATTCCCAATACTGCAGTTCTTTCGGCATTCCCAATATCAGAACTCATTCTACACTCAAGTACTTATGGTGCAGATTCATTCGGTAATTCAAAACATGAGAACCATTCGGTAACTACCTGATTTGGTAGTCGAGGATGATCCGGCAATAACTTTGATTCGGCAGACGAGAATTTCAATTTGGCTGTCTTCAAACGGTAAGGGATGGTAGAGACACAAGTCCCATACTTATAGGGGGAGGTTGTTTGACCAGACCAGACGGTTCGGTTCTCAGGCCGAATGAGTTCGACAAACTAAAACAAAGCACAACATATGTTAAACATATGCCCTGCTTTGGGGGGGGGCAAATGTTGGGTGAATTTTCATCACCGGACCAACACCTACCGAACCAAAACGTCTCCACATCAATACCGAACCAGCATCACCGGTTCAACCAACGAACGAAGCAACGCCGATCCACTCGTCTCCTTCCTCCGGACCAACTCCATGCCAGCCCAATGCCGGACCAAGATGCCGGACCAACTCAACTCCATGCCAGCCTAATGTCGGACCAAGATGCCGGACCAACTCATCTCCATATCAACTCACTGCCGAACCAAGATGCCGGACCAACTCATCTCCATATCAACTCACTGCCGAACCAAGATGCCGGACCAACTCATCTCCATATCAACTCACTGCCGGACCAAGATGCCGGACCAACTCATCTCCATATCAATTCACTGCCGGACCAAGGTGCCGAACCAACTCAATTCCGGACCAACTCAATACCGGACCAACACGTGCCAGGCCAGATCACATCAGCCCAGGCCCACCAGCGGCTATATACATCCCAGACCCCTGCTCCCAACCTGACTCTATAAATAGAGGGGCAGGGGTACAGCAATGGGGACAAGTTTGAGAGCTAAAGCACGGAGAGAACTTTAAAACAACTTTCTTTCACTTGTATCAAAGCTTTGTACTTGTAATCAAAACAAGAGAAGAGAAATAACATATAAAGTGGACGTAGGCATATTCTGGCTGAACCACTATAAATCTGCATGTCTTTTTACAGTTTAGCCCCTGCTTTTCATATATTTGCATACACCTAAATCACTAAGAACAACATAAGATCTACTAAATCATACGACTTTGAGGTGTTTGTCCATTTTTTGTGCAAACATATATGTTATACCCCGATTCCGTACACAATGGAACTAGTATCGGGAGCCAATTCCATCGCATTCAAAAGATAGTTTTTCAAAATCAACTTATTTAAATTAAATTCCTTAAATTAAAATCTACTTGTTTCAGGCTCGCACGGCTAAACGATAAATCCGATCGCTATGAAACTTGAAATCCATTAATAATTCACTATTACGGATCCGATGAAACTTGTTTCGTCGAAATTCGAGAGAGTGCCCAAAAAGACTATTTTTACATGTTAATTAAGACGAGTAATTTCCCAAAGTCAATTTAATCGATTTAAATTCAATTTTAAAAGTTAAAAATCTTCATTCTTATTTAAATAAAATTTAAATCAACTTCCGACATCATTTTTCTTCATATTAAATTCAAGATTCAATTATTTAAACAATTTCCAATATTAAATTTAAACAATTTAGTTACCTAATAAATCATTATACTTGAAATATAAGTTCTTTAACTTTTAAAATGAATTCAAATAATAAAACAACTACTACACTTAGTTCCACTTCTTTTTTTAAAGTATTCCAATAATCCAATTTCGATGAATTTCAATATTAGAATTTCAATAAATCCCAATATTATATTTCAAATAATTTTTAGTTATCAAACAATTATTTTATTTACATCTAAATAATTCAACATTTATTATTTAATCCCAGCGATTGTTTATAAACACATTCAATACATAAAATTTCATCTCAATACTTGTTATTGCCTAAATCATCGAAACTGGTTATTTAAAAAAAATTTCAAGTTCAAATTAAATTAACTACATTGATAAATCATTAAAAAATTTATTTCTAACCATTTTAATTCAATAATTATATTAAATTCAATATTTTAAAATAGTTAAAATATATGGCTCATTACAAAGTACAAACAGTTGTACTTTGGATACAAAATATCTTATAGTCCTTTTGATTACACTTTAATCTTTGAATTGATGAGAGAATACTTTCAAATCAGTTAGTAGATTGTAGAGAATGAATGTAGTAAAGTAGAGATTGAATTTTAATAAATTCAAAGAGTATCGAAAGTGGATTTTATGAAATATATAATGAGAACTTGGAGTAAGAAGAAAGTAGTTAATAAAATTCGTTTTCCAGTCCTCTTTATATAGTGATTGAAGGGATGGTCTATGCGCAAATAGATGCAACCAAAAATCACAATGATTCAAAATTCAAAAGGTATCTCTCCAACGGTCTATATGTTGATATACATAGGTACGGTATGTCGACATACCTTATTAATTTTGGAAAACAATAATTTTTTTGAAGTGTTTAAAATTTCTAATAGTTTGTAAAACTTTTAAAAAATAGTTTTTTTAAATACTTCTAATATACAAAACTCTTTATAAAATATTTGTAAAATTGTACATTAATAAATATAATGTATAGAGAGTAAATAATTTGATAAGATAGTATTCAAAGAATATATGGTTGTTATCCAAAGACTTTGAGAAATAATTCTATTGTTTATTTCCTATGATCTATTATCTTGAACTCTTTGTATCAAACTAACGAGTCTTCAAATATCTTGATCATTTCTGAATCTTGGTCTATAGTCTTTCTACTGATCAGTCTTTAAACTCAATTATCATGTTCTTGTATAAACCTATGTAATATTCTGCAAAATATTCTATACAACTTGTAAGACCATCGGTAACTATATTTATATAGTTGTTGTCATCACAATCAATGTCTGTGGTGTTAACACTTATAACTAAAGAATGTCATGCCCATATATTATATTAGCATATGAATCAAGTGTTGTTATAGTCTTCATTCATAAACGCTTATACGGAAGTCATATTGGCTAAAGTAGAAGAGAGATTCGACATGGTGCTCACCAAGCCTCCATAATTTCTAGCAAGTCAATTTTTATGTCAGCCATACAAAATTAAAATGCCATAAAAATTTAAACATTATTTTTATTAAGTTTGTTATTAGTCCATAATGTATATAAATTAATTTTACATTGGTGGAGATTGAAAATTAGCTAATAACTCATTTATGTTGACTCTCTGGTGTGAACTTGTTCCTTAGTAAATATTTTAACAATTTACATACTGTAGCTTGTACAGACTTTATTATAATCTGCATCTGCGGACACACCAATTCAAAGCTTAAAATGACTTTCGAACTTACGTCGTGCCAAGAAGTAAAATCATCAGGATTTTAGAACATTACATGATCATAGACTAATATAAATCTTAATGCATTCTACAGTTTCAGATCACATAGCAGAAGGAAATAAGATATAAATACTAAAAATAGCCAAATCAAATAATAGTCTTGACAATATGTGGTACATACGACAACTGAAATACTAAAGTTCCTCAATACAATATGATGTCTGATTGGTAATATAATAAAATAAATAGTACTTGGAGAGCAACCGTAAATAATATAACTCCAAGCACCTAGCCTCCCCCTTGATGCACTATGCCAAATAACATGTTGGCATGTCCTCCTGTAGTTGGTATAAAAGAGGAAGAAAAGGAGTGGATCAGACAAAGTCTGTTGAATGAATTGTATTACTAGTATATGGTGTTCACAAGCAATTAACTTCATTTATAACCTACATAACCAAGGGTGTCCGTTTATGTTTAAGTCTTACATATAAAGCATAAGTTACTTGTAACATCCTCCTACTTGGAGGCCCAAAACTAACGGCTACGGATGCTGCAGTCATCCATAGTTATTAATCCTCGGTGACCAAATACGAAGACATTAGATACATTGATACATAGAAATACAAGAATATGGGAAACAATTAAACAACAAACAAATTCCATATTCCATTTCGAAATATTCCAAATTGATTGCATAATCCCAATTTGTAGACCACGTTCAGATAACATATATTTATTACAAAATATGCCAAGAGCGACATATGAAGATGCCCCTTAGTAGATCAAAGTATATAGATATGCAAGAAAACAAATTGCCTTTACTACAAAACACACAATGGAAATAGAAGAACTCTAATAACAAGTTTGCCTCCTACATGTCATCGGAAGCTTTATTCGTCTAAAAGAACACCTGGAAACCCTAACTCTCAACCTACTCAAAATCAATTCAGTACCCGAGAGTTTAAGGGAAAAACAAAAACTTCGAGTTAGACATAAAGCCTGGTATGAATAATAATTTACCATCTCAAACCATTTGGATATTAGTGAGACCTCGCCGCTTAGTGGAATTGGTTTTCCCCTCACTAGTATCCTAAAAACATTTATAAAACCATATACTGTGGTCCTGCATCCACAATGGTTAAAAACATAGTATTTGAAAAATTACGATGATACGCAAAATAAATAAAATCTGGATTACCCATCCCCATTTATTCCGACAATCTGACTCAATTACAGTTTTATGGGTAACCATTAACCTTTTAAATATTTATAGACTATCTGTTCAATTTAATAGTTTTCATGGTATAACTAAGAACCTATTGGTAACTCCAATATCATTTTGCATATCCTAGTTTTCATGGGCTAACAAGGAACCTATTGACTATCTGTCAATATCTTAATCCGAATATAGTTTTCATGGACTAACTACAAACCTACTAGCCCCTGCCAGTATCAAATCATAGTTTTCATGGGCTAATTATGATCCTATTGGCCCCTGCAAATATCATATGTAACGACCCGAAATTTTTATTGGTTTATTTAACGTAGTTTACTGAATTTTGTGAAATTTTAAATAATTGAATTTGGCAATGAAAATTTGATATTTGGTATGCGTCTATTAAAACATAGCAAATGGTAAATTTTCATTGGAAAATATGAAAGTTGTTTTATTGTGTAGTTTTCAATTTCAATTTAAATCGGTTAAATTGATGAAAAATAAATTGTTTTCGATATCTGAATATTTTTATATAATAAAATTTTAAATCATTTTCTGAGTGAGACATCATATTTCGTTTCGCCAAATTTAGACTACTATAGCCCCGTTTATCTTATTTTTGGTGAATATGCTGTAGTTTGGTAGCAAAATATCGAATTTTGTGTTATCCCGCCTTTTTTCAAGGCCGTGACACTAAGGAATTGACTGGGAATCCGAGACAGTCCGTCCGGAAGATCGGTTATACGCAGTTTCCTATGGATACTGGTAAATCTGGTCCGAGTTCGGATCGAGCTATAATTGATGTGGCATGATAAACAAAGCTATGAAAGCCAACGTTCCAAACTTCAAATCAATCCGAGTTCGTATGCTCAAGATATGATCGATGCAACTCAAGTGATCCCATTGTTCGTATCCATCAAGCAACCAGGAAGTAACCTCGTTCGTATCGATCTGTTCGAATCCATTGGGCGCACATAGCTTCGTATCGATCAGGGGAGCACAAGTACATATCCATAGATAGCAGCGTTCTTCGCATCCATCATCTCCAGCTTGTTCTTATTGATCAACCAACGTCCACTTCGTATCCATCGAAACCAAACAAAGCCGCTACGTCGTATCGATCGGCTAGTGATCGATACGAACAAAGCAGTGACGATCGATATGAACATAGCAGTTACGATCAATACGAACAGAGAAGTGGATCGATACGAATAAGGCCAAGCTGGGTCGATACCAACGAGGCGCATCCATAGGGAAGACTCGATCGTTCGACATGAAATGTGGATCGATCCTGAAAGTAAGCGCCATGTCGACTGGCATCACGTGCAGAATCACCGATGTGAAACTGGATGGAAGTTACACGCAGGCCACTAGCCATCAACACACATTGAATCTTGGGCAACCGAGAGTTGGCCCATCAACCAGCCATCAGACTGGACCCTCCTCCCGAGGAGGTGCTACCCCATATCACATTACCGACAACCGCACTACCACTGCTACCAATTTGGGAGTTGATGCTCGGAACCGAACGGATCCGACCCACCGCCAATGCAACCATACTCCTAAGCTTTATGTCCCTGAAGACATAGAACCAAGGAAGCGAGACATGGACCATCGACCGCGACCGACCCCTCCTCGCATTGTGGAACCCGACCACACCTTGGCCCAACATGCACAAAATGTCCTGATGCCGGACATCCCGACGATGATCCGTCAAATGATCCGTGAAAGTCAGGGTCTTACTAATGACGACTGGGGAATATCCCAGAGTCATACCCCTTTTACTAATGAAATACTCTATGCTGAACCACCTCGGCGATTTCAAATTCCGACTTTACCTGTTTACGAAGGGTGCTCTGACCCTAATCAACATATCTTGAAGTATGAATGGTTAATGAATACTGCACGAGATGATGATGCAGTTACGTGCCGAAGTTTCTCGATCTCTCTAGGGGGCATATCAACTATGTGGTTTACCCGTTTACCACCTCGATCTATCTCTTGTTTTGACCAGTTGGCAACAAAGTTTATTAAGCAGTTTCGCATGCATGTCACCAGGCCGAAAGATGTTAATACTTTGTCTAGTGTCACTCAAGCTCCTAGAGAGACACTCAGACGTTATCTGGTGAGATTTCATGCTGCATGCGCTGAAATTAGTAACCCCATTGTTAATTCGATTCTGATGGCACTGACTAAAGGGATTGACCCCGACTCCGAGTTCGGCAACTGGTTGGCCGGAAAACCTCCTGCGTCATTGAACCATTTCTATTCCAAGGCAGCCCAATTCTTGAGAAGGGAAGATGCGAAACAGTCTAGGAAGAAGGATGACGCAGGGCCCAATGTGGAAGGAA
This sequence comes from Allium fistulosum, assembly GCA_030737815.1. Taxonomy (NCBI): domain Eukaryota; kingdom Viridiplantae; phylum Streptophyta; class Magnoliopsida; order Asparagales; family Amaryllidaceae; genus Allium; species Allium fistulosum. Next base: position 777,317,479 of record CM060906.1, read on the forward strand.
TCCATAGCAATGTTGCTGTTAAACAGACCGGGGAGAGTTCCGGAAAAGTACAACTGAATATACAAAATAAACAGAATCAACAAAAAGGCAATGGAAACCAAAACAAGAAACGAGATCAGAATCGTGGGCCACGACGTAGGGCTCCCATGTTTGATAATTATACCCCTTTTGAATACGTTGCTGGAGAATGTGTATTTACAGACGTGTAATACTTTTCAGTATAAGAAACCTGCTCCGAAACAGTCATCAGAGAAACAGATTCAGACAGGGAAGTTTTGTAGATTCTACGAAAGCTACGGCCATAACACGAACGAGTGCCGTCATTTGCAGGATATCATTGAGAAGTTGATACGTGAGAGAAAGTTGGAGCAGTTTGTGCGGGCGCCGAAGTCCGGAGGTGCGGGCCCATCGAATTTGAACCATACGCAAAATCAGACAAGATAGGAGGAACCCGCTCGTACTGGCAGTAGGTTGGTTATAAATACTGTTAGTGGTGGTCCACATCCAGTAGATCGAAGCTGGAGGGAAATGGAGTCATATGCTAGCTCTATCAGGCATGCAGACTTTGAATGTTGTAGTAGTTTGGAAGATGGGGCTCCGGCCAAGCAACATAAAACGATGACTGACGACATCGTATTTCGAGACCGAGATGTCGATAGAGTCGAAGCCCAACCATTGATCCACTTGTCATTTCAGCCCAAATAGGTCTTGCTTGGATGAAGAGGATCCTGGTGGACAGTGGAAGCTCTGTAAATATATTGTTTAAACGAGCTTATGATCAAATGAAAATGGAAGCAAAGGATCTGAGGCCTTGTCAGTACCGTATCCATGGCTTCAATTGAAGCGCGACAATACCCACTGGGATGGTGGTGCTACCAGTGGAATTGGGAATTGCAGAACGCCGGAGAGTCCGGATACTACAATTTGTTGTATTGGATATAGATTCGTCATACAATGCCGTTTTGGGCCGACCGGCCCTAGCCGAGTTCAGGGCTGCCATCGCCCCTTGGTGTCTGACTTTAAAATTCGCTACCGACAATGGAGTCGGAGTTGATCAGGGAGACCAGGCTGCTGGACGAGCTTGTTATGTTGCTGAGTTGCGGGAGGCACAACGAAAAGAAAAGGGAAAGGGCGTAGATGAATCTATCTGCATCTGCTTTGCTGAGAATTGACAATTGATGCCTGGGCCCAGGCCCAGGCACCCCAACCAATTCCCAAGGGATCCTGACCCGAGAGATACTGAAAATGAAGATGAAAGTAAAGATAGTCAAGCTTCCCCGGCCGAAATAATGATCGATGTTCCGATCGACGATAATGACGATTCTAGAATGATAAAGGTTCGATCTCAGCTAAGCCAACAGATGCAAGAGGAATTGGTTGAATTTCTCCGGGCAAACCTCGATGTGTTTGCCTGGACGCACTCTGACATGTGTGGGATCTCGCCGGACATCGCGAGCCACATATTGGATATTGACCCGCGGCATGTCCCGGTCAAACAAAAAAGGCATGGTATGGATCCAGAGAGATCTACCGCCCCTAAAGAAGAGGTAGAAAAGCTCAAATTGAACAGGTTTATCCGAGATGCATTATATTCGAAATGGGTGTCAAATCATGTACTTGTCCGAAAGCCAAACGGGAAATGGAGAACATGCATCGATTACTCAGACTTGTAAAGCTTGCCTTAAAGACAGTTTTCCACTTCCCTGGATCGATCAGCTCGTAGACTCAACAGCTGGGCATGAGCTCTTATCCTTCATGGATGCATATTCTAGCTACAATCAAATACCCATGCACTTGCCCGACCAGGAGCATACCAGCTTCGCAACCAATATGGGGCTTTACTTCTACAAAGTTATGCCTTTTGGACTCAAGAATGCTGGGGCAACTTATCAACGGTTAGTTAATCGAATGTTTGCTAACCAGATTGGAAAAACCATGGAGGTGTATGTGGACGACATGCTCGTGAAGTCGCGATTCTCCACTGATCATATTAAAGACCTGGAGTAAATGTTTAATATCCTCCGAGAATATAGAATGAACCTCAACTCGTTGAAATGTCACTTTGGGGTTGCATCCGGAAAATTCCTTGGGTTTATCGTCAACGCTCGAGGGATCGAAGTTAATCCTGAAAAGATATGGGCAATCAGAAATCTGGAAACTCCAAGAACTATAAAGCAAGTTCAAACCCTCAACTAGAAAGTAGCAGCGCCGAGCAAGTTCATCTCGAAATCCACTGACAAATGCATTCCCTTCTTTGACCTGATCAGAAAAGGGAAACGGAACTTCGAATGGACTACGGAATGTGAGGGCGCATTCCGAGCACTAGTTCAACATCTTTCTACACCACCCGTTCTGTCAAAGCCTATTGATCACAAAAGGTTGTACATCTACTTAGCAGTGTCGGAAAACGTGATCAGCGCTGCCCTAAATCGAGAGGAAGACCGAATACAACGACCAGTATATTACATTAGCAAACGATTGACCAGGCCAGAGAGAAATTATCCGAAACTGGAAAAGTTGGCTTATTGTCTTATCATTGCCTCAAGGAAGCTCCGTCCATATTTTTCAAGCTCATCCTATCATCATCTACACCGACCAGCTGTTACGACAGGTCCTTACGCGGCCTAAGACGTCTGGTAGGTTACTTAAGTGGAATATCGAGCTAAGCCAGTTTGACATCACTTACACTCCAAGGAAAGCTATCCAAGGACAATTCCTAGCAGACTTCATCACTGAATTCACTATCCCGAAGGACTTGCCCGAAACTAGTGAATCCCCCAAGTATATCTGGAAGTTGCATACTGATGGTGCATCAAATGACTGTTGCTCAGGCGCCGGAGTTGTACTGAAACTCCAGAAGGCCGATCTATATGCTATGCTTTAAATTTCAACTTCCATGCAACCAATAACGAAGCCGAATATGAAGCCCTACTTGTTGGATTGAAACTGTCCAGAGATCTAAGAATTATTGCTTTGGAAATTTATTGTGATTCACAATTGGTCGTGTGTCAAGTTCGAGGGGAGTACCAAGCCGAAGATCGAAGATTGGCTGCTTACCTTGTTCAGGTTCAGGAGATATTGAATCAGTTTGATTATTATGCCATTTATTACATACCCCGAGAGCACAATCAGAAAGTCGATTCGTTAGCAAAGTTATCCAGTACAGGTGAGGCACAACGAATGAGGCTCGTTCCCGTGGAGACATTATCTTCGCCGAGCATCGATCAAATGGAAACCGATTGGGTATTTGAAGTCATTCCCAATAAGGAGTCATGGATGACTCCGCTCAAAAATTATCTCGAGCATGGGACCTTACCAGAGCGCAGGAGTGAAAAGAGAGAAGTTCTTCGAAAAGCTTCGTGGTTCACTATCCAGAATGGAGTCATGTATAGAAGAGGGTACTCTGTTCCTTTACTCTGGTGTATCGCTCACGATGAGATCAAACGAGTATTGCCTGATGTACATGAAGGAGAATTTTGCGATCACACCGGGGGGCAATCTCATGCCAAGAAAGTGTCCGATATGGATACTATTGGCGTACTGTAAATTGTGATGCATCGGATTACGCTAGGGAATGTGATAGGTGTCTGAAACACGCTCGGATTCCCATAGCCTCGCCTACCGAAATAACTCAGATGGTCAGTCCATGGTCGTTTGCAGTATGGCGCATTGATTTTATTGTCTCTCTACCTCTGGCTAAAGGTGGTGCGAAGTATGCCATCGTTGCGGTTGATTACTTTACCAAGTGGGTGGAAGCTGAACCCCTTGCTACAACCACAACAAAGAAAGTGATCAACTTTATAGTGTGTAACATAATCTGCCGATTTGGTCTCCCGCATACCATCATCACAGACAACGATGCTCAATTCGACAGTGTTGAATTTAAGAATATTTGCCAAAGGTTCCACATCCAGAAGAAGTTCTCCGCAGTTGCACACCCTCAAGCGAATGGACAGGTCGAAGCTGTTAATAAAGTTATAAATACTATTCTAAAGAAACGACTGGAAAAAGGCCGGGGGCAAATGGGTCGATGAACTTCCTATGGCTTTATGGGCTTACCAAATAACCCACAAGTCCACGACCGGCCACACTCCATTCTCTCTTTCTTATGGTTCAGAAGTGGTTATTCCAGTCGAATTAGAAGTGCCTTCTCATCGTGTGACATACTATGATCCAAAGACAAATGCTATACTACTTGCCAAATCTCTGGATTTATTGGATGAGAAGCTTGAAGAGGCTGATTTGAGGGCAACCGCATATCAAAGTCGAGTCATCCGATTATACAATGCCAAGGTTCGACCCCGAACCTTTGAACTCGGCGATCTCGTCCTTAAGAGAATTTACCCAGTCCTTTCACATATGAAGCCAACCTGGGAAGGGTCGTATGTTATTGAACGAAAGCTCAGAGATGGCACATTCAAATTATCGACCGTTGACGGTCTCACTCTTTCAAGAGCCTGGAACAGCGAGAGTCTTCGTCTCTACTACACATGATAGGCTCTGTTTATTTATTCAGTCTATTTTTCATTTGCATTTTTTTATGCATTTCAAAATTTGAATTTGTAATAAGGCAACTGACTTTGCCATATTTTCTTATTTCAGCAATAAAATGCAATCTCTTCGAGCCAGAGCTGTGATTTATTCGAAATACATCATATGACCATCACAATGAACGGAGAGCTAAGTTCCACCGTATGGTGGGATTTATTCAAATAGGGAGTAACTGTGATACGACCGATTACTCGCTAAGTGAAACCCGAGCTCGGGGACAAGTCATCACGCTAAAGCCAAAAAAGGATTGATACACGACAATCCTCTAACCAACTCCAGATTCCCTGAGTGCGAACTGGAGTATAAATCAGTAAATGCGGTTTTGAAGAGGGTGGATCTGTACACCTAACGATTTCGCCTGTATTCAAACCAAGTTCGAGGAGGATGGCCCCATCTGTCTAACGACCTCGCTTGTTAACTCAAGGTGGATGTGAGTTGACCATTCATGATCCTGATAAATCCGTCGTTCCCAGAATGCAAACAAAATCCTAAAGCCTAAATAGATGTGAATGACCATCTGTCGGCTTACTCCAGATTCCCGGAGTGCGAACTGGAGTATAAACATCAACTAACTCCGGATTCCTAGAGTGTGAACCGAAGTGTCAACACCAACCAACTTTAGATTCCCGGAGTGCAAACTGGGGTGCGAATGTCAACTTACTCTGGATTCCCGGAGTGTGAACCAGGGTATCGACATCAATTAACTAAGTCCCCAAAGCGTGGATTGGAGTATAAATTTAGACTAACTCTAAATCCCCAGAGAGTGGATTGGAGTTTGACACAAACTGGATGCGAATTGATTATCTGTAAGACAACTCTGAATCCCCGGAGTGTGGTTAGAGTATAAACATCAAATAACTCTAAATCTCCAGAGTGCATATTGGAGTATAAACGCAAACCGGGTGTGACTGACCGCCCGTGACGATAACTTAAGTCCCCAGATCGAGGACGTATATAAAAAACCTTGTGCAGGTATGATAGACCACTGATCTACAAGTTCAATCCCCAGAGCATGGATACGATCACCGATAGACGAGCAAGTGTGATTCGACCACCTGAACTAGTCCTGTTTCAATTCTACTTCAGTGAAGTTTAGCTCGATATATTAAAGGCAATCAACGATAGTTAATCAATCTTTTTAATTTCTCCCCGGAGCTGGGGGCAGAATTTAAGTATCAGCTACTGATTGGGATGATGCAATATCAAAATTCAACTTAGCGCTCGATCGCGACCCAAAATCGTGACTCTGGAACTTAGCAACTAAACCCGGGTCTAGTTTAAAGGCTAAAACTCGATAAGTGTGTTGAATGAAAGTTCAAAAGTTGAAGCACTTTAACAAATGAACACAAATCGAGCTGAAGCAAAATGAAATTTTATTTCAATTATTCTTTGGAAGAAAAAGATAAGTACAAAACTATACCAAAAGCCCTACAAGCGGGGGCCAAACCCGCATCTATACACGGCCTACAAAAAGAAAACAAAAGAAGATTCCTATCTATCTACCAAAAATGAGCCGAAGAGACATGTCTATTCTTTCTTCTTTCTCGGCTTCTTCTTCAGCGTCGACCCACTGGATTCGCCGCTTGGTTTCCTTTTCGAACCCTTGCCTTTTGGCTACCGATCTCCAGTTGGGGGCATTATATCAACTTCCTCCTCCAAACTCAAGTGAACAGGAATGTTTCCCGAAGGTGGAGTCGGAGGAATAGGATCAATGTTATCAGGCGAAAGAGGCACACTTGTATCAACGACCGTCCCTCCTGGGGAGATCATCCACAAGGGGGCTGGGCCAGGTCCCACCATTCCGCCTCCAAAGCCATTGCTCCGTGCAACTGCCTCCATCTCAGTGTCGGCTATAATCTCCTCTTCGTGAAGTGTTTGTGCATCACCGGGGACTCCCGCAGTTGGGGTCGAAGAACTAGTCATTGGTGCTCTTCCACCCATAACGAACGGCAAATCGGCAAAGGGGTCACTGTGATGACCGAGAAGTTCCTCCATCATTTGCTCATCGAAAGTAAGTGTGCTTCCCTGTGCTTACTTGTGCTTCGTCAATTGGTGTTGTGGTCGTTGTGGTGGTCGCTTCTGTTATAATGGCCTCCTGCGCATGATGTGATTCTTGGGTTGCAGGAGGCATGACCGATGTGGCTCTGATCACTGTATGAAAACAAAGGAAGGACTGTTAGTAATTGTTTCAAGTGACGCTTCCAATTTTGGATAAGTATAAAAAATGTTCAGAGTGCCTTCCTCAGTTTGTCTCGCGGGTGGCGGAACGGCTTCAGAGACTTGCTCGCGAGCTGGTGATAACTGTGGTTGATCCGGATTATAAGCAGGAACGGGCTGAGGATCAACCGCAGGTGTGGATTCAGGCTGAATTGGCGCAAGAGTTTCAGAACTTATGTCGCGGTGCTCGACACCAGAGCCTTCTCCAACCTTCGAGTGTTGAGCGCCAAGTTTCTCCATCTCATATGAGATCATCGTGTCATGGAGAACTTTCCGTTCATCTTTGTTCAACACCCGGTTCTCGTGCTCAAACTCATCAACCGATTCTGCTTGTTGTTCAGTTTTTTCATCCTGCACCTACTGGCCGCAAGCGTTATACAGGTGTGTTGGATAATTGTTGAGCCAGGTTAGATCCCTGTACTTTAGTACTCTAGCATTGTAAGTGATGAGAAGATCTTCAGTGTCTGCCTCCAACCTGGCTTCTGCCATTTTAACTTCATCCTCAACCTCCTGGATTTTAAGCGATGCCGCATCCCGTTCACCCCAAAGCACCATAGCCTGTTCACACACCTCCTAGGCTGCTTTGTTTGCATCATCCTTCTCCTTAATGATTTCGGAATGTTTGGCTTTAAGTTCATTAAGTTCTTTCAGAGCAGCGTCCCTTTCGGCTGTGACGGTGGTGTTCCGGTGGCCCATCTCCTCGACCAATGCGATATGTGTTTGTCGCATCCTTTCCATGGCCTGATTCGCCTCATTAGCTTTCTTAGTAGCCTCTATCTCCGACTTCCTGGAGGATTCAGCATCATTTTTGAGCACTTGAATTATACGGTCCTTTTGAGTGATATCAGTTTCTAACTTCTCGATTACTTTTGCCCGCTCAAAGGCCACCGCTGATGCTTTGCCGGTAGTTTTCATCCATTTTCGATACTGAGTATATATATCATGGATGTAGTCGTGCATAGTCTGCTCTACCTCAACTGGGATTCTTTTTAAATGCGGAGGAAAGAAGAAGCCATCGAAACAGATGTTGGGGAAGTCTTTTTCAACTGGGCGATTTTGATTGCTCCTTCCCCAGTGGGCTCGGTAATGGCTTGTTCAATGACTGTGGAAGTTTCGGCCTCAGTTCTACGGCGTTGTGAATCAGGTCTAGGGGCTTGAGATGATGGTTTTTGACGTGGAGGCTCTAGAGATTGTTTCCCATGTTGGGAGGGTGGTGTTTGAGCCCGAGGAGGTGGAGAGCATGATCGGGAGCGATATCTATATTCTCTGTCTCAATCCCTATCCCTCTCATAATGTTCTTGACTAGAATAACCGCGATCGCGGTCTCTATCAGCTTCCCTCCTACGGGACTCATAGTATGAACTTGATGACTAGCGCGCTGAACGGAGGCTTCCAAGCATAGAATCTTGCCTAGTCATTATATCTGTAGAATAAAGAAAAATAGAATCAGTAATCTCCAGAAATGAATAACTTATGACTGGAAATCGTGTAGTGTCGTGAAGTGTATATGTGTGTGCAACCCCCCGACCAATCGGAAATGTCGGCCACACTTGTGGAAAGAGACTCGCTTAAATCTAGAACACTTTGAAGCCCCTCCAATCTGGTGTCGTGTTGAAGTGACACATATTCCGGAATCGGAATATCGGCAAGTCCTTCAAAAGGATTCTCTACTTGCGAGGGAGGAGCCTCCGAAATTCTAATACCGGAGGTTGGCAGGGACACGACTAAAGATTTCCATCTCGAAGATTTATGACGCTTGTGTGCTACTGCCTTGCCTTTTCTCCTTCCCTCTAAACCCTGAAAACTATCAGAAGGCCCGGCCATGGGTTCGTCGTCAGTGGGCGTATTTTCTTCGTCACCTTCCTCAGCTACCACGACCTCGGGCGCTTTATGCTTCACCCGCCTCGTCGGGGCTGCCCTAAGCGTTCCTTTAAGTCTTATGCTTTGGCTTCGCTCAATCAGCCCAACGATCCTCAAGTTTCTATCTGTTAGCACCGAGTCCATATCTCTCATTTCGCTTGGCACTTCCTGAAGAATCCATACTATCTCTTTGAAGTGAGCACCTTCAGGTCGCAGAATTGCGGCTGTAAAGGAAAGAATATATTAGTTCCAGCGTCAATTTTGACTATCTCGGTAACTACTGGAAAAATTGCAGCACTTACGCCTGACTAACCGTCGACTTGCAAACCTTGAAGGGCATCGGACGTAAAACCACTCCGTCTTGAAGTAGCTGAGCCTGGTCCAGGATCGCGCCACCACTTGGCAGTTCTTGACTGCCTCTAGAAATGTGAACGAAGGACTGTCTCTACGACTATTAACATTAAACAGGTATCTGATTTCTTCTGGGGTTGAGGGGTGGAAGAGATATTCCATGAAGACGATGAAGAAACTATTCAACAGTGAATATCCATTTGGATGTAATTATGATGGAGCAATTCTAAAGAAAGACAGCACTTCTTGGATATACTGGTTGAATGGGGGGAGTGTTCCCGCTGTGCACGAGTGGCGGTTAAAGGTTGTGAATCCTTCTGGGGGAGCGTGTGGCCTGTCATTTGGTCCGGGTAGCAAAACGTTATCTAATGATAGACCATACCTTAAGCATATTCGCCCCAACACATCTTCAGAGGCATTGGACAACATAGAATCCTTTGGATTCGCGATAAAAGTTACACCCGGCAGCTCATCCAGGGCTGGACCTATTACTTCGGCTGCTATGGTCGGCATCTCTATTATCAGAGAAGACGAGCTTTGAGGCTCCGGCTGCTTTGAACTTGTAGATTCCATAACTAATCAACTCATCAAAAACCGTCATTAGATGATAATAGCCCGTGTGTTCCCTAGTGTGAAGTGCATGAATGTGTTGTGCAGTGCAGTGCTACATAGTACTTAAAAGATTCTACAGAGTTTGAGAAATGTTTAAAAGACACGACTTCGAGATTCAACCGGAGTGACCGCCCTCGCTGACCGCCACAACCGTGCCATCCAGACTTTAGAGACCGATCTAGGTTAAAGTTGATTAAATTCAGTTAAGTTACAGTTCCATCGACGAGCTTCGGAAGGCTGTCGAATATGCGGTGAAAATGTTAAGTCCAATTATGCAGGGCTAAAGCTCGTCGGAGTCAAATGTTCGAGTATGCAAAGATTTCATATCTATCAAAATTTCAGACTTGAATCATTCCACAAGCAGCCCACTTCGTATCGATCGTGGAAATTTGGGTTTCGTATTGATCACAAGAGGATCGGTTCGTATTGATCCAAAACCCTCAGATCTGCATCGATCATAGGCCATATCTTTGTATCGATCATCAGATCCAGAACTTCGTATCGAACGTGCAGTCAAGTCTTCGTATTGACTGTGTCAGATCGATACGAACTCACACCATTTCCAATCGATACGAAGTTGCCCATCAATTGTTTCCAGATCGACACGGGCCTCCACGTCTCAGATCGATACGAACAACGCATCCTCCGTCGATACGAGGTCTAAGGCAAAGCTTCTTTCAATGACTATTTCGTATCCATCAGTGTTTCCTCTTCCTCAGGCAGCCTAAACGCCGTTACTTTCTCCTCGACCTCGCTCCGACCCAACTCCGGCATCAACATCACCGGAATCAGCCACGACTTTAAACGAATTAGCATTCGAACTCAAGTCTCCTCGTTTTTGATGTGAATTAATCAGTTAATTACCTAATTCGAGCGGCTAATTCAAGGGGTTAAGGGGTTAAATGGTTCGAAGGCCGAGGAAGTTTCTTCTTCCCGAGTTTATGATCGATACGAAAACAGAGTATTGAGATGGAAGCAAGTGAGAATTTGGCTAAGTCCAAAACGAATTTATATAGGTACAAAATCAAAAGAAAAGACGATTCACATCCCAGTTATGTTGACCGGTAGGAACAATCTCCCTCCCGATTGATGCGAAGAAGCCTTCTACGCATCCATTCATCATCGATCTAAAGCAACAGCTGTTCGTATCCATCGGCTTTCATCGATACGAACGCCACTACCAAGTCACATTTGGATTGTTCGAATCCATCGATACGAAGTGACAACTTCGTTTCCATCCCTTTGAATATCACCAGAATTAATATCCATCGATACGAAATGATTTAAAGAGCCAACTGATTCGTATAGAATGCCATCGATACGAAGAACAACTTTTTAAGTTTTCACATCGATCCAGGAGAGGATTGATACAAAGAGATACTTTAAAAAACAACCATCAAGCGTTGTTACAACTCGAATTTCACATCGATTCAGGAGAGGATCGATACGAATTCGGTATAAAAGAAAATTGACAATGACTCATGAACGTGCAAAAGTTAACAAGAGTCAGATTAACATGCATGCATGTATGTCGGACTAATATTCACTTTTCGAAATTCACAGGAATTGAATGTTCACATGGTGACAATTACAACAACGGACGACAGTTTGCTATCATTCGATACTTAGTTACAACAGTGCGCAATATAACAATTGGCAGTCAACAATTCATATAACTGAAGATCAGTCAAAGATTATATCTTTCAATGAAAAGACAACAACCGTTCAACAAGTCAGATAGAAATGTTCAAAATGAAGATTGCAACTTTTCAAAGCACGTCATATTCTCACAAGACGTACTTTGGGAGGCAAATTTTATCCTGCCTTTTGGCAAAGCCATGACACCAAGGAATTGACTGGAAATCCGAGATAGTCCGTCCCGTAGGTTGGTTATACGCAGGTTCGCTATGGATACTGGTAAATCTGGTCCAAGTCTGGATTGAGCTATAATTGACATGGCATGACAAACAAAGCTATAAAAGCCAACGTTCCAAATTTCAAGTCAATTCGAGTTTGTATGCTCAAGATATGATCAATGCAACTCAAGTGATCCCATTGTCCGTATCCATCAAGCAACCATGAAGAAACCTCATTCGTATCGATCTGTTCGAATCCATCCGGTGCACATAGCTTCATATCGATCAGGGGAGCACAAGTCTGTATCCCTAGATAGCAGCGTTCTTCACATCCATCATCTCCAACTAGTTCGTATCGATCAACCAACATCCACTTCGTATCCATCGTAACCATACCAAACCGCTACTTCGTATTGATCGGCCAGTGATCGATACGAACAGAGCAGTGACGGTTGATACGAACAGAGCAGTTACAATCGATACGAACAGAGCAGTTACAATCGATACGAACAAAGCAGTTACGATCAATACGAACAGAGCAGTGGATCGATACGAACAAGGCCAAGCCGGGTCGATACAAACGAGGCGCATCCATAGGGAAGACTCGATCGTTCGGCATAAAATGTGGATCGATCCTGAAAGCAAGCGCCACGTCGACTGGCATCACGTGCAGAATCACCGATGCGAAACCATCGATACGAACAATATCGATTCGAAGTCAGCAGCCTTTGATAAATTCAAATTTGCATCGATCATAACTCACAATCTACAAGTCCAAATGCCACCAAATTTTTACAAGAGCTTGCGTACATTCTCAAGAATGTTCATGATCGATATCGACTCGATTGGACAAAATATTGATCGATACAAAATTCGTTCGTATCGATCACGGATCGAGTGCAAACGGCATGGGATCGATCATGTGGGCCCACCAACGTGAGAGAAAAGGTCATCCGAGATCTGAGCGAGATATTTACAGCCTACGCCTATAAATAGTAGCCCTGGACCTACAAAAAAGGGACTTTTGGCTCTTCTACGTCCAGACTCTGCCTAAATTATTGTTGTACTCAAGTTTTACTCTTGTAACCATCAAGCAAAAGTTAATAAAAGTCAACCATTTCATAGTGGACGTAGGCCATACACCGAACCACTCTAAATTTGTGTGTTTCTGTGCGTTTTTCTCGTTTATTTTTGGTGTGTTTGTTAGATTTGCCTCCTTTTTCATTTATATTCTTCATTTTATCTCTTCAAACACATTTGAAGGGTGTTGTGCCCAATTTTGGTACAAACATTTTGGTAGGATGGTCGTATCGCTGATATCTGTGTACCATTATGTTCATCTCGTCGTGTTGATCTCCGTAGTATATTCATTTCTATATTTTGGCATCCGATACGCGATGAAATCGGCGTAACAGTTCGTCGTATCGGTACTGTATTTGTGTCATCTTGTTTCATGTGCCTTTCCAAATCTCATGCCATGTAAAACAATCTGTAATTGCTTTATTAAATTCTGAAACAACTTTTGACCCTTCACATCGCAATTATTTTATATTTATATTCGTGTGCCTTTACATTGCCTTTTCATTTCTGATCTGATATTGCTTTTCAATATATATATATATACATATATATATATATATGTATATAATATTTAAGCTTGTATTCCTTTATCTTCCTGATTCTACTCGTCTTCTTCAAATCTCAAACCTCGCCCACCATTACTTCTATCAACAAACACGCCTTCCCTTCTTCTTTTCTTTTCAACCACGTCCACTCATCATTCCTCCGCCACCTGACCTTCCCTTTAGCGCCTTCTGCCTCCCCACCCTTGACGTTCAACACGCAAGCTATTTTCCACAACACCCTTCACACTGATCTCCAGCCTATGCCATCAACCCAAATCCTTGACCACCGCAACGCCCCACGTCAGCTCGGCCAAGCCCTCCCACCATAGCCGACTTGCAGCTCATCTCCAACACTAGCCGTTCAGCCACTCCAACCGTGCTTCACCATTCTCTTCCACAGCCCTCGACCTCTCACGCTAAGCCATCCATGCTCCTGCCCCTTGCCATTCAAACTCCATGCCGACCTTGCCTCTGCCGTGCCTGCCACTTTCCGATCACCTAAGTCAGCTGTGTCTCCTCCTATGCTTGTAAATATGTGATAAGCTGTGTATATATTTGATGTTTTGGAAACTGTCCGCATCTCCCCTATCTCGTTTTCAAACCCAAGTTGTAAGTATATAATATATATATATATAGTTTGTAATATAAGCTTACTGAAATCTAAGATTTTAAAATTTTTGTTTGAAATTTGATTTTGGAAAGGAAATATGGGTATTTTGATCTGTACATTTTGTATAGATTTATATATATAATATATAGGCATTGTGATGTATATGTTATATACGATCTGTTTTATTTTTTTATAGTTATATATAAGTTGTATGTTAGTATATATAGGTTACATAGTTTATATATAAGATCTGTTTTAGTTTAGATATATATTATAACCATGTAAGCTTATATTGATTTTCTTGTAAATATTGATTTTAAACTATAATAAGTATGTAAGTTTATATATATGTATAAATATTAGTTTATATATATAAGTATATATGAGTTTGGGTTTTCAAATATATATATGGAGATTTTATTTTATATGTGTTTGAATTAAATATTAATTTGAATTTATATGTTTTAAATTGATTTTAGAATATATGTGTATATATATATAGATAACATATATTTTGTTTCATCGATCTCTAGTCCATCTTAGCTTACTTTCTCAATATTGAATTTGTCGCAGTAATTCCTAGCTTGTTACTATCCCGCTAGTTTGTGTCCGTATCTGTGTACGTGTTTGTATCATCTTCTTGTTCTCTAGCCTCGAAAGGTGAGCAATCACTCACTATTAACATTCTTATATTTAATAAATTTAATTCACATTGAAATGACAATTGACATATGCTGTTAAATTTGAACTGCTTATTATTTAATTTCTACATATGATATGCCATTATCTGTAACTATCATCTATGACAACTGACACCATCACCTGTTGTTTATATTATAATTTAATCTGTTACTGATGATATATGCTTGTTGTTGATATGTTATATTTTATTTGTACTCACTCTGCAAGTTCCCTGTTAGTTTAGAATTCCCTATGGGTTGAAATGACACATACTCGAACGTTATTATAGATTAAGGGAAAATCGTTACGGGTTGAAATGATAAATCCAAGCGATTTTCATTGATTTTGAATTTTGGGATTGTGGGTTAAAATGATATATACCCATAAATATTAAATTTAAATTGCGGATTGAAATGATAAATATCCTTATCACTTGACCATAGGATAGAAAATTATATACGGACACCGTTGGTCTATTTTGAAAATGTTTTTAGAGTTTGGAAGGAAATATATGGATTTTAATAAATATTTATTTTAATATAAGGTAAAGATATTTATTTTGTAAAATCTAGATTTTTTTTATTATATGTTTTGAAAATTTAAATTTATAAGTTAGTTGGAAAATATAAATTATTAATTTTCACTTATAATTTTATTATTTTCAAATATGTAAAAAATAAGATATAAAATAGGTTTAATTTAATAAAATTTAATTTACTTAATATATATATATATAATATTTAATTAATTTATATTAATATTTTTAAAAATAGATTTTTGTAATAACTTTATTAAATTAAGGTTGGAAAGATAAATTGAAATTAATTTATAACTTAATTTATTTAAGAATTGTATTTAAATAGAAATTAATTTGAAACCTATTAATGCGAGATTTTGAAAGATAGGATTTTATAACTTGATTTTGATAAAAGGTGACGAAAGGAATATTTCAAATTTAAATAATTTAAAAATTGAATATTTAGTTTGATTTAAAGGTGTAATTGGAGGTTTTATTTAATTTTTATTAAAATGATTAAGTGAATATTTTCCAATTTGAATAAAATTAAAGTTAAATATTGAAATATAAACGAAACTTATATCGAAAATGTTTGAATATTTAACTTTGAATCTTATTGGACTTGAAATGATAGTTCAAACCTAGATTTGAAATCGATAAAATTTGAAATGGTTTATTGAGAATTTGAATTGAATCTTTAACCCTTTTAAATTGAAAGTGTTGAACAGGGATTGATTTAAATTGAATTTTGGAATTTAAGTTGATTTGAATCGATTTGTGGAATTGGATGAAACAATTCTAATTTGGAAACTATTTCAGTACAATCTCTTTAAATAAATATAAACTATTTTTAATTTAAAACTATTTAATATATAAATTATTTTAATATATAAATTATTTTAATATATAAACTATTTTAATTTATAACTATTTTAATATATATACTAATTTCAATATTTAAACTGTTTAAGTTGGAAGTGTTATGATTTCAAAAGTTTTATGATTTCAAAAGTGTTATGATTTCGAAAGTATTATAGTTTTGAAAGTGTTACAATTCTGGAAATGAATATTATTTAAAGTGAATAATGATATCGAATTGATATGGTATTGAAATGGATATGATATTTTGATATGAAGTATGAACTATTTGAAATGAAATGACCACGGTGTGAAATAAGCATTTGGTTGTTAAAGAGACCGGGATCAGATATTGTCATACTCTCTGCTAATACCGAAAACCACTTTAACAACTGTGTACGTGGTGGAGATTCCGAAACGAAGTAGGATGGTTTGGCGACGATTCTATATGAGGTATTAGCGCAGCCCTGACTCCCGTGAGTCACTTGATGTGGCAAACAGGAGCCACGTCGAGCCAAGTGAAGTCATTCCTCCTATCGAACACATTTCTTCGATACCATTCTATTACTTTGTGATTTTATTGGGTGCACCTTTTTGATGCAGCTCAGGCCAGAGAGGAAGGCATAAGTCGTCCCCGACTTAAGGAAAAGGGGCTACGACTTAAGACCCTAAGTTGTACACAAGCTAAAGCTAACAAGGCAGATATATGTCGTCTGCGACTTAAGGGAAACGTTTTGAGTCGTCCACGACTTAACTGGATGGAAGGCATAAGTCGTGACCGACTTAAGGAAACAGGTATGAGTCGTTCACGACTCAACGAAGACGAGGAGGTAAGTCAACCACGATTTATGGAAGAGGTTGACATAAGTCGTCCACGACTTAAAGACAGAGCCATAAGTCGTCTACGACTTAAGAAGAAGGATCCAGGAAGGGCAACACAAGTTGAGAACAAACAAGGGATAAGTCGTCTACGACTTAAGAGAATGGATGAGTCGCTGCCGAGTTACGACTTAGTTAAGTCGCCTGAACTATCTACCGAGTTATGCAGAAAGAAAACAGAGCAAACTGGTGAAGTATTAGGTCGCGAACGACCTAACGAGTCAAGCTATAAGTCGTTGAAGATAGGGGCCGTGGATCTTTCCTGCCGACTTAACCTGAACCGTTGATCCTTAAGTCGAATAAAGCTGGTTATCTTTAAGTCGCGAAGCACTGGATGTCGTTGATATGTCTGCCGAGTTAACCTCTGCCTTTGATTTCCTTTAAACGTTGATCTGGGATGCCGCTTGTTCTTAAGTCGCGTGAAGCCTGGTGCGTTGATTCTGCTGCGAGATATCTCTACCGTTGTTTGTTAAGTCGTTAAGGTCTTATGTCGTAAGTCGTTCTGTACATATGTCTTGAGTCGTATATTTTTAAGTCGTATGTTTTGTAAGTCGTATGTCGTCTTTGTCATGAGTCGTTCTGTTTGTTAAGTCGCTGAAGGCAAATGTTGTAACTATGGTCTTAAGTCGCCACCGAGTCATGATAGGTCGTAGGTCGGAAGCTATAACTCGGAACCGACTTAGGAGATGTAAATTTTTGTTGTAATTTTGTGTAAGTTGTAATGTGCCTATAAATAGGCCGTGAGTCTCATTTGTAAAAGGTTGTTGATTTTTGAATAAAATTCTCTTTTGATTGCTTTGTGCTTTCATTCCAAATTGGTATTTGAGTGTAATCTCCTATCTCCTCTTTCGGTTAAACGAGTGCGCTCGATTCAACGATTGTAGAAGCCGATTCGCGGAATCAAGTGCGCTTGATCAACGCTTGAAGAATTGAAGATCTTTGAACCCGGTATCGTGCGCGATCAACGAGTTCGAGATAGCTAGAGTTCGGTATCTTCGGATCAACGAATTCGGGCATTCCAGTATTCTTCCAATCCACCGATTACTACTTTCAACGATCGACATTGTTTTTGTAATATCCGCTGTGTCATTTTGGTATCAGAGCTTGTTCTAGCCAATCATAGCTAGATCGAGACTTGGAGCCTAATCATTGAGAAGTTTGAAGTTGAGCCGTGAGCAAGTGAAGTTGTTCATCATTGTTCGAAGTTGTTTGATCGGATTTGCATTGGAGGATGAAACTTTATCCATCGTGTTCATCGCGATTTGCTACAAAGTGGAAGTTTTCGATCCGTTTCATTTTGGATCAGAGTCCGAATTGTGTTGGAATTTTGAAGTGTTGAAGAGTTGTGAAATTTTCAAGTATGCCGCCAAGAAGAGCTAATCGCCACCAAAACGTAGAAGCTTTGTATCGAAGAGAAGAGGCTGATGAGATGGAGCAAAGAATCAATGAGAATTTTAGTGAAAAGCTTAACGAAGGAATTGGCCGGTTAGAGAAGCTTATGACAGAAATGAATCAAAATCGGAGAAGGGTTTCACCTGAATCTAACCATGGGGGTAGTAGAGTCTCGCCACATTCCAATCGAGATAGAAGTGTTGAAAATGATCAAGGGCGTGGGAGTAACGTGAATGATCGTGAAAGGAGGAATGTAGATAGAAGGGATGATGGTGGTAGACGAGAAGGTAATAGAGATGTGGGTGGACGAGATAGACAACGATATACATCTGATTTTGAAGAGGAGTATGATGGTGGTAGTGTTCAAGGACAAGGACGAGGACAAGGGAGAAATTACTCTGAGTATGATCACAAGTGGGAGTCGGGGATGAAGACTGAAATTCCTAAATTCAAAGGTGGTATGCAAGCAGAGGAGTTTCTAGATTGGGTAGCTAATGTCGAGGAGATTTTTGACTTTAAAGAAGTTCCAGAAAATCGTAGAGTGAAGTTGGTTGCTACGAGGCTGAGGGGTAGAGCTTTAGCATGGTGGCAACAAACCAAGCTTACACGTGATCGGATGGGAAAGTCAAAAGTTGAATCTTGGGAAAAGATGAAGAAAATGATGAAAGCAACGTTCTTACCTTACAATTACCAATCTTTGATGTATCAACGTTTGCAGAACTTGAGGCAGGGCACGAAGACAGTTAATGACTATGCTGATGAATTTTACCAACTGATTGCTCGAAATGATATTATGGAAAAGGAAGAACAACTGACAGCTAGATTCATTGGGGGATTGCGAATGCAGATTCAGGATATGGTTAATATGTTCGATCCAAGATCTGTAGCGGAAGCACATCAGAAAGCGTTGGCTTGGGAGAAACAGGGACGACGAGGAAGTGGTGTGTTTACTAATTCTAACAATCAAGCGAAGAGTGTTGGAGGAAGTTCTAATGTTTCTAAACCTATCAGTAGACCAGTGGTGAAGGAGGCTGAGAAGGCGAAAGTTAACAATGGTTTCAAATGTTACAATTGTCAGGAATTGGGTCATAAAAGCAGTGAGTGTCCAAAGCCAAAGAAGAGAACCATGATTGCAGAAGTTGAGGATGAGGATGGTTATGGGGATTGTTCTAGTCCAGTTGAGGAAGATGAGCAAGATATTGCGTCTGGAGATGAAGGTTGTAACCTAATGCTGAGGAGATCGTGTTTAACACCAAAGCAGGAAGAAGCTAGTTGGTTGAGAAGTAATATTTTTCAGTCAACATGTACTATTCTGGGGAAGGTGTGTAAGTTTGTGATTGACGCAGGAAGCTATGATAATATTATTTCAACCGAGGCTGTGACAAAGTTGAAATTGAAGACAGAGAAACATCCGAGTCCATACAAGTTAGCATAGTTGAGAAAAGGAGGAGAAGTGAAGGTGGATAGACGAGTTCGTGTTCCATTCTCTATCGGGAAGAAATACAAAGACGAAATCTGGTGTGATGTAGTAGAGATGGATGTTTGCCACTTATTATTGGGAAGACCATGGCAGTATGATCGAGCAGTACTACATGACGGTCGGACCAATAGCTACAGTTTTATGTTTGAAGGCACGAAAATTATCCTAGTTCCGAAGAAGAGATCACAAGGAGAAAGTAAGTCAGAAGAGATTGAAGAGCTCAAAACTTTGTTATCATTGAAGGAGTTTGTGAAGGAAGTAGAGGAGGAGCCTGAAGTGTTCTTATTGATCGGACGAGAGAGCAGTGAAGAGGTTGAGATTCCAGAAGAAGTTAAACCAGTTTTGAAAGAGTTTGACGATGTATTTCCAGAGGAGTTACCAACGGAGTTGCCACCATTGAGGGATATACAACATCAGATAGATCTTGTTCCAGGTACTGTGTTGCCACACAGACCACATTATCGAATGAGTCCGAAGGAACATGAAGAGTTGCGGAGGCAGGTAGAGGAATTGCTTGAGCAGGGGCATGTGCAGGAGAGTTTGAGTCCTTGTGCTGTACCAGCTTTATTGGTACCCAAGAAGGATGGGACGTGGAGGATGTGCACAGATAGTAGAGCATTGAATAAGATTACAGTGAGATATAGATTTCCAATGCCGAGGTTGGATGACTTGTTGGATCAAATAAGCGGAGCTACTATATTTTCGAAGATTGATTTGAAGAGCGGATATCATCAAATTCGTATCAGACCAGGAGATGAGTGGAAGACTGCTTTTAAAACCAGGGAGGGTCTATACGAATGGTTGGTCATGCCATTTGGTTTAAACAATGCACCGAGTACTTTTATGAGGGTGATGAATCAGATTTTTCGACCGTTCATTGGGAAATTTGTGGTGGTGTATTTTGATGATATTCTGATTTACAGTGGGAGTCCGGAGGAACATTTGAATCATCTTAGAGAAGTGCTGATGGTATTGCGACAAGAACAATTCTATGCTGCAACGAAGAAATGCGTGTTCATGACGCATAGTGTTTTATTTCTGGGATATGTTGTGTCGGAAAAGGGAATACAGGTTGACCAAAGTAAAGTTGAAGCAATTAGAGATTGGCCGCAGCCCAAGACGATAACGGAAGTTCGTAGTTTTCATGGGTTCGCTTCATTTTATCGAAGATTTATACCACACTTTAGTAGTGTGATGGCACCTGTTACTGATTGTATGAAGGGTAAACAGTTTGCATGGACGGAGGAAGCCGGGGTTGCTTTTGAGCGAATCAAAGAACTCTTGACGTCTGCACCAATTCTAATATTACTAGATTTTCAGTTAGTGTTTGACCTACATACTGATGCATCCAAGATTGGAATTGGAGGAGTGTTGAGTCAGAAGGGACGTCCAATTGCCTATTTCAGTGAGAAGTTGTCAGGAGCGAAGATGCGATACAGTACATATGATGTGGAGTTCTATGCTGTTGTACAATCTATTAAACACTGGAGACATTATCTATTTCAGAAAGAGTTTGTTCTATATACTGATCATGAAGCATTAAAGCATTTGCAAGGGCAAGATAAGATTTCAGCGAGACATGCATCGTGGATTGCATATCTGCAACAGTTTACTTTTGTTGTTAAACACAAGTCAGGGGTGACTAATCGAGTGGCTGATGCTTTAAGTAGAAGGAGTCATTTGTTGACAACGATGAAAGTTGAGGTGACTGGTTTTGAATTATTGCCGGAGCAGATTGCAGAAGACTCTTATTTTAAGAAATTTGTTGAACAGGACAATGAAGGGAAGACTGATGAGTTTATGATGGTAGATGGTTTTCTTTTTAAAGGAAGTCGATTATGCATACCGGAGGGTAGTTTGAGAATGAAGATTATCAAGGAGTTACATGAAGAAGGGCATGTTGGAAGAGACCGTACCTTACAGTTAATTTCATAATCCTACTTTTGGCCATCGATGAGGAAAGAAGTGGAGAGGTTTGTTGAGAGATGTCATATCTGTCAAGTTTCGAAAGGAACTGCGACTAATGCTGGTTTATATATGCCGTTACCGGTACCAACTAAACCATGGGTTGATGTGAGTATGGACTTTGTGTTGGGATTGCCAAGAACACAACGAGGAAACGATTCCATCTATGTGGTAGTGGATCGATTTTCAAAGATGGCACATTTTATTGCTTGTAAAAAGACGGCGGATGCTGTTCATGTTGCTCAATTGTTTTTCAAGGAGATCTATCGACTTCATGGATTGCCAGAATCTATTGTGTCGGATAGAGATACTCGATTTTTGAGTCATTTTTGGTTGAGTTTGTGGAAAATGGTGGGAACGAAGCTGAAATTTAGTAGTGCTTATCATCCACAAACTGATGGACAAACAGAGGTGGTTAATCGATCATTGGGGAACTTGTTGAGGTGTCTTGTTCAAGATAATCTGAAGAGTTGGGATGTGAAGTTATGCCAGGCAGAATTTGCCCATAATCATGCTGTGAATCGAAGTACGGGGTTCAGTCCATTTCAGATAGTATATTCAAGTTTACCGAAGGGACCGTTGGATTTGACGATAGTGCCACAATCAAAGAAGACAGTTAAGAAAGCTACTAATTTTGTTGAAGGATTGGCGGAATGTCATCAAATCGTTCAGAAACGATTGGAGAAAGCAAATGAGAAATATAAACGATCTGCAGATTTGAAACGAAGAAGTGTTGAATTTCATGAAGGTGATTTGGTTTATGCAGTGTTAACAAAAGATCGTTTTCCGGTGGGAGCGTACAATAAATTGAAAGCACGAAAGATTGGTCCAGTGGAAATTTTAAAGAGAATCAATGAAAATGCTTATAAATTGAAACTGCCAGATGATGTGTATACGTCTGATGTGTTCAATGTTAAACACCTAGTACCATATCATGGGAGTGAGTTTGTTGGGAAGGAAGACGGTGCAAATTCGAGGACGAATTTCTCTCAACCTGGGGAGGATGATGCAGCTCAGGCCAGAGAGGAAGGCATAAGTCGTCCCCGACTTAAGGAAAAGGGGCTACGACTTAAGACCCTAAGTCGTACACAAGCTAAAGCTAACAAGGCAGATATATGTCGTCTGCGACTTAAGGGAAACGTTATGAGTCGTCCACGACTTAACTAGATGGAAGGCATAAGTCGTGACCGACTTAAGGAAACAGGTATGAGTCGTTCACGACTCAACGAAGACGAGGAGGTAAGTCAATCACGATTTATGGAAGAGGCTGACATAAGTCGTCCACGACTTAAAGACAGAGCCATAAGTCGTCTATGACTTAAGAAGAAGGATCCAGGAAGGGCAACACAAGTTGAGAACAAACAAGGGATAAGTCGTCTAGGACTTAAGAGAATGGATGAGTCGTTGCCGAGTTACGACTTAGTTAAGTCGCCTGAACTATCTACCGAGTTATGCAGAAAGAAAACAGAGCAAACTGGTGAAGTGTTAGGTCGCGAACGACCTAACGAGTCAAGCTATAAGTCGTTGAAAATAGGGGCCGTGGATCTTTCCTACCGACTTAACCTGAACCGTTGATCCTTAAGTCGAATAAAGCTGGTTATCTTTAAGTCGCGAAGCACTGGATGCCGTTGATATGTCTGCCGAGTTAACCTCTGCCTTTGATTTCCTTTAAACGTTGATCTGGGATGCCGCTTGTTCTTAAGTCGCGTGAAGCCTGGTGCATTGATTCTGCTGCGAGATATCTCTGCCGTTGTTTGTTAAGTCGTTAAGGTCTTATGTCGTAAGTCGTTCTGTACATATGTCTTGAGTCGTATGTTTTTAAGTCGTATGTTTTTAAGTCGTATGTTTTGTAAGTCGTATGTCGTCTTTGTCATGAGTCGTTCTGTTTGTTAAGTCGCTGAAGGCAAATGTTGTAACTATGGTCTTAAGTCGCCACCGAGTCATGATAGGTCGAGGTCGGAAGCTATAACTCGGAACCGACTTAGGAGATGTAAATTTTTGTTGTAATTTTGTGTAAGTTGTAATGTGCCTATAAATAGGCCGTGAGTCTCATTTGTAAAAGGTTGTTGATTTTTGAATAAAATTCTCTTTTGATTGCTTTGTGCTTTCATTCCAAATTGGTAGTTGAGTGTAATCTCCTATCTCCTCTTTCGGTTAATCGAGTGCGCTCGATTCAACGATTGTAGAAGCCGATTCGCGGAATCAAGTGCGCTTGATCAACGCTTGAAGAATTGAAGATCTTTGAACCCGGTATCGTGCGCGATCAACGAGTTCGAGATAGCTAGAGTTCGGTATCTTCGGATCAACGAATTCGGGCATTCCAGTATTCTTCCAATCCACCGATTACTACTTTCAACGATCGACATTGTTTTTGTAATATCCGCTGCGTCACTTTTGATTTAGGAGTGTGTCTCAAGGTGGGCGGTAGCAGCCGCTATGCATTACTACACGTCCGGATCTACAAACGGTATATCTACCCTGGCATTGCCTTGCGTGCCTTGTCACATGCCCTATCGCGCCTTCTACGAGTTTGTTTTGTACCGTACCTATGTGGTATCCTCTGGGTAAACCACCAGTTTGGTGGAGCGTACGACATTGTATAGACTATAGAAATATATAAAATGTGTTAAGGGGGATATGGGTAAAGCCTTAACGCTATTTCAATAGTTTACTTTACTATAGACATATTATAATAGCGTATATTACTACATAGTAGATAGTTCCACGGATCCTTAGAGGATGGAAATCCCAAACATCCTTTAAGTTATTTCTATTTCAGTTGACATTTCACTTGAGTTGAATTTACTATATAAGAATGTTAATCTTGACTCGAGTGTTTTGTGTTTTGCTTTATGCTCGGGTCATACTGAGTGTCACAACATTTGAGACTCACCTTTGGAGTTTGGAGCTTCACTTGGAGATCCATCTATCTATCCAGCTTTCAGTTACTTCAGTTTATTCCAGTTGTTTGTTTCAGACTTGTCATCGGCATTTGTATTAGTAACTTCTGTGTATTCAAATATCTGTTGTATTTTACTTTAAACTCTGATGTTTTATACAATAGCTTCATGAACTACGATTTATCTATTCCGCTGCTTATTCTTATATTACTTTGTGTCTATGACTCTATGATTGATTTATTTACTATATACGATGATTTTTGCCAAATATAAATTAACAATCTGTTGTTTTGAGCAATTCAAGTCTGGCATGAGTGGATGATTCTCGATTTGAATGGTTCAAAATACTGGGTCGTTACATCATATATTAAGATTTTAACATCTGTTAAGTTATATTCACTACTGGATCAACCTAACTAGCTATTTTTCCCTTTCCCCAAAATACAATTATGGGTTAATAATAGTGTGAATAAATATATGAAGAAGTAAACATAACAACAAAGTAATACCAACATCTGTGGTTCATTATCCTTGAAATCCTCATTGTGTATATATATATATATATATATAAACACACACACATACACACATCCCGGTCAAACTCTTTAACCTTTTAAATCAAGTAAAACTTCTTCATTTCAAAACACTTTGTTTATTTATTTATGCCATGGCTAATACTTTAAATTGAGATTGGGTTTCTGTTTTGAAATCTTAAAACATCTTTTTCGAAACATCTGAATAGCCTCCTTCGAAAGCAAAGACTTCTTTTCAAAACATAGTATACATACCTTTTGAAGCCCTTGGTAAAAATTCTCTTTCGAAACCAATTATACCTATCGATCGTATCAAATCACCTTTTAAGATATAGAGCTTCGAAACAAATGAAAGTGTCTGTAACGACCCGCATTTTCGAACCCTAAAAGTTGACACTAATACATCCACGGTATTCACGTGCCGAACAACTAAGTGCCAAAAAGACAGATTGTTAGGGGGAAGAAACGAGATAAAAGAGAGAATAAGCTAAACGATCATAGAATCTCACAACGCAATGGAATAATATATATTAATCAACATAGTACTTTACAAAGTCATTTAAAAAATGATGCATCAGAGTCATACTAAAACAATTTCTAACCTTGGACAGTTATAACCGCCCGTCCTTACATAACTGATACAAGATACATATAATACAGCTGAAACAAAATAATAACTAATTATCGATGAAGACTCCTGCTCCAAGCTCCTCCATAATGCATCCGTAGAAAACCTGAAGAACTTGGCTGCTCGTAAAAATTTGGGCACCCAAGAGTTTTAGGGAAAGAAAATAAAACTCCGGGTCAGACATGGGTCTGGTATGAGTAAACTCAAACAACTGAATTATTATGTTTCAAATCCTTTTTAAAATCAAAGGTATCTCGTAATACCACGCCGCACATAAACACGGACGGGTTTTTACCTTACAATAACCAAAACATTTTTATAGAAAATCCAGTGGTATTATGATAATGTCTAAGGTACAAAATACATATTAATCATAGTCGAAATTGTTACATTATCAAACTCTGGCATAATAGGTATACAATCAAGTCCGAAGGCACTTATTGGAGAATGGATTCCAACTATGAAAGGGTAAGGGTCTACCCACCGAATCCGTACACCTCTAGATAAAATGTACGGGAGGTCACAACGCATTGCACCTCTGCTACTCGGGACCGGCATTACCCCTCACTGGATAGTGCCGAATATGATCACCCATTGGTTGCGATCAAACAACCATAATGGGCCCCAAAGCATACATAGAGATATCGACGCTAGATCTTGGGATGATCATACCCTAATGGGAGCGACCCACATAGCCCTGCTGCACGTCCCTACTTTAGTCATTTTCCCGGTTGATGAGGCTTGAGGCTAAGATTACCTTTTTATATAGAAACCATTATGGAATGCTAACACTGCCCTCCAAGCAGCAATGTAGTGCCAGCATTCATCCATACAAGTTCGATCTGGGTCTGAATGAAACCGAAGGCACTACCTCTGCTACATCCATTTTGGAATCACCCTCAGGATTAGTAGCAAGTAACCCTTGCACTTTAAAACTCCGTCTTCGATTCCATACTCTTCCAGATGTCTTCGGTTCGAAATGCTTGAGTTGGATCGAAGTGGTTTTCGGATAACATATCTGATCCCGGTCTCTTCGAAACAACTTTCGATAATTCCGCTAAACTCAACCCCGGTTCTTTAGGAAATAAGTAGATAAAATATAAGAGCGGAGTTCACCTCCTAACCGTTAGTGGATGGATTTCCTTATCATTTATCCTAGAAGAACGAAACGAATTTATACGTATAATATAGCACCACCGACGGTAACTGTACCATATAATTTCCGTGTTTCTCCTAGATATTTCCAAAGTTACGTTTTGGTCCAGATTTGATAGTTGGTTATTTAGCTATCAAAAAAACAAACAATCAAACATTGATTCAATTCCATATGGGATCCTCTAAGCCTTTATTAATTAATCTTTAATTAATAAAATCACTTTATAAAAGTTTATCAAAGGATCTTTTCTAAAACGCTTTTCCCAAACCCCTTTCATCCCTTTTACTTGGAAAACAATATAAACATTTAGCAAAAACATTTGGAAAATTCTCTCTTCTTACATTCCATATTAAATGTCCAAACCATTCCCTTTCAAAACATCACTTACTATAAAACTCATTCACTATATAAAACCCATTCACTTATTCCTTACAACAATTCTTTTATAAGTTCACTTCACATTTCAAACCTCTTTACAATTTTTCAAACCCGATTTAAAACATCTTTCAAAAATATCTAAAATGATTTATAACTCTCTTTATATTTTTATAACTATTTAAAAATCTTCCTTCATAATTCCTTTATAGAATCTCCCTTATAAAATATCATTTTCAAGATACCTTTGTAAATCACTTTAGGTAAAACCTTTTATTTAATAAACCCCTTTTTAAAAATAAGATATTATTTAAAAATAACTTTATAAAATAATAATAAAATTTAAAAATCATTTATAACCTTTAAACCCAAATTGATTAAAGAATTAAAGCTAATTCAAAAACATACTTTAGTAATTCAAAAGGAGGCTTAGCAATCACAATGGTGCTATTTTAAGTTACCATTCAGTTTCCATTTCAGTTCACTTAACAGTTATTTAGATAGATCAATATATATGTAAATACACTCATATTCAAATCAAGGAATAACATGTCAATATGAACTAACTAGCATATACATATCCCAATAACATAATAGCAGGGTGGTGATTTGTCATGCTAAACAGATGTCCAAACAATTCAACCAGTTCATAGTAGAACGGTGATTTATTCTGCTAACACATGTCCACACAAACAAACAAACAAACAAAAAACAATTTATAGCAGAATGGGGATTTATTCTTCTAACACATATCCAAACAACCCAACAATCTACATTATAACTCATTCATAGTTATATGTTTTCTTAATGGTATCGACACTTGAATCACTTGTATTCAAAACCATCTTTGAAAAAGAAGTACCTTTGAACCATTTTACTTTTGAAAACCAAAGGATTTAAAACTTTTAAACCCTTTCAAAAATAAATAAATCCTTATTTAAATCATAATTAATTTTAATTGACTCTTAACTTAATTTACTTAAATAATTAAACAATAATTAACTATTAATTAAACCTAAATTAATCCTAAATTAATTATCAAATAATTAATTAAACCTTCATTAATAATTAAATGTTAATTAATTTCAATTAATTAAATAATATTTAATTAAACTTAAACAATAAATTAAACCTTTAATAAATAATTTATTATAAATCATATCTTTAATCAAATAATTAAACCTTTGATTAATAATTGATCCTATATTTAATTAATGATAAATTAAATATAAATAATTTACTTAACCCATAGTTAATTTACTTAATTAATAATTAATTAAATAAATCTTAACTTTAAAAGATAATTAATTAAGAACTAATCTTTATTTAATTAAAGTTAATAAACCTTGTTAACATTTAATTAATTATCAATTACTAAAACCTAATTAATTAACAATTAATTATTAAATCCTTAATTAACTTTTAAAAACATTATTATTTTGTTTATAAAATATTTACAAAACATTTTGAAGTATAAAACCAAAATCTGCAAAAAAAGAAAAAAATCGGATTTTTAAGCGAACTTCATCCATAGCGACTATGGCTATGGATACCCATAAGATTTAACTTGTTTCTATCTTTCTTTTGAAAACTTTACCTTAAAGCTCACTAATTTTTGAAAAACAAAAATAAGTATTTAAAACTAAAACAAGTTTAAATCTAACCAAATATTTGATTTTAAAAAACTAAACCCATAACTTTCTTACACAAGATTCCAAATTCTCCAACACCCTACAAATGTACCAACTTCTTCTTAGCTTATACATTACTTACCCAAGTCCATACACAACCATAACATCCAGGATAACATCATGGCACAAACATAAGCAAGATATAATCTTTAACCATTTAGACTTCACATTCAAGTCTAATGCCTTAGATATCCAAGCAACGTGTGTGTGTGTGACCATCACATGATACATTAACCAATACTAACCATTACCTCACACAATATATTAACTAACATAAAAGAAAAAACTTTTCCAAAAATTCATAGTTTACTCACACGAAATCCTTTCAAAACTTGACACACTTTGAAATTCGAGAAGCCTGAAAAACAACAAATTCTTCTTGAAAATGGATCATTTTGCACTCAATTTTTGTACCCTTTCTTCTTGGATTTTTGTAAAGTAGAAAAAAGGAAAGTTTTAGATTATTCTTTCCTCTATCATTTAAAAAAAATTACTCAAAAGAGTTAAATTTTGAGTAAGTTATGTCCAAAACAGTGAGGGGTATTTTCGGACATCAAAATCTAGGTTCAAAAACACTTTTGCAAAAAAATAATTTTTTGGAGCATCTAAGCTCGAAATAAGAAAAAATGATAAACTACAAAGTTGTAGCCACTGGAAATATACATGGCTTGATAATTAGAAAATCTGGTTTTGGAGTATTATGTAAGAAGTTATGGCCGAAATCATTTCGGGTAAAATGGAAGAAATTTAAAAGGAAAAGAAGGAACCTTTAAACAAGTTTCTACTAAGATTTTAAATGGAAAGGAAGATTTTTATAACTTAGAACATGTAAGAGAAGCCATTAAAATTACCTTAGAGCTTATGAAATCAGAAAATGGAAGAGAGAAAATGAGAAAATGGATAAAGAATTTGGAAAAAAATAGTTTTTATAATATGTAAACAGGTGAGATTATCAAAATACCCTTGTACTTTACCCTCCTCTCATTACCTGCCACCTCACCCATGTCTGCATCCATGTCTCCTAACACTACATGAAGTTATTACAAATTGTACACAATTTCCCAATATGTTAATTCATATCCCCCTGATGTGACTTTTTCTTTTATTTCTTTATTATAGTTGCCAAAGTTTCACATCATCATTTTTTAACTTTATTAATTACACTTAACCCTAATTAAATTACTAATATATATTTATAACATTGCATATATTTGAATATATATACACCACTGTGTACACAACATTTCGAATAACATTTATATGATAAAACGTAAAAAATTCGGAAAATAGTTTCCGGTCACATTTTCTGTTTTTCATCGAACTAAATAGTTTTGAAAACAAATTTTGAAAACTATTTCACCATCATTATTTATTATTAAAAAAACCATTTATTTGAATCTTTAAAATTAATTAAATATTTGCAAATCAAAGCAGTAAAATTTCGGGTCGTTACTGTATCCCTTTCGAAAGTATTGGGTTTACTCTTTAAAAACAACATTTGGGTCAACATGGTTATACACGAAAGTCTCTTTCGAAACCAACTAAAATTAATTTGGGGAAAAGATGATGTTGTCGGAACCATCTAGTCGAAAGCAAAGACCTTTAAAAATTAAAACTTCGAGGGACAGAGTCGAAACCTCCTTTCGACTCCATTACCTTCGAAACCCTCAATCCCTTACGAAAGCAATTAGGAAAAAGGCTTAGTTTATGTTAAAACAGAAGTAACCCCTTCGACAACATAGATGACTTCAATGCAGTCGAAAGGAAAATTAGCGGTTAGGTCTCGACTTGGTCGAAACCGGTCCTTTCGAAAGCTCTTATTTAAGAAAAATACCCCTTCGAAAGCTAACTCCTTTACATGGTACAACAACCTTCTTCGAAAGCCATTTATAAAACCTTTTTGAAAGCATGTGTTTCGACTATGTCGAAAGCTTTAAATAAAACAAGGCAAGACTTTAACTTTTGAAAACAAAGAAGGGTTTCGACCCCATCAGAAGCTTACCTCTCGACACCAAGGCTTCCGCCTTCCTTCCAATCTACTGCGTACCATCTAGGTGATACCTTGTGTATTGGTTTCGACTATATAGGTTTCGACTAGGATGGGGAGGAATTATTGGAGTCGAAAGGGGCTACTGATTCAGGTGGAACACTTTTTTTTATGAATTAAAGGCTGAAATGTTGCTTCTTTTAGTAATTGCTTTATATCAACTTGCCTATTTGTAACCATTGATTGGTTGCCGTAAAACTTTTCAATACTTTACATTTAAAACTGCCCCACTTATATCAGATTTAAACCATAAAAATGTAATGTTTAAGCCCTTCCATATACCAAAACCAATTATTTCATAAAAGTCCTTCTTTTAAAATAATTTACTTTCCTTAGTAAATCAATTGGGAAAAATCCTCAAAAATCACAGAAATTCAATTTCATCATGTAATAAAACATATTAAAAATTTAGACCCAATTTCTTCCTGAAATATTCAAAATAAATTTTAAACCCATTTACATCATATTTATCATCAAAAATTAATAATAAAATTTCCATAGCTTGGAAAATTCTGAAAATTAAAACACATCTTCAACATCATGTTTTACTTAACATTAAAATTTTCCATGGCATTTTAAAATCAATAACCCATGGTTTTGCCCCTAAAATCGGGTGAATTTCATGTACAAATAAATTGTTTAAATCAAACAATTCATAAATTAAGCATATCTTCATCCAATAGATCTTGGAAACAAAATAAATACTCAAATCCGAAATCATATGATTATAAAATCAAAAGGAGATGGAATGAATTATTATTCACCTTAAACTCGATAAGGAATTTGAGATTTGTTGTTGATTAATCCTTCCTAGCTTTGATCCTTAGCTTTAGATTGAAATTTCTTCTTTTTCCTCCTTGTTAATGGCCGGCTCTATTTAGAATTGATTTGCGTTTGTGAAAAGATGAAAATGTAACGTGAATGGGCAACTACAAAAGGTCATAGCCATGTATAATAGATTTGCTAATTTACTAATGTGCCCATGTGTAATTTAATTAACCTATAAACCAATTTAAGCCTATTAAATATTATTATTAAGCACGGCCCATCGTATAATTTATTTAAATCTCAATCCCCTTATCAACATTATTATATTTAATTTATCTAATTAAATCTTATGAATAATGTTATCAAAAATTAGGGATGTTACATTACTTTACAAAGGTTCTAAACCAAGAGTTGAACAACCAACATCTAACAACTCTAGGTCAATTTCTAGTATATGGTCCTAATAAATAATTTCGTAACCGACATTGAGTTAACATTCTCAATGACTAACTGCATATATCGCACTTACACACTAAGTAAACATCGCAATTCTTAGGCTCACGTGGAGTATACTACCATGACGACTTATGGCTTACCTATGAATTTGTGTCAACTTCTCAATGGTAAATGTGTCTTATGCTCTTTTTCATTCAGCCTGAAGTATTAAGAAAATTACTATAGCGATTCTCCCATAGGATCATCCGCCATTCAGCTATGTAGCCCTGCTATACGGTTGCCTTAGTCACACTTCCTTGTTCCTACATGTTTAAATTGTGACCAGGCATGCTCCAGTAGTGATAAGAGCTTCTATTTGCACCGCTAATGCCCACACTGTCGAGTTCCATTTTATGCCCGCAATAAAGTGATACTACTCGTTGCACCTGCTCCATAAAGCTATGCGAACTCCTAACAATCGAGAAAGTGGGATACAAGTCCACCTGTTTTCCCTACTTGGTATGCACTAGGTCTAGGTTCAACCCGGGATTGCTGAAACAATTGAAATGTCTGACCTTATATATATATATATATATATAATACTTACAAGTGTGTAGACAACTGACCTCCTTTCTTAAACTTTGACTTCAATTCTAGACTTCAAAATAGGATTTAGACGTCTGAATTGAGTCAAATTTGAACTAATTGTTCTTGGGTTGGGATATTTTGAAATCCAAATATCTAACCCTAGACTCAAATGTCTGGTTTGAATTTTTAGACATCTGATCTAGGTTTTTAGACGTTTAGTTAGTACCTTTCCATATTTTTATAATTTTTTTATTTTTGTTATTTTAATTCATGTTCTTCATGATTTGGAATATGGGAGTTAGGACTTATTTTCAACCAGATTCCTATTATAATCCATACCATTTTTTATACAAATTTAACTTGTTAATTTCAACAATTTCCATGTATACTACACCTTTCTATATTAAACTACCTATGTGCTTCCAATGAAAATTCTACTTATATTTCAAATTATAAAATCAATTAAAGGTGAAATAAAGGTTATTTGATTTCTTCATTTATCCAAACCAAACGAAACTATCAATAAAAATTTGTCCTCATAGATTTGAAATGAATTTCACCAGTCTATCCTCCTTTTATTTTTCAATAATTATCTATTAAACTAGCAACTAGGGTTTTCCATTATCATCATTCATTTTAATTCAGAGCTGAAATGGTAATTCAAATTAATCAAATTTGGAATTATTATTCAGATTTAATAATTATATTTACAAATCATATAGAATCATAATGTAATCCAATTACTTATAATCAACATAAACGCTGCAATCAACTCACTCACCTCGAAGAAGTTCCACATCAAGTTTGATTGGAATTCGTTACATCTACTCCTTGTTGATTCATTCCTAAATTTGTGGCTTCTCTCTTTATTTAATTTTATTCTCTCCTTTGTTTTACTTTTTTTTTATTTAAAATTTTTTGAAGAGGTAAAAGAGTGTGTTTGGATTAATGAATTTCTGAGAGAGAGAAGAAATGTTCATACATGTGAAGGCTAGGACTTGGAATAAGAAATATTGAAGGCTAGGATCTAATTTATAGCTGAAAACTAGGATTTTCTGACTTAGACCCGAAATCCAGATTTATGAAAATTCCACTGGCCATATTTTCTGCTATTTTTGAGCCATTTTATCAAATCTAACAAGTTATATATGTTTCCTAACTGTAAATGATGTTTCAGCGAAATGAAATAGGTCCCGAGGCCTAATTCCAACGTTTGTGAAAATATATTATTTTGTCCTTTGATGTAAAGTTACATTTTAACCCTTATTGATATTTTAATTTATTATTAAAATTTCTAGGGTGTTACATTCTCCACCGCTAAACGAATTTCATCCCCGAAATTTCTAAGGATGGAAAAATATAATTTGCTCATACAATCAATATCTACAACCATCTACTCAACCATCAACCATTTGCAAACATTGTTCTTATATGCACATATAGGTATGGATTTCATATGGACATATATGTAATATAAAATTAGGCGGTCTCCTGAACTAGTCAACCTTTTGAAATGCAAGTGCTTATGTCATGTATCCAAATTGTATGCAACGTCATTTACTTACAATTCTATATAGATGAGCAACCATTCAATACATTTGAAAATTCAATAACCATTGTGCATATAACTGATAAAACAAAATGGGTGAGGTGGGGTGTGTCTTAGGCTAACCTGAATACGTCATCCCATATGTGCAACACTAAATAATTAAATTCATCCATTAGCAACCATCATCAAAACATATCATAATGACACGTTAATAACCATTTCTAGCATCCAAACACTCCAACCTATGGAGTATTCTAAGCTAAATACTACGTGCACTAATAATTTACTAATTTAGATGGAAACATTCAGAAAAGGGCTCTGGATCAATAGTTCAGATTTTCTCCTTAGGTTTTCATGTACTCTTAACTGGATCATCTCCCCATTAGAACCTGACTAGTTTAATTACTTTGTTGCAGAGTCACCATGTGCCATGCTAATAATATGGCTAGGCGCACAGCGAACATGAGACTCTATCTCCACCTCAACTTTTTCCAACTGACTCGGCTCTACCACCGTAGCTAAATCATGTAGACACTTCTGCAATTATGACAAATGGAGACACTGGGAACTCCCACCAACTTTTTACAAAACTCCACCCTATAAGCAAACTTCCCTACTTTCTCCCTGATCGAAAAATTCCCTACAAACTTTGGTGCTAACTTTCCCAAACTACCAAACCTCATAACGTATCTAAGTGGCGAGACCTTCACAAAGACCATGTCTCCCAGTACAAACTCCAACTCCGTGTGTCTCTTATCAACGTAAGAATTTTGCCTACCCTAGTCAGTTTCATCCTTCTACAGATCAAGTCTATAATCTTTGAAGTCTCCCTTACCATATCCGGTCCTAGAATGATTCTATCTGCGGTGTGCACTAATAAGATAGTGATCTACAAGGCCTCAAGTACAATGCCTCGAATGATTCCATCCCTTTACTTACCTAAAGCTACTATATGCAAATTATATTAATGACAAGTGATCCACCCAATAACCTCCAAAATCAAAATACACATCCGGAACAAGTCCTCTAATACCCTATTCACCCTCCCATTCTTCCAATCTATCCATGGGTTATAAGAAGTAGTCAAATTTAATTTTGCTCCCAAGGCCTCTTAAAGAATTCTTCAAAACTCACTAGTGAAAATCGGATCTCGACCGTTGACAATGCTAGTAGGAACTCCATGCAACTGAACCATCTCCTTTATGTATAAAGTCACCAAAGACGTCATTGTCCTTTTGTTGCTGACCGGAAAAAAATAAGCGCATTTGGTCAATCGATCAACTGAGCCCAAAATACTCTCATTCTCCCTTCTACTCCTGGGTAGCCCATCCACAAAGTCCATTGTGATACTCTCATATTTCCACCATGGAATATCCAACGGTTGTAATAATACACCTAGCTTCTTCGCTTCACCTTAACCCTTTGATAAGTTACACACTTGAAAACATACTTTGCTACATGTCTCTTCATACTAGGCCAATAAAATACCCTCTTCATATCACGATATATTTTATCACCACGGAGATAAATAGTCATTCAAGAATGATGGGACTCTACTAGTACCATGTCTACCAACTCCTTAACAAGGGGGACACACAATCTTGCATTCCTTTGTAACCATCCTTTTGAATCAATGGAATAGCGATCCAAATAACTCCCCTCCGTTTTTTCAAAAATATCAAACAACTCCTTGTCTTGCTTTTGACTCGAATCAGTATGGTTCATACGCGAAGGTATAATATCCAAAGCTGGCAAAAACCCTAGTGTAATGTCCGATGTAAGTCTAAAATCAAATGTAGAAATAAACTCTAAGTGTTTCCATTCCAAAAACATAGGGCTCAACATTGCAAGCTTTCTACTCAAGGCATCGGCTACAACACTGCCCTTGCCCCTAAAGTATATGAGGTACTGAAAGCAGACTTCAATTCCAAACATCTGAAAAAAATTCAAACGTCTAAATCTAGTCAAATTTGAGCTGGTTGCTATCGGGTTGGAATTTCTAGAAATCCAGACTTCTAACCCCTAATTCAGAAGTCTGGTTTGAATCTTCAGATGTTTGATCTGGGTTTTTAGATGTCTGTTTGGTATTTTTCCATATTCTTATAATTTTATTATTTTGGTTGTTTTCATTCATCTTGTAACGACCCATAAATTTTAATGGTTTTAATAACATAATTAACTGAATTTTTGTGAAAATTTAAATAATTAAATTTGGAAATAGAAATTTGATATTTGTAATATGTCTATTTAAACATAGTAAAGGGTAAATTTTCATCTGATATTATGAAAGTGTTAGCACCAAAATTGGTCACTAACCTCGTTCAGAAAGATTGTGTAGAGATATAAGTGATGAAAGTAAAGTAAATAGAGAACACAATGCTAATTTAAATGCAGAAAGCAAGAACACCAAGTTTATAGTGGTTCAGCGTAATTGCCTATGTCCACTTTGTTCAACTTTATTGATTTCCTTTATAGTTGATTACAAATACAATTCGTGAATCAAATGCTTGAGTGAAGTTGTTAAGTAGAGAAGATGAGTCTTGAAAATGGCAGAGTCTCCCCGGTGTTTTCTCTCCAAAAAAGGATCCCTCTTCACTGTGACCCCGCCCCTCTATTTATAGACAAAGATGGGCTGGACTTCCCAGGTGGGCTCGGTAGCCGAACACTCTAGCCCAAGCATAGTGGTCGCTGCATGCCGAACCAGATATGCCGAACACCATAATGACGAACGATCCTTTCTATGCCGAACGGTATGTTTGATGTGCGGGAAGTGCATAATGGTTGTCAGTCGAGGCCGAACGTGCCTCTGGATGCCGAGTACTACTATCGCCGAGTTCTACTTGATGTCGAGCACTACGCCGAGTACTCCTGTTGCCGAGTTCTACTGGATGTCGAGTACTACGCCGAGTACTCCTGTCGCCGAGTTCTACTTGATGTCGAGTACTACGCCGAGTACTCCTGTCGTCGAGTTCTACTGGGCGCCGAGTACTACCTGATGCCGAGTGCTACCTAATGCCGAGCACTACCTGATGCCGAGCACTAGTTGATGCTGAGTGCTACCTAATGCCGAGCACTACCTGATGCCGAGCACTAGTTGCCTGGTCAAATCTCCAGGAAACACTTGCCCCCCAAAGTGTATTACGTGACTGCACGTAATACGCTTTGAACTATGTATCCTCCATGTCTCGTTTCAAATCCTTGAATAAATTCTAATGGAGATGCCTTCTTGAGAATATCAGTGGTCATCCGTGTCTGATTCTGCAGAGCTATTAGGCTTCTGCTATCTGATCTAGTCTTCTCTTAATAACCCTTAGTGAGAATTCAATTTCTGTTGATTTCAAGAAGTCGTACTTTTTCGGACGTACACATGCACGTTCGGGTACATGTCCTTGCCATTGGCTCTCGGATGCGTATAAGTCGTCGCCAACTCCATCTAGTTTAATTGCAATTCAATCGCGATTCCTTGTTTGTATTTTCTGTGAAATAAGGGTTGCAATCAGCCACTTGAGGAGTTTTCCAAACCTCTCTTCAGTACAAACTCTATGATTTTGTTCACAGCTTCGACCTGTCCATTTGCAGTTATAATGGATCATGGAAGGTCATAAGGACAGATGATGTTACGGATAAAGAAGTTGATTATTTTCTTCATCTTCGTCGTGGTTAAGAGTTCTTCATCTGCCCATTTGGTGACGTAATCAACTGCTATGATGGTGTATTTCGCACCACCTTTAGGATCGACAAGAAGATGATTTTAGTGTCCCCAAGTGGCAAACGGCTATGAACTAGCCATTTGACTAATTTCCATCGGCGGGGTTCCCGGACTTTTTGCAAACATCTTGCACTCGTCACATTGTCTAGCATGATCAACCGCATCTGGGTTGATGGTTGGCCAGTAATACCTGTAGCAGAGTATCTTCTTTATCATGGTTTTCCCCCTGATGTTATTACCGCATTCTACTTCATAGACTTTGCTCAAGATATCATTATGGGCGATATGCCGAAGCATGGGGATGGATAAACTCCTTTTGACACACGAATTATTCTTAGATGATTTGGCGTGAAGCTTTGAGGAGGATCTGTCGTTTTCCATTCCTCCGTTCAGTAAGAATTCCTCATTGTAGATAGTCTTTGATAGGAGTCAACCATGACACCTTTTCATTTTGTTCGCTGAGTACGTGTGTAATGATGTAATATGTGAAGTCAGTTAGTAGCTCTTGGACTTGGCCGAGATAAGGAGCAAGACAATGCCCCCTAGCAAGATCAACTTCCTTAAATTTGTATACTACCAATCAAGAATCACAAAAGATATGTAAAGTTTTCACTTCAAATCCTCTAGCAAGTTTGAGGCTGACAGTCAAGGCTTCATACTAAGCATCGTTGTTTGTTACAGGTAAATCGAGTTTTAGGATGTAGCAGATTGATCGTTCCTCAGGAGTCATTATCAAGCCATAACACTGATCATTGGATGCTCCATCCTCATACATTTTCCATCTTATGGTCGGTTCTCTGCTACTCTTCGAATAGTCATCTGAGGTAGTGAATTTGGGTGTGAGGTCTGCTAATTTCCGTCCTTGGATAGCCCTTCGTGGGAAATAAGTGATATTGAATTAGCTTAGTTCGATATTCTATTTAAGTAGTCTTTCAGACGTCTCAGGTCATTGTGTGCCCTGTCGCAACGGCTGGTAGGCGTAGACGTTGATGGAGTGAGCCTAAAAGTAAGAGTGGATCTTTCATGATGAAATCAATAGAGATTGTGCTAGCTTTTGTAGCTTCGGGTTGATATCCAATGCATGGCTCGCGATAGTTAATGAAATCACATATGCATGTCAGAATGGGTCCAAGGGAAGATATCATCATTTATTCAGAAAAATTCAACTAATTCTTTTATCATCACTGCACTGAGCTGTGATCCGATATTCAGCGCTCGGAAAGGGTCGCCATGGCTGGTTGTAATGTCGACCGTCAGATTAGCAGGTGTCATCCCAGATTCTTTGAGTAAAGATGTAACTATCATAACATTCAATGTGAAATATGGTTGGGACGGCCAATGTTGATGGTTACTCTAGTCGAATCCTAGAGTCTTGTCATGAGTTATTGAGCCTAATAGCGAAGGGCTCTGAATGCTCTAATAGATTATCAGCAAATGGCCAAAGATCAGGCTTAAAAGCGCGTTGAAGGAAACGTCGAGTAGGGGCCAGCCTCGAGTTGCATGCAACTGCATAGCTGGATCTTGCCATGAGTTTGAATTTGCCTGTATATTCGAGTAACGCATTTTCTATTCAATGCATTCATGATCCTTCACTCGCCCTTCGGGTTGGAGTGACAGTCAGTTGCCCACAAGCTTTGGCATTGATTTAATGATTCTATCTCTAGGCATCCTTTTGGTCGTTGCCTTGAGTAGCTGTAAGCACTATACACAAGTTTTAATACTGAGCTATCGTAGCCAATTTTTGGATGACCATGCGTCTTCTCCCAGTCTCGGGTTGATAAATGTACTGCATGGACGGTTGAGTCTCGTCCTAGCTATGTATATGTTTTCACCTAAACTCCAAAGACATAGAGGTGATTGGTGAAAAGTCGGTTCACATTCATCTTGCTTCTTGCTCGTGCCCCCAGGTCTGGGGCATATACTGATAAGTAGGAAGGCCAACCACGCCCACTTTAGCTTTACTCTCTTTCCCGTTGAATCGTGGGATCATATCAGTCGATGGGAGACTAGGTCTCGCCTATCTTGGATTTTATCGTGGTTTTTCATTCCAAGAGGAATACTTCGATGCCACGTAAGTTTCATGGCGTAATTTGGACAGTGGATGGTCATCCACGTCCACTTTGGTTCATGCTCTGTAATCAGATCTCGAGGTAAAGTTGGCTACAAATGCAGTTGAGTTATGCTCATCCAGTTTCATACTCCTCCTGACGAATCGAACGAGGGTACTGGAGAATTTTTGACCAAGTATTCGTGGTTTACCCTTCTTTCCATACTCTGGGGGTTATAGTTTTTCAACAAACATTTGAGTCACATTCGTATGTGCTTGGTGCGGATCGGCATTGACCCTTGGTCTGAGGTATGATATAGTGGGTTGCTCATAGCTTTGGATGCCGTTTCAATTGGTTCTGTATTGAGGCCTCCCTGCAGTCGCTGCCTCAAGTTATAAAGAACGCCACACTAGAGCTATAGTAAGCTGTCGTATTCGGCTTTTTAGTGTTTTGTACCCCTGCCCCCGGCATTGATTTGGCCAGGTCACTAGTTGGATGGTCGAACTCCATCCTCAGCGGGTTAATAATCCTCATGTCGATTCCAGGCTGAAGTTTGCGGAATAGAAAATGGTCGGCATCCACTCGTCTATTTATCGATGTTTATACACCACTCTGCATTCTGGTGACTTAGTGTTATTCTCCCCCCGGTTGACTCGCGCCCAATTTGTGTTCATGCTTCGGTCCACACTCCGGGGACCTAGAGATTTGTCGAACGGTTTATGCTTTAGTCCACAGTTCGAGACGTAGAGATTTTCGTCAACTCGTTTATACTCTAGTTTGCACTCTGGGAACTTAGAGTAATTTGGTCCGCTTCTGGGATTTAGGGATTTTTATGAAGTCGTCTATAATCTAGTCCATGCTTTGGGGACTAAGAGTACTGTAGTCCGCACTCTGGGGACGTAGAGATTTTTGAGTCATTTATACTCTAGTCCGCACTCAGGGACTTAGAGTATTTTAGTCCGCATTCTGTCTCCCGTTCTAGAGGGTGAGACCCCCCGGATGGCTGAGAGTTTGCCTAAACCTGGTAGATAATCCTTCTCTTTAAGATTCTCTTTGACATTTCGAAAGTCATTATTCTTTATGCAGGACTATTGCATTCCAATGCTTGTTTTCCATGATTGTGTGCAGGCTGTTCTGACCCCGAGCCCACTCCGAGGAGCGATGTCGCCAAGGAAGTGGAGGAGAAAACAAGTGAAGCCACTCACGTAGGGGGGGCTTCTGGTCCAGACGCTCAGGTGATCGGAGCGCTTTATGAAGACAAGCCTGAAACCTCCTCTCCTACTGATGGGGGTTATGAAGTAGAAATTACAGGCGCCTCTGAGTACACATCCGAATTGAGCATGGAGGAGCGGCTCGAGAAAGAGAAGGAGGAGACGGTCAAGGTCATAGTAGAGCCCCGAGTTGTGGACTTGGACGATCCTTTGAACAAGCCGTTGAAGGTCATCCTTCCTGGCGGGTCCAAGCCCATGGAAGGCCCTCGTACTCCTTCAGTTGCTACCCCTCTATCAAAGAAGAGTACCAAGGGTAAATGTTCTAGAGAGGAGCCATCTGGAAAGAAGTTGAAGAAGCACAAGAAGTGATTACTATCCTCGTTCAACAAGAGTTAGTTTAAGTCATGTAATTATTTTCATCTATTTCCTTAGTCCTTGTAAATAGAATGTCGACCCTGAACTTTGGAGGGGTTGTAATAGAAACTCATTTCTGAATAAGATTTAGTTTCTTTTTCTGTCTTACAAAAGACTCTTATTGTTCAGTTTTCTTTGTGATTGTGATTTTAATCCAAGCAATTGTGAGTAACATAGACTTCTTAGTCCATCTTCATATAACTCGGAAACTCTTCGGGAGTCGTTGAACTTCCATTTTGTGCTTCGAGCACTTAGAATACTTTCTAGCCCATATATCAGGGATTTGACAAATTCAAGTTATTTGTGTCATAGTTCATATTCAGGGAACTTGGAGATCTGATTCGCTTATATTTGAGTCTGCACTCTGGGGAGTTAGAGTACTCCAGTCCGCATTCTGGGAACTTGGAGGTTTAAGTCATTTATACTCCAGTCCGCGCTCTGGGGACTTAGAGTACTCTAGTCCGTGCTCTGAGGACTTGGAGGTTTAAGTCGTTTACACTCTAGTCCGCGCTCTGGGGACTTAGAGTACTCCAGTCCGCACTCTGGGGACTTGGAGGTTTTAGTCGTTTATACTCCAGTCCGCGCTCTGGGGACTTAGAGTACTCCAGTCCGCACTCTGGGGACTTGGAGGTTCAAGTCGTTTATACTCTAGTCCGCGCTCTGGGGACTTAGAGTACTCCAGTCCGTACTCTGGGGACTTAGAGGTTTTAGTCGTTTATACTCTAGTCCGCGCTCTAGGGACTTAGAGTACTCCAGTCCGCACTCTGGGGACTTGGAGGTTTAAGTCGTTTATACTCTAGTCCGCACTCTGGGGACTTAGAGTACCCCAATCCGCACTCTGGGGACTTGGAGGTTTAAGTCGTTTATACTCTAGTCCGCGCTCTGGGGACTTAGAGTACTCCAGTCCGCACTCTGGGGACTTGGAGGTTTAAGTCGTTTATACTCTAGTCCACGCTCTGGGGACTTAGAGTACTCCAGTCCGCACTCTGGGGACTTGGAGGTTTTAGTCGTTTATACTCCAGTCCGCACTCTGGGGACTTAGAGTACTCCAGTCCGCACTCTGGGGACTTGGAGGTTCAAGTCGTTTATACTCTAGTCCGCGCTCTGGGGACTTAGAGTACTCCAGTCCGCACTCTGGGGACTTGGAGGTTTTAGTCGTTTATACTCTAGTCCGCGCTCTGGGGACTTAGATTACTCCAGTCCGCACTCTGGGGACTTGGAGGTTTAAGTTGAGAGTAGTCGTATTTCCACTCTTTAATTTGTGTTCATCTACTGTATCGAGGCTAATGTCGTCGAATGAACAATCGAACCACGTTTGCTCACGGAATGAGATTCTGCCCCCCTAGGATGAGGGACGAAATTTGAAAAATGGACGATCGATTCTCGTCCGCTTGGTGATTATAGCTCTTCCAATCAAGTCAAGTAAGGAGGTATATGACAGATGGTTGAATCACATCTATGTTGGGTTAGATAGCCAAATCTCTTACAATTTGCTCCGTATCTCCTTCTAGAAAATAAGGATAATAGATTGTTGAGTAGACAAAGTAAGTTGCATATGTTCCAAGGTGCAGTCGTGTCCATATATTGACGGTGATGGTTAGCGAGTACGCAGTCTACCATAGCTACTTCAAGTTGGGCTTTCGAACAACCTTTCATGTTCAGGGTAGGATTTGATGTGTAGATGATCAAATCACGTCCACTTTTGATGGATCCCGGCGTCACTGAGCTTCATGAGGGGTATCTGTATTTTGTCGAACTTTGTTCTATGACTCGATTGGAGTGGATGATCGGGCCATATTCATTCCAAGCAGTTTAGGTCTCCAAGTCAAATGTGGAGGTTGATGGATGGATGGTCGGTTGTTCGAATCGATCATAAGTTGAGCATACGAACTCGGATCGTCTTGAAACTTGGAACATTGGCTTCTCTGGCTTTGATTGTTATGTCTTGTTAATCGTGGCTCGATCCAGACTCGGACAAAATCCATCGATATCCATAGTGAGCCTTTGTGTAACCGATCTCCAAGACGAACTGTCACTGGTTTCTAATCAAGTTCTTGGTGTCACGGCCTTGCCAAAAGGCGGGATAACATTTGCCCCCCAACGGACGTCTTGTGTAAACATGACGTGCTTTGAAAAACAGTAGTCTTTCTTGCTGAATATTTCCGTTCAGTTGATTGCTTGACAGTCGT
This sequence comes from Allium fistulosum, assembly GCA_030737815.1. Lineage (NCBI taxonomy): Eukaryota > Viridiplantae > Streptophyta > Magnoliopsida > Asparagales > Amaryllidaceae > Allium > Allium fistulosum. Next base: position 777,361,174 of record CM060906.1, read on the forward strand.
CTCTTAATCGTTTCGTTGCAACCTTCTTTTAGACAAATGTTCAACTAGCATGCTTTGCTTTGGTTCTGCCCCCAGTTTCGGGGATGAGTATGGAGTTGATGTATGTTTATACTCCGTCACGCACTCTGGGAGTACGGAGTTGAGTAGATGTTTATACTCCGTCTTGCACTCTGGAAATACGGAGTTGATTAATGTTTATACTCCGTCTCGCACTCTGGGAGTACGGAGTTAAGCGAATGTTTATACTCCGTCTCACACTCTGGGAGTACGGAGTTGATTAATGTTTATACTCCGTCTCGCACTCTGGGAGTACGGAGTTGATTAATGTTTATACTCCATCTCACACTCTGGGAGTACGGAGTTAAGTAGATGTTTATACTCCGTCTCGCACTCTGGGAGTACGGAGTTGTGCGAAGGATCGTCGTGTATCAACCCATTTTTAGCCTTGATGTGATGGCTTGCCCTCGAGCTCGAGTTTCACTTAGCGAGTGGCTGGTCGTATCGCAGCCGCTCTCTACTTGAATAAATTCCACTTGCAGGATGGAATTTAGCTATCCGTGCATCGTGATGTTGTACATTGTATTTAATCCATAGCCCCAAATCAAAGGCATATGGTTGATGATGAGCAATAGAATTATTCTCGTCCAGATGTAACTCCACACGTCCGATCATGGTCTGCGTAGATTGGTTGGCAACCAAATCTGAGTACTTGGACACCTGCATCGTTTTGAAAGTAGTTTAGTTCAAGCTAGTCATAGTTCATAGAACAATTGAAATAGAGATGGAAATGGAAATGATTCAAAGAAGATTATGGTAAATCTCATTGATATGTGAAGCAGCATCGTGTGTTCGCTATTCGACTCCGCCCCTGGCTCCTTTCAAAGGGATGTTGGCCGTCAACCGTCCAATTGATAATCATAGCCCTTTATTAATAGGCATCAGATATTCGCTGCCCGCCATTCTGCAGGACTTGTACATACTATTGAAGCTTTCCTTTCCAGGTCATCTTTTCGATCACACCTCGGAGGTGTTTGTAATCGCTCGTGTTAGGATCAGTGAGCATCTGGGAATATACAACATTCCCCTGATTTTGAGGTTGTCAATTGAATCTTTCAAAGAGCATATGAACTGAATTCTGAAGTCTTGTTTCGGCTACTGGGATCTACACCTTAGCCAACGGGCCTTCATTGTTATCGTTCTTAGTCTGCTCCACTCCTCCTCACTTTAGTTCTGATTCATTTTGTAGAAGAAACGATCCATAGTCGTAGGAGGCTCTTTAGCTAACTAGCTGCCAAAATATATCTGGAGGTCGACTTTCCTCAAACGCGATCAGTATGATACCCTTGTTAGTATTTGGAATAAATTGCTTAGAGCATTGGTTTGCTTGGGGTCATTAAATTCGAAGTGCTGGGTCAGCGAAGAATGGTGCTTGAAGTCATCTTGGCGTTTGCTAGAGTCATATCATCTATGTTCTCCAACCTTGATGCCGTTCATAAGCTGCCGCTAGATCCTCTATGCCCTGGTTGATCATGGGATATCAGGGAAGTGGATAGAATGTTCCATTACTAAGTTGAGTTTTGAACTCATTATCCGGAGGCACTGCGCTGCGACTAGGATATCAGGGAAGTGGATAGAATGTTCCTTTACTAAGTGGATAGCCTCTTTTTTGGAAATTTGGGTCGTACCCGAAAAAGATTTTTTTTTGAAAATAAGGGTCGTACCCGATCCATATATTTTTTGTATATGGACTAGTTAGATTGTTTTTTGAGAGAGAGATCGGTATACAGTGTATGGATTGGTCTGGATACTTCGTTCGGCACAGAAGTACCGTTCGGTCATACAGAAGTACCGTTCGGCATTGGGGCGTTCGGTGTTGGCACGTGGCTCAGCCAAAGCTATTCGGCACAAGGCTGTTCGGTAGAGTGGATCGGCCTGGAGTGGTTCGGCCAAAGCTGTTCGGCCAAGGCTGTTCGTCAGAGTGGATTGGCCTGGAGTGGTTCGGCCAAAGCTGTTCGGCCAAGGCTGTTTGTCCAAAGTGAATCGTCCAGAAGTGGTTCGGCCAAAGCTGTTCGGCATCCACACTGTTCGGCACAACCGAGTCGTTCGGCATACAATACCGTTCGGCATTAGGGCGTTCGGTGTAGAGGTATGGTCGGCCTAGAAGAGTGTTCGGCCTAGAGGTATGTTCGGCCTGGAAGAGCGTTCGGCCTAGAGGTATGTTCGGCCTGGAAGAGCGTTCGGCCTACGCCTTTTCTGGAGCGTTCGGCATATGCCTTTTCTGGAGTGTTCGGCATATGCCTTTTTTGGAGCGTTCGGCATACGCCTTTTCTAGAGCGTTCTGATGGTCTGGGCCTCCAGCCTCCATTTGTACTCCTGTCCTGAAGTTTCCAGCTCTTGCTTGGTCACGGTCTCCAGCTGTTTGAACAGCAGCTTCAGTCTTGCGGCGTCTGCGCCTGGGAGGTTCATCAGAGGAAGTAGAGCTGTCAGATGAGGAATAAGGAGCGGGATTGCCCCCCAGCATTCTGTTGCTGCTGTTGAGTGAGTTGTGCCATCAGGTTGGCGTTAGCTTGCATCTGCTCTCCTAGTTGTCTCCTGCTTTCCCTGAGCTCTCTCATCAAGTCGTTGAACTCTATTCTGGCGACAACTGGAGTTTGGTCATGGGCGGCAATTCCTTCACCCGGAATTGCTGGTTGATTGCTAGGTCCTGCTTGTTGCACGCTAGCTGTCTCGCGGGCATCTGCATTATGAGATTCTCTGAGTAGAGTTATCGGTATGAACTCTGAGTAGAATCAACGGATGTCCTATCAGTTAGTCGGATCTTCTTTGAGGGATTTATTCAATCCAGTAGCTTCAAAGCAGATCCTTGAGGTTTGAGAATTCAATTCTCAGTGAAAGCACCAAAGTGTTAGCACCAAAATTGGTCACTAACCTCGTTCAGAAAAATTGTGTAGAGATATAAGTGATGAAAGTAAATTAAACAGAGAAGACAATGCTAATTTAAATGCAGAAAGCAAGAACACCAAGTTTATAGTGGTTCAGCATAATTGCCTACGTCCATTTTGTTCAACTTTATTGATTTCCTTTATAGTTGATTACAAATACAATTCGTGAATCAAATGCTTGAGTGAAGTTTTTAAGTAGAGAAGATGAGTCTTGAAAATGGCAGAGTCTCCCCGGTGTTTTCTCTCCAAAAAAGGATCCCTCTTCACTGTGACCCTGCCCCTCTATTTATAGACAAAGATGGGTTGGACTTCCCAGGTGGGCTCGGTAGCCGAACACTCTAGCCCAAGCATAGTGGTCGCTGCCTGCCGAACCAGATATGCCGAACACCATAATGCCGAACGATCCTTTCTATGTCGAACGGTATGTTTGATGTGCGGGAAGTGCATAATGGTTGTCAGTCAAGGCCGAACGTGCCTCTGGATGCCGAGTACTACTATCGCCGAGTTCTACTTGATGTCGAGCACTACGTCGAGTACTCCTGTTGCCGAGTTCTACTGGATGTCGAGTACTACGCCGAGTACTCCTGTCGCCGAGTTCTACTTGATGTCGAGCACTACGCCGAGTACTCCTGTTGCCGAGTTCTACTGGGTGTCGAGTACTACCTGATGCCGAGTGCTACCTAATGCCGAGCACTACCTGATGCCGAGCACTAGTTGATGCCGAGTGCTACCTAATGCCGAGCACTACCTAATGCCGAGCACTAGTTGCCTGGTCAAATCTCCAGGAAACAGAAAGTTTATTTTATTGTGTAATTTTATTTAAATTCAAATCAGTTAATATTTAATGGTAATAAAATATTTTCAACCCTGAATATTTTTTATAATAAATTTGTAAATCGTCTTCTAAGTGAGACGTCATATTTCGTTTCGTCAAATTTGGACTGTTATTGCTCCGTTTATCTTTATTCCGGCGTATTAGCAGCATTTTTGGTACTGATTATCGACTTTTGATAGGATAATCATACCACTGATATTTGTATATCGTTTTGATCGTCTCGTCGTGCTGATCTCAACAGTATATTTATTCGTGTGTTTTGGAGTCCGGTACGCGGTGAAATCCGTAAAAACGGTTAACCGTATCGGCACCCATTTTTGAACTTTTGGTTTCTTGTGTCCATTCAAATTTTCCTAACGGTCGAAAATCAAACAGCCATGCATTTAATAATTTCTGAATTCAATATTATGACCTTTACTATTCATGTGATTTCAGAATATATTCGTAGATTTGCCCTCTCCTGTTCATTCCTCTTCTCTAATTTTCTTTTGTCTCTGAAACTTCCATTTGAAAAAAAAGGAAACCCGCTTCTTCTTTTTAGATTACATCAGCCTCCCATCACCTCTCTCGTTCACCACATCCGCTGGTCTTCCCCTCCACTTCCCTTATCCAGACCGAAGCCTCATCTGCCTTTGCCGAGTTTTTCACCAAACCGAACCACCTGGCCTTCCTACCTCCCCCTCTTTCCATGTACCCAGGCTCTCCCTCCTCTGCTCGACCATCGCTCCTCCCCTCTTCTCCTCTGTTGCAATTATATACATATTTAAAGGTAAGTCTTTATATATATATATATATATAATATTTTGAACATATTTTGAAGAAATATAAACTAACGTATATATATAGTTGTTCATCTGATAAGTTATATAGGTTATATATATAATCTAAGTTATATTGAGTCGGTATATATATTAATTTAATATACATAGGTTTATATAATATATGTTACAGTCTTTTGCATATATTTTGTTTATTTAAATCCTAACTTTTATATAAATAGTATATATTTGCACGTGCTGTAGTATAAAACACAAGTTTATAATGGTCTGTTTGTCAGTTATATATATATATATTTATATGTTATGCCAGTTCTTATATATATATATGTTTATTTAGTGTAAAGTTTATATTAATTTTTATTTTAAACATTGATTTTAAAGATATAATGTATAGGTAAGTTGTATATAGTGATATGTATTTGAACTGTCTGTATGAATATATATATTAGCTTATATATTTGAACTAAGTTGGGTATATATGAAAGTTTAAAAGGGTAAATATTATCTAAGTTCTGTATATATACATGTTAGTATATTCTCTATAAGTCTACATATTATAATTTAGACAGTATATGTATATATCTATATATAATAGGAATACATCAGTTTGAAGCTTTTGGAATTACCTAACTTCCCTACACGATTAAATTCAAAAACAATATAAATAGCGGCATTTTGGTCATTACCCTCACCCATGTTTTTGTTCGTCCTCATCCACTGCATTCATGTTGTCAACTCATCCTCTTATTCGTATTTTCAAAACACCAATCCTCCTTGACGTTGAAATCAAATTCAATTTTAATTCCAAACATCTGAGTAATAGCTAGATAAACGAAGACTTCACATAATGCTCAATTTTTATTTCCCAATTAAAGGCTCAATTTTGATTATCTCCAAATAAAGGATTAGTTTTTTGAAATGCTTCAGATCCAATATGGAGTTGCAAAATCTATGATGATATTCATATCTCACCTGACTCTTAAATTCAAGATCTTGATTTTCAGGAAACTATGAAGCTAAACTCGAGATCCATCGATCGTAGTACAATCATCAAAGTTCAGCTTCATCATCACCGTTACAGATCCGAACTATCAGTTCTCCTAATTTAAGCTTGGACAGTGAAAATTCAAGAGAAAGGCAGTGCAGATTCAGACTTCCACATATAACCAGCGATCGCATCCAGTTCCAGCGATTTTAGGATGGCTTGAATACCCAAGCCAACTCGACGGCAAACTCAGAAACTAGTTTCAGAAATGGGCCATCGCAAAGCATCTCCAACGTCGATGGTTTAGCACACCTCCACCCCAACCCATATCCGGTAACGTAATGAAAAGATTTAAAAAAGACGAAATAGAAAGCAAATCTCATGTGAATGCTAGATCTAATTCGAACGAGCATAGCAACGAAGAAGATAACATCGGCAACTTTTTTCTGCAAACAGTATTTTGATATCATGTTTTTCTTGGATTAATTTTTTATTTTACTAATTTTACGCTAGATTAAAGTCGGATATACCTATTTTGTATTTTAAGTTTAGTAATTAGACAGTGATTTCAATGAATGTAATTAGGGAACTTGGTTATCAAGTTCTTGCTCAAGTAAATGTTACCATATACATACATACATACATACATACATATATATATATATATATATATATATATTTCTTTACCATTTTGAATTCCAATTTTGTACTGTTACCAAAAGTACACTATAGTTGTGTACTTTTCAAACTTTAATCATTAAAGTAGTTTTAGTTTAATTATCAATTCATCAGGGTGAATTGACTTAATTCTTCTGGGTGAATATATTGAAGGAACCTACTTATTAAATTAATTCAGTTTAGGTTACATATGGAATTTGATAAAGCGGCACCCAGTTTTCTGCTACCGGCCACCAACCCAATTTTTTTAATTATTTTATAACTACGGTCGGTGGACAACCGCCGAAATAAGCAGGGTTCGATCGCGGTTGTCCGTCGACCGTTGTAGTCACCATCACAAAGATGGATGCCGACAGTAGTACACTTTGATAAAATACGATAGGTATCTTCTTCGATAGCATTGGTTTAATATGTGTAGTCATATGCCATAGTTAGGATAAAGTTGGAATTAGTTAGTTGTTATGATACTTGCAGTTCAATGACTTTTGAAATCTAGGTATTGAATTTTCAATCAGTAGCACGTTCACATTATTAAACTTTTAAACATAAGTTAGTGTAGTTTGTTTCTTATTCTTTTTCTCATATTGATGTCAGTAGGGATCTTTTGAAACTTGTTTCTTATTCTTTTTCTCTTATTGATGTCAGTAGGGATCTTTTGAAACTAACAATTTGTTGCTACAGACTTTTGTTTTATTTGGGAAACACGTATCATTAAGTTAATGCCCGATAATCCCAAGGTAATTATAGCATTGCCTATGAACATCCACGAGTAAAAAAAGGTTATGCTTGCATTTTAATAATAGAAATAGAGTGGCATTTGGATTTATCCATAGATGAAGTTATGCTAAATCTTGAGAAGAATAAACTTTTGAATAATTTAAGACATGGGGATATATTAGGCATGAGGATAAGGTTTTATATTGATATGATATTGAATAATAATCAAAAGCTTAGTTTCTATACTAAGACAGACATAAATCAAAAAAAATTTAAGGTGGCCTATTCAACAATAGGAGAACGAAATAATGGTCCAACTAATGCAAAGAAAAGTGAATAAATTTAGTATTTGTAAAAACGAAAACAAATAATCAGGAGTTTTATTACTAATGTGCAAGCCAATGAAAATATCAAGTAGTGAACCAAACTATTCACGCTTAATGGACTGACAATTTACTAATTACCTCACTTAAAGAGATAATGGGAGAGTTGTAATTGGTAATAGGAGAGTTGCCATTGATAAATGGCAATGGGAAAGTTGCCATTGGTAATAGGAGAGTTGTTATTGATAAATGAGGATGGAATTCTAATAGAAGAACGCATCCAAAATAACTACAATATACCTTATGTAAATATATAATATAAATGTATAAAAATAATATATTTTTCGCATGAGCACCCAAATATTTACATTAAGAAGAATTTAGTGCTAAAAAACATAACATTGAGTTTTGTATGCATTTGTTTATAACATCTTACAATAAAAAGAAGTTTACTTGCATATTTATTTGCGTCAAATAGTATATACGCATACAACCATTATTTCAAAATAAAATAATTTCACTTTCAATTTTCTTTGCACACGTCCAAAGGACGTGCCTAACGTACTTATATTTAATAAAGTATGTTAACATTGACTTTTCTGTTATATATTGATTTAAATTATAATGTATGTAAGCTGTACATGATTCAAGCTAAATATATGCATATATATTCTGTGTACAGAAGTGTATATATATCATGTAGTTTTCCTATTACATGTTTTATTGAAATGTATATATATTTTTAAGTTACATACATATTTTTCCTTTTGCCCAGTTTTCAAGCTTGCATATATATATATATATATATATATATTGTATATTGGTTTGCATATTTGTTCGAGATCTGCATATATAGGTTGTATTTGTTATATATAATATGTTTACTATATATAATATGGTTACATTATAAAGGCTGCATATCTGGATGTATATATCTGTAGTTTACATATATATATATATATATATATATATATTAGACAATGTTTTATTTTAACATGGGTTTCATTAACAATTGAATTAAATCATAACGTGGAGAAGTTTATATATATATTGTTAATTTAAATATTGATTCTAGGAAGAAAATTTTATATATATATAATAAATATATGTGTTTGAACTAAAATATGATTTTGATATATATAGTGTTTATATATACAAGTTCACCTGAGTTTGGATTCTAAATATGTATATTGATTTTGTTGTATTGGTATCAAAGTTAAATTAGTAATTAGAAATATATATATATATATATATATATATATCTTATTTTAAATATATGTTTGAAAATTTGGTTTTAGAGAAAATTATAACATATATTTTGTTTCAAATTATATCAAGATAGTTCTGGTTTATTTTATCAATTCCTGTTATCAGCTTTGTTCGTCGAATTTGTGCCAATCTTGTTTTGCTTTGGAATTCGTGCTGGATTCATAACTCGTCTCATTCTCATTCATCTCTAGCCTCGAAAGGTGAGCAATCACTCACGATTAACGTTCTTATATTTATTAAATTTGATTTCTGTTAGCACCAAAATTGGTCACTAACCTCGTTGAAAAAGATTGTGTAGAGATGTAAGTGATGAAGTTAAATTAAACAAGGAAGAATATGCTAATTTAAATGCAGAAAGTAAGAACACTGGATTTATAGTGGTTCAGCATAACTGCCTACATCCACTTTGAGTTTTGATCTTTATTTCTTTCATAAGTAGTTGAATACAGATACAATCCATGTATTAATGACTTGAATACAAGTTTTAGCTAAAAAGAGGAGAGTATAAAAAATGGCAGAGTCTCCCCATTGTTCTCCCAAAAAAGGTCCCTTTTCACTGTGACCCTGCCCCTCTATTTATAGACAAATATGGGCTGGACTTCCCAGGTGGGCTTGGTGGCCGAACACTCTAGCCCAAGTGTAGTGGTCGCTGTATGCCGAACCAAGTAGACCGAACACGTTGACGCCGAACCACCTTCTCAATGCCGAATGGTATGTTTGATGGGTGGGAAGTGCAGAACAGTTGTCAGTCGAAGCCGAACGATCCTTTGGCCGAACGATGCTTCTTAGCCGAACGATCCTTTGGCCGAACGATGCTTCTTAGCCGAACGATCCTTTGGCCGAACGATGCTTCTTAGCCGAACGATCCTTTGGCCGAACGATGCTGCCATGTAGAGTAGTTATATACGCCGAACGTCTTCTAACGCCGAGTACTATGAGATGTTGAACACTACGCCGAGTACTATGAGATGCCGATCACTAGTTGACACCGAGTCGTCCTGTACGCCGAGTACTCAGTTGCCTGGTCAAATCTCCAGGAAACAATTTCATTTGAAACAACAATTGAAATATGTTGTTGCTAGTTATTTAACTACTATATATATATGCCATTATCTGTAACTATTCTCCTGTGACATCTCACGCCATGATCTGTTATTTATATTAAAACTGTTATTGATGATATATGCATGTTGTTGATTATTATATTATTATCATATATGTTCTCACTCTGCAAGTGTCCTGCTAGTATAGAATTCCCTATGGGTTGAAATTATACATACCCGAACGATCTTGTAAAATATGAGAAAATCGTTATGGGTTGAAATGATAAACCCAAGCAATTTTCATTGAATTGAATTTGGGATTGCGGGTTGAAAAGATATATACCCGTATATATTTAAATTTCGGATTGAAATGATAAATATCCGTATCACTTGACCATAGGTTAGAAAATTTTATACAGACACCGTTGGTCTATATATATTTTGAAAATGATTTCCAAGGTTTTGAAAAGAAATATATAGTTTTAATAAATATTGATTTTAAGATATTATATATAAATGTTATTTTATAAAGGTTTAAATTTTGATTTTAAAATTTTATGTTTGGAAATTTAAAATTTATAGGTTAGTTTTGAAACTATAAAATTTTAAGATTTTACTTATAATTTTACTATTTTAAAATATTTAAAATAAGTTTTTAATATAAAATAAATTTAATAATAAGTTTTAATTTAATAAAATTTAATTTAATTAGTATATAATATGTTTTAAAATATTTATTTAAAATTTTATATTACTATTTTAAAATAGATTTATAACGTTAATAATAATGGTTGGAAAAATAAAGTAAAATTGACTTGAAATTTAATTGGTCAATAATTGAATTTAAATAGGAATTTATTTGAACTTATTGATTTTTGAGATTTTGAAAGATACGATTTAAATTTGATTTGATAAAAGGTGATTAAATGAATATTCTCAACTTTAAATAAAAATTGAGATTGAATGTTGAATATTGATTTAAATGTATAAATTTGGATTTCAGCAAATTGTTAGTAAAATGGTTAAGTGAATATTTCCCAATTTTGAAATAAATTTAAAGTTAAATGTTGAAATATAAAGGAAATTTATATTGTAAATGTACGAATATATAAACTAGAATCTTTGAACTTTAAAATTTGAAATGTTTAAACTGGGATTGAATTAAATTGAATTTTGGAATTTGAGCTGATTTGAATCGATTTGTGAATTTATCGGAAACTATTTTATTATATAAAGTATTTTTAATATATATATATAAACTATTTTGATTTATAACTATTTTTACATATATACTATTTTCAACATCTAAACTGTTAGGTGGAAACTGTTATGATTACAAAAGTGTTACGATTTCAAAGTGTTATGATTTTAAAGTGCTATGATTTCAAAGGTGTTATGATTTCAAAGTGTTATGATTTCGAAAGTGTTGCAAATTTTCGAAGTGTTACATGCTGAAACTGAATATTATTTAAAGTGAATAATGATATCGAATTTGATATGGTTTTGTAATGAATATGATATTTTGATTTGAAGTATAAACTGTTTGAAATGAAATGATCACGGTGTTATAATAACGTTTGGTTGTTAAAGAGACCGGGATCGGATATTGTCATACTCTCTGCCAATACCGAAAACCACTTTAACAACTATATACGTGGTGGAGATTCCAGAATGTAATAGGATGGTTTGGTGACGATTCTGTATGGTATTTACGTAGCCCTGACTCCCGTGAGTCAGCTTGATGCGGCTAAAACAAGAGCCACGCCGGGCCAAGTGAGGTCATTCCTCCTATCGGACACATTTCTTCGATACCATTCTATTGATTTTGTGATTTGATTGGGTGCACCCTTTGATTTGGGAGTGTGTCATGAGGTGGGCGGTAGTAGCTGCTATGCGTTACCACCAGTCCGGATACGCAAACGGTATATCTACCCTAGCATTGCCTCGAGTGCCATGTCGCATGCCCTATCGCGCCTTCTACGAGTTTGTTTTGTGTCATACCTATGGAGTTCTCGCTGATAGCCCACCTGCAGATGGAGTTTAAAGTATCTGTGTAGATTATGACATTATAAAATGTGTTAACGGGGATATGGGTAACGCCTTAACGCTACTTTAATAGTTTACTTTATTATAGACATATTATAATAGCGTATATTACTACATAGTAGATAGTTCCACGGATCATTAGAGGATGGAAATCCCAAACATCCTTTAAGTTACTTGTATTTCAATTGACATTTTACTTGAGTTGAATTTACTAATATAAGAATGTTAATCTTAACTCGAGTGTTTTATGTTTTGTTTTGCGCTCGGGTCAGACTGAGTGTCACAACATTTGAGACTCGCCTTTGGAGCTTTGGAGCTTTGCTTGAAGATCCATCTATATCTATTCAGCTTTCAGCTATCCAGTGGTTTCGTTCAGACTTGTCATTTGTTTGCATTCTAGACTACATTGTATTTGAGATATTCTGTTGTATTTTATTTCATACTCTGTTGTTTATATAGTAGCTTCATGAACTACCATTTATTTTTTCCGCTGCTTATTGTTATATTACTCTGTGTCTGTGACTCTGTGATTTATTTATTTACTGTATATGCCGAGTTTTGCCAAATATAAAATTAACAATATGTTGTTTTGAGCAATTCAAGTCCGACATGTGCGGATGCGAATGGATTGAAATACCGGGTCGTTACACATCTTCTTCATGATTTTGAATATGTGTTAAGGACTTATTTTCAACAAGATTCCTACGTATAATCCATACCCTTGTTTACACAAATTTAGCTTGCTAATTTCAACGATTTTCATTTATATTCTACACCTTTTTATTTAAAAATACTAAAATGCTTCCAATGAAAATTCTATGTGTATTTAAGACAACAAAATCAATTCAAGGTGAAATAAAGGGTTTTTGATTTCCTCGTTTATCCAATCCAAACCAAACATTATCAATAGAAATTTATCTACGTAGATTTATTATAAATTTCACTAGTCAATCGTCTTTTTCTTATTCAATAATAATTCTATTAAACTAACAACTAAGGATTTCCATTATCATCATTCATTTTAATTCATAGCTGAAATTGTAATTCAAATTAAATCTAAGTTCGAATTTTTATTCAGATTCAACAATTATATTTATAGATCTACAGAATCATAAAGGAACCCAATTACTTATGATCAACATTAATGTTGTAATCAACTCACTCACACCGAAGAAGTTCCTCTTCTAGTTTGATTGGAACTTGCTGCTTCTATTCCATGTTGATTCGTTCCTAGATTCGTAGCTTCTCTCTTTCTTTAATTTTATTCAGTTCTTTGTTTTACTTTTATTTTTGATTCAAAATATTTTGAGAGATAAAAGACTTTGTTTAGATTAGGGAATTTCTAAGAGAGAGAAAGAAGAAATGTACGTACATGTGACAACTAGGATTTGGAATAAGAAATAGTGGAGGCTAGGTTCTAATTTATTGCAAAGAATTAGGGTTTACTGACTTAGGCCCAAAATCCAGAAAATGTCACTGGCCATATTTTCCTCTATTTTCAATCCGTTTTATCAAATTCAACAAGTTATATATATGTTTTCTTACTATAAACAACATTCCGGACACAATGGAATAGGTCCCGAGGCCTACTTATAATGTTCATAAAAAAATTATTATTTAGTCATTTATGTTAAATAACATTTTTATCCTTATTAATATTTTAATTTATTATTAATATTTTCGAGGTATTGCAGACTTTACTGAAGTATTGTATCAGCCATAAGTTCATTTGCTTATAAGTCATTTAGGAAAAATCTAATTTCTATTCTTTATTTATGCACATAGTAATGACATTTACTTTTTCTTTTCTTCAAACACTATATCATTTGGATATCTTGAGTTCGTTCTATGATCAAAAACTCTATGTTAATTGCATATACTACATTAAAATCCTTGGTTCAATCCAATAACATTTATTGGTTAATCAATTTACGTCGGCTAAACATTTTGAATTTAAGTTTACTACCAGTTACAATCTATAGTAAAGTTGACTAGTCCTATCTTTAGTAGGGTTTCACTTCTAGTATTTCAACGTGTATCCAACTGTGACTTTAGCTTGATCGATATGCCATGTGCTTGACCATAATAAAAGTACAATCTAGCTACTTAAGATCGATATTACCCTCAAGTTTGAAGACTACTACATGTTGTTACCATGAAATCATCTATTTTGTCTTAGTTTTATTAACCTATAGAAAACTCTTGTTGTATATACTGTGATTGTTCCTAGCAACCATAAGTATATGACCCTTTGGTACCCTCTATAGGTCAAGTGTTATTCACTATCCATCGTATGGGGAGCGTTACATACACTAGTCTCGACGGATGTATCGATACACTTTACTTGATACATTTTGAATAAGAATGTTTAAGAAGTAAGTATTTAGATATCGATTCAATGCTCACAATTATGAAAACTTTTATTCTTCAATCGATAAAATATTTCTTTTGATTTTCTACTTATATATGTATAATGTATGTATTACATTATTTATATCTCTATATATAACAACACGTAAAAAATTAAAAATAAAAAGCATATTTTATTTCAAACAAAATTATTTATAGAGTTAAGTTATATAAATATTTACATATTTATCCCAAGGGCACACCTTTAACTCCATCAATCTACCATTTGTATCTAGGGCCAATTATGGAGTCTCATCATCATGTCTTCATAATCCACCTAAACTAGACTGAGAAAGCGCCTTAGTGGATGGATTTACGATGTTATGTTTAGTATCTACTCACTCGATTACGACCTCTCTGCCATCGATATACTACCTTATCATGTGGCACTTATTTTTGATGTGTCTCAACTTCTTATGAGATCGTGGTTCCTTGGAAATCTATATTGTCACATTATTTTCACAATACATAAGCATCAGACCGTCAATGCTTAGGATCACTCCTATCTCCTTAATGAATTCACACATCCACACCGCTTCTTTAAAAGGCAATGAATTCAATCTCCATGGTTAAATTAGCTACAACTTCATATTTTTAACTTTCTAACTAATGACCCCTCGATTGAAGGTAAACAAGAAACCTAAGACTAATTTTTTGTCGTCGACATCCCTAAAATTGTGAGTCCATGTATCCTTTTATAAGGAGTATTGTTTCCATACATAAGAAACAAATCCTTAGTACTTATTAAATACTTAAGGATGACCTTAACTATCATCTTATGATTTTCTCCTAGATTTAACTAATATCTGCTAACCGCAAATACTACAAAAGCAACATCTGGCCTAGTATATAACATAGCATACATGATGAATCCTGTTTCCAAAGCATAAGGAATCTGACTCATTCGTTGTCTCTTCCTCATCCGTAGATGGGGAGTACTTCTTAGAAAGGACATTATATGATGTAATGGAAAATTTCCACGCTTGGAATTTTCCATATTAAAACGTCTTAGTACGTTATCCACCTAAATTGATTAGGACATTCCCAATAACCTTCTTGGTGTAACCCTATAGATCTTAATACCTATTATGAAGGATGCCTTTACTAAATCCTTTAGTGAGAAATTATTGGACAACCAAGCTTTCATTGATTGTAACATAGGTACATCATTATCAATCAGTTGTAAATCATTAATGTATAAAACTAAGAATGTTATAGTACCCTTTTTTCCTCTATATGCATGCTTCCTCTATGTTTTTACAGAAAACAAACTATTTGATTACCTTTTCAAAACATTTATTCTAACCCCTAGATGTTTGCTTAAGATCATACATTGATCTTAAGAGTCTACACGTCTTATTGCTGCTCCCACTGACCTCAATACCCTTTGGATGCGACATGTAAATAGTCACTTTTAAATCACCATTTAGAAATGTTGTTTTAACATTCATTTGCCATATTGCATAATAACCAGCGACTACAAGTAAAATCTAAATTGATTTATGCATAATGCATGATGAAACACTTTGTCATAATCAACACCTTGAATTTGCTAGAAACCATTGACTAGATTATTCATCAACCTCGAAATTACACTAATGCATCGTGAAGAGAAAATGTTACTTCCCAATTACTAGGCTTAATAGCGGAAAGTGTGGGGGAAACGGGCAATTAATGCAAACGACACCAAATATAGAGTGGTTCGACCAGGCTGCCTACATCAACTATGAAGCTCTCATATTATATGACTCTCTTACAACTACAAGGAAACACAAGAGAACAACAATAAAATTGAGGTACTAAGAAGAATAAAGAAACTAATCTTAAGGGCTTGTTGCATGAAGAGCCCTAAATAGTGTATATTTGCTAGAGTTCTTCCCTATTCGAACCCCTTTGAAGTGATGATTCATGGGGTATTTATAGTAGCCGAGAATGGTACTTGGATGGCTGAGATAGAGTGGTAAAGCAGGCAAAAGGCAAGACTGGCCATTGATTTGATCGAACAGGCTGATAGGACACAATTGGAATAGTGAAAGGAATATGTGGCTAAGATAAGTGTCAATAGTAGAACCTTGCAAAGTGCGTGCCTTGCATTTACTACACATTTAATGCATTATATACCATGGAAGCAAGTTATAAGGATACAACATGATTCTTTTCATAAATAGGTACATATGGTTGTACTTCTTTTCGTTTACCTCTACATGCTTAGGTGGCAAGGATCCTAAAGACAAAGTTGAGATGAGTGTTGAGCCAGGTGGGAGATGATGAAATGGACCACTTAAAGTAGATCGTAGGTGACTGTACTTAAGCTAAGTCAAAGACGAGCCACAGTTGAACCAGTCCTAAGCCATGTTGGTCAGCAAATTGCAGGGAGATGATTGAGTGGATGGGTATCTGCTTGTTACACTGAATGCAGGTTGATATGGGAGGTCGCATATAGGAGGGGTCGGCATGGATTGGGCTGGGTGATGCTTAGGTTTGGCCTTGCTCGACGGGTTGATTGCTATGCTACGTGGAACGCCGATTGGTAGCTGGCCTGATGCGCTATTGAGTAGATATACAGATATAGGCCGAGCCTAGACCTAGGTTGGCAGTCGAGGGAGCCTTGTCAGCTTACCTTTTTCCACAGTTGGTCTATGGTGAGCTAGCCTGGATCCGAGCTGTCTTGGACTAATCCAGGCCAAGTTAAGAACCTTTTTTGGTATAATGATTATGATTGAAGGGATAGGTATTTAAATACCCATCCTCTTTTCCACTTTGATTTAATAAAGCTTCTATCATGTAAATTCCTTTAGAAACCACAAACTGCGTACAGTTTTCTATTAGTAAAAAAAGATAACTTTGTCTTCCTCTTCCCCACCAAATGTTGTTGAGTGCATTTTGTTTTGTCAAACTTGTTTGGTAAAAAAGGTTCCTTGACTCTGCTATTCTGAATGTTTATCTTATCATAGACTGATGTTTGGAATGTTGTTTAGAGATGGATCATGCGATGTTACTTAGCCTGAGCTCCCGCTCCCCAGTCATTTATTCTGATGTCGATTGGCCATCGCTGTCATGCCAATGGCCCAATTGGCTGGTGGGTTTCCTCGGTATCTTGCTCTAGTAGTACCAAACCTAGTCTGGTTTGCACATTTTAGTTTAGTTTTGGAAAGTGTAATGGTTGTCACATCTGCATTTGATGTCACAGGTAAAGTCTTTGGAGGCTCCTTCGCACCATCGACTGTAGCTCATCGAGATCTCTTATGAGATTCGATGTGGATAGCTTTGAAGGTTGCAGTGCACCGCTACTTCCATGGTAAAATATCGATCGGACAGTGACAAAAGTGCTAATCTGCACATTTGAAGCTGGCCTTTCTTGGACCATTCCAAGGCACGGGTCTCTTCCTCCCCTTCTCCCTCTATTTTTCGACTAGTTATTGGTAAAATATCTTTATACACTTTGTGGGAGGGCTCTACGATCCTGCACTATTAGACTGAATAAAAAGTACCATTTGCTGTGAATTTTGCCTTAGAATATAAAGTTGCTCTGCCTCTACTTACCTATTTGATTTGACTTGTATAATAGTGTTTCTCAAATAGTAAGCTTGGTCCCTATATTACTTACAAAAAATGTTCCTTTTTGAGATATGTTACATAACAATGTTAGTTAATGAGATGGTTATGTTTGTATGCAAACCATGCGTCAACCGAATGCAATGCGGTGGGTGGTAGAAGCATGAGCGAGGGCATGTTTTAGCTCATGGGTTCTCATCGGTGATGAACGGTTATACATGGAGTGAAAGATGGGCGCATCTCGAACCAAAGCACGTGAGGGCTTGAAGGTTCTCTTGGGTGACACGCTGCCAATCATAAGGTGACCTTAGGTCCCGACATGAATTTAAGCCCATGCCTAGCACAAGCCCTCTTGCATAAGTGTGTTATATGATGGTTATACGGGTGGTGAGTGCCACCATTCACTTAAACTCTACCAAATAGAGAACTTATTATCAAGATTGTGAACTTATATGTAGTGATGGGCTGGGCTTATTAACGAGCTTGAGAAAAGCACGAGCTATTGGCCCCGGTCGTCTTCAAATAGGTAGATGGGTATATAATCGCTTGCAGCCATGGCTATGGGCAAAGATGAGTAAAGGATCTATTCGGTGGCCTGCAAATCGAGTAAATTAGCCATTGGGGGGCCTTGGTCCGACCTGGACTTGCTCTGCCCCATTCCGAGGTGTCTACGGGGAGGGGATCTAGACATAAACCAGGGGGTCGAGTTACTCTGGTTACTATAGGACTCTCCAAGGTTGACTGACGTGCGGCAGGTGGCTATGATTATTATGCTAGCCACCTTGTCCCTTGGCCCTACTGCACGCACTGGCAGGCTCAGAAGTATTTTATCAGGGGAGCATTCCTGAGCATGCCCATCCCCATTTTCACAAATCAGCACCGCTCATAGTAGCATGACCACCATCGTTTGATGAAGCCAGGGGAATTTGCCAAGCGGTTAGTCTAATCCTCACGTAGCATACATGCATAATTATCATGACCTGGTTGATAGTAGCAGTAATGTAAAGTAGAGAATGGGCATGTATTGTAGCCACATACGACATGGAGCAAAACTGCGATTGTGATCTAAAGTCTTGACGAATTTTTTTCGGATACCGGAGTTATCGGCGTGGAACACAGTTCACCTTTGCCACCAAATGTTAGACATGGTGCAAAAAAGGCGTGAATATTTTGGTTAAGAGCTTTAGAGGAAGGTCCTCCATCTAGCGCCAAAATATTGGCTAGATTTTTCGTCAACCTTGGAATCAGACTAATACATCGTGAAGAGCAAAGGTTACATCATAACTGCTGTTCTTAAAAGCAAAGTGTGAGGGCAGAGCAGTCAATTAGCACAAACGACACCAAACATAGAGCAGTTCAGCCAGGCTGCCAACATCCATTGTGAACCTCTCTTATTATATGACTGTCTTACAATTACAAGGAATCACAAGAGAATAACAAGAAAAGTGAGGTGCTTAAGACTAATAAAGTGGCTAATCTTAAGGGATTGTTGCATGAAGAGCCCTAAATGGTGTATATTTGCTGGAATTCTTGCCTATTCCAACCCCTTTGAAGTGATGTTGCATGAGGCATTAAAAACAATTGTGAATGAAGCTTGGATGGCTGAGATTGAGCTGTAAAGCAGACAGAAAGCATGCCTAGCCGCTGATCAGCTCGAACGGGCAGATGGGAGACAAATGGAATAGTGAAAGTAATGTGTGGCTGAGATGAGTGCCAATAGTAGAACTGTGCAAAGTCCATGCCTTTCTTTTACTAAGCATTTAATGCATTACGTACTGTTATCCCACCTTTTGGTCAAAGCTGGAATATCAACAAAATTTGCAAGGAAGGATGGATATCATGATTGGAGTTTTCAATTGGAAACAATGCTGCAATGGATGTCGTCAAAATTTGGCCGAGCTCTGATCAGAACGAAATCGATTGGAGATGATGATAAGGACTAGAAAAGGCTATGTTTCAAATTTCATGATAATCGGAGTTCGTATGGATGAGATATGATCGATACAAAATAAAGGAATATAATGTTCGTATCCATTAAAAAATTGAGGTAATGTCCATTTCTAATCCATCAGGTTCGTATCCATCGGGATGGCATCGCCTCAGTATGTTCGTATCCATCGAGTTCGGTGCAGTTCGAATCCATCATTCGCATCCATCAGGAAATCATGTATTGGCTTGTTCGAATCGATCGATTTCGTATCCATCGGAAGGATATCGCCTCGATCTATTCGAATCCATCCAGCATTGGGCTCTTCGCATCGATCCAGAAACGGTAAGCATCATATCGATTTAGCTCGTATCCATCATGGTCAAAATACTTTGTATTGATCATAGAGGCTTAGTTCGAATCCATATGCTTCGTGGTTATTCTAATCGATAGCGTATAAGTCATTGTTCGTATCCATCTCACTTCGTATCGATAACACGATCGATATGCAGTACACTAATAATAATCGATGCGAACAAGGGCTACCGTGAATCGATAATTGGTTCGAATGAGGACTGAAACAAATGGATGCGAATAAATGGTTGATATGAGCGAAACTTCGGTGTTAGATGCGAATAACTCGGTCATATTCGGCACGCAAAGTGGATCAATCCAGGGATTTCACGACACGTCATCGCACGCTCACGTGCTCTGCTGGATTCGGAGGTATCGATGCGAATTAATCGATTCGAACTGCACGGCCTGCCAAAACACCATAACTCGTATCGATCGTATCTCCTAAACCATAGATCCAAATATCATGAAATTTTCACAGCAGCTTGTATATAAGGTAAAGAACAATCCTGCAAAGTTTCAGCTCGATTGGATCATTTCTTGATGGATACGAAATGGCTTCGTATCGATCGCAGATCGAGTCGAAACTTGGTGGGACCGGTCGCGTGGGCCTACTCACGTGCCAGAAGAAGTCTCCCGAAGTTTGAGCACGATCTCAGCCTCCTACGCCTATAAATAGCCCCCTGAAGCCTGCAGAAAAAGGATCTTTTAGCCATCCAACGTCCAGACTCTGCCGGATTACTTTATACTTCTTTCCATTGCTGTTATACTCGAAATTCTTCATTGTAACTGCTGTAATCACCTATAACCAGCGAGGATAATCAATAAAAGATAAAATCTTGAAGTGGAAGTAGGCCGGAGATAGCCGAACCACTATAAATTGTGTGTTTCTTTTCATTATTTCTGGATTGCTGTTTGTTGTTTGCTTAGATCTATGATTTTCGTTTGGAATATTGCTGATCTATATTCATAACTTGGTGCTTTCACGATATTTGGGGTTTGTGACCATTTTTGGCGCAAACACTTTAGTGCTTCCACTAAGAAGGACTAGCACCCGCTACATCGGATTGAAGTTCATATTTGGAAAGCGTGAAGAGTTTAGATTTGAAAGACAATGACTCGACAAACAAGACAAAGAGCTGAGAGAAGTCAACAAGGAGGAAGTCAAGAGGGATCCTCCGAAGCTGGAGAAGGACAAGCTTCGATTTACATTACCAGAGACGAAATGGAAGCTATGGAAAATTCATTGCATGAGAGGTTGTTGAAGAGTCAATAAGATATGATGCAGACTTTCTTCGAGCAGATGAGAGCTGCAGGGACACAGAACTTAGGAACAGCTACAGCGGCTGTGAATGTGGAACAAGGAGCTAGGGTTGCGGAAACCAATGGAGGACAGAATACAGAGCCAGGAGACAATCAACAAGGACTTGGGGGCAGACCCTCAGGATCCGACACTAGAAGACCAATGGAAGGAGCTCCACAGGCTAGAGCCAATGTTAATGCTAACGAGCCACACGAAGAGTATGTACCAGAGTTCCCTCGGGGTCGTGGGGGGCAACCTTTGACAGACAATGCTGGATTAGTTGAGATCATTAGGAGAACTATGCGTGGAGGTTTTACTAGCAGAGATTTGGAAGGAGTGAACCGGAGTCCGTTTACTCGGGAAATCAAGATAGCTCGGAATCCACCCAAGTTCAAGCTACCTAGCGTGGAGGTATACGATGGCAAGGCAGATCCAACCGATCACCTGATGATATACACCAGACACATGGAAGTGCTGGGGGCATCGGAGGAAGTAATGGCCCGGTGTTTCCCTTTATACTTGACGGACTTAGCGGCAATGTGGTTCAGGCAGTTGGAAGAAGGATCTATCAGGACCTGGAGGGAGTTGGTGGATAGGTTTTTGGGGCAGTTTCGGGTTCATATCAAGAGAACAAAGAACGTAATGACGCTAACGTCGGTAAAGCAAAGGACAGATGAATCACTTAGATCATTTTTAACTCGATTCAATGCGGCGGTTGCTTCGGTGGATCGGCCGGATCCATCGATGGTTTTGATGGCGGCGGTGTCGGGAGTTAGAGAGGATTCGGATTATAAGGTATCTTTAGTATGAGACCCGCCACTGGATCTCAGGGAATTCTTTCACGAAGCTGAAAGATTCCTTCGGCAAGAAGATGCATGTATGGATTTAAATTTAAAGGAGGTGAATGCGACTGAGGGTTGAGGACCATCCAACGGAAGCTCGGATAAAGATAAAGGAAAGAGGAAGCTGGATGACGATTCAGGAAAAGCCAGGAAGCGATGGAAGGATCCAAAGTTTTCTACATACACAGGATTAAACGAGACGTTGGAGCGGATATACATGGAAACCCGGAATCGCCTTCCTTACCGAAGGCCAGCTAGGAGAGAACCTTCTGAACGAGAAAGGGCATCAGGAAGGCACTGTCTCTTCCATGATTTGGATGGACACAATACCAACAGCTGCAGGCACCTAAAGGAAATAATTGAGGAGCAAGTAAGGAATCGACAATTGAGGCAGTATGTTGGGATACGGAATGCAGCGGTGGAGCAGGAGAAACCATCGCCTACCTCAAGCCATGAGGGTGTGAGGCCCAGGAATGATGGTCGATTGGTTATCAATTGACCGGGGTAATATGAAATAAGTAACAAACCATTAGCAAGCAACCAAGTCATTTACACATGTATGGGGACGGAGATAGCCCCTAGGCATGCTCTGAATGATGATAAACCACGAAGCCATGGTTTGTGAAATCTATTTTTTGTTTTGGATTGGACACTTGGTTTTCTGGTTTGGTTTTGGAGTTTGGTTTGGACTCCTGGTTTTGTTTGCTTTCTGTTTTGGATTTTCGTTTGGATGACTGGTTCCTGTTTTGGATGCTGGTTTGGATTTCTAATTTTTTGGTTTGACTTGGATTTTGGATTGGATTTTGACTGAATTTTTGTTTGGGTTTTGATAAACGGTCGTCAGGTATGGATTATGCCTGGCAAGGGGTGAGTCTTTTTGCCCGAACGCGGTAAAGTGACTCATTCAGGTCATCGAGTATGGACTATGCTCGATAAGGGTCTGGAGAGACCGTGATTCGGCCTAGAACTTAGGCCCTATATTATCGGTTATTATTTCAGGGCGCTGGGTATGGGCTATGCTCAGCAAGGGTCCGGAGTGACTAGAATTCGGCCTAGGACTTAGGCCCCATGTTATTGATTATTATTTCAGGTTATTGAGTATGGACTATGCTCAACAAGGGTCTGGAGCGATAAGGATTCGGCTTAGGACATAAGCCACGACATTACTAACGTCCAGGTACACTAGACCACGGTTGTCAGGTGTGGATTGCGCTTGGCAAGAACCAGGAGAGGTTAACTCAACGTCCAGGGACACTGGACCAAGGTCGTCAGGTGAGGATTGTGCTTGGCAAGAGCCTGGAGAGGCTATGGATTTGGATATCGGCCCGGAGAGGTCCTGGATTCGGTTATTGGCTATTGGATAAGGATGGATTGAAACTCGGTTATCGAGTTTGGATGGGCATGTAATTGGCTATGGACTTTGGATATCGGATTCGGAGTTATTCAAAATACGCCTTATTATAACAAGGCATGTTTTGGGAGGCAAATGTTATCCCACCTTTTGGTCAAAGCTGGAATATCAACAAAATTGGCAAGGAAGGATGGATATCAGGATTGGAGTTCAATTGGAAACAAGGCTGCAATGGATGTCATCAAAATTTGGCCGAGCTCCGATCAGAACGAAATCGTTTGGAGATGATGATGAGGACTAGAAAAGGCTATGTTTCAAATTTCATGTTAATCGGAGTTCGTATGGATGAGATATGATCGATACAAAATAAAGGAATATACTGTTCGTATCCATCAAAAAATTGAGGTAATGTCCATTTCGAATCCATCAGGTTCTTATCCATCAGGATGGCATCGCCTCAGTATGTTCGTATCCATCGAGTTCGGTGCAGTTCAAATCCATCATTCGCATCCATCAGGAAATCATGTAGTGGCTTGTTCGAATCGATCGATTTCGTATCCATCGGAAGGATATCGCCTCAATCTATTCGAATCCATCCGGCATTGGGCTCTTCGCATCGATCCAGAAACGGTAAGCATCATATCGGTTAGCTCGTATCCATCATGGTCCAAATACTTTGTATCGATCATAGAGGCTTAGTTCGAATCCATATGCTTCGTGGTTAGTCGAATCGATAGCGTATAAGTCGTTGTTCGTATCCATCTCACTTCGTATCGATAACACGATCGGTATGCAGTACACCAATAATAATCGATGCGAACAAGGGCTACCGTGAATCGATAATTGGTTTGAATGAGGACTGAAACAAATGGATTCGAATAAATGGTTGATATGAGCGAAACTTCGGCGTTAGATGCGAATAACTCGGTCATATTCGGCACGCAAAGTGGATCAATCCAGGGATTTCGCGACACATCATCGCACGCTCACGTGCTCTGCTGGATTCAGAGGTATCGATGCGAATCAATCGATTCAAACTGCACGGCCTGCCAAAACACCATAACTCGTATCGATCGTATCTCCTAAATCATAGATCCAAATATCATGAAATTTTCACAGCAACTTGTATATAAGGTAAAGAACAATCCTGCCAAGTTTCATCTCAATTGGATCATTTCTTGATGGATACGAAATGGCTTTGTATCGATCGCAGATCGAGTCGAAACTTGGAGGGACCGGTCGTGTGGGCCCACTCACGTGCCAGAAGAAGTCTCCCGAAGTTTAAGCACGATCTCAGCCTCCTACGCCTATAAATAGCCCCCTGAAGCCTGCAAAAAAAGGATCTTTTGGCCATCCAACGTCCAGACTTTGCCGGATTCAATTATACTTCTTTCCATTGCTGTTATACTCGAAATTCTTCATTGTAGCTGCTGTAATCACCTGTAACCAGCAAGGATAATCAATCAAAGATAAAATCTTGAAGTGGACGTAGGCCGGAGATAGCCAAACCACTATAAATTGTGAGTTTCGGTTCATTATTTCTGGATTGTTGTTTGTTGTTTGCTTAGATCTGTGATTTGCGTTTGGAATATTGCTGATCTACATTCATAACTTGGTGCTTTCACGATATTTGGGGTTTGTGACCATTTTTGGCGCAAACACGTACTACGGTGGCATGTTATAACGATAAACATGCTTCTTGTTAGAAATAGGTACACATTGTTGTACTTCTTATCGTTTACCTCTATAAGCTTAGGTAGCAAGGAAGACTGGGTTAGTTAGCTAACCGTCGAGGACATGAAGAGAACATGAAGTTGCTAAAGACAAAGTTGAGATGAGTGCCAAGCTGGATAGGAGATGACAAGATAGGCCACTTGGAATACATTGTAGACGGTTGTACAAAAGCTGTGCCAAATACGAACCACACTTGAACCAGTCTAGAGCCATCCCGATCGGCAAATGGCTAGGAGAGATGCTTGAGTGAATGTGTATCTGTTTGCTATGCTAAATACAAGTCAGCTCACTTGTGAGAGGGGTCGGCGCAGCCGGGCTGGGTGATGCTTAAGTCTAGCCTTACTCGACAGGTTAGTTGCTAAAGCCTCTTCAAGGTGGGATGGCCGGCAGTTGGCCCGATGTGCTTTTGAGTAGATGAGCAGATAAGGGACTAGCCTAGACTTGGGTCGGCAGCTAAGGGAGCCTAGCCGGCCTGCCTCTTGCCACGATTGGTCTATGGTGGGCTGGCTTGGATCCGAGATGGCTTGGACAAATCAAGGCCAAGCTAAGAAGCCTTGATCAGTTTATCTTTTTACTTACGGAAAAATTAAGTAACCGAAACATTTCACAGCCAACCTTGCTTTATAGTCTATACCTTTCAATTTAAGCTGACCTTTTCCATAAATATCTAGTTAGGCCCACCAATTATTTCATAAATTATGCCTAATTGAAGCTGTAAGGGCTGATCCCATTCATTTCCCTCTTCCCTGAAACAAATTTTAACCTCCATTAACTGTAATTTCATCAAAATGCTCATCCTTTCCCTACTAATATAAACCAAATCCATCACTAGAAGGGTAATTAACAAAGGGGATCGTAGATTCATCATTTTGTTGCTTCCAAGTTTGTGCTCTTGTCTACTCATATTAGATTTGGGGATCTAAAGTGGTAATTTGGGTATTGGATGGTGACCCTTGGTCTTTCACTATTCTATGCCTGTCCATATAGTTAAAATAGGTATTTTTAACATGATTTTGATAGTAAAATGTTTTCAAACTTTAATTTCATCTTTAAAAATGATTATGGCCAAAATTGAAAAGAATGGATTTGACTATTAATGGGTTTGCAACTTATTTAGATCATATTGTCATGTTAGTGTAAAGTTAAATCTGGACTAGAATTTCTATATTAATCATGTTTGGATTACTTTTATATGTTTGGTGAATTCTTATGAATGATATGTATGCTGGGATTGATTTTTTTGATATGGTTTACTATAGTTTTAGTTAAGTCGGAAAAAATGGCGGCAAATTAGGCAAAAACAGAGGCAAAAACGATCGGAATGAAACTTAGCGGTGGGGATTTGGAGGAGGGAAGGAAAGGAGGATCCTAAGATTCTAGTTGCAGGTCAATTGGAGTTAGTAGGAGTGATCGATGACGAGATGTTTTCATCTTGGTGGAGTTAGTTGCAAATATAGTTAGTACGGGAGTAAGGGTTGGGAACTTAGACCACAAAATTCTGGGAAAACTTTGGTTTGAAAGTAGGAAGAGGTCTAGAAGTTCGAAGTTGAAAAATTAGATAAGTATATAGGTCGGTACCGATCACTTTTAATCGGTACTGAATTGTTATCTGGCACGTGGGTTGGAACTTGGAGCTTGAGGAATGGAGCAAGGTGTTAGTCCATGAGATGATAAGATGACGGTTTTGATGACAACAACCTTAGAATAGATTATAAAATATAAATACTAACATTACAAGTTTAGATATATATGTATATGCAGGATCTAACCATGCAGGTATCAAGAATGAAGACTGTACAGTATATTCAAGATAAAGAGATAGAAGACTCATGAGTATCAAGAGTATCAAGAATTTCAAGAGTTTAAGTTTCCAAGATAAGTTATATAGTTAGGAATATTGTTAAAACTCATAGAAAGGCACTGACATCGTAATATCTATTTTATTCGTGGAATGGAATCCACTTCGAGCCCGTTAAAGGGATGGAACCCTAAGTAGGATGGAACCTATGAAAATCTAGTGGGACATTGTTTTGTATCTACTAATTTTAATTCAAATGATTTTACAAAATTATCTTGTTTTTAAAATGATTTCAAAACTTTCCTTATAAAAGATTCAAAACTCTCTGTCCTGATTTTAAATAATTTTAGCCTCAAAAACATCTATATTTTCAAAGTCAAATTATTCCTGATTTTAAACTATCTTTTCAAATAATATATTTAACTTTTAAATTATTTATACTTTGATTTAAATTATAGTTAAATTATGTATATATTGTTTTTATATTTACTTATGTATTTTAACGATAGTTAAGTATATTTATAAAGTTTAAAATAATTTTAATATAAGATAGAGGTTATTTTCAAAGAAAATCAAAACACCAAAAACTCCTTTGGGATGTCGACATGCCCAAGTACCCCATGTCGACATAGTGTCAGTTGGTTTCAAAATTCAAATTTCAAAAGAAGTGTCCATTCGCCATAACTCTTCATGAATGGTCATGGCTGTTGCTCTTCTATAAATAGGGGTCAGTTTCAATGAATTTTTAATCATATTTTTCTAGTTTTCACTCCTCTTCTTCTTCCACATTTCTTAATACAAAATCATACCATTACTCTACCGAAATCAACATCTAATCATACTCGATTACTTCTAGGGTGATTCTCCATCACTATCTCTACAAGATTCAAGTGCTAATCTGAGTTATAGACTTTTTGTAATCAATCGAGCGAGAAAAGGTGTGATTGTAGCCTTGGAAATCAATTGAGCGAGAGAAGGTGTGATTGTAGCCTTGGAAATCAATTGGGTGAACTTGTTGCCCCAGAAATCAAGTATCTCTATCTAGAGGATTGTTATTCTGGAGGGTGTACCTCGTAGCCTTGAAACCGAGGGTTGTAATTGTTGAATTGGCTTTGAAAGGAAATCCGTACTTAGTTGTGCGGGACTGGATGTAGGGTAACTCCGAACCAGTATAAAATCCGATGTGTTCTTTCCTTTACTGCTTTTACTTTATATTTGATTCTGTGTTCATATCTGTGTCCGATTAGTGTATACATTGTTAACAAATTAAGATAAACTCAAAAAGATTAACAGATTTCTTTAAACACTATTCACCCCCCTCCCCCCTCTATTGTTAATTCTAGTCTTAAGATCCTTAATCCGCATTTCTCACATTTGGTATCAGAGCCTTGTTTTCAAAAGTTTCATTATCTGAATTTTGAAAAATTTCAAAATGGCTACTAACACTAGTACTACTATTACCACCACCACTAGTTCATTTGTAGAAGGTCAGTCTACTGCCAGACCACCACTTTTTAATGGTAGTAACTATGCATATTGGGCATGTAGGATGAAAATATATTTACAATCTGTAGGATTAGATACTTGGAATATCACACAAACTGAATATTCTAAACCAACAACTAATTTTGCACAGTGGACCATTGAGCAAAAGACTGTTGCACAAAATAATTCTAAAGCAACGAATATTCTGTTTTGTTCACTTGAAAGAAATGAATTTAATAGAGTGTCAGTTTGTAAGTCTGCATATGAAATCTGGAAAACTTTGCAAGTAACTCACGAAGGAACAAGCAAAGTTAAACAGACCAAAATTTCCATGCTCACAAATCAGTTTCAGTTATTTAAAATGAATACTAATGAGTATATTTCAGATATGTATAGTCGATTTCAAGATATTGTGCATTCTTTAATATCTTTGGGAAAGGAATTTTCAGAAGAAGATCAAGTCAGAAATTTTTTAAATTCTCTCACTCCAGAATGGGATCAAAAGACACTTGCGATTGAAGAGGCAAATGACATCAGTACTTTAAAGATAGAAGAATTGATTAGAAATCTAATGTCATTTGAAGTTCAAATGATCGGGAGAAGAGAAAGCAAAGCATCTGAAAAGAAATCAATGACATTCAATGCATTAACCGACGGATCAAATTCAAACAGTGATAATGATGAAGAGATAGCATTTATGACCAGGAATTTTCGGAAATTTCTGAAATATAGAAAGATGAATAATTTCAAGAGAAACAACTTTAAGAATTCTGGTAATCAGACTACAGTACCAAACTTTATCAAATGCTTCAATTGTGACGAACCAGGTCATACCAAAAGAGACTGTCTGCATCCAGATAAGCAAAACTCTCCTACAAACAATGATTCTGCAAAGAAACGGAAACGTGCATTCACTACTACTCTAGATGACTCTGACTCATCCTCCAGTGACGATGAACAGAAGAAAGATAATTCAAATCTGTGTTTCACAGCAATTCTCGATTTAGTCGATACCAAAGACATGAACTCTGAAAAAGGTACGCGCTTATAATACATTGGCTGAAATTGCATGCTTAAATTGATTGATTGATTGGTTGTTTTTGAATTGATTGATTGATTGATTTTGAATTGATATGTTGTTTGAATTTTAAATTTTATTTTCTATTTTTTACTATTATTTTTATTTTTATTATTTTTGACACATTCTAAAATATATTATAAGTACAATAATATTTCAGAAATATAGACATTAATAATATATATATATATGTATGTATATTAGATAACTTAGGAAAAATCATGTCATGAAAATTCAAAGCCACATGTCGACATGGCCCCTACCATGATGTCGACATGCCTACCTGAATTTGAATTTCAAATTTTGAATTCAAATGTTTGAATTTCCCTCCACCTTTTCACTTCATTTATTTCTCTGAAAAGATACCTTTTGACCAGAGAATATGTCCTTTGAAAGTCTATTTATTCACTATCTTTTATCATATCTTTTCACCTTCATTTTCAAATTCATACTCTCTCTTCATATCTTCAAGCTCTCTACTCTCTACTCTAATGGCTTCTTCAAGCAACCCCTCAACCATGAGAATTTCCAGAAAAATCAAAGAGCAATTACTCAATGATCCGGAGGCAATTAAAGCATACATCAATTATGCTAACATGCCAAAGTCCATCCCGGAAAATTTGCTATTTTTCAAGATTTTTCTTCTTATGAAATTGATTCTCTTTTTGCAAACAATTGTGTTTTAAGTCTTATTGACTCTTCTCAAAATGATTTTGTTTGCTATCCTAATCTTGTCAAAATCTTCTATGCTAATTTAAACCGTGGTTTTTATATTGGAAATGAGAATGAAATTTGGAGTAATGTCAAAGGCACTCAAATTGTTTTGAATTGTGACCTTTTGGGTACCATTCTCAATTGCAAAAGCACGGGAATGGATCTTTCTAGTTTTCAAATCAATGAACATGATCGTGAGACATTTCATCATATTTTTGAAGGAGATGAAAACTTTGAATTTAAGAATCGAAACTTTCGTCCTAAAGCAAGAATTGTCAATCTTCTTTTACAACATACTTTGACCCCAAGATTGGGAAATTTTAACAATCCTACTTCAAAGGTGTGCAAAACACTTTTTGCTATTTTTGGAAATTATGATATCAATTGGGCGCAAGTTATTTTGGATGAACTTCGTCCTAAAAATTTTGAAATGGGAGAAAACACTTTATATCATGGAATATATCTTACTCGGATTTTCAACTATTTTGGAGTAAATTTCAAAGGAGAAGAATTTATTTCAAGAAAAGTTTTTAATCTCTCAAAATCCCATATGTTTTTCAACCTTATGAAACCCTTACCGAAAAGGAAGAGCGTTTGGCTCATGAAGAAATGGAAGAGGAAGAAGAAGAAGAAAGGGATGAAATGGAAATAGAAGAAGAAGAAGAAGAAGGTGAAACATCTCTAGAAAGTATTGAATATCCATCCAATCCTTCCAAAAAAACCCTTCTCAAAAACCAAAAGATAATTGTGGAGAATCAACGGATTTTAAAACGATCCGTTAGTAAGAAGTTGGATAACATTTCTTCGAAGATGAACAAGTTCTTTTCAAAAGTCAGCAAGAAACTTGGACTATCTTTATCATCTTCATCTTCTAACTAGTTTTATCTTTTAGTATCTTATTGTAGTTGTCTTAGTTTGTTTTTTTTCGAATGTTCGTGTAGTTCATTATGCTTAATCTTTGTATTATCGAAATGAAATTGAATTTCCTTTCTGTTATCTAGCTTATCTTATCTCCTGAATAAATGTTAGTATATTATATAAATTTATATATATACACAATTATTCACAAAATCAAAGTTGTCGTAAATTTTCACTAACCCATGTCGACATCCCCTAGTAGACCATGTCGACATGTACTGGTCAGAAGTGACTATTGATTTTGAATTTGAAATATGAATAACTACCAAATATCTATTCATTTCAAACGAATTTCTACACCTATATATACCTTTTTCTTCCAGAAATCTTCACTGAAATTTATTTCTCATTATCTTATCCTTCATTTCTTTCTCTAATTCAATTATGGCCAATCCTATTCACAATCTATCTGAAAATCTTGAAGAAACACTTAATTCATTCAAGAATATCCTCTCTTTCATTCTACAAAACCAGTGTCACTTAGAGTTGAGTCAAATGCAGATGATCAAGGAGCAAGAAAGGCATTTCGATGCCATTCGATGGATGATCTCCTCTCTACACAAGGATGATAATGAAGCACATCCTCCTGTCTCTCTCACCAATGACAATGAGAATTGGGATGCAATTAAAGCAGACCCTATATTTGGAGAAGATGGATGGGTAGATGTCCCTCAAAACGTTTAATTTTCTTCTTTGTTTGATTTGTTTGGATTAATTTGTTTGATTTGGTTAGATTTGATACTTTGTGTGGATTGATTTTATTTGGTTTGAAGCTTGATGTGTGAAACATATATATATATATATACATATACATTGAAATGAATATAGTCTTTAATTAAGTTATTATGCTCATAAGTATCATTATTTCTTAATTATATATATTATATATTCTATTGTATAGTTTATCAATGCAGGTACTGAAGTCCAAGAATAAGGGGGAGTAAGTTTTTGTTGATGACAAAGGGGGAGAAATATAAAATAGGGTAGTTAGGCATAGATTAAGGGGGAGTTGTTAGTTTTAGGGGGAGTTATTAGGATAGAAGGAATATTTTATAAACAAAGGTTGTCATCATCAAAAGGGGGGAGATTGTTAGTCCATGAGATGATGAGATGATGGTTTTGATGACAACAACCTTAGAATAGATTATAAAATATAAATACTAACATTATAAGTTTAGATATATATGTATATGCATGATCTAACCATGAAGGTATCAAGAATGAAGACTGTACAGTATAGAGATTCAAGATAAAGAGATAGAAGACTCATGAGTATCAATAGTATCAAGAATTTCAAGAGTTCAAGTTTCCAAGATAAGTTATATAGTTAGGAATATTGTTAAAACTCATAGAAAGGCACTGACATCTTAATATCTATTTTATTCGTGGAATGGAATCCACTTCGAGCCCGTTAAAGGGATGGAACCCTAAGTAGGATGGAACCTACGAAAATCTAGTGGGACATTGTTTTGTATCCACTAATTTTAATTCAAATGATTTTACAAAATTATCTTGTTTTCAAAATGATTTCAAAACTTTCCTTTTAAAAGATTCAAAACTCTCTGTCCTGATTTTAAATAATTTTAGCCTAAAAAACATCTTTATTTTCAAAGTCAAATTATTCCTGATTTTAAACTATCTTTTCAAATAATATATTTAATTTTTTAAATTATTTATACTTTGATTTAAATTATAGTTAAATTATGTATATATTGTTTTTATATTTACTTATGTATTTTAACTATAGTTAAGTATATTTATAAAGTTTAAAATAATTTTAATATAAGATAGAGGTTATTTTCAAAGAAAATCAAAACACCAAAAACTCCTTTGGGATGTCGATATGCCCAAGTACCCCATGTCGACATAGTGTCAGTTGGTTTCAAAATTCAAATTTCAAAAGAAGTGTCTATTCGCCATAACTCTTCATGAATGGTCATGGCTGTTGCTCTTCTATAAATAGGGGTTAGTTTCAACGAATTTTTAATCATATTTTTCTAGTTTTCACTCCTCTTCTTCTTCCACATTTCTTAATACAAAATCGTACCATTACTCTGCCGAAATCAACATCGAATCATACTCGATTACTTCTAGTGTGATTCTCCATCACTATCTCTACAAGATTCAAGTGCTAATCTGAGTTATAGACTTTTTGTAGTCAATCAAGCGAGAAAAGGTGTGATTGTAGCCTTGGAAATCAATTGAACGAGAGAAGGTGTGATTGTAGCCTTGGAAATCAATTGGGTGAACTTGTTGCCCCGGAAATCAAGTATCTCTACCCAGAGGATTGTTATTCTGGAGGGTGTACCTCGTAGCTTTGAAACCGAGGGTTGTAATTGTTGAATTGGCTTTGAAAGGAAATCCGTACTTAGTTGTGCGGGACTGGATGTAGGGTAACTCCGAACCAGTATAAAATCCGGTGTGTTCTTTCCTTTACTGCTTTTACTTTATATTTGCATCTTTGTTTGATTTTGTGTTCATATCTGTGTCTGATTAGTGTATACATTGTTAACAAATTAAGATAAACTCAAAAAGATTAACAGATTTCTTTAAACACTATTCACCCCCCTCTAGTGTTAATTCTAGCCTTAAGATCCTTAATCCGCATTTCTCACACAAGGGGTTGTGTAACGATCCACATTTCTTACTCTTAAAGATGACACATCCACAGTATTCATATGTCGATCATCTATGTATCCGAAAGACAAGCCTTTGGAGTAGAAGAAAAGGAACGAAAAGAAAAAAGAAACACAGAATCTCACAACACAAGGAAATCGTATATAATAGAACATAAGATATACATATGGTCACTTCCCAAAATGAAACATCAGAGTTACAACAGTTACTAACTATAGCTAGGAACAGTTATCAGTGCATGCCCCCACAATGCCGATATATAATATACAAACATAGTGGAATGAAATAGATAACCAAATAAAGTTGAAGCCTCCTACTCCATGCCCTCCAAAATGCATCCATAAGAACCTGGACTACTTGGCTACTCATACAAATTTGAGTATCCAAGAGTTCTAGGGAAGAAAGAAAATTTTGGGTTAGACATGGTCTGTTGTGAGTATACTCCAAACAACTGAATTGTTATACTAATAAAACTCTTTTAAAATAAAGGTACCTCGTAAGACCACGTTGCACATAAACACGGATGGATTTTTACCTCACTATAACCAAAATCTTTCAAATAGAAAATTCAGTGATATTATAATAATGTCTAGGGTTTAAATTAAATATTAAACATAGCCGAACTGCTTGCATCTCACATTCCAACATATTTGGGCATAATAAAGTCCATAAGGCACTTATTGGAAAATGGATTCCATTGATGACAAGGCTACTGGGGTACCGCTTGCAGCGGTACACCTCTAGATAAATGTACCGAGGGCCTCCCATGGACCCTCTGCCAACACAGGACCGGCCTATCCCTTATTCTATGGTACTGAATAAGTCACCATCCCGGTTGTGATCAACAACCGTACCCTGGTCACTAACATACATAATCTGGAAATATCGATCTAGATCGGGTGATGACCATACCCTAATGGGTGCGACCCACATAACCTTGCCACATATCCCCTGTTTTATTCATTCCCAGTTGTGAAGCTTAAGGCTAGGCTGTACCTTTCCTACATCAATTCCACTTGAAATGCTAACACAACCTTTCAGGCGATAACCTAATGCTAGCATTCGTCCATACAATTTGTTCAGGATATGAACAAACCGAAGGCACTACTTCTACAACATCCATTTCAGAATCACCCTTATGATTAGTAGCAAGTAGCCCTTGCACTTCAAAGATCTCCATCTTTGATTTAATTACCTTCAAGATGTTTTCAATTAGAATGCTTATGTTGGTTCACAGTGGTTTTCGAATAGCTCATGCTCATCCGATCCCGATCTCTTCGAACCAACATTCAATAATTTTCAAACGTGCCAAGTTATCGATAGTGGACAAATCCATTAGCTAGGGTGTGTATAGATTTTTCATATGAAAAATAAGACATCTTATACTTATCCCCACTTTCTTATTTCAAACAGTACTATCCCTTGATTAATTATGAAGTCAGATAAGTTAGAAAACTAACCTTGACTCGACGTACATTCTTACTTCCCAAGATAGAGACGAGTTTCTATACTTCGAAATTTGGTGTTAAGTATACAATAAAGTATCTTCCATGATCCATTTATCTAAACTAACTTTATCATATTTATCACATTACCGACATTTTGACTTTTAAATTCCTTTAGAAAATCAAGTTCTAGATCTCGCTGATAAAGGAAAGTCTACTCATCAGCTTTAAGTGTTAAATACAAGAGGACTTACTTTCCATAAAATGTGTCAATGTTTTAGCATAACTTATCATATTTGTTTGGCTACTTAATAGCACAGACAAAGAAATCCTTGTATTTTAAAACCATCATTGAAAAAGAAAGTTGCTTTTAAACAAACCAACCTTTGAAAATAAAGTGATTTAAAATTAAAAACTTTTTAGTTAATTGATTATTAATAATTAACCCTTTTTTAAATAATAATTAAATAATAATTAATCCTTTATTTAAATAATAATAATGAAACCTTTACTTAATTAATATTTAAATTATAATTAAACCTTTATTTAATTAATAATTAAATAATAGTTATACGTTACTTAATTAATAATTAAATAATAGTTAAACCTTTACTTCAATAATAATAATAAAACTTTTAGTCAATTAATAATTGAATAATAATTATTGAAAATATTTTAATATTCCCTTTTAATACTTATAATGTCTTTTAGAAGACTTTTCAAAAATATTTAAAGTAAGAACTCTTTTTAATTTACACAAAAGTTGTCGATTTACGAACTGCATCTATAACGACTATCGCAACATGGACCATAACTTTCTAACTTGTTTTATATATCAAAATGGCCTTTAAATCTTTTCCTTTTCTATTTAATTAACTTAAATAACTTTGTGTAAAGGTTTTGAAACCTAAAAAAAGTAAAGTTTCTAACTTGAAAGTGAATATAGTTTGAAAGTGAATATGATTTCGAAAGAGGTATGATTTGAAATTGAATATGATATTTTGATATAAATTGTGAAATGACCTTTTTGAAATGTAAAAGAACCATCCGGTGTGAAATAAGCATTTGGTTGTTAAAGAGACCGGGATCGGATATTGTCATACTCTCTGCCAATACCGAAAACCACTTTAACAACTGTGTACGCGGTGGAGATTCCAGAAATGAAGTAGGATGGTTTGGCGAACGATTTCTGTATGAGGTATGACGTGACCCTAACTCCCGTGAGTCAGCTTAGATGTAACTAAAACAGGAGCCATGCCGGGCCAAGTGAGGTCATTCCTCCTATCAGACACATTTCTTCAATACCATATCTATTGCTTTGTGATTGATTTGGTGGCTACCCTTGATTTTGATTTGGGAGTGTGTTCCGAGGTGGGCGGTAGTAGCTGCTATGCATTACCACCAGTATGGATCAGAAATTGGTATATCTACCCTGGCATTTCCTCGAGTGACGTGTTCACATGCCCTAGAGCGCCTTCTACGAGTTTGTTATGTACCATACCTATGGAGTACCCTCTGTGTAAACCTCCAATTTACGGAGGAGCGTATGGTACTGTATAGACTATATGAATATATAAAATGTGTCAAGGGGATATGGGTAACACCTTAATGCTATTTTAATACTTTTACTTTAATGTACACATATTATAATATCGTATTGTACTACATAGTAGATAGTTTAATGGATCCTTAGGAGATGTGAATCCCGAACATCTCTTAAGTTATTGCACTCACATTAGACACAGGATAGGAGATGTCAAACTTCGTAAGCATCGCTGATGTCGTTCCACTCATATTTATTTACCGTTGATTAACTTACATAAGATCTTTTAGATCCGACTCGAGTGTTTTGTCTTTTCAATTCGCTCGGGTCAGCTTGAGCATTTCAGGGTTGAAGACCTTACTACTGGAGGACGAATATTTGTACTATTATAACCTATTATATGTATTCTATTGCATCATGTTATTACGCTGCATTTATCTATTTATTCCTGTTTATGTAACTCTGATGTTTGTGTTGTAAAGAATAATCAATGTATTTTTAAAATAGCTTAATGAACTGTTACTTGATTCTTATATTTTGTCATTCCGCTGTGAGATTCTATATTTGTTTTTTTTTCTTTCTCTGCTTTTTCTTATCCACCCCATAACAATCTGCCCTTTTGAATGGTTTGATTTTGACATGTGTGTCTGCTTATGCACTTGGTGGGTGCAGCATGATAGGGGGTTCTCGCATTTGGGTTTGGTAGCGAGCGGATGACTCTTACTCCTACATGTCCCACGGGGTTGGTGCGGTCGAGAGGCTGGCCGTAAAAGCATAACACAGGTACCATTGTATGCTATGGTGGGCGTTACCCCATTGGCGTTGTCCCGTTACAGTTGGTATAAGAGCTTCGGTTTAGCGATAACATTAGTTTGTGGGGTCTGACTCAATTAAAATAGGGTAGTAATACCCTAGAAAAGAGTCGCTGAGTGTATATACATGAGAGATCGTATTTTTTAGTGTTATAAAAGGTTTTTGTATTGTGTTAATTTGTTCCGTTTTGTAATTTATAAATTCTGGTCGGTGCATAGGACGCTATGACATTGATAGGGATTTCTAAACACTTAATAGGGCAGACCGACACAGTACTTGTTTTGAAATATAGGTAAATGAAATAATTTTGCCTATTATATATTTTGTATATAAACTATTAATTTTTATAAATGATATATTTAAATGTAATATGTTGTTTGTTAGGTAGGGAAATTTTATAAATATTGATTGAAAAAAATAGGATTTACAAATAAAGTAAATATAAATTGGAAATTTAGATCTTAAGTTCCGGGATTTCGAAAATGTCTTTCGAAAGATTTTGGAATATAATGTAAATATTATTTGGAAGTATTTTCTTATATAAATATTTCAAGATGATTTGAAAGGAATGTTTTAAAAGAAATTTTGAAGGAAATAATTTAAGTACTCCCCTCTCTGTCGTTGGAAAAATAATTTCGGTGATGAGTGCACGCATCATCGACGTTCATTTTCGGGTTTCAAAGTGGGAAGACCGCTGTAGTAGTTTTACTGCACATCCGTTTTGATAAACGAATCTTGATTTTTATTTTTGAAGTTTGATTTGATATATATATATATATAATTTATGAGTATATATATTATTTTAAAGGGATTGAAATGGAACCCGGTTGTTTAGTTCTTAAGTTGCTGTTAATTAGAAATTGAAACTAATATGAATGGAATCTTGACCATATTAATAATTGAAAACTCCAAAAAAATGAAAATAAGAAACTTGATGTTAAAATGATAATGAGATAGATAAGAAATTGAAAATTTGTAAACTGTAAATAAAATAGGAAATGAAAATAAGAAAATGTAACCATTGAACATTTTGTTAATAAAATAAATATGATAACTTGTGTAACTTTCTATTGCATTCTAAAAGACACACACACACACACACACACACACACACACACACACACATATATATATATATATATATAACTTACCAAAATGTAAAATGTTCTAATGTTAAATAGGATATGTAACAGAATATTGTACAAATAAACTTTAGTAAATAAAAGTGTTCAATGGACTTACTTATATAAATGAGAATTCTAATGTTATAAATTGTTATAAACTGAAGTTAACAGTTGAAATGCTACTAATTAAATGTAATTAATTAAAGTGAATAATGTAATAAAAATGATTATAAACTTAGGTTAACATTTTAGGCTATTTAAAATCAAATTTAATGGTAAAGATAAATATTGTAAGTATATAATTATAAACTTGAATTAATATTGAAGCCATTTATAATTAAAGTGAGTACTATATTAATTGAATGGTTATAACTTCAAAAACCATTGAAATGAATTAGAAATGGATTTAACATTTAATAATATTATATATGAGAGAATGAAAATGAGGAGGAAATAATCTATTAATGGTGAAGTAAATTGTAAAGAGATTTGCATGGTAATGAATACTCTAAATAATTGAAATGAAAATAACTTATGTAAATGTTTCCTGGAGATTTGACCAGGCAACTAGTGCTCGGCATCAGGTAGTGCTCGGCATTAGGTAGCACTCGGCATCAGGTAGTACTCGGCGCCCAGTAGAACTCGGCGACAGGAGTACTCGGCGTAGTACTCGACATCCAGTAGAACTCGGCGACAGGAGTACTCGGCGTAGTACTTGACATCCAGTAGAACTCGGCGACAGAAGTACTCGGCGTAGTACTCGGCATCCAGTAGAACTCGGCGACAGGAGTACTCGGCGTAGTACTCGACATCCAGTAGAACTCGGCGACAGGAGTACTCGGCGTAGTACTCGGCATCCAGTAGAACTCGGCGACAGGAGTACTCGGCGTAGTACTCGACATCCAGTAGAACTCGGCGACAGGAGTACTCGGCGTAGTACTCGGCATCCAGTAGAACTCGGCGACAGGAGTACTCGGCGTAGTGCTCGACATCAAGTAGAACTCGGCGATAGTAGTACTCAGCATCCAGAGGCACGATCGGCCTCGACTGACAACCATTCTGCACTTCCCGCACATCAAACATACCGTTCGAAATAGAAAGGATCGTTCGGCATTATGGTGTTCGGCATATCTGGTTCGGCATGCAGCGACCACTATGCTTGGGCTAGAGTGTTCGTATACCGAGCCCACCTGGGAAGTCCAGACCATCTTTGTCTATAAATAGAGGGGCAGGGTCACAGTGAAGGGGGATCACTTTTTTGGGAGAGAACACTGGGGAAACTCTGCCATTTTCGAGACTCATCTCCTCTACTGAAGAACTTCATTCAAGTGTTTGATTCACGAATTGTATTTGTAATCAACTATAAAGAAGATCAATAAAGTTTAACCTCAAAGTGGATGTAGGCAATTACGCTGAACCACTATAAATTTGGTGTTCTTACTTTCTGCATTTAAATTGGCATATTCTTCCTTGTTTAATTTAACTTCATCACTTACATCTCTACACAATCTTTCTCAACGAGGTTAGTGACCAATTTTGGTGCTAACACTTTGGTGCTTTCACTGAGAATTGAATTCTCAGACCTCAAGGATCTGCTTTGAAGCTACTGGATTGAATAAATCCCCCAAAGAAGATCCGACTCACTGATAGGACATCCGTTGATTCTACTCAGAGTTCATACCGATAACTCTACAATGGCAGGACCACGTACCAGGTCAGCTTCTCATAATGCGGATGCCCGCGAGACAGCTAGCGTGCAACAAGCAGGACCTAGCAATCAACCAGCAATTCCGGGTGAAGGAATTGCCGCCCATGACCAAACTTCAGTTGTCGCCAGAATAGAGTTCAACGACTTGATGAGAGAGCTCAGGGAAAGCAGGAGACAACTAGGAGAGCAGATGCAAGCTAACGCCAACCTGATGGCACAACTCACTCAACAGCAGCAACAGAATGCTGGGGGCAATCCCGCTCCTTATTCCTCATCTGACAGCTCTACTTCCTCTGATGAACCTCCCAGGCGCAGACCCCGCAAGACTGAAGCTGCTGTTCAAACAGCTGGAGACCGTGACCAAGCAAGAGCTGGAAACTTCAGGACAGGAGTACAAATGGAGGCTGGAGGCCCAGACCATCAGAACGCTCCAGAAAAGGCGTAGGCCGAACGCTCCAGAAAAGGCATATGCCGAACGCTCCAGAAAAGGCGTAGGCCGAACGCTTCAGAAAAGGCGTAGGCCGAACGCTCCAGAAAAGGCGTAGGCCGAACGCTCCAGAAAAGGAGCATGCCGAACGCTCCAGTAAAGGTGCATGCCGAACGCTCCAGAAAAGGCGTATGCCGAACGCTCCAGAAAAGGCGTAGGCCGAACGCTCTTCCAGGCCGAACATACCTCTAGGCCGAAGGCTCTTCCAGGCCGAACATACCTCTAGGCCGAACGCTCTTCCAGGCCGAACATACCTCTAGGCCGAACACTCTTCTAGGCCGACCATACCTCTAGGCCGAACACTCTTCTAGGCCGACCATACCTCTACACCGAACACCCTAATGCCGAACGGTATTGTATGCCGAATGACTCGGTTGTGCCGAACAGTGTGGGATGCCGAACACGTGTGGATGCCGAACAGTGTGGAATGCCGAACAGTGTGGAATGCCGAACAGTGTGAATGCCGAACAGTGAGGAATGCCGAACAGTGTGAATGCCGAATAGTGAGGAATGCCGAACAGCCTTGGCCGAACAGCTTTGGCCGAACCACTCCAGACCGATCCACTTTGGCCGAACAGCTTTGGTCGAACCACTCCAGACCGATCCACTTTGGCCGAACAG
Source organism: Allium fistulosum (assembly GCA_030737815.1). Lineage (NCBI taxonomy): Eukaryota > Viridiplantae > Streptophyta > Magnoliopsida > Asparagales > Amaryllidaceae > Allium > Allium fistulosum. The sequence continues at coordinate 777,402,637 of CM060906.1, forward strand.
CTTTGGCCGAACCACTCCAGGCCGATCCACTTTGGCCGAACAGCCTTGGCCGAACAGCCTTGGCCGAACAGCTTTGGCCGAACCCCTCCAGGCCGATCCACTTTGGCCGAACAGCTTTGGCCGAACATACCTCTAGGCCGAACGCTCTTCCAGGCCGAACCATACCGCTATGCCGAGCACCTCTGTAATGTCGAACGGTATTGTATGCTGAACGACTCGGTTGTGTCAAACGAGAACGAATGCCGAACACCTTTGGAATTAAGTTACACCGGTCCCTTATACGACCCCTATTTGCAAAAAAAAAAAAATTTCGGGTACGACCCAAATTTTCAAAAAAGTGCCTCCGGATAGTGAATTCAAAACTCAACTTAATAAAAGAACATTCTATCCACTTCCTTGACATCCCATGATCGACCAGGGCATAGAGGATCTAGCGGCAGCTTATAAACGGCATCAAGGGAATGGACAAGCAACCGCTATTCAAGCGGTACTCCCAAAGGTTGGAGAACATAGATGATATGACTCTAGCAAACGCCAAGATGACTCCAAGCAAACCAATGCTCTAAGCAATTTATTCCAAATACTAACAAGGGTATCATACTGATCGCGTTTGAGGAAAGTCGACCTCCAGATATATTTTGGCAGCTTGTTAGCTAAAGAGCCTCCTACGACTATGGATCGTTTCTTTTACAAAATGAATCAGAACTGAAGTGAGGAGGAGTGGAGCAGACTAAGAAAAATAACAATGAAGGCCCGTTGGCTAAGGATGTAGATCCCAGTAGCCGAAACAAGACATCAGAATTCAGCTCATATGCTCTTTGAAAGATTCAATTAACAACCTCTACTTGAAGACTCACGACTCGGAGTGGTACTGGAAACCAACCTCGAGAGAGTACACCAAAGTCTAAAGAAAATCAGGGGAATGTTGTATATTCCCGGATGCTCGCTGATCCTAACACAGGCGATTACAAACACCTTCGAGGTGTGATCGAAAAGATGACCTGGAAAGGAAAGCTTCAATAGTATGTAAAAGTCCTGCAGAATTGCGGGCAGCGAATATCCGATGCCTATTAATAAAGGGCTATGATTATCAATTGGACGGTTGATGGCCGACATCCCTTTGAAAGGAGCCAAGGGCAGAGTCGAATAGCAAGCACACGATGCTACTTCACATATCAATGAGATTTACCATAATCTTCTTTGAATTATTTTCATTTCCATCTCTATTTCAATTGTTCTATGAACTACGAATAGCTTGAACTAAACTACTTTCAAAACGATGCAGGTGACCAGGTACTCAGATTTGGTTACCAACCAATCTACGCAGACCGTGATCGGACGTATGGAGTTACATCTGGACGAGCATAACTCTATCGCTCATCATCAACCATATGCCTTTGATTTGGGGCTATGGATTAAATACAATGTACAACATCACGATGCACGGAGAGCTGAATTCCATCCTGCAAGTGGAATTTATTCAAGTAGAGAGCGGCTGCGATACGGCCGGCCACTTGCTAAGTGAAACTCGAGCTCGGGGGCAAGCCATCACATCATGGCTAAAAATGGGTTGATACACGACGATCCTTCGCACAACTCCGTACTCCCAGAGTGCGAGACGGAGTATAAACATCTACTTAACTCCGTACTCCCAGAGCGCGAGACGGAGTATTAACATCTACTTAACTCCGTACTCCCAGAGTGCGAGACGGAGTATAAACATCTACTTAACTCCGTACTCCCAGAGTGCGAGACGGAGTATAAACATCTACTTAACTCCGTACTCCCAGAGTGTGAGACAGGGTATAAACATTAATCAACTCCGTACTCCCAGAGTGCGAGACGGAGTATAAACATCTACTGAACTCCGTACTCCCAGAGTGCGAAACAGAGTATAAACATCTACTGAACTCCGTACTCCCAGAGTGCGAGACGGAGTATAAACATTCGCTTAACTCCGTACTCCCAGAGTGCGAGACGGAGTATAAACATTAATCAACTCTGTACTCCCAGAATGCGAGACGGAGTATAAACATACATCAACTCCATACTCATCCCCAAAACTGGGGGCAGAACCAAAGCAAAGCACGCTAGTTGAACATTTGTCTAAAAGAAGATTGCAACGAAACGATTAAAAGACGACTGTCAAGCAATCAACTGAACGGAAATATTCAGCATGAAAGACTGCGGTTTTTCAAAGCACGTCATGTTTACACGAGACGTCCTTTGGGGGGCAAATGTTATCCCGCCTTTTGGCAAGGCCGTGACACCAAGAACTTGATTAGAAACCAGTGACGGTTCGTCTTGGAGATCGGTTACACAAAGGCTCACAATGGATATCGATGGATTTTGTCCGAGTCTGGATCGAGCCACAATTAACAAGACATAACAATCAAGCCAGGGAATCCAACGTTCCAAGTTTCAAGACGATCCGAGTTCGTATGCTCAACTTATGATCGATTCGAACAACCGACCATCCATCCATCAACCTCCACATTTGACTTGGAGACCTAAACTGCTTGGAATGAATATGGCCCGATCATCCACTCCAATCGAGTCATAGAACAAAGTTCAACAAAATACAGATACCCCTCATGAAGCTCAGTGACGCCGGGATCCGTCTAAAGTGGACGTGATTTGATCATCTACACAGCAAATCCTACCCTGAACACGAAAGGTTGTTCGAAAGCCCAACTTGAAGTAGCTATGGTAGACTGCGTACTCGCTAACCATCGCTGTCAATATATGGACACGACTGCACCTTGGAACATTTGCAACTTACTTTGTCTACTCAACAATCTATTATCCTTATTTTCTAGAAGGAGATACGGAGCAAATTGTAAGAGATTTGGTTATCTAACCCAACATGGATGTGATTCAACCATCTGTCATATACCTCCTTCCTTGACTTGATTGGAAGAGCTATAATCACCAAGCGGACGAGAATCGATCGTCCATTTTTCAAATTCCGTCCCTCATCCTGGGGGGCAGAATCCCATTCCGTGAGCAAACGTGGTTCGATTGTTCATTCGACGACATTAGCCTCAATACAGTAGATGAATACAAATTAAAGAGTGGAAATACGACTGCTCTCAACTAAACCTTCAAGTCCCCAGAGTGCGGACTGGAGTACTATAAGTCCCCAGAGCGCGGACTAGAGTATAAATGACTAAAACCTCCAAGTCCCCAGAGTGCGGACTGGAGTACTCTAAGTCCCCAGAGCGCGGACTAGAGTATAAATGACTAAAACCTCCAAGTCCCCAGAGTGCGGACTGGAGCACTCTAAGTCCCCAGAGCGCAGACTAGAGTATAAACGACTTAAACCTCTAAGTCCCCAGAGTGCGGACTGGAGTACACTAAGTCCCCAGAGCGCGGACTAGAGTATAAATGACTAAAACCTCCAAGTCCCCAGAGTACGGACTGGAGTACTCTAAGTCCCCAGAGCGCGGACTAGAGTATAAACGACTTAAACCTTCAAGTCCCCAGAGTGCGGACTGGAGTACTCTAAGTCCCCAGAGCACGGACTAGAGTATAAATGACTAAAACCTCCAAGTCCCCAGAGTGCGGACTGGAGTACTCTAAGTCCCCAGAGCGCGGACTAGAGTATAAACGACTTAAACCTTCAAGTCCTCAGAGTACGGACCGGAGTACTCTGAGTCCCCAGCGCGCGGACTAGAGTATAAATGACTTAAACCTCCAAGTCCCCAGAGCACGGACTGTACTCTAAGTCCCCAGAGCGCGAACTAGAGTATAAATGACTTAAACCTCCAAGTCCCCAGAGTGCGGACTGGAGTACTCTAACTCCCCAGAGTGCGGACTCGAATATAAGCGAATCGGATCTCCAAGTTCCCTGAATATGAACTATGACACAAATGACTTGAATTTGTCAAATCCTTGGCATACGGGCTAGAAAGTATTCTAAGTGCACGAAGCACAGAATGGAAGTTCAACGACTCCCGAAGAGTTTCCGAGTTATATGAAGATGGACAGAGAAGTCTATGTTACTCACAACTGCTTGGATTAAAACCACAATCACAAAGAAAACTGAACAATAAGAGTCTTTTGTAAGACAGAAAAAGGAACTAAACCTTATTCAGAAATGAGTTTCCATTACAACCCCTCCAAAGTTCAGAGTCGACATTCTATCTACAAGGACTAAGGAAATAGATGAAAATAATTACATGACTTAAACTAACTCTCGTTGAACGAGGATAGTAGTCACTTCTTGTGCTTCTTCAACTTCTTTCCAAACGGCCCCTCTCCAGAGCATTTACCCTTGGTACTCTTCTTTGATAGAGGGGTAGCAGCTGAAGGAGTACGGGGGCCTTCCATGGGCTTGGACCCGCCATGAAGGATGACCTTCAACGGCTTGTTCAAAGGATCGTCCAAGTCCACAACTCGGGGCTCTACTATTACCTTGACTGTCTCCTCCTTCTCTATCTCGAGCCGTTCCTCCATGCTCAATTCGGATGTGTGCTCAGAGGCGCTTGTAATTTCTACTTCATAACCCCCGTCGGTAGGAGAGGAGGTTTCAGACTTGTCTTCATCAAGCGCTCCAATCACCTGAGCGTATGGACCAGGAGCCTCCTCTGCGTGAGTGGCTTCACTTGTTTTCTCCCCCACTTCCTTGGCGACATCGCTCCTCGGAGTGGGCTCGGGGTCAGAACGGCCTGCACAAAATCGTGGAAAACAAGCATTAGAATGCAATAGTCCTGCATAAAGAATAACGACTTTCGAAATCTTAAAGAGAATCTTAAAGAGAAGGATTATCTACCAGGTTTAGGCAAACTCTCAGCCATCCGGGGGGTCTCACCCTCTGGAACGGGAGACAGAATGCGGACTAAAGTACTCTAAGTCCCTGAGTGCGGACTAGAGTATAAATGACTCAAAAACCTCTACGTCCCCAGAGTGCGGACTATAGTACTCTCAGTCCCCAGAGCATGGACTAGATTATAGAAAACTTCAGAAAAATCCCTAAATCCCAGAAGCGGACCAGATTACTCTAAGTTCCCAGAGTGCGAACTAGAGTATAAACGAGTTGACGAAAATCTCTGCGTCTCGAACTGTGGACTAAAGCATAAACCGTTCGACAAATCTCTAAGTCCCCGGAGCGTGGACCGAAGCATGAACACAAATTGGGTGCGAGTCAACCGGAGGGAGAATAACACTAAGTCACCAAAATGCAGACGGTGTATAAACATCGATAAATAAACGAGTGGATCCCGACCATTTTCTATTCCGTAAACTTCGGCCTGGAATCGACAGGAGGATTATTAACCTGCTGAGGATGGAGTTCGACCATCCAACTAGTGACCTGGCTAAATCAATGCTGGGGGCAGGGGTACAAAACACTAAAAAGCCGAATACGACAGCTTACTATATCTCTAGTGTGGCGTTCTTTATAACTTGAGGCAGCGACTGCAGGGAGGCCTCGATACAGAACAAATCGAAACGGCATCCAAAGCTACGAGCAACCTACTATATCATACCTCAGACCAAGGGTCAATGCCGATCCGCACCAAGCACATACGAATGTGACTCGGATGTTTTTTGAAAAACTATGACCCCCAGAGTATGGAAAGGAGGGTAAACCATGAATACTTGGTCAAAAATTCTCCAGCACCCTCGCTCGATTCGTCAGGAGGAGTATGAAACTGGATGAGCATAACCCGACTGCATTTGTAGCCAACTTTACCCCGAGATCTGATTACAGAGCATGAACCAAATTGGACGTGGATGACCATCCACTGTCCAAATTACGCCCTGAAACTTACGTGGCATCGAAGTATTCCTCTTGGAATGAAAAACCACGATAAAATCCAAGATAGGCGAGACCTAGTATCCCATCGACTGACATGATCCCACGATTCAACGGGAAAGAGAGTAAAGCTAAAGCGGGCGTGGTTGGCCTTCCTACTTATCGATATATGCCCCAGACTTGGGGGCACGAGCGAGAAGCAAGATGAATGTGAACCGACTATTCACCAATCACCTCTATGTCTTTGGAGTTTAGGTGAAAACATAAACATAGCTAAGACGAGACTCAACCGTCCATGCAGTACATTTAACAACCCGAGACTGGGAGAAGACGCATGGTCATCCAAAAACTGGCTACGATAGCTTAGTATTAAAACTTATATATAGTGCTTACAGCTACTCAAGGCAACGACCGAAAGGATGCCTAGAGATAGAATCGTTAAATCAATACCTTAGCTCATGGGCAATTGACTTTCACTCCAACCCGAAGGACGAGTAAAGAATCATGAATGCATTAAATAGAAAGTGCGTTACTCGAATGCACAAGCAAATTAAAACTCATAGCAAGATCCAGCTATACAGTTGCATGCCACTCAAGGCCAACCCCTACTCGACGTTTCCTTCAACGTGCTTTTAAGCCTGATCTTTGGCCATTTGCAGATAATCAATTAGAGCATTCAGAGCCCTTCATTATTTGACTTAACAACTCATGACAAGACTCAAGGATTCGACCAGAGTAACCATCAACATTGACCGTCCCAACCATATTTCACATTGAATGTTATGCAAAATAGTTACATCTTTACTCAAAGAATCTGGGATGGCACCTGCTAAGCTGACGGTCGACATTACAGCCAGCCATGGCGACCCTTTCCGGGTGTTGAATATCGGATCACAGCTCAGTGCAGTGATGATAAAAGAATTAGTTGGATTTTTCTGAATAAATGATGATATGTTCCTTTGGACCCATTCTGACATGCATATGTGATTTCATTAACTATCGCGCGCCATGCATTGAATATCAACCCGAAGCTACAAAAGCTAGCACAATCTCTATTGATTTCATCATGAAGAACTCTTAACCACGACCAAGATGAAGAAAATAATCAACTTCTTTATCCGTAACGTCATCTGTCCTTATGACCTTCCATGATCCATTATAACTGCAAATGGACAGGTTGAAGCTGTGAACAAAATCATAGAGTCTGTACTGAAGAGAGGTTTGGAAAACTCCTCAAGTGGCTGATTGCAACCCTTATTTCACAGAAAATACAAACAAGGAATCGCGATTGAATTGCAATTAAACTAGATGGAGTTGGCGACGACTTATACGCATCCGAGAGCCAATGACAAGAACATGTACCCGAACGTGCATGTGTACGTCCGAAAAAGTACGACTTCTTGAAATCAACAGAAATTGAATTCTCACTACGGGTTATTAAGAGAAGACTAGATCAGATAGCCGAAGCCTAATAGCTCTGCAGAATCAGACACGGATGACCACTGATATTCTCAAGAAGGCATCTCCATTAGAATTTATTCAAGGATTTGAAACGAGACATGGAGGATACATAGTTCAAAGCGTATTACGTGCAGTCACGTAATACACTTTGGGGGGCAAGTGTTTCCTGGAGATTTGACCAGGCAAATAGTGCTCGGCATCAGGTAGTGCTCGGCATTAGGTAGCACTCGGCATCAGGTAGTACTCGGCGCCCAGTAGAACTCGGCGACAGGAGTACTCGGCGTAGTACTCGACATCCAGTAGAACTCGGCGACAGGAGTACTCGGCGTAGTACTTGACATCCAGTAGAACTCGGCGACAGGAGTACTCGGCGTAGTACTCGGCATCCAGTAGAACTCGGCGACAGGAGTACTCGGCGTAGTACTCGGCATCCAGTAGAACTCGGCGACAGGAGTACTCGGCGTAGTACTCGGCATCCAGTAGAACTCTGCGACAGGAGTACTCGGCGTAGTACTCGGCATCCAGTAGAACTCGGCGACAGGAGTACTCGGCGTAGTGCTCGACATCAAGTAGAACTCGGCGATAGTTGTACTCAGCATCCAGAGGCACGTTCGGCCTCGATTGACAACCATTCTGCACTTCCCGCACATCAAACATACCGTTCGGCATAGAAAGGATCGTTCAGCATTATGGTGTTCGGCATATCTGGTTCGGCATGCAGCGACCACTATGCTTGGGCTAGAGTGTTCGTATACCGAGCCCACCTGGGAAGTCCAGCCCATCTTTGTCTATAAATAGAGGGGCAGGGTCACAGTGAAGGGGGATCACTTTTTTGGGAGAGAACACTGGGGAAACTCTGCCATTTTCGAGACTCATCTCCTCTACTGAAGAACTTCATTCAAGTGTTTGATTCACGAATTGTATTTGTAATCAACTATAAAGAAGATCAATAAAGTTTAACCTCAAAGTGGATGTAGGCAATTACGCTGAACCACTATAAATTTGGTGTTCTTACTTTCTGCATTTAAATTAGCATATTCTTCCTTGTTTAATTTAACTTCATCACTTACATCTCTACACAATCTTTCTCAACGAGGTTAGTGACCAATTTTGGTGCTAACAGTAAACAATGAATGTAAAGTAATGAAATGAAAAATGGTATTGTATAAATGAAGGGAAAATGAATTTTGTAAGTGATAAATGTAAAGTTTAACAAACATTGTATGAACAAATGAAAATGAACAGTGAATAATGTGAAAAAGAAAGAGTAATAAGAATAAAACTTAAATATTATTTGAAGTTGTTTGTTTGACTTATGGATTGGTTGGAAAAGGATACTTCTATTGTGTAGAATGTATACATGATCTATTAAGTTTTATCTAAGACTGTTGAGTGTATGGTATACTTAGTAGTTTATTTATCATTTTATACGATTAAAAGTTTCTGAACCCGAACAAACCATTTGTTTTGGTTGCAATGGATGGATGATTGTTTTCTTTGTTGAAATGATGTTTGTACTGTTTGTCTGCTTGTTATGTTGTATTGATTTGTTTTGTTATTAGTTGAAAACAACTTATAATATTTCCCTTTTACATAATTATTAACCTCTTTGGATTATATAAGTGAAATAAAGGTTATGGAAGCAATTGCTACTGCATTTGGTTTCATAAATAAGCGTTGTTTGCCCGACAAATAGGTACGTTTTCGGATTACGGTTTTCTAGCGATATTATATTTTTTTTCCCGTTGTTTGGGATATATCATTTTGAAATATGTGATATATTTTGTTATTTTGATATTATTATTTCTCCCAGACCTCTCCGTACAAAGGAGACTCTACAGAAATTTTCTGGGAAATTTGGACTTAGAAAATTTTGTGAAATATTTTCAAACTTTTATTAACTTGAATATAAAAGGATTCAATGATTATAAATTGATATATTTTATTTAAATTATTTATTAATGTAAATTAATTATTTATAAATGTAATATTTTGAATAAGATATATTGATTTCTTAACTCCTTCTTTTCCCTTCTTTTCCTTTTCGAGGACGAAAAGTTTTGAGTGAGGGAGAGTGTAACGACCTGTAATTTTCGATAATCAAAAATAATTAATTTAATAAGATTTTGTGATTTAATGTTGGAAGAAATAAAAAAATTGATTAAATAATAAGAATATAACGAGAATGAAATTTAATGGTATTAATTTAAGGTAATGGATAACTGCTCTAAATGTAATTCTTATTAATTGAAATGATTTAAAGAGATATAATTGACTACAGATTGTAAATTAATTGTAATAATATGTGTGTTATTTGATAATTGGATTAAAGGAGTAATTAATAATTTAGATGGTGAATTAATTAATGAATTAGTAAGTAATAAAGTGAAATTGAATAAAATTAGCGTTGTGTAAATAAATATAACATTTGTGTGTAGGTAATAGACATACAAATGTGATTAAATATAGAAGTGGTGACAATTGTTGTTTGTTACCAATTTATTTAAATCAATGGCAATTGAATGTCATTAAATGTTACGTAATGTGAGTATGACGATAACTGTAAAAGGTTGAATTGATAATTTAAATATGTATAAATTTATGAAATAGTATGTAATTAATTGCAATTGATAAAAATTAGTGTTGTGGTAGTAATTATAACACTTGTTGTGGATAATAACCTATAAGATGTAATTAAAAGTTAATGGTGACAATTATTATACGTTACCTATTTATTTTGTCTGTTAAATTTAATTTGAAATCAATCGCAATTAATTCACTTAATTAGTGTAGTTAATGTAGATTAAATTGATAATTGTAGAATATAAATTTAATAAGATGTAACCCAATGTAAATTTTATTCATAATATGACGATTGATTGAATAAAAAGAATTGGAATCAAGTTTGATCAATTTATTGGAATTTAAGTTATAATAATGGGTTTATTACAATTAAATATAATTAAATACTACGTTAATGACAACTAAGATGATAATTGTAGAATGTTAGTGTGATAAGATATAAAAAAATGTTAATTATGTCTGTGGAGTAATAATTGATTGAAAAAAAGAACTGAAATCAGACTAGAACAATTTATTGGAATTTAATTTTAATTTATGGGATTTAATTTCAGTTGAAATTGAACATTGTAACTGGCGTAAGATTTAACAATGAATTGATATGTAAAATTGATTTAAATTATTGTAAATGTCCAAGTAATCAAAAATGATGAAAATTGTTAGTTATTAAATTTGAAATTAAAAAGGTGATTTAATTAATTTAATATTAATTTACTTAATTAACTTGAAAATAGCCATTTTGGCAACTGTCTCGGATTTCGATGAAACTAGTTTCATCGGATCCGTAACGGTGAATGATTGTAAAGTTTCAAGTTTCGTAGCGATCAGACTTGTCGTTTAATCGTACGGACTCGAAACGCGTAGAAATCAATTTAATAAAATTCAATTGAAATAAATTTGAAATAAACTAATTTTCAAGCTAACTTCTTCATACGATGGAATTTTGACTTGAAACCTGTTCCATTGAGTTTAAAATTATCGAAAACATCTATTTTGATATATGGGATGACCCATTTTTGTTCCGAAGACAGAACAGGCTTTTTGGGTCGTTTATCGTTCCAATCCAAATCGATCTAGTCCATTCTTTTCTATTTCAGCTATACCTATAAATAACTCGTTATAAACCCTAGTTGTTCTTCATATTCTTATTTCTATACGTACATCTTCTTCCTCCTTCTCAAACCTAATTTCCAAATTCTAGAACCTAATTTCAAAAAAAAAATTGCTCCAGGTTTACTTCGAGTCGGGAAGAGGTTTACTTCGAGTTTCAGAGGAGAAACCCTGCAACGACTTGAGGTCAGGAAGTGTTTGAGGCCAACCAAGGCGGATCTGGGCGCGCTTCGAGTTCCAGAGGCGAAATCCCTGGAGCGACTTCGGGTCAGGAGACAAATGACTCGGATCTCGGGTCATTTTGTCAAAAACTCAGAGCAAGCACCGGGTAATTGAAGCGGTGACTCAAAGTAAGACCCAAATTTGAAAATTTCCAATCTTCTAACGTTAATAACTTTTGCATACGAGCTCGGATTCACGTGTGATTTTCTCCGTTGGGATCGTATTGGATTTCCAAACATTTTGACGCCCGTTTGGACAAATTCTGAGACTGTTCAAATTTGGGCCCTATTTTGGATTTCAAATCGATTTGAAATCGAAGGTGGGTGTTTTAACCCACTCACAACTGCTAAATTTTCTTATGTTAGTTAAATTAAATTTATGATGTAATTAGAAATTTATCGATTGATGTTTGGTATGTTTAAATTGTTATTCTGGTTAAATTTGACTTTTATTGCATTTAATCATCGTTTAATTTAATATTTAATTTAATTGTCAATTTAATACCTGTTAATGATAATCAGTTATCTATTGATGTTTATTGGTTGATTTGGATGATGATTGTGATGGATGTTTGATTGTTGATATTGGATGACTGGATGTTGTATTTTTATATTGTTATAACACTGCAAGTTCCCTATGGGTTGAAATGATACATACCCGAACAATCTATAGATTAGGGAAAAATATTTATGGGTTGAAATGATAGACTCAAGCGATTTTATGGATTTTATTTAATTCGGGATTGCGGTTTGAAATGATATATAACCGTAAAATTTTAAATTGCGGATTGAAATGATAAATATCTATATCACTTGACCCTAGGGTAGAAAATTATATGCGGACACCGGATTTGGTTAAATTAAGTGATTTTTAATTCTTTAAAAATTTGAATTTAGTTAACTGGCATTTTGAAGTAGAAATTGATTTATATAAACTGAATTATTTTGATAATCTAATCGTTAATGCTGAAAATTGGAATTGATTTAATGAATTGTTCAAAGGATTTAAATTGGAATTTCAAAATTGAAATGTCAAATATAAATGAATTTATCGGAAATTGAGTTATTGGAAATGCTTGGATATAACTTTGAAATCAATTTTAAATTAGTTTAAACTATTTTAATCAATTTAAACTATTTTAATTTATTTAATCTAGTATAACCTAATTAACCCAATTTAATCTATTTTACCAATTTTAAACTAATTAAATTTATTTAATCTATTTTAAATATATTTAATATAATTTAAATTTATTTAATCTATTTTAAATTTATTTAATCTATTTAAAAATCTACTTAATATAATTTAAATCAATTTAATCTATAATTAATCTATTTAAAACATTTTAGACCTAATAAAATCTATTAAATCTATTTAAAATCTATTTAAAATGTTTTAAATCTAATTAAATCAAATTTAAATATATTTAAACTATTTTTACTATTTAAACTATTTTAATCTATTTAAACTATTTAAACTATTAAAACTATTTATGATTATCTAAACTATTTTCTTAAATTTCAGACTGTGTAAAGTTGAAGTATATATATTTAAATCCTTGATGATGATACCACTTTAGTTGGAATTTGGACGTGATACCTTTTGTGAAATGACATATTTGAGTAAATATGATTTTGAAAGTGAATATGATTTTGAAAGTGAATATAGTTTGAAAGTGAATATAATTTGAAAGTGGATATGATTTCGAAAGATGTATGATTTGAAATTGAATATGATATTTTGATATAAATTGTGAATTGACCATTTTAAAATGTAAAAGAACCATCCGGTGTGAAATAAGCGTTTGGTTGTTAAAGAGACCGTGTTAGCACCAAAATTGGTCACTAACCTCGTAGAGAAAGATTGTGTAGAGATATAAGTGATGAAGATAAATTAAACAGAGAAGACAATGCTAATTTAAATGCAGAAAGTAAGAACACCAAATTTATAGTGGTTCAGCGTAATTGCCTACGTCCACTTTGAGATTAAACTTTATTGATCTTCCTTATTGTTGATTACAAATACAATTCGCGAATCAAATGCTTGAATGAAGTTGTTAAGTAGAGAAGGTGAGTCTCAAAAATGGCAGAGTCTCCCCGGTGTTCTCTCCCAAAAAAGGATCCTCTTCACTGTGACCCTGCCCCTCTATTTATAGACAAAGATGGGCTGGACTTCCTAAGTGGGCTTGGTAGCCGAACGCTCTAGCCCAGGTGTAGTGGTCGCTACACGCCGAACCAGGTATGCCGAACGCTTTGATGCCGAACAGTCCTTTCCATGCCGAACGGTCCCTTCCTACGCCGAATGGTTCGTTTGATGTGTGGGAAGTGCAGGATGGTTGCAGTTGAAGCCGAACGTACCTCTACCCGAAGCTCTTGACCGAACAATGCATGCAGGCCGAACGATATCGTTACCTTGAGTAGTTGTGCATACTGAATGTCTTCTGGATGCCGAGTACTCCCGTTGCCGAGTACTACGCCGAGTACCATGGGATGCCGAGTACTCCTGTTGCCAGGATCTACTTGATGCCGAGCGCTCTTGTTGCCGAGTTCTCTTATCGCCGAGTTCTATTGGTGCCGAATGCTAGCTGACGTTGAGCATTGGTTGACGCCGAGTAGTTTTGTATGCCGAGTATTATGTTGAACGCCGAACACTACTTAACGCCGAGTCTTCTGGATACCGAGTACTACGGATGCCGAGCACTATGGATGCCGAGCACTATGGATGCCGAGCACTACGGATACCGAGCACTATGGATGCCGAGCACTATGGATGCCGAGCACTATGGATACCGAACACTATGGATGCCGAGTACAATTCCGAGTACTAGTTTCCTGGTCAAATCTCCAGGAAACACTTGCCCCCCAAAGTGTATCGTGTGGCCGAACGTGATGCGCTTTGAATCTAGTACAACTTTCCTCGGTGATGCCTTTTCGAGAATGCCTGTGATGGAGGTGTGTGACAAGCGTGGCCTGGACGCCGAACTATACGTTCGAAGCCGAACAATCCTCACGTGTCGAACGTCACTTTGCTCTGATGCCGAACACTCTGGCATTGACCGGTTCTACCGGGTATAGCCCCTTCGACTTCCACCTCCCTTCTCTATAAAACCAGGCCTTTTCCTTCTTCTCCCCTTTACTTTTTTACTTCTGCCGTTCCTCGAAGATTTTAAATTCTATTCAGTCGTCCAGATTTAAAACTTAACTACTCCATCCCAATCTCCAATCTGCAAAATAGGTATCTTTTCTCGTACGATAGTAGTAGATTTCAAACGAGATGGCCGAGTGTGTCACGTAGAAGGCCTTTGAGTAGGTTGTCTCTATCGCGTCTTTATTGCCGAATGATGAGGCGAGGGGGAATGGTTAGGAGTATGTCCACCTATGGTCTTAGTTTCTTCGTGTCGAACTGTGGCTAAAGGGAAGAGGAAAGAATGGAGGTGATGGAGGAGGTAAGGGTGTTGTTTGGCGTAGCGCTGCTCCGGCGTATGTCGTCATGCGCCGGATGGTGGAATGGAAGGCTGCCGAATACTCCCTTGGCCGAACAAACCCAGGCCGAGCACTCATTAAAATGCCGAACTATAATTTAGCCGAACGAAAACCAGGGCCGAACAAAGCCTTTAGCCGAACAATGACTTAGCCGAACAAAGCTTTTAACTGGACAATGACTTAGCCGAACAAGGCCTTTAGCCGAACAATGACTTAGCCGAACAAAGCTTTTAACTGGACAATGACTTAGCCGAACAAGGCCTTTAGCCGAACAATGACTTAGCCGAACAAAGCTTTTAACTGGACAATGACTTAGCCGAACAAGGCCTTTAGCCGAACAATGACTTAGCCGAACAAAGCTTTTAACTGGACAATGACTTAGCCGAACAAGGCCTTTAGCCGAACACTTGACATGCCGAACAAACATACATGTTGACCTGTACTTAGGCCGAATAATACAATTGCCGAACACCATTTAAATGCCGAACAGTATAAATGTCAAACTACACTTAGGCCGGTCACTTTATAAATTATATGTTTTCTGAATCTGGAACTGTAATCACCACCAGGCGGGCTCTTTGAGACGGTCAGCAATGACGGTCTTCGAAGGCGACGATTCGAAGTTCATTCTTATATCTTTGAAATCTTTAGATTCTTATTGCTTGTACACAATTGCTTGCACTAGTTCACACACCACGTGGGGGGGAAAACTCGTGTTGTTAATTCTAACGTTCAACGTTTTTTAAGTATAGTTTTCTCAAGCACTTAGCCAGGTTCGTTATTTATTGAGGATGTCAAGAAAGTCTAGCTCCGCTACTATATCTGACAGGCCTGGGCCATCATCAAGGCGAGAAGCCGCTGATACTTCTAATCCGTCGACTTCTCCTGCTCATAATTTAGCACCTGATGCCCTGGAGGCAACAATCCTACTAGACAATCCGATCGATTCATAAGCTTCGAAGATCAACGAAGCCGCTCTCCGACGGATATGCTCCATTCATGTGATCCCTTTCGCTGATGTGTTAGTCCCTTCGCGACATGATCGTCCTCATCTACCCCAGTCGGGTATATCGCCTGTAACAAGTTCTTGTGTTGGATGGGCAGCGTGCCTCCGTTCAATTTATTTCTCCGGGATGTATTGCAGTATATTGACATAGCTCCGTCGCAGCTGCACCCAAACGGCCATGCGTTTCTATACGGGACCTACTTACTTTTCATGGCCGTCTTCTCCAGACCTCCAACCGCTGGCGATATCAGATACATCTATATGATCAAGAGACGGAAAGACAGTCCTTCCTTTGTGTTCCTCGAGCCGTACCACAAATGCCAAATCTTGACAGGGGCATGCAGTAAATTCACCCTGTACAAACAGGAATGGTTATATGTGCGCTGCCCTCCTGGTTTCGCGAGGAGATGGGTTGAAGGCAGTAAGTCTCTCTGTTGAGTCACTATTCGTATTTAACCGGAGTCATGTTTTTCCTAACTCTTTGTTTCATCTTTTCAGTTATCAACCCGCGTCCGAAAGGCCGAGGATATTCTGAGGCTGTTGAAGCCATTAGAGCTCTTCCCGCCGAGGATTGAGACATCCGAGCTATCATTTCAAATGAATCACTGTCGGGGTTTGGCTTGCTAGCCCCTGGTCATCGGATCAGCCTTCCAGAAGGTGTCACCATTCCCAAACCTCCGTCCGGTAAAGGGAAAAAAACAGGCCGGATCGTCGTCGTGTCGCATTCCCGATACGCATGAAGAAGGTGAGCGCAAAGAGGACGAAGCTCTTAAGACTCAAGGCGAGAACGTGGGTCCCGCTTGGAATCCGACAATCGAAGTTCAAGATATTGAGACGTCATCCTCCCCTTCGAAGGGAAAGAAGAAGTTAAAATATAAAGTGCAGAAGGAGAAAGTCGGTGGCACTTCAAAAGTCATGCCTATCCCGCCTGAGAAAGAGGCTTCCTCGCAGCACCTGGAAAGTTCCCTGAGGGGCCTGTCGAACCTGTCTATTCCTGATGATATTCTTAATTACGGGTTTGACGATCCTGAAGCCCTCAAGTTTTCTTCGCCCGCTAAAGGCAACGCGGGAGTTCAACTCCCGACCCAAGGAGACAATACTCCAATTAGCAAAGACAAAAGAACTGGTCCGTCGGGGGAGACACTGGGACACACACGCACATACGCATTCCATCATACACTTCAAGTTTTTTCTTATCTCACGGATTTTTCTTAACTCGTTGTTATCTCCATTCTTTGCAGGTGATATGGGGCGTTCTAACGGACTCGATCGCCTTCATGGCTCTTCCATATTTCATCGCTCTGGACAGGACTCTGGTTCAGGCAGACGCAGGGGCAGAGACGATTATGAAGATAGAGACAATCGTCCCCGTGAGTCGTCTCACCGCAAGAAGGCATATTCTCAATCTTCGCAGTCCCGTGATCCTCTTCCTCCAACTGTGCCGGATAAAGAGAAAACTTCACAGAAGGGTTACCAATCTGATGCTCCTCGAGAACAACACTCCAGTTCGTCGAGTACAAGGCAAGTTCGAGAGCAACGAAAATGAGCGGAACTTTCAAAGCCTCCTCCTCCTACTCCTGCGGTGGACCCAACTGTTGCGGAAAAGATGGTCGATCTTAAGGCCAAGTTTCCAAAAATTTGCTTCGACGGTCTGAAGTTCCTCCCGGCCATTCATCATATTCCCGGGCATGTGAAGCAGAGTGCCATTGCCTGCAATAACGACATCTATGTTCAACATGACGCGTTTGTGCACTTGGTGGAGAAGATCTCAGAGGTATCCGTTGAGCGTCAACATGAGATTAATCGCCTGAAACTGGAGGCTGGCTGCGACAAAAACATCATTGAGCACCAAGACGTAGAGCTCGCTTCGTATAAGTAGAAGCTGGTAGCCGCTGAACAAAGCGCAAAAGATACTGCTGAGGCAGTTACTCGTTTAGAGGTGGCTCACAAAAAAGAGCTTGACGAAGCAGTCCAGCGCAGCGGTGCCCTCGCCCTAGAGAAAGACTCTGTCCAAAAAGAGAGGGATGCGCTCGTCGTGCAAGTCAGAGAGCTGAAAGAATTACTCTCCAAGGAAAAGGAGGACAAGGTAGCTGCTCAAGAAGAATCACAACGATACTGTGATGAAATCGTTGCTACTCGTCTCCTGAAAACAAAGCTCGATGACGAACTTGCTGGGGTTGAGAAAATGAAGGATGAGGCCCGTGAGGAGGGCTAAAGAGAGGCTGCGGAGGAGATTGATTCTCGCCTCGAGGCGGCCGTAGAAGCCGGCAGGGAAGAGGTCAAATGCATGTTTGACCCATTGATTGCTGAATATGGAGCCCGCGTCCTCATGCATCGTGACTTAACGTTCTTGGGCGACGGCTGTCTCGAATCCCTAGATGAGGCCTGGGAAACTTTGATAAGGATCAGGAAGATCGAGTTGGGCTCCGAAGAGGTCGATGAGGAGGCCTTGGTGAGGGAGTTCCTTAGGGGGAATGAGCCATCGGATTTATCCACGGCATTGGCACTTTACAACAAAGGCTCTTCCCTTCCGAAAGAGAAAAATGATGAAGCTGGCCCGTCTGGGGCCAATATTGCTGCTCCTCACATTGCTGCTCCTCCCGCTGCTCAATCGGCCGGTCGGCCGACACTTGATCCATTCGAGCAGCATGCTGGTTATGACCCCGAAGATCCCGGGCTCGGCGCTCATGTGTTATCCCCTATCCTGGAGGGTGAAACCCCACGCGCCACCGATAGTCAACCGGAACCTGGTAGGAAATTCTTCTTTCTCTAGAAGTTGAAAGATCCCGTCTTTTTTCAGCAGTGGCTACTCGTTCTAACACTCATTCTTTATGTTTTCATGTAGGTTGTTCTGATGCCGAAGCAACTCCGAGGAGCGATGACGCCAAGGAGGAGGCAGGGAAAACAAGCGACGCTGTCCATGCGGGAGTACTCCCTGGTCCCGATGCTCAAGTGATCGGGGCGCTAGATGATGATAAGATCGACACTTCATCTCCTGCCGAAGGGAGTGATGAAATTGAAATCACCGGCGCCTCTGAGCATACCTCGCAGATGAGCATGAAGGACCGCCTTGCCGAAGAGGAGAAGAAAAAGGTTGAGGTCAAAGTTGAACCTGGAATACTGGAACTGACCGACCCACGGAACAGACCTTTGAAAATCATTCTCCCAGGCAAGTTCAAACCACTGGACGTTCCGTCTCCTACCCTTGACTCCGCTTCTTTAGCAAGCAAGAAATCTAAGAAAAAGCATGAGGGAGAGGAGTCATCGGAAACAACAAAGGGAGACAAGAAGAAGAAATCGAAGAAATAATCGATACACTCGTTCAACGAGTTTCTTGCTTAAGTCTTGTAATTGCTTTTATCTTCCGTAGCTTGTAGTTTGTATAGACAGGTCTAAATTTTGTAGGAGTGATCATGTAACCCCATTTTGGACTTATCGAATAAAGTTTTTAGTTTCTTTTTCGCTTGAATGATTCTCTTGTCTTTCTTTGGTTTGCTGACTAATTATAGCCATAACTCAAGTTCTTATGAGTTGCATTATCTCCCGGTCCATTCTCGTGTTGTTCAAACATTTCTAGACATGGCGTACTTCTCGTCCCACATCTCTCGAGTACTTGGACTTTTTGCTGACTCTGTGCTCCGGGGACTCGGAGACTTGAAACCGTTTATACTCTAGTCCGTGCTCCAGGGACTTAGAGTACTCCACTCCGCACTCTGGGGATTCGGAGATTCGTATTCGTTTATACTCTAGTCTGCACTCCGGGGACTTAGAGTACTCCGCTCCGCACTCTGGGGATTCAGAGATTTGAAATCGTTTATACTCTAGCCCGCGCTCCGGGGACTTAGAGTACTCCGCTCCACGCTCCGGGGATTCAGAGATTTGAAATCGCTTATACTCTAGTCCGCGCTCTGGGGACTTAGAGTACTCCGCTTCGCACTCTGGGGATTCGGAGATTTGAAATCGTTTATACTCTAGTCTGTGCTCCGAGGATTTAGAGTACTCCGCTCCGCACTCTGGGGATTCAGAGATTCGAAATCGTTTATACTCTAGTCCGCGCTCCGGGGACTTAGAGTACTCCGCTCCGCGCTCCGGGGATTCGGAGATTTGAAATCGCTTATACTCTAGTCCGCGCTCTGGGGACTTAGAGTACTCCGCTCCGCACTCTGGGGATTCGGAGATTTGAAATCGTTTATACTCTAGTCCGCGCTCCGGGGACTTAGAGTACTCCGCTCCGCGCTCTGGGGATTCGGAGATTTGAAATCGCTTATACTCTAGTCCGCGCTCTGGGGACTTAGAGTACTCCGCTCCGCGCTTTGGGGATTCGGAGATTTGAAATCTTTTATACTCTAGTCCGCGCTCCGGGGACTTAGAGTACTCCGCTCCGCGCTCTGGGGATTCGGAGATTTTGAAATTGTTTATACGAGTCCGTACGTCATACAAGATAATGTAGTTCGTCATTCAATTACGAGATATAGAAACGTTAGTGATTCATGGAAGGTACGGCTTCAAGCCTTTATTAATGAAAATCAACTAAACTGCTCGATTACAACTTTTAAAAAGAAACTAAGTTATTACTGAATGGAAACATGCAGGAAATAACAGTGCCTAAAACAAGAAAGGAAACATGCTAAATGTAATGGTGCCGCATATGTTCACTGTTCCACGCTCGGGGGAGTGTCGTGCCATCAACGGTCGCTAGCTTGAATGTTCCCTCTCCAAGCTTCCGTTCAATGGCGTACGGACCTTCCCAGCTGGGATTCATACGTGATGGTACCGGGAAAACTCATTTCAGAACGAGATCACCCACATCAAAGATCCTTGGGCGGACTCTGCCGTCGTAGTAGCGCTTGACTCGGTGCCTATGCGCTGCCGCCCTTAATTCAGCTTCTTCATGCTTTTCATCGATGCAGTCCAGTGATTCCAACAAGAGATTCTGGTTCGTCTTGGGATCATAGTATGTCACTCGGTGTGATGGAACTTCAAGTTCCACGGGTATAACGGCTTCGGAGCCGTATGCCAAGGCGAATGGAGTGTGGCCGGTCGCGGACTTATGGGTAGTTCTATATGCCCATAATGCTGTCGGGAGTTCATCTACCCACTTGCCTCCAACCTTCTCCAGACGCTTCTTCAGTATGGACTTGATTATTTTGTTGACGGCCTCGACTTGCCCGTTAGCTTTCGGGTGTGCCACGGCGGCGAACTTCTTCTCGATGCCATACTTTAAACAGAACTCCTTGAACTCTCTACTTTCAAATTGCGTCCCGTTGTCCGTAATGATGGTGCGTGGAAGGCCGAACGGCATATAATGTTTCGTACAACGAAGTTAATGACCTTCTTAGAGGTGATTGTGGCCAAAGGTTCTGCCTCAGCCCATTTTGTGAAATAGTCGACTGCAACTATCGCATATTTCGCGCCACCTTTGGATATAGGCAAAGAGCCGATTATGTCGATTCCCCAGATCGCAAATGGCCAGGGACTAATCATTTGTGTGAGTTCCGCTGATGGAGCCCTCGGGATTTTCGCATATCTTTGACACTTGTCGCATTTTCTTGCGTAGTCCGCGGCGTCCCGGTTTACGGTGGGCCAGTAATATCCATAGCGGAGGATCTTCTTTGCTAGCGTTTGCCCCCCAGTATGGTCGCCACATTCCCCTTCGTGAACCTCTCTTAAGACCTGCTTTGTCTCATCATGAGCGATGCATCATAATAATGGGACTGAGAATCCTTTTCGATACATTGACCCATCCTGCATTACGTATCGCGCGGCCTTTCGAAGGACCTGCCGTCTTTCGCTCCTTTTTTCTGGTAAAGTTCCGATCGTTAGGTACAGTTTGAATGGGGTTATCCACGATTCCTTCTCGATCTCCGTTTCCAACACACGATCGACTTTCATCTCGTCCATTCTCGGGGCATGCAAGGCTTCAACGGGATACAATCCCATTTGCTGCGCATCGCCGGTACTCGCAAACTTAGCCAACAAGTCGGCTTCTTTGTTCTGTTCGCGCGGGACATGTGAAATGTCATAACGCTCGAGATTCGAGAGTAGTTCTTGGACCTGAACAAGGTACGGAGCGAGCTTTCGTCCCTTTGCTTGGTAGTCTCCCCGTACTTGGTAAACTACCAACTGTGAGTCACAAAAGATTTCGACTGAGTTGATCCCGAGTTCCCTGATGAGCTTCAAACCAGCGATCAGTGCTTCATATTCTGCTTCGTTATTTGTAGTCGGGAAATCAAGCTTCAGGGCATAACAGATTGATCGGTTTTCCGGAGTTATAAGAACTATGCCCGCGCCGGAGCAACGGTCGTTTGATGCACCGTCAGTGTATAATTTCCATCGAACGGGGGGAATGATGCCGTGATCATCCGGTTTGACAGGTATGGTAAACTCAGCGATGAAATCTGCTAACGCTTGCCCTCGGATGGCTCTCCGTGGTAAGTAAGCGATATCGAATTGGCTCAACTCGATGTTCCATTTTAGCAATCTTCCAGAAGTTTCCGGTCGTTGGAGTACCTGCCTCAGGGGTTGATCGGTATAAACACCGATTGAATGTGCTTGAAAGTATGGGCATAGCTTGCGTGATGCAATCACCAAGCAATAAGCCAATTTCTTGATTTTAGGGTAATTCCTCTCTGCCCCTGTTAAACGCTTGCTAACATAATACACCGGCTTTTGGACTCGATCCTCCTCACGAACCAAAGCCGCACTTATCGCATGTGAGGATACAGCCAAGTATACGTACAACATCTCGTGGTCAACTGGTTTTGATAGCATTGGTGGACTCTCCAGATGCCTCACCAGATTCCGAAATGCTTCCTCACAACTAGACGTCCATTCAAAATTTCTCTTCCCTTTCTTTATTATATCAAAGAATGGGATGCACTTGTCAGTTGCCCTGGATATAAATCGACTTAGCGCAGCTACTTTTCCATTCAAGCTCTGTACTTGTTTTATAGTCCTGGGCGCTTGCATATCTCGAATAGCTTGGATCTTTTCTGGGTTGGCTTCAATTCCCCTAGCATTGACGATGAATCCCAAAAACTTCCCTGATGCAACGCCGAAGGAACACTTCAGAGGGTTGATCTTCATCCCATAAAACCTGAGTATGTCGAACATTTCAGCCAAGTCTCGAATGTGGTCATTTGACCGTCGTGACTTCACGAGCATGTCATCCACATAGACTTCCATCGTTCTACCCAGCTGGTCCTTGAACATTCGATTCACTAAACGCTGGTAAGTTGCTCCTGCATTCTTCAATCCAAAGGGCATCACTACATAGCAATACAGTCTGACATTTGTAACGAAGCTGGTGTGTTCTTGGTCCGGAATATGCATCGGGATTTGGTTGTACCCTGAGTACGCATCCATGAATGACAGCAGCTCGTGTCCTGCGGTGGAGTCGACCAACTGATCGATCCTAGGCAACGGGAAACTGTCCTTAGGGCATGCTTTGTTCAAGTCGGAATAATCTACGCAAGTCCTCCATTTCCCATTCGCCTTTTTTACTAGCACGGGGTTGGATACCCATTCAGGGTAGAGGGCGTCGCGGACGAACCCATTTGCTTTGAGTTTGTCCACCTCCTCTCCGAGAGCGGCGGACCTCTCCGGATCCATTCCTCTCCTTTTTTTTAACTGGAACGTATTTCGGGTCTATGTTCAACATATGACTCGTGATGGCGGGGGAAATCCCACACATATCAGAATGCGTCCAGGCGAAAACATCAAGATTCGCCCGGAGGAAGTTGCTAAGGTCTTCAGTCATCGCGGGGCCAAGCTGTGATCCGATCTTTAGTATTCGCGAAGGGTCGTCACGGCTAACTGAAATGTCAATCGTTAATTCAGCCGGTGCCGCCTTCTCTTCCATGGGTTTCTCATCGTCGTCTCTTGGATCTATATCTTCGAAGATCCGAGAACTATGCCCGAGCCAGGGCTCGGGCACTACTTGTCAATTATCCGCATTAAGGATGCGGACGGGATTGTCCACAACCTTTCCCTTCTCCCTCCGATGGGCCTCTCGGAGCTCAGCCACATAACAGGAACGACCAGCTGCTTGGTCGCCATGAACAATACCTACTCCTTTGTCAGTCGGGAACTTCAAAGTTAAACACCACGGGGCTAACGCTGCCCTAAACTCAGCCTGGGCCGGCCGGCCCAAGAAAACATTGTATGGAGAATCCACATCCAAAACTACGAAGGGTAGAATTCGCACTCTCCGACGCTCGCCTTGTCCCAGTTCAACTGGTAACTCAACGTACCCCACGACGTCGGTCGCTGCGCCGTTAAAGTCGTGTATACGAGCTTTGGATGGTTTCAAGTCTTTTTACATATGCTGGTCCGATCGTTGCAGATAGGACCATCGGGTCGATGGTCGGAGCCTCTACCTGATCAGCGTCTCTGTTTCTGAACACAATATCGTCTATCATTACGCGCTGCTGCTTAGCAGGGGTCCCGTCCTCCGCGTTCGAACAACACTCAAAATCGGCATGCTTCAGGGAACTTGCATATCGCTCCATCTCTTGCCAATTCTTATCTGCGGGGTGAGGTCCGCCGATAATTGTGTTTATGACTAGTCTACCTACGGTTCGGGTAGGCTCTTCGGGATGACGCGGAGCTGGTGCACGACCTGGGTTGGACGTCCCCTGTCCTCCTTCCTGTGGATCCTTCACAAATTCTTGCAACTTCTTTTGCCAGATCAACTTCTCAATAGCGTCGTGCAGGTGTCTGCACTCCTCCGTATTGTGCCCATAAGTCTCATGGAAGCGACAATATTTCCCAGTCCGCTTTTGTTCCTCGGTCGATTCTTTCGGACGTGGCTTTCTGTATTGAAAAGTATTGCAGGTGGATAGGTAGATGTTCTCAAGTGGCGCGTTCAGCGGAGTATACTCGCTGTAGCTTGGAATTCTCGACTTCCACTTCCCCGCTTCTCTCTTTTTCCCTTGATTTCTTCCTCCGGACTCCTTAGGCTGCCCAGGCTTGTTCTAGACGTTGACTTGGACCTTTCCCGAGCTGTCTCCGGACTGTTTCACAGCAATGTTGCTCTTCATAGATTCTTGGACAGGTCCTGATGCCTTATCTCGTCATACCCACCTAGCTTCCTCTCGTCTTATGAACTGGTGTGCCTTTGAGTAGAAGCGCTCTAGCGTAGTCGGAGGTTTTCCTGCCAACCAGTCTCCGAACTCAGAATCTGGATCCACACCTCTCATTACAGCCATCAGAATTGCATGGTCATTGGGGTTACTGACTTCAGTTGCT
This sequence comes from Allium fistulosum, assembly GCA_030737815.1. Classification (NCBI taxonomy): domain Eukaryota; kingdom Viridiplantae; phylum Streptophyta; class Magnoliopsida; order Asparagales; family Amaryllidaceae; genus Allium; species Allium fistulosum. The sequence continues at coordinate 777,427,505 of CM060906.1, forward strand.
GCAACATGGAATCTCTGTAAATATTCCTTCAATGACTCCCCAGGATTTTGGATTACAATTGACAGAGACATTACGTCCTTTGGGCGTGTAGTGTGTATCCTGAACTGCTCAATAAACTTCCTTGCCAACTCTTCGAAATTTGATACGGATCGTGGAGGAAGTCGGGTGAACCACATAGTAGCGATCCCAGAGAGAGTAATCGGAAAGTATCTACACTTGGTGGCATCATTCGCTCTAGCTGAATCCATCATCCATTCGTACCTCATGACATGCTATCTGGGGTCAGTCTTCCTTTCATACGCAGGGATAGTGGGCATACTAAACTTCCTGGGGTACGCCGCTTGCAAAACAACATCTGTGAATGGAGTATGACTTCTTGACACTCCCCAATCATCATTCGATAAGCCCTGATTTTCTTTCATCAATTGCCTGATCATGGCTGTCAGATCTGGTGTTTGTATGGAAGGCGGGAGGTTAAGGTCTGTTCTACGTGCCTGTCCATGCTGATGCCTCCTCTCCTGGTTATCTTCCAGTCGGGCGTCTTGGGGTTCGATATCGTTAGCGTTTTGATGGCCTGGGCCTCCATCCTCCGTTTGCACTCCGGTCCTGAAGTTTCCAGCTCTTGCTTGGTTACGGTCTCCAGCTGTTTGAACATCAGATTCTGCTCGTGCAGCTTCAGTCTTACGTCGTCTTCGCCTGGGAGGTTCATCAGAGGAAGTTGAGCTGTCAGATGAAGAGTAAGGGGCGGGATTGCCCCCAGCATTCTGTTGCTGCTGTTGAGTGAGTTGTGCCATCAGGTTGGCGTTAGCTTGCATCTTCTCTCCTAGTTGTCTCCTGCTTTCCCTAAGTTCTCTCATCAAGTCATTGAACTCTACTCTGGTGACAACTGGAGTCTGTTCTTGAGCGGCAATTCCTGCACTCGGAATCGCTGGTTGATTGCTAGGTCCTGCTTGTTGCACGCTAGCAGTCTCGTGGGCATCCGCATTATGAGAAGCTGACCTGGTACGTGGTCTTGCCATTGTAGAGTTATTGGTATGAACTCTGAGTAGAATCAACGGATGTCCTATCAGTGAGTCGGATCTTCTTTGGGGGATTTGTTCAATCCAGTAGCTTCAAAGCAGATCCTTGAGGTCCGGGAATTCGATTCTCAGTGAAAAGCACCAAAGTGTTAGCACCAAAATTGGTCACTAACCTCGTAGAGAAAGATTGTGTAGAGATATAAGTGATGAAGATAAATTAAACAGAGAAGACAATGCTAATTTAAATGCAGAAAGTAAGAACACCAAATTTATAGTGGTTCAGCGTAATTGCCTACGTCCACTTTGAGATTAAACTTTATTGATCTTCCTTATTGTTGATTACAAATACAATTCGCAAATCAAATGCTTGAATGAAGTTGTTAAGTAGAGAAGGTGAGTCTCAAAAATGGCAGAGTCTCCCCGGTGTTCTCTCCCAAAAAAAGATCCTCTTCACTGTGACCCTGCCCCTCTATTTATAGACAAAGATGGGCTGGACTTCCCAAGTGGGCTTGGTAGCCGAACGCTCTAGCCCAGGTGTAGTGGTCGCTACACGCCGAACCAGGTATGCCGAACGCTTTGATGCCGAACAGTCCTTTCCATGCCGAACGGTCCCTTCCTATGCTGAATGGTTCGTTTGATGTGTGGGAAGTGCAGGATGGTTGTAGTTGAAGCCGAACGTACCTCTGCCCGAAGCTCTTGACCGAACAATGCATGCAGGCCGAACGATATCGTTACCTTGAGTAGTTGTGCATACTGAATGTCTTCTGGATGCCGAGTACTCCCGTTGCCGAGTACTACGCCGAGTACCATGGGATGCCGAGTACTCCTGTTGCCAGGATCTACTTGATGCCGAGCGCTCTTGTTGCCGAGTTCTCCTATCGCCGAGTTCTATTGGTTCCGAATGCTAGCTGACGTTGAGCATTGGTTGACGCCGAGTAGTTTTGTATGCCAAGTATTATGCCGAATGCCGAACACTACTTAACGCCGAGTCTTCTAGATGTCGAGTACTACGGATGCCGAGCACTATGGATGCCGAGCACTAAGGATACCGAGCACTATGGATGCCGAGCACTATGGATGCCGAGCACTACGGATACCGAGCACTATGGATGCCGAGCACTATGGATGCCGAGCACTACGGATACCGAACACTATGGATGCCGAGTACAATTCCGAGTACTAGTTGCCTGGTCAAATCTCCAGGAAACAGACCGGGATCGGATATTGTCATACTCTCTACCAATACCGAAAACCACTTTAACAACTGTGTACGTGGTGGAGATTCCAGAAATGAAGTAGGATGGTTTGGCGAACGATTTCTGTATGAGGTATGACGTGGCCCTAACTCCCGTGAGTCATCTTAGATGTGACTAAAACAGGAGCTATGCCGGGCCAAGTGAGGTCATTCCTCCTATCGGACACATTTCTTCGATACCATATATGTTGCTTGGTGATTGATTTGGTGGCCACCCTTGATTTTGATTTGGGGGAGTGTTCCGAAGTGGGCGGTAGTAGCTGCTATGCGTTACCACCAGTCCGGATCCGCAATTGGTATATCTACCCTGTCATTGCCTCGAGTTCCGTGTTCACATGCCCTAGAGCGCCTTCTACAAGTTTGTTTTGTACCATACCTATGGAGTGCCCTTTGTGTAAACCTCCAGTTTATGAAGGAGCGTATGGTACTGTATAGACTATGGGAATATATAAAATGTGTTAAGGGGGATATGGGTAACACCTTAACGCTATTTTAATACTTTTACTTTACTGTAGACATATTATAATAGCGTATTGTACTACATAGTAGATAGTTTAATGGATCCTTAGGAGATGTGAGTCCCGGACATCTCTTAAGTTATTGCACTCACGTTAGACACTGGATAGGAGATGTCAAACCCCGTAAGCATCTCTGACGCCGTTCCCCTCATATTTATTTACCGTTGATTAACTTACATAAGATCTTTTAGTTCTGACTCGAGTGTTTTGTTTTTTCAATTCGCTTGGGTCAGCCTGAGCATTTCAGGGTTGAAGACCTTATTCCTGGAGGACGAATACGAAGATTTGTACTATTATTACCTATTATATGTATTCTACTGCATCATGTTATTACGCTGCATTTATCTATTTATTCCTGTTTATGTAACTCTGATGTTTATGTTGTAAAGAATAATCAATGTATTTTTAAAACAGCTTCATGAACTGTTATTTGATTATTATATTTTGTCATTCCGCTGCGAGATTCTGTATTTGTTTTTTTCCTTTCTCTGCTTTTTCTTATCCACCCCATAACAATCTGCCCTTTTGAATGGTTTGAGTTTGGCATGTGTGTCTGCTTAAAATGTCCAAAAAGGCATGTCGTTGCATGTTTGTAGGGGAGAGAGTTCACGTACATGAAAGTAACGACTAAATTAATTAGTACTAGATAAATTAGCATGTGGAAGTGGGAGTAGTTGTAGAAACTGACTATTGGGAATGAAATAATGCGTGGGAGATGTATTTCTTAATGGATCGTGCAATTTATCATGCGTGGGAGAGGTATTTCTTAACGTTTCATGTTGAGTGTTCATATTTGTGTACCAATTTACGGTAAGAACCAATGCAATTGGTCAGTAGTACGTTAGACTTGAAAAGTTAACCATAAGAAAATATAAAAATTTGATTAGGTTAAATTTCTAATAACATTTCTAACCCTAGTTCACCGTCATTGGGTTAGTAAAATATTTCTTGTTATTCCTATATTTGTTGTTTTCAAAATATATATTATTATGGAAAAAATATTCAACACATATATAATTGGTTCTATAAACCACTTGGTTCAATTGCTTATCTCTAACTATAACCTGCTCTTTGTATTGCTAATTCATAGAGGTGGAACTATGGATTTGGGGCGAAGTCGAAAATGACAGTGAAGGATAAGTGAGTTCTTACCGTGGTTAGCTTAGTTGTGTTTGTTGTGTATGTTTTCAGATTATTTATTTGTTCATTTTCATAGAATAGTTGTATTATGCTTGTATTGATGTTATGGGTAATTAGCAACTTATGATGATTACTTCATTTGTTTCATTAGCGACTTTTTACTGTGGCTAGCATAAACTAATCTTCACTTCATCTTCCAAACTGTTTCACCTGTAACCCACACGTCAAATGATCTAATCAGTAAAAAAACTTTTATTGACTATTGGCTTCTTGGATTCAATGAACAGTTACACTAATTCAGATTCTTCTCACAACATGTCAAATTTTAAATGATCATCTCTTTGCTATTTGCACGGGGAACTATTGGAACTATTTTGTCAGTCTATAATTTGAAGTGTGAATTATCTGCATATCATTTGAAGTGTGATTTTTAATTCAATAAAAATCACCAGAAGTTAAATGATAACCATTTTTCTCCGACTATTGCATCTAAACATAACTGGTAAAGATTTTTACTTCCATTTATAGCGTCAAAAATCCTATGTACGTATGTACATAGGCATGTCAATTTATTTACCCATAAGGACATAAATATTTCAGCCTTCAAAATTCAGGCTGAATGCCCTTGTTTTACATGTCAATCTCATCTAACCTCTTTATAACGTAATCAAACAACAATACGAATAAATACATATAAAAGCCATAAAACAAACGTCGTTTCCTGGACACTTTATTTAGTCAATGACATCACCGAGGTTGAGTTTAATGTTTATTCAATAGTTTACTCTATTAATTGAAGAAAAAAACGAAATGGTAGTAATAGTCAAAATCTTATAAGCAAGCACCAACCTCCTCGGTATCTTCTATCCTTAGAATCAAACTCATCACCCGGACTCATAATTCCCGATCGACACAATGTCCCTTACATTGGGCCTTCCCCCGTGCAATTTCAAAACCTTTTCACCTTAATCCATTCCAACTATAGCATTTGGGCCCTACAGATCAAGAATAGTAGTTTAATGAACTAATCTAAGTCGCTAATCGGTAATCAAGATTCAAAGTTGGAGTAGACATTATATTTGAAAGTGAAGGAAATTGATTTAAGAATTTTCGCAATCGGTGAGGCAAGAGAAACCGAATCGAGGATGAATCAAATGATGGTGGTGATAAATCAAATTGGGAATTTAAAGAACTGAATTTGGGAATCTGGACGAATTAAGGGTGAAAGCAAAATCAAATCGGTAAGGGAAATAGGAGGACGCGTGTATACGTGATAGGGAAACATGGAGGGCATTTCGGGGAATTCAAAGGGACACAATTGAAATCAGTGGACTGAATTTACATTATTAATAGTAGAGATATATATTGATGATATGATATGATTGCTATGGATGTTTATTATGCTTTGATCATCAAGTATTGGTTGTTTTAATATAATGTTTTATTGTGTAAACAATACATGTTAAATACACGTCGATATTATACAAGAAAATCACTTTCCGAATCAAGTGATGAAAGTGATATGGAATCATTAAACCCCTTTGAAATGATTTAAAATGGTTTATAAATGTTTTATAAACAATAAAATCCAATTTGGTGAAGTTTTGACAAGTTACGAAAATTGAGTCAAAAATAGGCGCGTCGCGTAACGGCAGTTCGCGATTTCACGACCCGAAAAGTTAAATCCATTTATATGATGGATTCAGTAACTAACAGGATTTTCGACCCACGAAAATCGACACTAATATGTTTATTGTATCACATGTCGAACATTCAAGTGCCGGAAACACCGTTCGTTAGGGGAAAAGAAAGAAGATAGAAGAAACTAAAAGCAAACACAAAATCTCACAACGCAACAGAATAAAATATATTAATCAACATAATTCTTTACAAAGTCATTTCAAAAATGATACATCAGAGTTACACTAATACAATTTCTAACCTAGGACAATTATAACAACCGGTCCTTATACATCAGATATAAAGTATATAGTATACAGCGGAAACAAGATAATAATTAGCTATCGATGAAGCCTCCAGCTTCGAGCTCCTCCAAAATGCTTCGTTGGAAAAACCTGAACTACTTGGCTGCTCATAAAAATTTGAGCACCCAAGAGTTTTAGGGAAAGAACACTTTTATACAAAATCCAATGATATTATAATAATGTCTAAAGTACAAATACTTATTAATCTTAACCGAAATTGTTACATTAATTAAATTCCAGCATACTAGGCTTTACAATCAAAACCGTAAAGGCACATATTGGAGAATGGATTCCATACTATGACCAGGTAAGTAACTACTTCCGATGGATACATCTCTAGAACAATGCACTTGGGTTTGACAAGAATATCTTGTACCTTGCGACACAGAATCGGCCTACCACTTGACAAGTAGTACCGAATATGTCATCATTCTGGTCTTCCAACCTTAATCGAGATCTCTCATGCATAACCAAATCCATCAAAATAGGGTAATCTAGAAAGATGCTGACATACCCTAATGGGAGCGACCCACTAAGCCCTGTTGCATGCCTTGTTTTAGTTATTTCTTGGTTGATGAGGCTTGAGGCTACGTTTTACCTTTTTGAATAGCAATCGCATTTGGAATGCTAACACTACCCTGCAGGCATCAATGCAATGCTAGCATACATCCATATAAGTTGTCCAGGATAAGGACAAACTGAAGGCACTACTTCTACTACATCGATTTTGAAATCACCCTCAGGATTAGTAGCAAGCAGCCCTTGCACTTCAATGCTCCATCTTCGATTCCATTTTCTTCAAGATGTCTTCAGTTCGAAATGCTTGAGTTGGATCAACGTGGTTTTCGGATAACAGATCCGATCCCGGTCTCTTCGAAACAACTTTCGAAAATTTCTGGTAAACTCAACCCCGGTTCTTTAGGAAATAAGCAGATAAAAGATAAGAGCGGAGTTCACCTCCTAACCATTAGTGGACGGATTTCCTTATCATTTATCCTAGAAGAACGAAACGAATATATATGTACAGTATAGCACCACCGACTGTAACTTTACCATATAATTTCCATGTTTCTCCTAGTATTTCCAAAGTTACGTTTTGGTCCAGATTTGATAATCGGTTATTTAACTATCAAATAAACAAACAATTGAACATTGATTAAATTCCATATGGGATCTTCTAAGCCTTTATTAATTAATATTTAATTAATAAAATCACTTTATAAAACTTTATCAAAGGATCTTTTCTAAAACACTTTTACCAACCCACTTACATCCCTTTTACTTGGAAAATAATATAAACATTTACCAAAAACATTTGAAAAATTCTCTCTTCTCACATTCCATATTAAATGGCCAAACCATTCCCTTTCAAAATATCACTTACTATAAAACTCGTTCACTTTATAAAACCCATTCACTTATTCCTTACAAAAATTCTTTTATAAGTTCACTTCATATTTCAAACCTCTTTAAAAAATTTCAAACTTGATTTAAAACGTCTTTCAAAAATATCTAAAATGATTTATAAAATCTCTTTCTATTTTTACAACTATTTAAAAATCTTCCTTCATAATTTCTTTGTAGAATCTCCTTTATAAAATATCATTTCCAAGATATCATTTGTAAATCACTTTAGGTAAAACCTTTTATTTAATAAACCCCTTTTTAAAAACAAGATGTTATTTAAAATAACTTTATAAAATAATAATTGAATTTGAAAACCATTTATAACCTTTAAACCCAAATCGATTTAAGAATTAAAGTTAATTCAAAAACATACTTTCGTATTTCGAAAAGAGGCTTAGCAATCCCAATGGTACTAATTTAAGTTACCATTCAATTTCAATTTCAGTTCACTTAACAGTTATTTACATAGGTCAACATATATGTAAATACAACTCATATCCAAATCAGGAAATAACATGCCAATATGAACTAACTATCATATACATATCCAAGTAACATAATAGCAGGGTGGTGATTTGTCCTGCTAAACAGATGTCCAAACAATTCAATCAATTTATAGCAGAACGGTGATTTATTCTGCTAACACATATCCACACAAACAAACAAACAATTTATAGTAGAATGGGGATTAATTCTGCTAACACATGTCCAAACAATCCAACAATCTACATTATAACTCATTCATAGTTATATGGTTTCTTAATGGTATCGACACTTGAATCACTTGTATTCAAAACCATCTTTAAAAAAGTACATTTGAACCATTTTACTTTTGAAAACCAAAAGATTTAAAAAAATTAAACCCTTTTAGAAGTAATTAATTAAAAGTTAAATCCTTATTTAAATCATAATTAATTTTAGTTGAATCTTAACTTAATTTAATTAAATAGTTAAATAGTAATTAACTATTAATTAAACCCAAATTAATCCTTTATTAATTACTTAATAATTAATTAAACCTTTATTAAATGGTAATTAATCTCAATTAATTAATTAATATTTAATTAAACTTAAACAATAAAGTAAACCTTTAATAAATAATTTATTATCAATTAAATCTTTAATCAAATAATTAAGCCCTTGGTTAATAATTAATCCTATATTTAATAAATGATAAATTAAATATAAATAATTTGCTTAACCCATACTTAATTAATAATTAAAGTAAATCTTAACTTTAAAATATAATTAATTAAGAACTAATCTTTATTTAATTAAAGTTAATAAACCTTGTTATCATTTAATTAGCAATTAATAAAACCTAATTAATTAACAATTAATTATTAAATCCTTAATTAACTTTTAAAAACATTATTATTTTGTTTATAAAATATTCACAAAACAATTTGATGTATAAAAACCAAACTTTGCAAAAATCAAAATTTTAAGCAGACTGCATCCATAGCGACTATCGCTATGGATACCCGTAAGCTTTAACTTGTTTCTATCCTTCTTTTGAAAACTTTGCCTTAAAGCCCACTAAATTTCTGAAAATAGGAATAAGTATTTAAAACTAAAACAAGTTTAAATCTAACCAGATATTCAATTTTTAAAAACTAAAACCATAACTTTCTTACATAAGATTTCAATTCTACAATACCCTGCAAAAGTATCAACTTCTTCTTAGCTTATACATTACATACCCAAGTCCATACACAACCATAACATCTAGGATAACGTCACGGCATAAACATAAGCAAGATCTAATCTTTAACCATTTAGACTTCACATTCAAGTCTAATGTCCTTACATATCCAAGCAACAAGTGTGTGTGTGTGTGTGTGTCTATATATAACCATCACTTGTTAAATTAACCAATACTAACCATCAAATCACACAATATATTAACTAACATAAAAGTAAAAACATTTCAAAAAATTCATAGTTTACTCACCGGAAATCCTTTAAAAACCCGACACACTTTGAAATTCGGGAAGCTTGGAAAACCACCAATTCTTCTCGAAAATGGGTCATGTTGCACTCGACGTATTGACCCTTTCCTCTTGGATTTTGGAAAAGTGGTCAAATGGAAAGTTTTAGATAATTGTTTCCTCTATCATTTAAAAAAGGAATTGCTCAAAAACGTTAAATTTCTAGGAAGTTATGGCCAAAACAGTGAGGGGTATTTTCAGACATCAAAATCTAGGTTCAGAAACACTCTTGCAAAAGATGAAATTTTGGAGCATCTAAGCTCGAAATTAGAAAATATAGTAAATTTCAAAGTTGTAGCCACCATAAATTTACATATTTTGAAAAAAAAGAAAATCTAGTTTTGGAGTAATTTGTAAGAAATTATGGCCGAAACCATTTCAGGTAAAATAGAGGAATTTGAATGGAAAAGAAGGAGTTTTGAAGCTAAGTTTAAAATGTTATAAAAAGTTTAAACTTGAAAATATGAAACTTTAGAATGCTAAGGAAGCCATTAAAATTACCTTAGAGCTTATGAAATTAGAAACGGAAGATAAAATGAAAAAATGGAAAAGAATTTGAAAAAAAACAGTTTTTATAATATGTAAACAAGTGAGATTAACAAAATACCCTCCTCTCATTAAATGCCACCTCACCCATGCATGCATCCATGTCTCCTCCTAACACTACATGCATTTATGAATATAAGTACCTAAGGTTGCCATTATGTCATTTCATGTCTCTAATGACATGGCTTTTAATATTTTAGTTGTCAATGTGTCACATCGATGATTATCTTAACTTTATTAAGTTTGTTAACCTTAATATATATTATTAATCCTACATTATATACTTAGTATTTGTGTGCATATATATACAAAGTGCACACAACATTACAAACAACTTTATACGAGGAAACGTTGAAAATTCGGAAAATAGTTTCCAATCACATTTTCTGTTTTTCATCGAACTATATATTTTTGTAAACAAATTTTAAAAACTATTTCACCATTATTATTTATTATTAAAAAGATTTTTATTTTCATTATAAAACCATTTATTTGAATATTTAAAATTAACTAAATATTCGCAAATCAAAGCGGTGAAATTCCAGATCGTTACAGATTCGGAGTTAGAATTCTTTGTAATAAGAATTTTACGAACTCTTGTAATCATAATTTTCAAACAAAAGAAAATGATCGAGATTTCGTTTAGTAGATTTTGAAATATGAGCAAAACAAGTTTTCAAAATAGTTGCGCTTTGCCAGTTCGAAAACCAAAGCGATAAATTCTTTAAAAGTAATATTTTTAATATTTAGAAAATATGGAATAAATTCTATAAATATTTTATAATTTTTTAAAAGAGATTTAAGTTATAAAAATGGATTTCTAAATGATCAAAAAGTTTTTTTGATCAAATAAGCATTAAAGCACTATTCGTAGCAACTTTTACAACACTTTTAAAAACTTTTGAAATATGGCTTTAAACTTAAGTATTCTTTCCCAAATCTTTTATAAATGTTTTCAAATAAATAATTATGTATTTTAAAGATAATGCAGAGGTTTTGTAAATTATTTTAAAGAGTTTAAATAAACGATTTAAAGAAAAGCTGTTATAAATAAGTGATTTGATCTTGGCTCTAAAACCGATGAGTAGACTGAATTTTTCTATTCGTGAGATCCGGATGTGAGGTGTTTAAAATAAGGAGATGTTCAAGAGCAACTAGTGCCCTGGCTCACCTGGCCTTTTTCCTAGGCGAGGAATAGATAAGGTTAAAATGTCGGAAACGAGGCAAGTATAAAAGATTTAATTTTTCCAAATTTAATTCAACTTGGATAGTATAGAAATAATCTTCTTATACTTGGTATTAAATTCTAAGGAGGGAACCCGTACTTTTTGTGAATTTAAAAGGTGGTTTCACAGTTATTCGACAGATAGTAAAGGTTGGATACAGTAATTGATGTTGAGTAGAATTTGTATAATTTCCATCGACCCTTTTTAACTCAATAATATTTTCCAAAATGACTTATAAAAAAGATTTGGTATTTCCAAAGTTAAAGAGAGGTTTAATGATCTGTATATACCGGAAAAAAATGTTTTAAAAATATATATCGCTAGAAGATATTTTTTATAAAGATAAAGTAATTAATCAAATGATAAACACCTATTTACTTAACATTTTTTATCGATGATTGGTTTGAAGGAACTAGGGTCGGATTCGGATAATCCCTATCCGAAAACCACTTTGAACCAATTTATGAGGTCGAACTGTAAACATGGAATGATAATAAATGAAATGAAGGGCTATTGTCACTGACCCTCGAGGGGGATTTCCCATATCATATATATGTGGCATAGTATGTTCATTTGATCTTCGATGCAAGGACTAATCCTAGGGATGATTCCCGATAGGATGTGGTAGGAGAGTTCCTTCGGTTTGTCCTATTCTCGGACAACTTGTATGGATGAACGTCTGACATTGCATTTGTAAAATGCAAGCACATTGATTTTTACGAACGTACATCTTTTTAATGGTGTAGGAAGTAACAGTTTACTAATTATACTTTGTATATAATTCATAACATTCCGTTTACTTTTCTCCTAATCATTTTTATGATATTGAGGGCACTCAACAAATCATAAAGTACTTAGATGCCCGAGACCCTAAGGAAAATTATGCAATCCTTTAAGGTGCTTAACAAAGTTACATAATATTCTTACTTATCTGGTGACAATATAAATGTTACTAATAATATTCTATGACTTACAGGTGCTCAATAACCATTAGTATGTATTTTACTCTACTCATTTTGTAAACAATGGAGAATAAATTTATTTTAAATTCCTAATTTCAAATAATTTTATTTACTAGGCATTATCAAGATTATATAGGAGTTATGTATAACTCATGACATAATATGTATTTATACATCCGATGTATACTCCCTTAAATCTATATGGGTTTTAATTCATTCAGACCTCCCTTTTCTTCATACATACATACATACATTCATACATATATAAATATATATATATATATATATGTATGTATATATATATATATGTATATATATAATTTTTTGGATTCCCAGTCAATTCGACTTTTCCGGCAACATTTTGGGAGAACACAAAAAGGTCCGCCACAACCCGCATACCCAATTTTAGCCAGCCATTTTAGAAGATAGCGTGGTTATCAAATTCAAACCCACTCCCTTCTATGAAGGAGTCAGATGCTCTTGCCAACTGCACTAGGCCTGCAAACAATATATATATATATATAATTCATTATGTTATATACATACATACATACATACACATACATATATATATATATATACATGTGTATCCTTTTATCAATTAAACATTTTAATTAATTATAAATATATCGTTTATGTTGATACAAATTTAAATCAATTTTAAGTTATGCATTTTATAACCCTTTATAAATTATGTAATACTTCACGTAAATTTAAAACAATTTTAAATTTATTTTATAATATTTATATATGCATATTTGAATCAACCTAAAGCTTAAAACACTTCTAATTCTCTGGTAGGGCATACCCTTGAAACAAACAACTTCGATGAGCCCGGTAAAGCCGAGAGATTAGGAGATTTTCTGTTCATAGTAATGTTTCTTAACTACAACAACCTTCTCCTTAGATTAAGCATTTTTCCTTAGATCCTATCTAATAGGTTTTTCTAAGTGACTATCCTTCATGTTGGGTAGATATTCATCTGAACACAATGCGCGCGGACACAATGCACATTCTGATACCATTGTTTGATCAGGTGCATTGGAAGTGGGGTTAAAAAGGGTAGTTTCAAAAAACACCATTTATTAATTTACACATGATAGTATTTTCTGTTTACATGAATAATTATTTTGTACTAAATCATATTTAGTATTAATTAATAAAAATGGTTTTGGGATTTAATTATAATTTAATTGATTTGTATATTCAAACTTTATATTTACTTATTATGATTTAATAATAGTATTTTAATTTAATTGAACTTTAATGTAATTTTATATTTTGATATTAAAGTATGTTCATATTCTTAATACATACATCATAACTATATAAAATGTAGCAATCTAACTAAGGGTAAAAATGAGGAACATATGTTATAGGCATATATATTAATAATTGTGATTTATGGTTAATGAATAGGTTTTAATGTTATAGATAAATAATAATATTACATTCAAGTAAACATATAACCTCTACAGTAATATAAACAACCATTAATTACTAATTAATATATATACTATGCAACTAAAACCCCGCTAAAGTCTCGGTTATGCCCTGCCAAAGCACTTAGCACACTTCGACCGTTGCGCTAATTCAATTTAGCACTATTAAATAGTAGATCAACTTTAAACTCTGCTATTTCCCGTTATGACCGCTAAATAAGGCTTTCTTAGCATCCGCATTAGCAAGTTTAATATAAAATGGTAAATTTTACTAGTTCTCTCATAAACCAAATTAACATATTTAGGGTATAGGTCTAAATTCAAATCCTAAGTGCTTAACAAAAATTAGAAATCTACTCTATTCATCAAGTCTAAGCTGCATAGATAAAGAAATTCTTTGGTTTTGTTATATAGGAGTGAACAAGATTTCATTTTTCAACACAAATGATGTGGGAACGAGAATAAATCAACTTTTAAGATTTTATTTTATCTCCAACAAATTTTTTACACCTGTGCTGTTTTTCAATACATCCCCACTTTATCCCCGCTATATCTTTTGCACCACCACCACTATAAAACCGCTAAGCACTTAAAATTTTTGTGCCAACACCTATATATACACACAACGGATCAGAAGAAAGAAGCACATGATAGAGTCATGTTCTGATTAGATGCGGTTACAACGGATAAAAGGAATCACATGATTAACTAATGTAGATTTGTAGCTGTTGACTTCTCATCAGAGTTAGAAAAGGCGCTGCTACGTGGACCATGAAATTTAACACATGCAACTTGAACGGCAACTTGGACGGTTGCAGAATTCCATTTGTAGAATTGTATGAGCAACATCTCAAGTAGTTTGGAAATATGATGTATATTTTCTATAATATGTAGGCCTATTATTGCTGGGCCATATAATATGATTGTACTTTGTAATTTATATTAATAGCAATAAAATGAACCCATTTTCAATACACACACATATAGAAACGTACGTATGTACGTATGTATGTATAAAATAATATTATTTAAAATTTTAAAATACATACATACGTACGTACGTACATATATATATATATATATAATTTAGCATATATAAAATACATACATACAAATATACATATACATATTTATTTTTTAAAAATACAGTCTTTCGATTTGATAATCTGTAACGACCTGTATTTTTGATAATTAAAAATATTAAATTAAATAAGATTTTGGAATTAAATATTGTGATAGATTAACATTTATGATTTATTAATAAGAAAAATAATTAGAATATAATTTAATAATGTTGTTTGAATGTTATTGACAACTATTTTAATGTAATTTCAATCGATTGAAATAATTGTAAAGTTAATTTGGTTATAATTGTAAATATGGAATAAATTAAATATTGGATTCAATGTTGAAATTATCTGTTATTAATTGAAATAGGTTTATTATAGAATATGAAATCAGTTTTGGTAAGCAATGTATAATCTTGGTTGTAAACAATAAGTTAATGGATATGAATTACTAATGGATAACAATTGTTTATTCTCACCTTAGTATTTAATCCGTTGGAATTAAATTGGTAATTAATGGAATTAATGCAATTGAAATATTATAATTAATATGGTAAAAGATGCTAATTGTAGAATATGAATGTAGTAAAATGTACACTAACGTAATTATATTCATAAGGTAATAGTTGATTCAATAATAAGAGTGAGAATCAAAATAAAAGAATTTATTGGTATTTAAATTTTAATGAATGAATTTATTGCAGTTGTAATTGAACGAAATTAATGCAATATTTAAACCTTGGAATTAACATGAAAAATTAAAATCTCAAATTTAATAAAAAGAAAATGTTTGTGAAATTTCAATTTTTGGTCAAAATTTGTTAAAATTTGAATTTGAGTTGAAAATTTGAAATTTGAAAATTTAAAATTTATTCATTTTTTCTAATTCTAGACTGAATTCTGAGATGGTCTCCACTTTTCGTTGGACTCCTACTGCTTTGAATTTGCAATTTATAGTGAAAAACTAGCATAAAATAACAGTGTACATTGTGTGTATTTTACCTAGTATTTCATATGGTATTTTCTAGTGTATTCTAATTGGTATATGACTCTTGGGCTCTTAGGAAGTCTCTTGGGCTTCAACTGACACCTTTAATTCAGAAACCTTTACTCTTCTACGTACAAACTACTTATCAAAAAGAAACTACGTACAAACTTTCTGCTATTTTTGTTTTCCTCAAACCAGAAACTTTCTCTTCCACCATTGCTCCTTCTCTCTTCCTCCAATCTCCTAAAACCCAAATCCTCCTCTTCCTTATCCCTTTCCTCCTCTCCTTTCTTTCCCTCTTCTCTCTCTCCTCCTCTCCTCTCTTTCCCTCTTCTCTCTCTCTTCCTCTCCTCCTCTTGCCTTGCCATCCATTCCCATGCCTCTCCTTTGCTTAGCCGAACCTCTTCCACTAAAAAAGAGAGAGAGATAAAGGAAAAAAAGAAAATTAAAAGAAAGGAGAAGAGAAAAAATATAGTTTGTTAAGTCATCATATTCGCGTGTGTGATAGCTTGGATCTTGTGTTGGTTGCTTGTGATCTCCATCTCCATCTTATTTGAATAGTTGTCACCTTCGTTAGCCACGAAAGGTGAGAAATCAGTCACAATTAATATTTGTATGAATAAGTGAATGGATATCATAGGAAATGACTTGGAATTGTTTGTTTAGTTAGGAATTATTTTAGCTTACAATTATATGACTTGATATGATTTTATATGTTCACCATGTGGTATTTAACATGACATATGATTTGATCCACTATATGTTACATGTTTTGCTATGTTAACCATATGACATGATATGCTATTTCGACACATAATATGTTATGTTAGTAATATGTTAAATCACATATATGTTATGTTAGTAACATGTTAAATCACATATATGTTATGCTAGTGACATGTTAAATCACATGTATGTTATGCTAGTAATATATTTAGGTCACATGTATGTTATGTTAAGTAGTATATTTTATGTCATGTAACGACCCGGGTTTTTGACGACGGTAAATTGGGTGATTCACTGATTTAAAATTATCGGAATATTAATTTTGATTGGTCGAACAAACAAATTTATGATAATAAAAAAATATATCAGAATATATATATATATATATAAATTGATTTGGGGACTATGATAAATATTGAACTATAAAAATCTCTGGATGTGATAAATCTTATAGGAAATAAATAGTATATTTTGGCTATTGACTGTTTATATATATATATATGTATGTATGTATGTATGTATGTATGTATGTATGTATATGTATGTATGTATATTTGGGAAAGAATCTATGGTTTGGGAACCTAAAAATAAATCTCTCAAAAATATTTAAAATAAAATCTGTCTTTATAATACTAGATATAATTATACATGGATATAATTTAGATGTATATACTTAAGCTTTGGCTAAAATTTAAAATAAAAATATATGAAGAAAAATAGGGATAAATCGGTATAAGAGGCTTGTATTGTGTATGTAACATAAGTAAAACTTATAAAAATAACTATGGTAAGTATATGAATATATGTGTATATATATATATATATATGGGTATAAGGCAAACAAGACAAAGAAATAATATGTATGCATATATATGATATGGATATGCATGTAAACATAAGGGGGGACACAAACAATAAATGCCATCTCCTCAAGCACATAAAATGTCAAAGTAAAAATCAAGTCATGGGAAAAATTAAATCAAGTCATCTTTTAAATCAAACCACTTTATAAAATCAAAACTTTTTCATATGAAATCAAATCAAAATAAAAAAAAGAAACAAGAAATGGAAAGCCTGTACACACACAAATTTCAGCCTTGGCTTGCCCTGTAATCTTTATCTTCTCTATATATATCTCCACCCTGTCTTCTTATTTCATTTCATTCGAAACTAGCTAAGTAAAATAAAAGATAGATATTACTTCTATTTCATAAACTGAAGAAAATCAATAAAACAACACAACAGAGAGTTCATCAACAAATCCAAGTTAGCGGCAGTTTTTCAAAAGCTTCTTGCTAATAACTGTGAGTAAAACTTTCTTCAAAAATCTAATCTTTATATAATGTTTATGTTAAAGGTTAAATAGAAATATCAGTTTGAATATGTGATTGCACAAGAATAGAATGTATATATATGCATGTGTATGGATGAAGTGCAAATGCATGTACAACTTTTATTTTCCTCTGTTCTTTTTGTTTCCCTGGCATGTTCAAACCTTTCAAAATTCAAATTCTCTTCATCTAAATGATTTTAGGCTGTGACGTTTGAAGGATATGTGGTTATAATTGAGTATACTTATTTTTAAAAATGATTTCATGGTAAACTATAAGGTAGGGTCACTGTAAAATAGGAATTACAGTAGGTAATCATACATTTCCAGAAAATCAAATACTTTAATTCAGATTTTCACCTATATAAATGGAATCGACTTGATAAATGATGAATTTTGGTAGCTTTACTTTGATTTTTAGTTGTGGGATTATTGAGGTAAGTAGGGATGAATGGAAAATGGTCGTGGGGTATTTTCTGGCGAACGCGAGGGTTTTGGGCTTCGAGGTTATGGTCAAAGGAGGCTAAGGGGTCGGCGGTCATAGGTAAAATAGTGGCTTGATGGGCCAGGCGTCGGGGTGGCGGGGCGGAGGAGATATAGGGTTTAGAGCTCGATTTGGTCGAGGTGTGTTTGTCGTTCGTTTCCGGCATTGTGATGGCATCAGAGTGTCTCGGTGGAGGGGGAAAAGGAAGATGGGAGTGAGTTGAAGCTTCAGGCGAGGTGCTTGGGTCTCTGGTGGTCAGTGACGGCGGCGCGAGGTGGGATTAGGAGTTGGTCCTTTTCTCTGGTGATGGCATTTGTGCTCGATTTTGTTTCGAGCTTCACCATGGGTAGTTGGGTGGCCGGAAAGGTCGAGAAGGTCGGGGGTGAGTTGGCAGAGGTGTCGGTGGGGGTCGGCGTGCCTCCGGTTACATGTGCACATGCACACGGAGGTTGGTGCATCAGGTAGAAGCAGGTAGTAGTGAGGAATATATAAGATGAAGGAATAAGAGAAGAGATAAAGAAAAGAGAAAAGGAAAGGGTAGGAGAGATCTGCTTCTGGGTTTTTAAGCCAGGTGGGCTGAGTTTTGAAAAAAAATAAAAAAAAAGTTTAAATGAAAAAGAAAATAGTATCAAATTAGTTAGTTATGGTTAATATAAATAAAGTAATTTAAAACCTTAAATTAACTCAAACCTTAGGTTAGTTAATGGCTAGTATAAATAAAATGGTTTAAACTAATTAAGTCTAGGATAATTATATATATATATATATATGATATTTATTTATTAACTCCTAAATTTTGTTAAGGTAAAGTAAATAGTTGTAATTAAGTTAATGGTTAAGGTAAAATGAAATGATTTAAAAACTTTTAATTAATTAAAAATCTTAGATTAATTATACATGTTAATTATTAATTAATCTCAAATATTTATTTAAAGTAAAATAAATGGTTTGTAATTAGTTTAATAATAATTAAACAGGATTTGGAAAGAATTAATTTTTGTTTAAATTAAATAGATAATTGTGTGACTAGTTAATCTAGTCTATGAATAGTTTAAAATGATTAAGTACTTTGGATTGCCTTGTTTCTCTAGTGTGTTATTTCCAGTTACTCTGTGATATGAAATAACCTGAATTGAACAGTTAATATGAACATGAGACGTTTATTTGAAATAGATATTCGTGATGGAATTTCTATGTGAATATGACATTCTGAAATTGAAATTGTTTTATTAAAAACAACTTGGCCTTAAAAGATGGCGTTTGGATTCGAAGAGACCGGGATCAGATATCAGCATTATCCGGAACCACTTCGATTTTTGAACTACTATAAATCTCTACCGGTTTGATTATAAAGTCTAATAGGCTGGAGCTGAATAAATAGGTAAATTTGCTTATTTTATATAAGTAACTATGTTTTGGGACATTATTATAAAATCAATGGATTTCCACAGAAGTGTTTGATTCAAATCAGATGAAAACTCGTCGTATTGTACGAGTTACCCTTGGTTTTCAAAAGAGTGTATAACTTATGTATTTCATATCAAATGGGTTTACTCACGCTGGTTTCCAGCTTGACTCAGGTGTTACTTTATTGTAGTGCTCGGGTCAGACCGAGTATTACAGATTTTCAGGTTAGGACGCTTGGAGCTCATGAGACGAGCTGGATGGTAGAGACGTTTTGAGTATATTCCGCTGTGTATTATAGGCTATTTTATTCAGTAGTTGAGGACAAGTTAATATAACTGTCCAGATTTGTTGTACTCTGATATCTTGTATGTATATTGACAGTTACAGCTTTTCTTTGTATAAAATGCTGTTATTGTATATTATATTTTGTTCCGCTGCGATTGTGAGATTCTGTGCTGTTGTTTTCTATTCTTATTCCACCTCATTTTCTTCTTAACCCTAATAGTATGGGATTTTCGGCACTCGATTGTTCGGCACTCTATAAAGTGAACGTATTAGTGTCGATTTTCGAGGTCAAAAATCTTCGGGACGTTACACTTGGTATCAGAGCAGGGTTAAGCGAGAACCTTGGCTCTGGTGGGGATTACTCATTAGAGATAGGGTCAATAGAACCCTAGAATGAGTTGAGAGTATTATATGAGGGCGTACTTGTTATTTTCTTATATAATAATTTTAAATGGATTTAAAAATAATTTTTATACAAGATTTTATTTGATATAAAAGAAGTAATTTTTTTGAATTATTGTAGTATAGTAAGGTGATTGATTATTGTTATTGAAAATAAAATGAGATTATAAAATTTAAAAGGTAATGTGTATATAACCAAATAGAAACTTGGGTAAGGATTAATTACACAAATAAGTTAAGCTAAAAAGTAAACCCAAAGCGGAATTTTAGATCCCGGAGATTTCGGGAATGTTTTTTTTCAAAGTGTTTTGAAATGAAATAAATTTACCCTGGTTTCATTTATCAGGAAGTTATTAGGGAATATATGGTGTGTTTGGCCCCTGAATATGATAATATTGATTTTTATCGTAAAATTGGTTAATGTAAAGGATGTTTATTACAGAATCAACAATGATAAAACATTATGAAATGTCTAAGGAAGTGAAATTATCTAAGTTGAATTTATAAATGTGACTTATAAATTGAAATGGATTTAAGTTGTGAAGTTTTAAATCTAAGCTAGAGAAATCAGAAAATTGTTTCAAAGTGTTTAAGGAAATAATAAAGTATATTATTCAGAATATTTTTGAAGATAGAAATCTTTGTTTTAAAACAAGAGTTGTTTTGAAGATAAATTTGTTTTGGATAAAAACCACGGATGGTTTGGAAATTTAAAGTGTGATTGGGTATGTGAATGGGACAAATATATATATATATATATATATATATATATATATATATGTAGATACACATATGATTTCAAAGTTGATTTGTAATAATACTAAGTGATTGAATTGTGGAATCCCCCTGAGAATATGAAGTATAACCCTAAGAAAAATAAGTTTTGAACTTATAAGTGGAAGTGATATTGATGAGAGATTTAAATTTGGGATGTAAAATTTAAGTTGAGAAGGGTTAAATGGATTGAACGAATGAGAAATTTAACTTAGGGGAAGTTGAATAAGCTTTGAACGTACAACCTGAATGGGAAAATTTCAACGTGAAATTGAAAAAATTAACTTAGGGAAGTTAAATGGATAAAATTGAAAAGAAAAGTATGGATTTGATAAGAGGTCGTGTATGGATAATTTCAAACAGCTTTTGAAATAAAATGAGTCTTGAATTCTAAAAATTTGTGGTGGATGCTATTGATTGGTGTTTTAGGTAATTTGGATGTTTATTTACCTTGATATATCTTGCCATCATCATGTTTGTTTTTTACAGTATATATAAAACTGTAGTTTGGATTATTTCGAGTAAATTAAGAAATGGATTGGAATGATATACATCCATTGCTGAAATTAAATGGAAATAAAAACTTTATTTTGAAACTATTTAAAAGATTTTGATTCTTGGAAATAAAGTTGAATTTATGGAAAGGGAATTATATTGAACTTAAGCTTGAAGTGTCAAAAATGAACTTGTCAACCGAAACTGTTTAAGAATTGGGCTTCAAGGTTGAAGTTAAAATTTGGTAATAAATTGGATTCTGAAGATTAAATTGTTTAAGAAGATTTGAACTCTCACTCGGACTTTGAAATAAGTTTAAGTAAAAGCAATTTAAAGTGAATATTTGAATTGGACTTAGAATTGAATTATTACAGACTTAGGTTGTTAAATAAATCATTAAGGGTTAATTTGATTTAAGTGATTAAATCGGTATTTGAAAAACTGAATCCGAATTTATATAAATCAAGATGGTTTAAAATTTGAGAATGAAATTGGAATTAATTCAAAGGTGAAATTAAATTGAATTAATTGGAATTGTAATCGAAGTTGAAATTAATTCAAAATTGAAATTGAATTGAAATTTTGATCGGAGTTGAATTAATTTGAAATCAAATGGGAATTGATTTGAATTAAAATGAGAATTGAAGTTAATTCGAATTGGAATCTGGATTGAATCAGTTTAAAAGGGAATGGAAATTGAAATTGATTGAAGTGTAGTTTGGGAATTGAACCAGTTTGACTCTGAAACTATTTCCAAATAAACTATTTTAATATAAACTGTCTCAAGTCTATTTTCTTAAACATTCAGACTATTTTGATTTTTCAAGCTATTTTCTAAAATTCAAACTATCTTATATTAACTATTTAACTATCTAACTATTTACCACTATTTAACTATTTTATAACCGTTTAGCTATTTTGAACTTTTCAAGCTATTTTCTAAACTCAAACTGGTTAGAATGGAAATTGTTTATATTTAAATCATGGATTTAAATACCAATTAGGATAGATTGAAGTTATAACCCAAATGGAAATTGAAGCGGTTTTGTAGTGAAAGAAAAATCGGATATTGAAGCAAAAATGATTTGAAGTGAAAGAGTATATTTTGAGATATATTTGAGGATAAGAATAAAGAGTAAACAGTCACTATAACTGGGAACTTACTTTGCTAGAAATAAGTAAAATGAAAAATGACTTTGAAAAGGAAATCGAACTTGAAAATTTGATTTGGCATTAATGAGGTTATATATATTGGTTATATATTAAAAAAACTTCCCTTATTAAAAGTATAACCGGAGGAAATAATCTTTAAAGGATATTTGAAATATAAAGTGGAATTTATATAAGTATGAAATGATTCGAAAAATTATTCAAGTTGAAAGAATAAACTTATATATATATAAGAATGATTTTATGAGAACGGAACTGAAAAGGGTTTTTGGAACTCATTGATTTTGAAAAGCTTTTGATTTGGAAAAAAGCAAGTTTTGGAAATTTGGTAAACCAAATTTGAGGATTATCGAGTTCAAAGATATCGATTTTGTGTAAATAGGATTTATATACAGAGTATGATTTGAAAGGTACTATATGTATATAGTATGAAATGTTTTGAGAATGGTATGGAAAGAAAGGCGCTCCCATTTAGAGTTGAAACTTATAGTAGGAGATCCACTGGGTGGTTCTGCCTTGAGCCCTAAGGGGGGTTCTAAATTTGGATCCCAGAGGACGTCCGGACATAACTTTAGTTCCTGTGGATTGTGATCGGGGTAGCATAATTCGTGGGGCGTTGATGCCTACAGTTACATTGGGTTTTGCCATGATGGCAACGTAACCTTTGTTGTAACTGCGATCTATCGCCGTTCCATAGCGTAAGTCGAGGGGCAATGATTGCCTAAAATCTACGTTTGATTTCGCTAGGATAGCGACGTAACATTGGTAGATTGCGATCTATGTGGTTTGGTTCCATAGCGACATTCGTGTGGCAGTGAGTGCCTACAGTCTACACTGGTTCCACTAGAACAGTGACATCACTTTGTGTAGTCTGCAATCTATGTGGTAAAGTTTCGTTTGGCAACGTAATTCGAGGGGTGCTGATGCCTACAGTTACATGGGTTTTTTCTGTGATAGCAACGCAACCCTGAGTGTAGCTGCGATCTGTGCAGTTTCCATGGCGAAAGTCGAGAGGTGCAGATGCCTACAGTTTTCTTATGGTTTTCGCCGGGATGGCGATGCAATCATCGTGCTAACTACGACCCATGAAGGGGGTGATGATTTCCATTGCATTTTCACAAAGGTTTTCCAAGTATTTTCACTGGGTGTTGAAAACGGGTCTACTAAGTACTTATAGATTTTCAGTCCCGCGCCTGATCAACGTATAACTGAATTTCTGTGAGAACAAGGTTGGACTTGTTAAAACATCAAGTTATAAAAAGTATTTTTATATAAAGCTAGTTTGGTAATATTATGAAGGTGTAAAAGTGTTTAAAAATTTATATAATAAAAGAGCAAAGAGTTAAAAGGTTTAAAGAATGAATTAACTAATAATAAACATTAAAATTAAAAATTTTGCTTCGTTCCTTTTCGGGGACGAAAAGTTCTAAAAGGGGGAGGAATGTAACGACTCGGTTTTTAACGACGGTAAATTGGGTGATTCACTGATTAAAAATTATTGGAATATTAATTTTGATTGGTCGAACAAATAAATTTCTGGTAATAAAAAATATATCGGAATATATATATATATAAATTGATTTGGGGACTATGATAAATATTGAACTATAAAATGCTCTGGATGTGATAAACCTTATAGAAAATAAATAGTATATTTTGGCTATTGACGGTTTATATATATATGTATATGTATATATGTATATATATATATATGTATATATATGTATGTATATATATATGTACGTATATTTGGGAAAGAAACTATGGTTAGGGAACTTAAAAATAAATCTCTCAAAAATATTTAAAATAAAACTCCACCTTTGTAATACTAGATATAATTATACATGGATATAATTTAGATGTATATACTTAAGCTTTGTTTAAATTTAAAATAAAAATATATGAAGAAAAATAGGGATAAATCGGTATAAGAGGCTTGTATTGTGTATGTAACATAAGTAAAACTTATAAAAATAACTATGGTATGTATATGAATATATATATATATATATATATATATATATATCGGTATAAGGCAAACAAGATAAAGAAATAATATGTATGCATATATATATATGATATTGATATGCATGTAAACATAAGTGGGGACACACAATCAATGCTATCTCCTCAAGCACATAAAATGTCAAAGTAAAAATCAAGTCGTGGGAAAAATTAAATCAAGTCATCTTTTAAATCAAATCACTTTATAAAATCAAAAAAATTTCATATGAAATCAAATCAAAAAAAAGAAACAGGAAATGGAAAGCCTGTACACACACAAGTTTCAGCCTTGGCTTGCCCTGTAATCTTTATCTTCTCTATATATATCTCCACCCTGTCTTCTTGTTTCATTTCATTAGAAACTAGCTAAGTAAAATAAAAGATAGATATTACTTCTATTTCATAAACTAAAGAAATCAATAAAACAACACAACAGAGAGTTCATCAAGAAATCCAAGTTAGCAGCAGTTTTCCAAAAGCATCTTGTTAATAACTATGAGTAAAACTTTCTTCAAAAATCTAATCTTTATAAAATGTTTATGTTAAAGGTTAAATAGAAATACCGGTTTGAATATGTGATTGCAGAAGAATAGAATGTATATATATGTAACGACCCGTAAATTTTAGATAAGTTTATTTGTTTATTTATATATTTAATTGAAATTTTGAGAAACTTCGAACAATAAAATTTTGAAATTAAAATTTGATATTTGAAATGCGTCTGTTTTAACATAGCAACTGGCAAATTTTCATCAGATAATTTGGAAGTTTATTTTCGTATGTAATTTTATTTCAATTATATCAGTTAAAAATTAATGATAATAAAAGTGTTCCGAAACCTAAATATGCCAACATAAGAAAATTTATTTAGAACACTCTAAATAAGACTGCATAATTCGTTTCGCAAATTCTAGACCTTTCTAGATCCGTTTGAATTTATCCGTACGGAATAGCAGCATTTATCGGTACCGATTATCGACTTTTGATCGGATAATCATACCACTGGTATCTGTATACCGTTTTGATCGTCTCGTCGTGCTGACCTCTGTGGTATATTCAAATTCTAAGTTTTGAAATCTGGTACGCAACAGAATTTATGAAAAACGATTTCATACCGGTATCGGTTTTGAAACCATTTGGCCCCTTTTGTCCTTTATCTACCCATCCGTTGAAACCAAATAGCCAGTAAACTCTTATAATTCCTAGATTTAACAGCTGGCTGTCACTATTCCTCGGTCACTATTCTTATAGCCGGTTCACTTTCTCTTCTGCCTGTTTGGATCTGAAAGTTTCATTTCAAAGCAAATATATTAAAAAAAATTAGTTTCGCATATTTTCCTCCCTAATGCCTTCAACTCTCTTCCTCTGAAAATCAAACCCACGTTTCCACTCTCTCTCTCTCTTTCCTTCGGCCATGCTCGATCAACTCAGGCTTCGGCCTTCCTCCACCAGAGCAATCGAAGTCATCCTCCGCGTGCCAGCTAGCATCTCCCCTTCGCCTTCTTTTGCTCAGCGGAGGCCAGTGCGGTATATAAAAAAAATGAATGAATGAATTTGTTGTACGTCTGCCGACCATCAATACACCACTGCCTCACCTATGCATCACCTCAGACCACCCATTGGCGGCCCTAGGCAGCCACCACAGATCCTTCCATCGTCGAATAGCTTGCATCCCATAGCCAACCGAGACCATTTCCTTCCAACTCTGGCTGTGTCCTTCCTATTGTGTGTATATATATATATCTGTGTGTGTGTAAGTCATTTTATATATTTGTTTACTTAACTATAATCTGTAAGTTATGTGTTACATGTCATTTTGGGTTTTATAATTTATGTACTGTTATATTTATGAATATATGTTTGTATAACTTATATACTATAATATAGATGTTTATATACATATCATGTTTGTTTGTATTTGTAGTGTGCATATCTCTGTTTTATATATAATCTATATTATTTTATAGAAACTACAGCGCCACATGCATAGGTTATGGTATTATATAGGTAGGGGTATGATGTTTATATATAGATTTATATAAATTTTACATGTGTTCGTTGCATATATTATATATATTTGTTTATCTATATATAGGTGAATTATTTTAGTACAGTATATTATTATATATATAGGTATATTTCTTTAAACTATATTTGAGTTACTGTATATACGCTAACAATATTAATCTATGCATTTATTGTTTATATAAATATATTTATAGTATGTACTGTATAAAGAAATTACATGTTTACTATATATTATATAATAAGGGAAGTATGTATGATAGGCTATGTACGTTACTTTATATAAGGTGATGTGTACGTTTCTATGATAATATTTAAGGTATTTGAATATATATATATATATACATATATATATTGTGTTTATTTTTTTTATTATATATATACTGTCATGTTTAATGCATTTGTAAAGTAAATTTTGGTTTGTATGTCGTGTGTTTGCACATACGATTTTATTAGTTGTATATGATTACATATTTATTTATATAAATGAGTATTCATTTGTCGGTTTTCAATTTTAAGATATGGAGACTTTGTTTATGTATTTGAACTAATTTGTAATCTGATATATATGTTTAAAAATTGATTATTGAATGCATATATATTTTTGTTGGTTTTTGAATATGTTTACTTTCTCTGTTCAAGTACATAGTTATCTATATGTTTGTTTGTATAGGTTGTTTATAGTCTTCCGTTATATGTTTAAAAATATAATTTTAAAGTATAAGTTGTATATAATTTAGCAATAACCTATATATATGTAGTTATTTTAAAGGCATGTTTGATTTTATATATATGTTTTAATTTAAAACAATGATTTTAATTGTATATATATATTTGATTTTTTAAAATGTTAATTTCAAAGAAATAATATTAATATATTTTGTTTCAGTCATATCTAGATGATTCTGATTTATTTCATCAATTCTTATTTATCAGCTTTGATTGTCGAACTCATGTCCATCGTGCATCGTGCATTGTTC
Source organism: Allium fistulosum (assembly GCA_030737815.1). NCBI lineage: Eukaryota > Viridiplantae > Streptophyta > Magnoliopsida > Asparagales > Amaryllidaceae > Allium > Allium fistulosum. Next base: position 777,455,133 of record CM060906.1, read on the forward strand.
CGAAATTCGTGCTTGGATTCGTAACTCATCTTATTCTCGTCCATCTCTAGCCTCGAAAGGTGAGCAATCACTCACGATCAACGTTCTTTTATTTATTAAATTTGATTTTAATTGAAACGTCAATTGAAATATACTGCTGCTAGTTATTTACATTTCTATATATATGATGTTATCTGTATCTTTTCACCTGTGACATCTGACACCATTATCTGTTATTTATCACTGATGATATATGCCTGTTACTGTTGTTATATTATTATCATACCTGTTATCACTCTACAAGTTCCCTGTTAGTATATAATTCACTATGGGTTGAAATGATACATACCCGAACGATCTTGTAGAATAGGAGAAAATCGTTATGGGTTGAAATGATAAACCCAAGCGATTTTCATTTAATTGAATTTGGGATTGCGGGTTGAAAAGATATATACCCATATATATATTTTAAATTGCGGATTGAAATGATAAATATCCGTATCACTTGACCATAGGATAGAAAATTATATACAGACACCGTTGGTCTATATATAAATATTTTGAAAATGATTTCTATGGTTTTGGAAAGAAATATATGGTTTTGATAAATATTGATTCTAACGATTTATTAAAGTTGATTTAATAAAGTTGATATACAATATGTTTAAGTATTTATTTAAAATTTATATTTTCGAATATAGAGTTTGTAATGTTTGGGTAGTAAAGATAAATTTGAAATTGGTTTGAAATTATATTTATTTAAGAATTTTACTTAAATAAGTTTGATTTGGAATTTATTGAATTTGAAATTTTAAAGAAGTGTTTTACAACTTGAAATTTGATTACAAGTGACTTAAATGGATATTTCAAGCTTATATGAATTTAAATGGGATATCTTGTAAATTGAAGTTGTATTCAAATGATATTGAAATATGGAATATTTGAAGCTTTGAAATATTTTGAAATTGAAATGGTTTATTTGTGGTTCAAATCGGTATTTGAAATCGATATAACTTGAAATGTTTAATTGAATTCGAATTGAAATTGATGGTTTAGATTTGATTAAATTTGAATTTGGAATTCGAATTGATTTGAATCGATTTGTGAAAGTCGAGTAAACTATTTTATTTTATAAAGTAATTTTAGTTTATATTTAAAAACTATGGATATTTTACTTTATAAACTATTTTAATATAAATCATTTTTTTATATAAATTATTTTATTATAAACTATTTTAACTTATAACTATTTATATAAACTATTTTTATTTATAAACTATCTTAACTTATAACTATTTATATAAACTATTTTATTTATAAACTATTGTATTATATATACTAATTTTAATACCTAAACTGTTTAAGAGGAAAGTGTTATGATTTCCAAAATGCTATAATTTCAAAGTGTTATGATTTCCAAAATGCTATGACTTTAAAGCTATTTCCAAAGTGTTTTGATTTTAAAAGACTATGATTTCGAAAGCGTTATAACTTTGGAAAATGATATGATTTTTGGAAATGGATATATTTGAAATGGAAATGATATCGTATTGATTTGGTTTGAAATGAAAATGATATTTTGGTTTTGAAGTATAAACTATTTTGAAATGACCGTGGTGTTATAATAACATTTGGTTGTTAAAGAGACCGGGATCAGATATGGACATACTCTCTGTCGATACCGAAAACCACTTTAACAACTGTGTACGCGGTGGAGATTCCAGAATGAAGTAGGATGGTGGCGACGATCCTATTGAGGTATAAACGTGGACCCGACTCCCATGAGTTGTCATAAGGTGGCTAAAACAGGAGCGATCAACGGGCCAATGAGGTAGCACCTCTGATCGGACACATATCTTCGATACCATTCTATTACTTTGTGATTTATTTGGTGGCCACCCTTCGACTTTGATTGGGAGTGTGTTCCGAGGTGGGCGGTAGTGGTTGCTATGCGTTACCACCAGTCCGGATGCGTAGTTGGTAACCCTGGCATTGCCTAGTTGTGCCGTGTCACCTACCATATCGAGCTTTACTACGAGTTTGGATTTCTCCCGTAGCCTATGGAGTATTGAGGGTAGCCCCCGATCTGGGAGTATGCTAATACTGGATAGACTATTGGGACTATTACGTGTTAAGGGCTATATGGGTAACCCCTTGACGCTATTAAAAAGTAAGTTTATTTTATTATTAGACATTATTATAATAGCATATATTACTACATAGTAGATAGTTTAACGGATCCTTAGAGGATGGTTATCCCAAACATCCTTTGAGTTACTTGTATTTCAGTTGATATTTCACTTGAGTTGGATTTATTGATATAAGAATGTTAATCCTGACTCGAGTGTTTTGTGTTTTGCTTTACGCTCGGGTCAGACTGAATGATACAATATTCGAGATTCACCTTTGGATTTGAAGCTTCTCTTGGAGATCCAGCTATCTATCCTGCTTTTATTTGTTCAGTTGATTCCAGTGATGTATTCAGATCTTGTATTTGACTATTGTATTGAGACATCTATGTATTCGAGACTTCTGTTGTATCTTGTTTAACTCTGTTATATATATTTATAGTAGCTTCATGAACTACTATTCTTTTATTTCCGCTGCATTATTGTTATATTACTCTACGTCTGTGATTCTGTGATTATTTATTTACTGTATATATGCTGAGTTTTGCCAAATTTTATTTACAATCCATTGTTTTGAATTATTCAAGTCCGGCATGTGTGGATTTATTGTCGATTTGAATGGTCCTAAATATTGGCTCATTACAATATATGCATGTGTATGGATGAAGTGCAAATGCTTGTACAACTTTTATTTTCCTCTGTTCCTTTTGTTTCCCTGACATGTTCAAACCTTTCAAAATTCAAATTCTCTTCATCTAAATGATTTTAGGCTGTTATGTTTGAAGGATATGTGGTTATAATTGAGTATACTTATTTTTAAAAATGATTTCATGGTAAACTATAAGGTAGGGTCACTGTAAAATAGGAATTACAGTAGGTAATCAAACATTTCCAGAAAATCAAATACTTTAATTCAGGTTTTCACCTATATAAATGGAATCGACTTGAGAAATGATGAATTTTGGTAGCTTTACTTTGATTTTTAGTTGTGGGATTGTTGAGGTAAGGAAGGATGAACGGAAAATGGCCGTGAGGTATTTTCTAGCGAACGCGAGGGTTTTGGACTTCGAGGTTATGGTCAGAGGAGTTTAAGGGGCCGACGGTCATAGGAAAAATAGTGGCTTGATGGGCCAGGTGTCGAGGTGGCGGGGAAGAGGAGATACAGGGTTTAGAGCTCGATTTGGTCGAGGTGTGTTTTCGGCGTGGTGATGGCATGAGAGTATCTCGGTGGAGGGGAAAAAGGAAGATGGGAGTGAGGCGGAGCTTCAGGTGAGGTGCTTGGGTCTCTGGTAGTCAGTGACGGTGGCGTGAGGTGGGATTAGGAGTTGGTCCTTTTCTCTGGTGATGGCATTTGTGCTCGATTTTGTTTCGAGCTTCACCATGCGAAGCTGGGTGGCCGGAAAGGTCGAGAAGGTCGTAGGTGACTTGGCGGAGGTCTCGGTGGGGGTCGGTGTGCCTCCGGTTGCATGTGCACATGCACATGGAGGTTGGTGCATCAGGTAAAAGCAGGTAGTACTGAGGAATATATAAGATAAAGGAATACGAGAAGAGATAAAGAAAAGAGAAAGGGAAAGAGTAGGAGAGATCTGGTTCTGGGTTTTTGGACCAGGTGGGCTGAGTTTTCAAAAGAATAATAATAAAAAAAGTTTAAATGAAAAAGAAAATAGTTTCAAATTAGTTAGTTATGGTTAATATAAATAAAGTAATTTTAAACCTTAAATTAACTCAAACCTTAGGTTAGTTAATGGCTAGTATAAATAAAATGGTTTAAACTAATTAAGTCTAGGATAATTATATATATATATATATATATGATAATTATTTATTAACTCCTAAAGTTTATTAAGGTAAAGTAAATAGTTGTAATTAAGTTAATGGTTAAGGTAAAATGAAATGATTTAAAAACTTTTAATTAATTAAAAATCTTAGATTAATTATACATGTTAATTATTAATTAATCTCAAATATTTATTTAAAGTAAAATAAATGGTTTGTAATTAGTTTAATAATAATCAAACAGGATTTGGAAAAAATTAATTTTTGTTTAAATTAAATAGATAATTATGTGACTAGTTAATCTAGTCTATGAATAGTTTAAAATGATTAAGTACTTTGGATTGCCTTGTTTCTTTAGTGTGTTATTTCCAGTTACTCTGTGATATGAAATAACCTGAATTGAACAATTAATATGAACATGAGACATTTATTTGAAATAGATATTCGTGATGGAATTTCTATGTGAATATGACATTCTGAAATTGAAATTGTTTTATTAAAAACAGCTTAGCCTTAAAAGATGGCATTTGGATTCGAAGAGACCGGGATCGGATATCAGCGTTATCCGGAACCACTTCGATTTTTGAACTACTATAAATCTCTACGGGTTTGATTATAGAGTCTAATAGGCTGGAGCTGAATAAATAGGTAAATCTGATTATTTTATATAAGTAACTGTGTTTTGGGACATTATTATAAAATCAGTGGATATCCACAGAAGTGTTTGATTGAAATCAGATGAAAACTCGTCGTATTGTACGAGTTACCCTTGGTTTTCAAAAGAGTGTATAACGTAAGTATTTCATATCAAATGGGTTTACTCACGCTGGTTTCCAGCCTGACTCGGGTGTTACTTTATTGTAATGCTCGGGTCAGACCGAGTATTACAAATTTTCAGGTTAGGACGCTTGAAGCTCAGGAGATGAGCTGGATGGCAGAGACGTTTTGAGTATATTCCGCTGTGTATTATAGGCTATTTTATTCAGTAGTCGAGGACAAGTTATTATAACTGTCCAGATTTTTTGTACTCTGATATCTTTTATGTATATTGACAGTTACGGCTTTTCTTTGTATAAAATGTTGTTATTGTATATTATATTTTGTTCCGCTACGATTGTGAGATTCTATGCTGTTGTTTTCTATTCTTATTCTACCTCTTTTTTTTTCTTAACCCTAACAGTCTGGGATTTTCGACACTCGATTGTTCGGCACTTTATACAGTGAACATATTAGTGTCCATTTTCGGGGTCGAAAGTCTTCGGGCTGTTACATGTCACATGATGAGTTGTTATGTTATGTAATATTTTATATGATTCATGTTATGATATGTCATGCAATGATATGTTATGTTATTTATTTGTTTCAATCACACTGTAAGTTCCTTTTATATGTTAGTTGGAAAATCACTATGGGTTGAAATGATACATACCCGAACGACTTTTTAGATTAGGAAATTGACTTGGGATACGGGTTGAAATGATATATACCCATAAATTTAATTATGTTGGGTTGAAATGATATATACCCTAATCACTTGACCGTAGGGTAGAAAACTATATACAGACACCGTTGGTCGATTTTAAGGTATTTTTCTAAATTATAAAATATGTTTGATTTAATAAATTTGATTTAAATAATAATAATAATTAAAAGATTGATTTAAATTATATTTTTGAAAAATAAAATAAAATATAAATTTAAATTATATGTGTTAAAGTTAATTTACAAGTTAAGGTTTTAAAAGCTAAATTTCAAGATTTTGACTTATAATTTTATTTAATTTTTAAATATATAATCTAATGGTGAAACTGTAAAATATAAAATAAATCACTTTAAAATTTTAATTGAATATAATACTTAATATATTTTTAAGAGATTTAATTTAAAATTTAATTTAACATAATAAATATAGATACGACTTTAACAAATAAATAAAAATAAGAAAGAGAAATTAAGATTAAATTGTAGATTTAATCCAGTTTAAAGAATTGAACTCAAATAAGATTATTAAATCTATTTGTTTATGAGAGTTCCAAAAGATAAGATTTTGAAATGTAATAACTTGATTTGATAGAAATTGTAAGTTCAGGGTTTTCAAACTAAAATATAACTGAAGTTAAATATTTTAGAAATTGATTTAAATTGTAACTTGGGATTTAAATTATGAAAATGTTTTATAAAATGACTACGGTGTGAAATAAGCGTTTGGTTGTTAAAGAGAACGGAGTCGAATATTGACATACTCTCTGTCAATACCGAAACCACTTTAACAACTATGCACGTGGTGGAGAATCCAGAATGAAGTAGGATGGTTTGGCGAATGCTACTGGAATGAAGTAAGAGAATGATGATGGATAGCCTTGACTTTCAGGTCATAATTCAAATGACTAAAACAGGAGCTATACCGGGCCAAGTGGGGTCGCTCCCCTTATCGAGCATGCTTCTTCTAAAGCATATATGTTACTTTGTGATTTGATTAGTGGCCACCCTCGATTTTATTATGGGAGTGTGTCTCAAGGTGGGCGGTAGTAGCTGCTATGTGTTACCACCAGTCTGGAAGTGCAAAACGGTAGGATCCTACCATGGGCATTGCCTGGCGTGCCTTGTCATATTTATCCTGATCGAGCCCACTACGACTTTGGTTTGTGTCGTACCTATGGAGTGCTCCCTGAATATCCCACCAGTTTACGGTGGAGTTTACAGTACTATATAGACTACGATGCTTATATAAAAATGTGTTAAGGGAGATATGGGTAACTCATTAACGCTATTTTAATACTTTACTTTATGATAGATATTATATATGTAGCGTATTGTATTATATATGTAGATAGTTTGATGGATCCTTAAAGTATGGAAATCCCAAACATCCTTTGAGTTATTGATGCATTTCACTTGAACATTTCACTTGAGTTAATTTACATACATAAGAATGTTAATCCTGACTCGAGTGTTTTGTTTTTGCTTTATGCTCGGGTCAGCCTGAGCTTTTTAGTATTGAAGACTATCTTTTTGGAGGACGAAGACGAAGAGTTAGTACATTATTACTATTTATTATATTTATCCCACTGCATCATGTTGTTCTGTTGCATTATCCTATTATACATGTTGTATGTATAACTCTAATTGTATTGTAAAACTGTAATCAAATGTTATTTCTAAAACAGCTTCATGAACTGTTTATTTGAGTATTATATTTTGTCATTCCGCTGTGAGATTCTGTATTTTGTTTTTTCTTTCTTTTCTCTTATTTTCTTATTTATCCCATTGACAATTCTCCCTTTTGAATGGTTTAAGTTGACATGTGTGGTTTTTTTTCGATTTAAACCGTCTGAAAAGGTAGGTCGTTACGTTATCTGTATATATATAAATTATTTATGAATATGCATATATTTGATAATTTAAATTTTGAATTTTAAAACATTTTACTTTTTCGAAAATTAGAAAAGTGTTTTTATATACATATAAGATACACATATTTGAAATACATTATTTAGATTTAATAATCTATAGGCATATATTTATATTAATTATGTATGAATATGTGTATTCTTTAATTTAAAATTAGCATTTTAACCATTTTGACTTATTCAAAATTAAAAAATACGTTTTTAAAATTTTTAAGCCATGACCAAATTTTTATTTATAAATATAATCCATATGTGTGTGTGTGTGTATGAGTGTGTGCGCGCGTGTGTGCACACGCGTAAATGTGTATATATATGTATGTATATACATATATATGTGTGTGCACGTGCGCACATAAATGTGTGTATATAGTCCAAGCTAAAATTTTCAAAATTTTACTTTTATTTCTAAAACTATATATTTTTTTTATTATTTTAGAGCCATGTAAATTTTTTATGTAATTTAAAATATATCGTATTTGTGTATACATATATACATACATACATACATAAATACATATACATACATACATATAATGGATCTATGTAAAAAAATTGAAACGTCGAATATAATTTTATATTTTTTTATATAATATGTTCTAGTTTTTTTCATATTTTTTAATTATTAAAAGTTTAAATTAATTTTTTGAATTTTTTTTTGCTATGGTCGAACTGCATTTATGGAACATGAATATATATATATATATATATATATATATATATCTGTGTGTGTGTGTATGATTAGTTTAGATATGTCTTTACCTTATCGAGATCTTCTCGATCGTTGAACACCTTGGTTATTAGTTGATTCCTACTTCGAACTTCAAGTCATTTCTCCATTACCATGAGATGCAACTCTATCTACAAGGCTTCACTAATGTCTAACAATGGTGGCTTTGTTCAATGTTTACTTCAATTGAAAGAGAGAATGGTTGGGGTGGCTATTTATAGCCAACTAGATCACAAATATCTAGCCTTGAAGGCTAGTCTCCACCTTTCCTTTCTTTACTTTAACCCACTACCCCTCTAATGTATGGGCTTCCAAACTTTGGGCCTAATTGATTCAACAATAAAATCAATTATTTAATTAATTTATTCGAGCTTGTTCTTTAATTAAGTCAATGTATTCCATTTACATCATTTAATTAATTTTTAGGCTACAATTAAATAATTAAAATTCCATTAAAAAATAAATGCAACATTTTTATTAATTTTAGTATTAATTTATAACATTTAAATTAATCAAACTCCGAGAATAACTAACAACTTGGTTGTGCTGACTCTTTAAGGTGAACTCGGTCCTCAGTCATTTTTATTTGATGAGTCCTTGGTCAATATTTAAACAATTCGAAACTTGTACAGACTTTGTCGAAGTACTGTATATGACATAATTTCATTCATTTATAGCTTATTTAGAAGAAATTCAATTTTTATTCATTATTAAGTTGTACCTAGTAATAAAACTTTATGCACATTTTCTTTTCATTTATAAGGTTAGAAAATCATTAATATCAATTGTTAGTTGCATCGACTACGTTAAAGTCCTTGGTCCAATAACATTTATTGATTAACTCAGGTCAGTGATTTTGAGTTTAAGTTGGCTACCAATTAGGGTATACTAAATTTCTACAATGAAGGAGACGATTCCTCTCTTGAGTAGCATTTTATTTCAAGTGGTTCAACATGTTTCTACTATGGCTATAACATGATCACTATGTCGTGGATTAGCCATAATCAAAATACAACCTAGTACTTAAGATTGGCAATACCCTCAAGTCTAAAGGCTACTGCAAGTCATTACTATAAGATCTTCTATTTTGACTTAATTGCATTAATTCATAGAAGACTCTTATAAAATCATACTTTGATTGTTCCAAACAATCATAAGTACATAACCCCCTAGATCCCCAACGGTCAATTGTAATTCACCATCCATCATACGAAGAGTGTTGCGTACAATAGTCTTAATAGATGTATTGATATCCTTTTCTCGATACATCTTCACTTGGAACATTTAAAAATGAAGTATTCTAATATTGATTCAATATTCATGGTCACGAACACATTTCTAACCACAATCGATAAAATACTTATCCTATGGATGTTCAACTTATATATGTTTGATCTATTTATTTCATTATTTATATCTCAATAAAACAACATTTATAAAAATAAAACAAAAAAACATACTTTATTCCAAAAAAAAGATTATTCATCGAGTTATATAACTATTTATATAATTGCTCCTAAGGTACACCCTTAACTCTATCACCTTGCAAAACTGAGCACAAGATGATGCACTAGATAACTACCATCCTAGGTGAAGCAAAGAAACCGATGAAATGATCAATAATGCAATTTGGTGGATGCTTCATTAAGATAAATAAATATAATAGGGAGACCGCCTCTAGTATGAATCCGTTTACGAGGAGATTAGGGTGGAAAAATATCCATGGAAGTTTGTGATGCTAACAATGCAAAATTATAATGGACTGATGGATACCTTTGCAACACTTACTAAAGTATGATTGGCACATGAATGGTGCCATGGCAGATGACTATGTAAAGTGCATAGTTTTTCCATAGTTTTAAAAGGACTGACTACAATATGGTTCTTCAAGCTTGAGCTTGGATCCATATCTTCCCACTATCAACTTGCAAACATGTCTCTAACTCTGTTTAGGGTTCACTCTGTGCAGCACAAGGATGCACCGTCATTAGCGAACATTCAACACATAATGGTGAATCGTTGAAAACCTATCTAAAAAGGTTTGACATGGTTGTGACAAAAGTGAGAAATCTCGATAATAGTTTGGTATTGATGACTATAGTTGGTGGATAGACAGCGATTCTAACTTTGGGAAGTGGTTGACTATAAAGAAGCCTACTACATTGAAGGACTTTTACAAAAAAGCAAACTAATTTCTATATTTGGAGGTGACAAAAATGGAGAAGAGGTTGAATGCTAATGGTCAGGCAGGATCGAGTGCTATGGTGAAAAGCAATGAAGTGGTTTAGTAGGAAGGTAAAAACAATAACAATAATAACGATAATAAAAGAAAAAATAATAACCTTAGGCGCAAGAAGGAGGACCCTAGAAAACGATTTAAGTTTTCTCAAAGTGGTAAAGATATGGAGTTAAACAACTACATGATCGAAGAATTGATATTGAAAATACAACTACATTAGTATTTTAGGAATTTGCATGAGGGCGGAGAAGGTAAATTCAACCCTTAAGGCAGCAACCTTGGGTTGATATGGAAGGAACTAGTGGAGAAGGCCAAAGTCACCTAGGCATTACTTGGTGATCAACACAATTTTTGGAGGTTTGCATCTCGTAGAGAAAAGTTGAAATGAGATGGAAAGCTACGAGAATTTCTTGAAGCACACTTGCAAGGGATGTGTTATGCCATCGAGCCTGGAACTCCCATTAAGCAGGAAATGAGGATTGATGATGACATAGTATTCAAAAATAAGGATGTTGATGAGGCCGCAACACCAACCTTCGATCTAATGGTGATTAAACTGTAATTGAGCTAACTACTATTGTCGAGTGCTGATTGACAACGGAAGCTCGGTAAACATCAAATTTAGAAGAGCTTTTGATGAGATGCAATTGAACGAGAAAATTTGTTTCCTTGTATATCTCGTCTTCAAGGTTTTACTGGAGGAAACATATACAATTGGATGTATTAAGTTGATAATGTAGCTAGGAGGGGAACCCTGTAGGATGATATGGGCATAGAACTTTGTTTGGTGGATAGAAATTCTGTCTACCACACCTTTTTGGGTCGACCGGCTCTCATTTTAGGAATTCCCTTACTCCATGGCGTTTGATCACAAAATTTTCCATGGATGAACGGTATGAGTAATCCTAGGTGACTAGAGTTTTAATAAAGAGTGCTACATCATGGAATTATGGAAAGTAATACGTAGAGAAAAAGGAAAGGGTATAGAGAAACTGTAAAAAAATCAAAATGCATAGTAATTACCATCCGTGCCTTGGCTCCAATATCGACAACTATGATGCTATGGATACTCGAAAAGAGTCGAAAGAGGAAGTCGACCCTATAAAGAATGTCAAAACTAGTTCTTAACTTATCCTGAGGATTAAGAAGGAAATAGTTGGGTTTTTCTTGGAGCAAACTTTGATGTATTCATATAGACTAGTTTCGACTTATGCGGGATTTCACCTAAAGTACGTGCCATGCATTGAATGTTGGACCAACGTTCATTTATGTGAATATAAAGAGATGCTGTATGGATCTGGAGAAATCTACCATGTTAAAGAAATAAGTAGACTTGTTGGCAAACAACTTTATCCGAGAAGCACACATACCTGAATGGGTAGCTAATCCTATGATGGTTTGGAAAGCTAATGGAAAGTGGCAGACACACATTGATTATTCAGATTAGAACAGAGCATGCCCGAAGGACTAATTTCTAATTTCGCGGATCAACTAACTCGTGGATGGAATGATCGAAAAAGAACTATTATCCATTATGAATGCGTATTCCAGGTACAATATTGTGATGCACATCCTAGATCATGAGTATATGAGTTTTATAATGGACTTAGGACTATATTATTATAAAGTGATACCGTTTAGTTTGAAGAACGCTAGATCTACTTACTAGCATTTGGTCAATAATAATTTCTCATAACAAATAGGATAGACGATGGAAGTCTATGTGGACGATATGCTAGTAAATCAAGGAGATTGACCGACCAAATAAGTGATCTATTAGAGATGTTAAATGTGCTTAGAAAGTACGAGATGAGATTAAATCCGTTGATGTGTTCTTTCAGAGTCACATCAATAAATTTTATAGGGTTCATTATGGAACCCTAGGGTTATTGATGCTACCCAGAGCAAATTGAAGCATTGAGACTGGTTACATCCCTAAGAATTTAAAATGAAATGTAAAGCTTGAATGAAAATTTTGCCTCCTTGAGTTGGTTCATCTCGAAGCAACTAGTAAGTGTATATCATTTTTTGAGCCCTCAAAAATGAAAGGGGTAAGAAAGAAATGGGGAAGTTAATATTGAAAAGTGAATGTGAAGCTGCCTTTCAATAACTATTGGAACATTTTGAAAACCACTAATTCTATCAAACCCGTTGGAAGGAGAAATTTTGTATATCTACTTGGTGACATCGATTCATGCAATGAGTTTAGCACCAATGCATGAAGAAGGGAAAATTCAAAGGTTGATCTATTATATATTAGTAAGTGGTTCACATACATGGAGAAATGATATCCTAAACTAGAAAAGTTATACTACTGTTTGCCGATAGCATTGAATAAGTTATGACCATGCTTCCAAGCCCATCTAGTAATAGAATTGATGGATCAACCTTTCAGAGAAGTTTTTCATCTCCCCGAGAGATTGGGATTATTGAAACGACATATTGAGATGAGTCAATACGAACTTACATATGATCCCCGAAACGTTATGCGTGGATAGCATGACAGATTTCATTATTGCGTTTACTATCCAGGATCACTAAACAGAAGAGGAGGTGGTCGAACTATTGATATGGAAGCCATATGTGGATGATGCATCCAACAACAAAATTTTTGAAGTTAGAGAAATCTCGGTGACCCCATAAGGTTGAAGTATATACTATGCTTTGAAACTTTAGTTCCATGCCAGGAACAATGAACTGGAATACGAGGCGTTAGTAGTGGGACTCAAGATAGTGAAGGGGTTCGGAGTGTGGAAAATACACATATTTAGTGACACCTAACTAGTGGTTTGCCAGGTTGAGAATGAGTTTTAGGCTAAGGGAGCATGATTAGCTCTTTACCTATCAAAGGTGTTGGAGCTACTAGATGAGAATGGGCACTACAGAAAGATCATGAATTCACTGGCCAAATCGGCTAGCTTTGAAGATGCACAATTGTTAGGAACATCCCAGTACAAGTGCTGAAAACTCCAAGAATTGATGAGATGGATATTGATTAAATCTTGGAGGGCGAAGAGAAGAAGCCATGGATGATACCATTCAAGGAATATTTAGAAAAGGAAACACTTCCAAAAAAGCGAAAGCGAGAAACAAAAACTCTTGTGTAAAGTACTGCCTTACATTATGCAAGATGGATTGGAGGGGTTTCTCAGCCTCCCTGCTAAAGTGTGTCAACAAGGACTAAGCGGAGAGAACCCTTTATGATGTTCATCAAGAATGCTGTGAAGATCACACCACGGGAATAATTAAGCAAAAAAAGGTACTTAACTATGGATATTTCTGACCAACTGTCAATCGAGATACAATGGAATTTCGAAGAAGTTCGACAAATGCCAGAGATTTGTGAAGATATGTAGAGCCCCAATCAACATGCTTGAGAAATTCTTTGCCAGTTTCGATTTGGGGAATTGACATTTTGGGAATGCTATTGGTGGTAGAAATGAAATATGTGATCGTTTCTTTAAACTATTTCATAAAATGGGTTATGGCAGAACCACACACCATGACCACTTTAACAAATGTGATTAATTTTTTCATTAACAGCATTTTATTTTAGTTCGGAGTGGTCTTGAAGATTAAAATGGATAATGGAAGTCAATTAGAAAGAGTAGAGTTGTGCCAATTTTGTGCCCGACATCACTTTTAGAAAAAAAATCGATGGTAGCGTGTCCATAGGGGAACGGGTCAGTGGATGCAGCGAATAAGATCATCAAATCCGTCATTCAGATGTTGTTGAAACTAGTGAAGGATTATTGGGTTGATATGTTACCACTGGCTTTATGGGATTATCAGACAATCCAAAAATCCACATATGTAAATAGTCTGTTCTTAGTGGCTTGCGAAACTAAGCAATGATACCAACTCAATTGGAAGTCCCTTTAGACCGACATATGCATTATAACCCAAAGGTGAACGAGGATTTTTCTAGCATCCCTCGACCTGGTGGAAGAAAAATGAGAAGAGGCGAATTTAAGGTAGTTGCTCACCAACAAGGAGTAGCATGGAAGTTCAACGCCAAGGTCTAGAATTGTACGTTCGAGATTGGAAACCTTGTTTTGAAATGGGTCTTCTACATATAGGGTAACTTGGTATGAATTGGGAAGGGCCCTATGTGATATCATAGAAGCTTAGAGATGCACTTTCAAGCTATCAACGATCGAAGTGGACCTGATTCTCTTGGTGTGGAATAGTGAGCATTTGCACTACTATTTCACTTGATTCTTCTTATTATTAGGCATTCTTTTCCATTTGGTCATTCTTTAGATTGGATTCAATGTAATAAAATGTCATTTGCTATTAGAAATTTGAATAAAGTTGTCTTTTTGAATCAACAAAAATGTATTCTTAACTGAAACTTCGTGTTACATGATCAGTAACACGGATAGACATCATGTTTTATAATCTAGATGTTTTGCCTAAAGATATGTATCGACGGACTCCACCGAACCATGGTTGGTTTTTGGAGTATGATCGGACTGTGGAAAGATTGGATAATTTTCCCCTACACTTCCAATCTTTGACTAATGCTTAGGGATAGGAGATGCCGAGGATTGATGCTCAGAGATAGGCATTAGTGAACACTAACAATCAAAGATAAGTGTCAGCGTATAACTATATTTATGAAGCTATATTATGAAAAGGTTATAGTGGTGCTCTTGTGGACACGAGAGGAAAATCATGTAAAAAACGTTAAATTCATTGCAATTTTATTTACAGCTAAACATGATAGGTTAACTGTCACTGACCAAACTAAGTAAAAGAATGGTGGCATATGTAGCGAAAGATTGCTTATTGGTACAAAGTTCCGAAAAAAAAACTTATTATAAGATCGACACACTGGTAGGTATAATATGAAGGTAGAACATTACTTCACTTATATACATACTTTTACAGCAATTATACACAGCTACGAAAAAAAAGTGTAAAAAGGTTAATAACATACATTAGACAAAAATAATTTCTATTATTTACTTAAAGTTTTGGTACAAAATTTGGGGTTGGACCCATACATCTCAACGGCCTATGTACGATGGAAGGAAAAACAAAAACAATATATAGGGAGCCAGAAAGCTATTTATTCTCATGACGGTGGCCATTGCCCTTCTTCTTTTTCTTAGGAGTGATGCCTTCTATAGAGGTGTCATCTTCAAGATGTAAGGGCTAATCATCGAATATATTATGCTTTTTGCACTTGGATGAGTTGGACCCTTAGTGGTGGTAGGATTAAAAGCCGGTAAGGATGAAACTATAAGCTTAGGAATTGGAATTGTGTTGGAAGGGGGAGAAGCATCATCAAGCTTTTCAAGCTTCACATTAACGAGTTGGGTCTTTTGAGTTGCAAGTGTACTAGCAATGAATGTATCAAAGTCGTAAGTACCGATAACTATGACATCCTTTTCCTCATCAAGATCACTAGTAGGCTCATCACCTCCTAAAAAGGCCCTAATCTTTGTAGTGTTGGGCCCAGCCTTTGATTCGGTAGAAGTTATAACAGTGATGGCCTCGGTAGTAATTGCGTAAGTTGATGGGCTCAGAAAAAGCATCAAAGAAGGTATTGGAACAAAGGCAGGCTGTCCTAAAACATTAAAAGCATGGTGATATAAGTTAATAATTTCTTTATGAGACATCTGAAATTTTTGGATAATCAAGAATTGATAGGGATACCATTAGCTAAGTACGGCTCTAAACCGCTAAAGAAATTTGCCCGAAAAGTTGAATCTCGAAAGAAATCTTCCTCTTTTCCAAGATTGGAGTCAGTACAAAGCCAAGAGGGGTAGAGACAACAACGGGTATGTATTCTACAGAAGTGGAGGATGCAAGTAATAAGGGAAGTGCAGATAGAGATACATTGGATGCCATAGAGCCTCTGTTAAGATAAGTGGAGCACGAAGTCCTTGAGATGATTCTTTACATGGGTTTTTAGCCGTCTCCTTTGCTGCCGGATCTGTTGGAACCTCGACGGTAGTCTACAAAGCCTCTTCCGCAATTGTTATAGCTTGCCCTCCTCCAGGCAGTCCAAGTCGTTGGAGTCAAAATTTTTAGCAATGAAAACAATGTCAACAAAGAGCAAACCCATTTTCTCTGCTCTTTCTTTCACCTCTTCTATTTTTCATAGATGTCCACCAAGTCCCAGGGGTGGTAGTCATCAATCCAATTTAAGCATTTAGTTCTAAAACCGCTGACATTGGACTTAAAAATGATGGATTCAGCCTCTGTAGTAGTGGACTCTTTATTAGTAGTAGCTTTGGCCAATTGAACCTGAAATTCTACATAGTCTTAAGTTCTCCACTATCGAACTAAAGCTCCGAGACTTTACTTGCGTAAGCTTTTTATTTTTCTGTATTGACTTTTAGTTAGTCTATTTTCGTGTTAGCAGTTGCAAGTTGGGGATGTGACTGGCAACATTGGCTTTTAATTGTTCAATTTCTTCTAGCAAGACATCGCTTCGATTATGAGCTTGCTCAACTTGCTATCCAAGGAGTTGAATCTTGGCTTTATGCGCTTGAATCTCTTCCTTGAGTTTTTCCTTCTCTTGGCTGAATGCCATTTACCTTTCCTACATTGCCTTCTTTGTTGAATCTATCTTACCGTTCAACATTTGAATGAATATATGATCGTCCCCTATAACCTTCTCCTTTTCTATTAAAAAGAGGCAATTCATAGAGTTAACCTCATTGAGAAGCTTGGAAACTTTGCTCAAACCATGGAATCGATCAAGTAGATCGATAAATGTTGTGCAAGCACCTTGTATCATGTCTACGAAAATGTCATCCAAATTGTAGGAGAATGTAATCCTGAAAAGTTAAGATCTAGGTATTTCAGCTGCATGGATGTTGAAAAGAAAGTAGAAGAAAGAGAGGCTGAGGAGGTTGTAAGAAGAATGAATCCCTTTCCAAGCCATTGTTGGTGGACAACGAATAACGTAGCCAAGTGAGTGAAAGACACTTGATAAAAGGGCCCTAGAGGTCTAAAAGCCTGCTTTTCCTTTTGGCTATAGGCAAGCAATGAGGAGAAAATATGACCAATGCTCGCAACGGAATTGCAAGAAGGATCAACATGGTGTTGGAGGACCATGCCTTGATGGGGATGACTTCTCTTGGAATAGGAGTCCTTAGAGTGATTTGACAAAGACTACTGCCTCGAATAGTAATAGCAGGAGTGGCGGGATAAACGTGGGCACTCATAGTACTCACAGTTATATTCTTGGCGCTCATAATCATTCTGGTGATCGGGGTCATCCATGTCACAACGAGTCACTGTGATCCACCCTAGAATGGTTCAAGTTATGGTATTGGTTTGATTTAGATAAGGGCTCATCCATAGTTGTCTTCTTAGTGAGGTCACCAAAATAGTCGGTTTGTTACATTGTACTAGGAATAATGAGAAGATAAGAGCTACTACCGAATAAAGAAGCAAGGAAATGAGTGTTATATGAGTGTGGTCCTAAGTGGTGTGAGTGCAGTGCAGTCCTAAGTTGAGATGAGGGAGCGGTTACGCCCTCAAAAGGAATAAGGTTGAAATAAACAAAGGTGTTTGTTTATTTCAAAGTAGTCGGAGTCATGTTTGCGAATTTGTTCAGGAAAAGAACCAATAGAGAGGCCGATTGTCTCATCAACATGATCGGTGGGTGTTGCTTCCTTGGTTTGGTTAAGGATTGGATCGGGAGTCGACTCAGGAGACCCTCTTCTTAAAGCTTGAACTAAGGAATAGAAATGGAGATGCCTTTCCTATCGATGTTTTCACTAATAGAATTGACCTCAAAATCTTCTTCATCTTCAATTTTCTTCCTCTCCCACTTTTATATATTCATCCCCTTCTTCCTCTATCTTCACTTCAATATCTTCTTCATCGACATCATCGATCATGCAGAAGTAGGTTACGAATTGGCTAGCACTTGCTTTAGCTTACATGAGAACATGTGCCCCAGCCTGTCGAGTGTCGAGTGGCGAGGAGAAGATTCTCCTACCATTGTATAAGAGACGATATTAATAGAGGCATGGGTTGTGAAGAAATTCGATTGTGTCATAATCGTCTCAGGAACGGCCTAATAGTGGAGACTATATGCCACAAGTCATCATTATCAACCCTTCGAGGAATAACTATAATAAAAAAAGTAAGAATATGTAATTTTGGTAAAGCGAATCCAAATAAGGTAAAGACTGGAATTAGTTATATGGAACCTACACCCGATAGCCAGTTTTCGATGAAGCCGGTGGGATAAGGATGAAAAATATTCTCCTTTTAAGTAGCTCTATTTAGTATGAAGATCAATGATAAACCTGCAATCCTAAAAATCCTCAAAGAAAGTTAATGAGGGATTGAGGGAGCGGTGTTTGAAGTTGTATAAGTAATTGATGTAAACCAGGAGTCGCCCCGTTTCCAAATGATGAGCATAATCATATACAGGCTCAGAAGCACTATAAGAGGTGGGGTATAACTGAGGTGGAGCATGCTTCTTAGATTGTAGGAAGTGGCTTAAGAAGGGGTTGAACAGAGGAATAAACCTCGAAAGACACATATACTAATTACAAGCAGTGTAGCTGACATTAGGGTTGTGAGCTCTTTTATGGGACAATGGAAGGCTGACTTCGACGCACGAAATGTCATGCCTGTCACATATGCATTTGAGTTCTATAGCATTCAGGTGGAGGAGAATCCAAAGAATTATCTAGGATCATAACCCCATTTGGAGAGACGCACAAAAGGATTTTATTATGTAGCTTCTCAATTATCATAAAAGAGCAACATAGGTCGCGATATGGTCAACAGGGTAAGTGCGAGATGACCTAGAAGCTACGATGGATGTTGAAGTCGGCATTGATTTGGAAGCCATCATAGGCATATTAGAAGCATATTGTTGTTGTTACGGTTATGGAAAGGAGTAGAGGGTGCCTGGAACCTAAAAATTGACTAGAAATCTTGGATGATGAGCATGGTTAGGTAATTTCAGTTTATTTCCAATACTTGTGTATATCTATCTTTAGCATCAAACGGACATTGACATATGCTGACCAGGGGCAGTGCGTGTCCTATGTGGTGCGTGTATCGTATGTCTTGTGCATGGAGTATAAAAGCAAGTTATGTAGAAAGATCGCTCGTTCTAGCAAAAGAGCTCTGGAACGCAACAGTACTATGTCGGATGCAACATTAATATATAAAATACGCTAGTGGTTTTGGATGAATCCAACATGAACCAAAAATCGGACACTTGATTAGGGAATCTGGAAAGATGGTGTAATCTTGGTAGAATGAATAAGTCTTAACAAACAAACACGAGCGATGATGAGGCTTATGTCCAGAGATAGATTATGCTCAAGTTCATTGAAATGTGACCACAGCTCCACATAGCTCGAAGCCAAATAAATAAATGGCTAAACCTAACTCCACACCAATCCATTAACCCATTTCTATTCCTTAACCAGTTCAATCCATATTCTATTACCTTGAATATAACCCGAGCTAGCAAAAATTGATCATTGTCGATCGAAAGAATGGATCAGTGGAAACCTGGGTAAAGCTTTGATCGACAACGATGTCGAGAGGGAAGGATAGCGATGATGGTACGTTATAGAGTTCAACATCAAAGAGAGACCTTTACCTTGGACCTTTGTTTGAGAGAATCTATGAAGGTTGGGGTAGAGACCGAGATCTAGAAGAAAACGTCTGTTGATGCCAAAAATGGGCATCAACACCCAATAGAATCCAGTAGAGATAAATGAAGAATGAAATTAAAAAAGAGCAAAAATCAAAAATGAACAAATAGATTTTTATAATGGTCGGCAATCTTGGCCTATGTCCACTTCATATTTTTATTGATCTTGTACTCGATTATGATTACAAGAATGTTTGGATCAGCTGGGATCCATTAGTACAAGTATGAAGAATAAAAATGGAAGAGCCTTGGCAGCAGAAAGAAAGATCCATTTTCTAATGACATGCCTGCTGTATTTATAAGGGAAGACGTGCATGGATCTTGTGAAATTTCAGCAGAAGAACCTCCAGGCCAAGACGACGCCACACAAGAATTTTGAGACCCATTCGGGCCCACAATAGGGGTCGGCCCTGACCCCTATTTTGGTTTCCAAATGGGGTGCGGTCCCTCTGGTGGGTCCCCCATGCTGTTAGCTACTTACCCTCCAAATTTCGTACCATTCCGACTTACCGTTTGTGAGATATCGCATTTTCCGTGAAGTTATGTTGCATGCATACTGATTTCAGCCGATCCCTCCAATCTCCTTTGATTGGACTTATGGATTTGGAGATATTGATTGTTTTCCCTTGGGTTGCACTTATTTGGCAGAAATATGCCAATCCCTTCTACAGGATCCCTTTTATACTGAACCCTTTTATATGATCCCTTCTATACCAATCCCTTTTATACTGAACCCTTTTATATGATCCCTTCTATACCAATCCCTTCTATACCAATCCCTTTCTTATGTGAAGTAATTTGCCCATAACTTGAGTATACAAACTCCAAACAACTTGAAATTTGAAATATAGCCTCGTGGGGCCTCCCTTGTCACTTTATATCGATCTCACCCAATTGAGACAAAAATTAAGAATATGTATCGATCCCCTAGGGAAAGGGATAAGCATTGATCCCCTGCCTAGGGGAGGCATTATTCCATACTTAGAATATTTTAGAGAGTCTATCTCTTGGTCTCGATTGATCGTCGCTTCATATCATTGCCTGCACTAGATTTCATGACATCACAATCATCGCTCCGGGCAATTGGCCTTGATGATAATCGAGTCTAACTTGTCCAATCAGTCTAAATATAGTCGGGCCAAAAGGCTGGATAACAACGCCCTAGCTAAGAAGGTCAAAAACAAGAATGGAGTCGATTGCGAAATGAAGGCGTTGGATTCAAAAATTAGCTAAGTGTTTTCTTTTATATTTGGGAAAAATATGGATTGGTACCGATCCATCGAAACTTTTTTAAGTTCGAAAATAAAGGAAAATTAATATATTTACCTAACCACGGAGTAAAACAACTACCAGATGATTCTCATTATTGAATAGAGTTTCTAGATAACAAACTACAGTATTTACATCTTCCAAGAAGATGTGACTCACTAATTGCATGAAAGCAAAGTATTTGAATTCTAAGTAAAATTAGGAAGTTACATGGGAACAATTTGACTAACAAAAGCATCTATGCATATCATGATTTGGTCAGTTGTCTCGATTCAAAGTAAGCTTTGTGTTTTTGGAGGTGTACTTTAAGGGGGAAATGTTATTTGGAACTTTTCCTAAGTGAGATTTCTTTGGGATTGGACTGCTTAATGACAAGGGAATGGATTCCAGACTTAAAGATAATCGAGTATGAAGTGTGAACATGGAAGAAGTGCAAAAATGTCCTAAGTTGAGAAATTAGTATCGGTCCATATATGGATGGGCACTGGTTTATTGATATGTCAATTTTGCCCTAACTCCAAGCCATAATGATGATATCAACGAACAAAGGAGAATAATAAATTTTGGCTAAGTATATGGATGATTGTCGATCCATAGATTTCCTCTAAAAATTCAACTTTCTCGGTGAAGATACGTAAAAACAAGCTTAGAAGCACGAAAGGAAGACTATACCAGGGAATGAAGAATATATACTTAAGAATATAGTAGAAAAAATAAAAGAATTGACTAAGGCCATGGATCGTACTGATCCATGGATGGATCAGTACTCGATCCATGGATGGATCAGTACCCGATCCATCAAGGTCATGAGATTTGGTCGATTCTTCCATGATTTCTATTTTATTGTGGTGGATCTGATTTATTGACGAATACAATTGCAATTCGATGAATCTAAGGCCCAAATATAGAATATTACAACTATAAATATTAGGCTATGTCTACTATAAAAGGGACATAGGAACTTTGGATCTTGGATCTTGGAATTTTGCTTCTTCATATCTACAGAATACTCTGCCATTTTTATTTCTGAGATTGAATATTAAATAAATCTTATAAAAATAGTTGATCTAGTGTGAATTAAGTAATGAAGAGTTTATATAGTGAATCAGGTTAATAAATTTCAGACAACATAATAGAATGTTTGGAGAATGTTTAGGAATGTTGACTTGCAAATATTTTAAACCTCATAACTCATTTTCATAGTTAAGATCAAATCATAGTATTATGCATTAGATCATATGAGCTGACAGCAGAGTAAAGGGAGAAACTAAAAAAGTCCTTTTATTAATTAGCATTGGATCATCATTTTTTGTTTACATAAATAATATCCTTGCACTAAATCATACTTAATGGTTAGTAATTTATATCCCTATAATTGTTAAGAGAAATAAACCAAGAAGATCAAAGGCAAGGAAGCAAGGACTAACATTGAAGTCTAAAACTTTAGGCGATAAGATAGCAATAAAGAAATGTCGATGTCCTCGTCACTGTCGAAGACTAGATAATCATGTCGAAGAGATAGCCCCACCCTCAACTATGATGTAGATGTCCGCTTAGACAACCGCACCTTATTGACTTTAGAAAGACATAAACAACGTCGCCAGTAATAGAAGAATCAATGACGTCGAACCTAGTGCATATCCTTTTCGCCATGCTCGAAGACATATGGCCATTAAGATGAATTGACATCTTCATCACTAAGGAAAATACAAAAGGACTTTTCTCAAAACCGCACTTTGGTATTTGAAGGACCTCGCATGTCGATGCGAAGTGATATTGATAGAGAAGGCCATCAATACCCTTGAAGCCATCAATGAATGTCGAAGTGGCCATAGCGTGCTTCATTGATGCCAGGCTCCATCAGCACCGTATATCTCAGTACTTCGAAGACACTACTTACCAACATCGTTCGTCTCTTCTTTGATGCACTTCAGTGGCATTAAGTGGAAGTTGCAATTTATCTGGATTGCCACTCAATTATGAACGAAGTTATCAATAACACTGAATGTTAATACTTTATTGTACCAATGCTAAGGGTCACCGAATTTGTTAACTTTGGCAACACGCAACATAAAGACGCTTCTTCATCATACTGCTAACGAAGATATAGCTCTTCATCAAGATCCGATGCCGCTTGTTATTAAGGTCAATCAGCAAAGAGACTATTGTCAAGCCTTGTCGAAGTCAACACTACCTAGGATATATAGCAAAGAGGTTAATGCCAGACGCGGTCGAAGTCAACCTCACCAAAGACGATAGATGTAGAGTGGTTCTTCGCCACCTCTACAAATACGGACTTAGGGTGCTATTTTGGGGATTGAATTCTTCTCTCCTCATTTCTTTCCTCCTTAAGCAGTGTAAACCCTAAATTGAATTGGGGATTTAGTCAATTGTAATAGTTGAACCTTGTACATATAAGGAATTGGAAATCAAACAATCGCATAACTTATTGACATATTCAAACTCGAAATTTGCATATTTAACTGAGCTTGAACTATGACTTGGATGTCGTCGAACATTTTGACCAAGGTCTCTTCGAGCATATTGACTTGGGTGATACCTTGTCTATAGCATATAACTTCATATTATTCATTACCTTCAAAGTGACAAAGTCTTGAACATAAATAATGATTACTTGCTTGAAACAATGCATGCATCAGCCTACAACTTCAATTAACCTCGAAGAGAACAACCTTAGCTAGCTTCAAAGAGGCTAACCTTTGATTAACCCATCTTTTACATGTTTTGGATGTTGATGAATTTATTCATTAATATTTTGGCGCTAGAAGAAGGGCTCAAACCTTCGATCCTTTATATCTTTCTCGATAAACTAATTGCATGAAAACTCTTTTTTTTTAGAAATATGGTGAGAGCTAGGGAAAATAATAACATCTCGAACTTCAACTTAGAGAATACGAAGATCGGTCAACCTTCAAATTTAATAAGACTTACAAGTAACGAGACCAAAATCTAGGATTTTATACAACAAATAATGGTAATGCGAGGCATCTTGAAGGGGCTCCATCTCAAGAATCTTCAAGGGCGATGAAGCTTATGGAAGGGGAAGACAAAGCGCAATCCCCAAGTAAAATTCAAGATGAAAAAACAAAATGAAAACCAAGAAATTCAAGCCAAAAATTCCCTTGAGCAATTGAATAGTTCAACCCAAAGAGATAATAGAGATTACTACGATGATGAAACCTATCAAAAGGACATTCTCAACCAAACAACAAAGAATGTGCTTAAGAGGGAAAGAACCATTAACTTGGAGAAAAATAATAACCTTTGAAAGACTCCTTTTTAAGAAGAAATAATGGCTATTAGAATTCCATCTCTTATTGAGATTCCTCCACTAAAGTATGATGGAAAAAACTGATCTAGATGATCACCTTGTAGCTTTCAGAAGCCGAATGGATTTGTATAACGCTTCAAGGGCAATTCATTGTAAGCTCTTTCTAGTAACTTTGCATGAAGCAACTATCAAATGGTATAAGAATTACCAAGGAAAACCCATCTATTCTTAGGAACAATTTTCTTATGAATTCATGACACAGTTTTACATATACAATGACCCAACCATGGATTCTAGCATATTAGTAAATATTAAGCAAAGGCCAGAGTAACTACTTGGTGAATAGCTAAAGAGATTCAATGTAGAAACATTAAAAATAGAAGGTGTAACTAACAGAGAAAAGCTCATGGCAGTTCGTTCAAGATTAATTGAGCAAACTCTTTTTTGGGAAGAACTTTATATTCATGGATGTAAAAATCTATGACACTTCTATTTCCAAGTCGAAAATTTTATTCAAATAGAAGAAATGCACCCTGCCACAAAGATATATCAACTAAACCAAGAAGAGGGAAGGTTTGACTTCGAACATCCTAGTAAGATTCAAAAGGGAATAAGAGTAGAAGAAAGAGTCAGAGGGAGATTTTCAAATCCAATTATGTGAATTTAAACAAACCCCTTTCCTACATTTTCATTGTGACAAAGGGCGATGAGAATTTCTCCACTTTTTACAAAATTTTGAGCCATCCTGAGCCAAATAGAGGAAAAGATTATTACGATTATCATAAATTAAATGGGCATAAAACTAACAAATATCACACACTGGAAGGAATAATTCAGAATATGATCAAGTTAGGGTTTAAAAATGGGTTCATTTGAGAAGTTTGAAAGATTTTCCAATTTGTAGAGGATAACCTAAATCTCTGAAAACTTAACTCTTTCTACAAGAAAAAAACAGCTCTGTTACTTCAAATTCAGACTCCGATCAAACTATGAAGTCCTACGGCAATTACTCATTATGGATTATTTTTACTCGCAAAAATTTCTAATTTGATTTTTACTTGAAATCAATCATGTATTAACATGAAATTCGAGTGTTTTAACAGGTTAAAGAAAAACCAATCCACTTCATTTGGAAAGTTCAAAATTTCCTTACCAAACCACAACAAATTTCTAGCCATTTCTGAAGGACTATAGATCAGATATCCAGTATAAAGTGGCTCTCTATCCCAGAAGCTTGGATCAATCAACTTTCCAACATAAGCCAGTTTCTAGAGGAAGGTAAATATCTAAAATCTTCTTAAAAGAAGGGATTCTTAAGAAAAGCATGCTCTTATCCGTAAAAATCAATTACTTCATGAATCATAATCTTTTAGACTTACAAACCAGACATTCCTTTTTGCTAAGCAAAACTTGAAAGGTGAAATTATACATACATATATATATATATATATATAATCTAAAGGTGGAAGTAAATACACTAACCTTATTTTAACCAAGCCATTTTATTGCGAAAAAGAGGAGTTATAAAATCCATCTTGAAGGAAATTATTTTCAAAAATCAAGAAAGGTTATTTCTACTTACCCTACTGGTTAGGGGAGTTGAATATGCACTTATTTCAAAGAAAAGATTTATACAATCCTCTAAAATTTACATAGCATTAGTAAATGCGTAAAAATGATTTCGGCAAAGTAAGCCCAAATGAAAAGCATTTTCAAAGCTTTCTAAAATTATTGTAAGGAAAGACTTATACCAATTTCCTTAAGAAAAGTTTTTAGAACTATCCAGATTTATTAACAAAAACTCTAATTAGAGGAGCTTATTCTCGATTAAAAAACTATTGGTTTATGAATCATGACCACTCAGCCCCTTACTTGAGATTCGTGTTTCTATTATAAGAATGATTTGAAAACCCATTATTAAAGAGTTTAAGTGTCCAAAATCTTTTTGTAAAGTAATTCCTCGATTCATCAAAGAAATCCTTTTACGGAAATTCTTTCTTCCAAGAAAAAATTCAAGACAAGCAAAACTGATGTTTATTCAAAAGGGTTTTCACAAGCATTGCAACTGTCCAAAAGTTATTTTTGAAATCAAATTTTTCAAAAGGAAAACTTTTTTTGAGCTTCGATGTCCACTCTGGAGCACCAATAAGCCTCCAATGTCTACTTCGGAGCACCAATGAGCCTCCGATGTCCACTCCAGAGCTCCAAAAGGCCTCCTCCAAGAGCACCTCCTATAGGGAGGGAAAAAGAATTTGGCCAGTCTGAAGCACCTCCTAGAGGGAGGAGGGTCCAGTGCCGACCAAAGCCTCCGATAAATTCCTGGAGCGCTTTAACAAAAAGGACAAAGATGTCCACAGCCATGATCAAGGAAAAGCCAAAAGATTGGCACATACAGGAAAGGATAAAGAAATCCATAGCCCAAAAAAGGGCACAGACATGGAATATGGACGAAGATTTTCCTCAACTCGGAGCAATGTCAAAGCCAAAAAAGAGGCATGAATAAGAAAAATGGATGAAGATGTCCGCAACCTAAAGAAAAGTCAAAACCAAAGAAGATGCAAAAGGAAAAAAAATTTGATATGTCCAAAACCTGAAAGGAAACGGAAATAGAAGATACGAAGGAATCTGAAAACTAATGAAGAAATAAAGGGAGTTAAGCAAAGAGGCAAATCCTGACTAGTAGAATAAGAATAGCTTCATTCAAAGGATAGATCAAAATAAACTTCTGCTAGATTTATTTTGCCCTAGAAATAAGAAAACCTTTAAAGGAGGGTCTATATATAATGACTACAATGAACTAATTGGGCCCGCTGAACAACAAATAGCTGAACAGAACTACCTGCTAAACAGCTAAATAATCGAACAGAACTACTTGTTTAACGGTTAAAAAGCTAAACGACTGAGCGGAGCTACTTGCTGAATAGTTGAATGAAACTACTTGTTAAATTGTTGAATGGTTGAACGGAACTACTTGGCACCAATATAATAATAGTAATGACAATAATAAGTAACAAACACCTTAGTAACTATATATCTTCTAATAAGAAGCATTTCTTTAGGCAATGAGAATCTCCGTCATTATTCAAAGTATTAAACCACGGTAAAGCGTACGATGTAGCGTTCAAGTAAGGCAACAAAGTTAATGTCAGGTGAAATTGCAATTTTCTATTACTAGATGATTTTCTGATAGTTTTTTAAATTTCCTATTATCAAATCAAATTCTGACAAGCTTTTAGTTGAGTTTATTATGATTGAATTTCTGATCTCTCGATGATTTGATTTATGGATTTCTTAATGGTTTCCTTAGTAATTATTAGATTTCCTATTGAGTTTCTGGTTTTCTTATGGAATTCAAATTTCCTTATTATTATTGGGTTAGATTTCTGGCCCTCTATTATTACCAAACAGAGATCTTTGGTATTCTATTATTATTGCCAGATATGGATTTCCAGTCTTCTATTATATCGCAAGATATGGATTTCTGGTCTTCTTTCATCACTTTTCGGACAGTTTTCTGGTCATCTTATTATCAGATGGAATTCTGGATTTCTTATTACAAAGTATTTTTCTGGATTTCTTATTATCGGAGAATATTATGGATTCCTTATAGCCAGAAGATGGAACCTTAGATTTCTTATCATCAGATGACATACTGTTACCCGGCACCTTGGCCTGGCTACAAGATGATAGTTGCAGAGGTGATAGTTAGCGCTAGACAAGATTCTGGCCAAGGAAAGGTTGGAGGTATAAAGGGTTTGGTGCATTCGATATGTTATGGCATTTCTGTATGGCTCGGTCAAAGTGGAGGGAGCACAAGGCTCAGCCAAAGTGGTGTGACGCATGGCTCGGTATAGGTGGTTAGCAGATGTCGCTCGGTCTGCATTGTTCAACATGCTTCATTAGGTCGAGGTGGCTCGGCATTTTGTGGGTCGGCGTCGGAGAGTTATGTTCATTGTGGTTCAGCCAGTATAGAGAGACAAAGCAGTTCGGTCTGGAAGGTCCAGCAAATGTCGTTCGGCCTAGACGTGTTAGCAGGCATCATTCGGTCGTGATTGGGAAGCTATTGTCGTTCAGTCAGGGGTGGTTCGGCATGAGTATTCGGTGTATCTGGTTCGGTGCAAGGTGAAGGAGTTAGCCAATTCTTGGAAGCCAACATTGAGGTGAGGAGGTCGGCATTACTTTGCTCCGAGATCCATTACGAGTTGCTCTAAGTCCTTTGAAGGCTTACTTCGGGTCATTTGCTAAATGACCACTGATCAGCCACGATGGTTCGGCATTTCTCGATCGGCCGAGAGTCATTCGGCACGCTTGGCCTGGCCAGCCTAAGATTACCATATTTGGGCCGAGTCATCTTGGTTATGGCCCACGTTGGTGAATCAGCCTATTTTCGTCTATAAATAGAGGGGCAGGGGTGCAGTGAAAAGGGACCTTTTTTCGAGAACTCCGGGGATACTCTGCCATTTTTGGTGCTCGCTTCTTTCAATTCAAACTTGTATACGAGTTGTTTGTTTACAGATTGTATCTATATTCAAGTTTTTGAGAAAAGCAATAAAGATTACATTAATAGTGGACGTAGGCAGTTACGTCGGACCATTATAATTCTGGTGTTCTTGTTTTTGTAGTTAGTTTAGCATATTTTCCTCTATTTTAATTTACCATCTTCATTAATCTCTCTACATAAATCTTTTCTTGGGTGTTAGTGACCAATTCTGGTGCTAACATTTTGGTGCTTTCACTGAGAGCTTGCATTCTCAGGCTATTAGGATCTACTTTGTTGCTACCGGATTGAAGAAATCCCCCGAAGGAGATCCAGATTCACTCTCAAGAGTCCGTAGACACTACTCAGAGTTCACATAGATAACTCTAAGATGGGAAGACCACGTACTAGATCATCCTCCCACAACGCGGATGTCAACGAGACCACCAGCGTCCAACAAGTGGGACGTAGGAATCAACAAGCTAATCTAGGTGTAGGGACTGCCACCGTCCTAAACCAAGCAGAAGTTGTCACCAGGATAGAGTTCAACGAGTTGATGAGAGAACTTGTGGAAAGCAGGAGACAACTTAAGGACCAAATTCAAGCTAACGCCAACCTCATGACCCAAATTGCTCGGCAACAGCATCAGAATGCTGGAGGAAGCCACGTTTCCTACTCATCATCTGATAGCTCCGCTTCGTCGGATGAGCATCACATGCATAGACGCCGTAGGATTGAAGCAGCACAAACAGCTGTAGTGGAACAATCCAACAGAACTGGTCCAGGCACTCTACCTGGAACCGCGGCCCCTCACTTGCTCCAGGAAAATCGCACTCAAACTGGAGTGGGAAACTTAAGATCTGGAGCACAGGTGGAATCTGGTGCACCACCATGCCAGGGTTGTAGCGAAGCGGGTCCCTAGGACATGCATTTGGGAGATCACTTACCAAGGAGCAACGGTCGGAACGGTCACGCAGGACGGAGTCCAACCTACCACCTTCCATTCAGATCCCGGATTTATCAGCTATGGTCAGACAGCTGATGAGAGAAAATCAAGGCTTATCTAACGACGATTGGGGTACATCTAGGAGACATACTCCGTTCACAGATGTTATCCTACAAGTTGAGTACCCCCGGAAGTTCAGCATGCCGACTATTCCAACCTATGAGGAGAAGACTGATCCCTGACAGCATGTAATGAGATACGAGTGGATGATGGATTCAGCTAGGGAAAATGATGAGACTAAATGTCCCAATAACCTTATCCGGAATCGCCACTATGTTGTTCACCAGACTTCCTCCGCGATCGATCTCCAGGTTTGATGAGTTAGCGGCGAAATTTGTGGAACAGTTCAGAATTCATACCACTCACCCAAAGGACATGATGTCTTTATCCAGTGTGATCCAGGCTCTAGGGGAGTCTTTAAAAGAGTATTTGCAGAGATTTCACGTTGCTCTACCGAAGTTAGCAACCCGAATGACCACGCTATTCTCATGGCCGTGATGCGAGGAGTAGATCCGGACTCGCAGATTGGTGATTGGCTGGCAGGAAAACCTCCGGCTACCTTGGAGCGTTTTTATTCAAAGGCACACCAATTCATGAGAAGGGAGGAAGCTAGGTGGACGAGGCATGGCAGTGCGCCAGGGCCTAGCAAGGAGACGGTGCAAAGCAATATTGTGGTAAAGCAATCTGGCGACAATTCTAGAAAGGTCCAGGTTAATGTTCAAAACAAGCCCGAGCAGTCTAACGGATCCGGAGGAGGAAGTTCCGGTAAGAAGAGGGAGGCAGGAAAGTGGAAACCAAGGATCCCGACATACAACGAATACACTCCTCTGAACGCATCTCTGGAGAATATTTATTTGTCAACTTGTAATACATTCCAATATCGAAAGCTGGGCCCAAAGGAATCCATCGAGGAACAAAAATAGACCGGGAAGTACTACCGATTCCATGAGACCTACGAGCACAACACTGAGGAATGTAGACACCTCCATGATACTATAGAAAAACTGATTCGGCAAAAGAAGTTACAGCAATTTGTTAAGAATCCGCAGGAAGGCAGACAGGGGACATCCGGCCCAAATCGCGGGCAGTCTCCACATCGACCTGCGGAACCCGCTCGGACCGTAGGTAAATTGATCATAAACACGATAGTTGGTGGGCCCCACTCGGCAGACAAGAATTTCCAAGAAATGGAGCATTATGCTAGTTCCCTAAAGCATGCAGATTTTGAATGTTGTTCAAACACAGAAGATGGGACTCCAGCAAAATAGCAGCGAATGATGACGTATGATATAGTGTTCAGGAGCAGAGATGCCGATAAGGTGGAGGCACCTACCATAGACCCGATGGTCATCTCGGCAACGATTGGGCCGGCGTTTGTGTGAAGGATACTGATTGATTATGGGAGTTCTGTGAACATTATTTTCAAAAAGGCGTACGACCAAATGAAGATGGAGGCAAAGGATTTGAAGCCATCTAACGCTCGCATTCACGGTTTTAATGGTGCAGCAACCGATGCGATAGGTTTTGTTGAATTACCGGTTGAGTTAGGAGAAGGTGAACGTAGGAGGGTATGGATCCTACCGTTCATTGTTTTGGATGTTGATTCCCCGTATAATGTTTTTCTGGGCCGACCGGCCCTGGCGGAGTTTAGGGCAGCTTTGTCCCCGTGGTGTTTGACTTTGAAATTTCCGACCGATAGAGGAGTTGGTGTAGTACATGACGATCAAGCGACTGGTCGTGCATGTTATGTGGCTAAGTTGAGAGAGGCCCAGCAAAGAGAGAAGGGAAAGGTTTTGGACAATTCTGTCCACATCCAGGTAGCACAAAATTGACAAGTAGTGCCCGAGCCTTGGCTCGGGCAGCAGGGTCGGATCTACAGAGACATAGATCCGAGAGACGATGATGAAGAACCTAAGGAGTCTAAAGCTGCACCAATTGAGCTGACGGTTGACATTTCAGTCAGCTATGATGACCCGCCACGGATGCTTAAGATTGGATCACAACTCGCTCCCTCGATGACTGAGGATCTAACTGATTTCCTCCGAGCGAACCTGGATGTTTTCGCTTAGACCCATTCTGATATATGCGGGATTTCTCCCGCCATCGCAAGTCATATGTTGAACATTGGCCTAAAATATGTACCAGTAAAATAGAAAAGGAGAGGTATGGACCCAGAGAGGTCTGCTGCTCTCAGAGAGGAGGTGGACAAACTCAAAGCCAATGGGTTCGTCCGCGACGCCCTCTACCCCGAATGGGTTTCTAACCCCGTACTAGTGAGAAAAGCGAATGGGAAATGGAGGACTTGTGTTGATTACTCAAACCTGAACAAGGCATGCCCTAAGGATAGTTTCCTTTTACCCAGAATTGACCAGCTGGTTGACTCAACAGTAGGACACAAATTATTGTCATTCATGGATGCATATTCGGGATACAATCAAATCCTGATGCACATCCCAGATCAGGAACATACTAGTTTTGTCACGGACGTCGGACTGTATTATTATGTGGTGATGCCTTTTGGGTTAAAGAAAGCCGAAGCGACTTATCAGCGCTTGGTAAATCGAATGTTTAAAGACCAAATTGGTAGAACAATGGAAGTCTATATGGATGACATGCTCGTGAAGTCACGACAGTCAAACGACCACATTCGAGACTTGGCGGAGATGTTTGATATACTTAGATACTACAGAATGAAAATCAATCCACTGAAGTGTTCGTTTGGTGTAGCGTCGGAAATGTTTTTGGGTTTTATTGTCAATGCACGTGGAATCGAGGGTAACCCAGAAAAGATTCAGGCTATCTGAGACATACAAGCACCCAAAACTATAAAGCAAGTGCAAAGCCTGAATGGAAAAGTCGCCACGCTGAGTCGATTCATATCCAGAGCAATTGACAAATGCATTCCTTTTTTCGATGTGATAAGGAAAGGGAAGAGGAATTTTGAATGGATGTCGGTCTATGAAGATGCGTTCTGAGTTCTGGTGAGACACTTGGAGAGTCCCCCAGTTCTGTCAAAGCCTATAGACCATGAAGAGTTATATGCTTACTTGGCCATGCCTCAACATGCTATCAGTACGGCATTGGTTCGTGGGGAGGACCGAATTCAAAGGCCAATGTATTATGTCAGTAAACGCTTAACGAGGGTAGAAAGGAATTATCCTAAGATTGAAAAGCTAGCCTATTGCTTGGTAATTGCATCACGCAAGCTCCGTTCGTATTTTCAGACACACCCGATCAATGTCTATACTGACCAACCTTTGCGACAGGTGCTCCAATGACTAGAAACCTCTGGAAGGTTACTCAAGTGGAACATTGAATTAAGTCAATTCGATATCACTTACCTGCCACGGAGGGCTATCCAAGGGCAAGCGCTAGCAGACTTCATTGCAGAATTCACCATATCAGACGAGCCAAGTGGTGTTGATGTCATTCCACCCATTCGATGGAAACTATACACCGATGGGGCATCCAACGACCGTTGTTCTGGGGTTGGTGTTATTCTAGTAACTCTCGAAAACCGATAAATTTGTTATGCTTTGAAGCTCGATTTCCCAGCTACAAATAACAAAGCCGAATATGAAGCACTGATTGCTGGCTTAAAACTTACCAGGGAACTCGAAGTGAAGTCGGTTGATATCTTTTGTGACTCACAATTGGTGGTGTATCAAGTACGAGGAGACTACCAAGCAAAGGGGCAGAGACTTGCCCCATACCTTGCTCGGGTTCAAAAACTGTTAGCGGATCTTGAATATTACGATATTTCACATATCCCGCGTGAACAAAATGGAGAAGCCGATTCATTGGCATAATTCGCAAGTACTGGTGATGAATAGTAGATGGGTTTGGTTCCCGTCGAAATCTTACATGCCCCGAGTATAAACGAGATGGAAGTAGATTCTGTGTTAGAAATAGAAATTGAGAGGGAGTCGTGGATAACCCCGTTCAAGCAATACCTGCTACATGAGACTTTGCCCGAGAGAAAGAACGAAAGACGACAAATCATTTGCAAGGCTTCGCGGTATATAATGCAGAATGGAATAATGTATCAGAAAGGATTTTCGGTTCCTTTACTTCGGTGCATTGCCCACGATGAGATAAAGCGGGTCTTGAAAGAAGTTCGTGAAGGAGAATGTAGCGACCATACTGGAGGGCAGACGCTAGCCAAGAAAATCCTCCGCTATGGATACTATTGGCCAACTGTGAATCGAGACGCTGCGGACTATGTAAGAAGATTGACAAATGTCAAAAGTATGCGAAGATCCCGAGAGCCCCGCCGACGGAACTCTCGCAAATGATTAGTCCCTGGCCATTTGCAAAATGGGGGATAGATATAATCGGCTCCTTGCCGATCTCCAAAGGTGGTGCAAAATATGCAATTGTTGCGGTCGACTACTTTACCAAGTGGGCGGAAGCAGAGCCATTAGCTACGATCACCACCAAAAAGGTCATTAATTTCGTTGTGCAAAACATCATATGCCGTTTTGGCCTCCTACGAACTATCATTACCGACAACGGAACTCAATTAGAGAGTAGGGAGTTCAAAGAATTTTGCCAAAAATATTGCATTGAGAAAAGGTTTACAGCAGTCGCTCACCCTAAAGCCAACGGACAAGTTGAAGCCGTAAATAAACTAATCAAATCCATATTGAAAAAGCATTTGGAGAAGGCCAGAGGCAAGTGGGTGGATGAGCTTCTGACAGCGCTCTGGGCTTACAGAACCACCCACAAGTCCGCAACTGGTCATACTCCACTTACTTTAGCATACGACACTAAAGCTGTTATACCCGTGGAACTTGAAGTTCCCTCTCACCGGGTGACTCATTATGATCCTAGGACGAATCAGGATCTCTTACTGGAATCGTTGGACTTTGTCGATGAAAAATGTGAAGAGGCAGATTTAAGGGCGGCTGCATATAGGCACCGAGTCGCTCGATATTATAACGGAAAAGTTCGACCAAGAATCTTTGATGTGGGTGATCTCGTTTTGAAGCGAGTTTTTCCGGTCCCATCATAGATGAATCCCACATGGGAAGGTCCATATGTCATCGAACAGAAGCTTGGAGAAGGAACCTTCAAGCTAGCAACCGTCGATGGCATGACACTTCCCAGAGCATGGAATAGCGAGCATTTGCGTCGTTATTACACTTAGCCTATTTCTTTTGCACTTTAGTAGCAATTGTTTCCAGTATATGTTTCTTTTGTTGTTCTTTGTTTTCGGCATATAATAAGACAACTCAGTTTGTTCCTATTTGTTATGATCAATAAAGGCATGAAGTCGTTTTTCTATGGACTGTTGATGTTCCATGTATTATAATTCCATGGCAAAAAATTAAATTACATTATTCTGTCTGACATATGAACGCACACACAAAATTAAAAGTTAATCGATAAAATATAATTCTCTAAGTCCCCAGAGCGCGGACTAGAGTACTCTGAGTCCCCGGAGTGCGGACTAGAGTATGAATGATTCAAAAATCTCTAAGTCCACGGAGCGCGGACTAGAGTACTCTGAGTCTGCGGAGTGCGGACTAGAGTATAAACGATTCAAAAATCTCTAAGTCCCCGGAGCGCGGACTAGAGTACTCTAAGTCCTCGGAGTGCGGACTAGAGTATAAACGATTCAAAAATCTATAAGTCCCTGGAGCACGGACTAGAGTACTCTGAGTCCCCAGAGTGGGGATTAGAGTATAAACGATTCAAAAATCTCTAAGTCCCCAGAGTGCAGACTAGAGTATAAATGATTCAAAAATCTCTAAGTCCCCAGAGCACGGACTAGAGTACATTGAGTCCCCAGAGCGCGGACTAAGGTATAAACGATTCAAAAATCTCTAAGTCCCCAGAGCGCGGACTAGAGTACTCTGAGTCCCCGAAGTGCGGACTAGAGTATAAACGATTCAAAAATCTCTAAGTCCCCAGATCGTGGATTAGAGTACTCTGAGTCCCCGGAGTGCGGACTAGAGTATAAAAGACTTAAAAATCTCTAAGTCCCCAGAGCGCGGACTAGAGTACTCTGAGTCCCTGGAGTGCGGACTAGACTATAAACGATTCAAAAATCTCTAAGTTCCCGGAGCGCGGATTAGAATACTCTGAGTCTTCGGAGTGCGGACTAGAGTATAAACAACTTAAAAATCTCTAAGTCCTCGAAGCACAGACTAGAGTACTCTGAGTCCCCGGAGTGCAGACTAGCATACAAACGATTCATAAAATCTCTAAGTCCCCGAAGCGCGGACTGAAGTATGAGCTGAATAGCGAAAATCATCAAAAACAAAGAAACAAAATTTTATTTATTTACTAACCGAAGATTCTGTTCCATTACAACTTCTCCTAAACTCGAAGCAAAAAGTCTATTCACAACGACTATAAAAATAAATAGAAACAACTATATGACTTAAGCGGAGCGATGTATGGCGAGAAGATAATTACTTCCTTGACTTCTTCTCGTTCTTCGGTTTTTCCAAAGGCTCCTCAGCCAAGCGCTTCTTCTTGGACCCTCTAATTCCTAGTGAGGCGGTATCCGGGGCAGGAGGAGGGACATCCAGAGGTGTGTTCCCCCCGGGGAGGATTATCTTTAAGGGCCTATTTAAAGGATTATCGAATTCCATCACCTGAGGCTCAATCTTAATTTCGACTTTCCTTTTCTCCTCCTATGTGATTCGTTCCCCCATGCTAAGTTTTGAAGTAGTTTCAAAAGAGCCCGTGATTTCAACCTCGCCATGTTCGTCCGCAGGCGAGGGATCCTCGGTCTTGTCCTCATCGAGCACTCCAATTACGTCGGGTCCGGGAGTATCCCCAGTGTGAAGCTCTTCCACTATTTTTTCTTCCTTCTCTGTGGCGACATCGCTCCTTGGAGTTGGTTCAGGATCAGAATGACCTACATGGAGTAAAAAAGGATAAGTGTTAGAATACATCTATTGTTCGTCAAAAGCGACAGTCCTTTCAACCCCGGAAAGAAAAATTGCATACCGGTTTCCGGTTGACTCTCAGCTGTTTTAGGAATCTCACCCTCTGGAATAGGGGAAAGAACGTAAACATCAAGCCCGGTTTCTCTAGGTCATAGCCGACATGTTGCTCGAAAGGATTGAATGATGAGCAACCAGCCGGTTGGGCGATAGGAGGAACTGGGGACTCAATCCCGGATGGGCCAACAGCGTCATTCTTCCCTTTCGATGAGGAGGAATCCTTTCCGTAGAGGGCTTTGGCCGTGGATAAGTCGGAAGGCTCGTTTGCTTGAAGCACTTCATTCACAAGAGAATCATCATCAATCTCTTTGGTGCCCAGCTCCACTCTCTTAATTTTTATTAGAGTATCCCATGCTTCGACTAACGATTCGAGGTAACCCTCGCCCAGAAATGATAGATCTCGATGCATGAGAACTCGAGCGTTGTATCCAGCAATAAGCGGATCGAATAAGCATTTAATTTCTTCTCTCCCGGCTTCAGCAGTTGCCTAAAGGTGAGAATCAATTTCTGTCAATGCCATTCTTTTGCCCTCTTTGTGGGCTGCATCCTTTTACGCTTCGGCTTTAGAAAGTTCCTCGTCGAGCTTCGTTTTTAAGAGCCGTGTTGTGACGATTTCCTCGCAATATCGTTGCGACTCTTCCTGTGCAGCGATTTTCTCTTCTTTTTCTTTAAGCAGCAGCTCCTCCAGTTATTTTACTCATCGAGCAAGGACATCCTTTTCTTTCTGAATGGAGTCTTTTTCTAAGGCTAGAGCACCGCTACGTTGAACTGCCTCATCAATTTCCTCATTGTGAGTGGCTTCCAGACGGTTGACTACCTCAGCTGTATCTTTGGCGTTTTGCTGAGCGGCCTAAAGTTTAGATTTGTATGAGGAAATCTCTTCGTCCTGGACTTTAATATTATCTTTATCATGAATGGCTTCAAGTTTCAGGCGATCGATTTCATGCTGACGTTCCACAGAAACTTCTAAAAATTTTCTGCCAAATAAACAAACGCATCGTGTTGGTCATAGACATCGTTATTGCAGGCGATGGCGCTTTGTTTGACATGCCCTGGAATTGGGTGAATCGCAGGAAGAAATTTTAGTCCGTCGAAGCATATCTTCGGAAATGTGGCTTTAAGCTCGGCTAATCTATCGGCGATCGACAGATCATGTGCAGGAGTTGGAGGAGTATGCCTGGCCGGAGCCACAGACTTTTTATGAGGCTCACGAGATTGCTTTGTGCTGGACGAGCCAGAGTGTTGGTCGCGGGGAGCTTCAGATTGAGATCCCTTCTGAGCGGATTTTTCCTTATTGTGCTCCGAGTGAGGGGGAGGGTCGTTGGAGTATGAAGAACGGATGTATGTTTTTCTTCACGAAGACGACGAGTCTCTGGGACGGTAGTCCCTATCGCCGCTATCATCTCTTTCTCGACATCTACCTGATCCCGAATCCCGACTGGAGTGGTGGAAGATAGAGGATCCGCGAAGGAGGTCAAATCTGTGAGTGCACCCCATATCGCCTGCACAGAAATCAAGTGAGGGCGAGTTAGTGAGAATAATATGATGGCTAAAATTTAAGTGTAGGGTGAAGTGTTAGTGTTCGTGTGTGTCCTAGTGTTCCCCCCCGACGGACCAGTTTCTTTTGCTTTACTTATTGGAGTTTTTTCTCCCTGATGATGAATTTGATCGCCTCCATCGCCTCTCACGGGCGAATTAAGTCCCATATCCCCTAGGTTGTTGATACCGTAATTTAGTAGGTCATCAGGGATGGTCGGGTCTGAAAGACCTTTCAATGAACCCTCTAGATGTTGGGGAGACGACTTTTTCTCAACCGGAGTGATTGTAACTTTAGAAGTTCTGCCTACTATTTCTTTTTCAATTTATAGGCTAAGCTTTTTTGCCTCTTCGAAGGGGGAAGTGATTTGGCGATGCCAGGCATGTTCGTTATTGGTGCAATATCGAAGCCTAAGTTCTCATCGGTCGTTTTTGGCACCTCGGCCTCCTTTATTTCACCTTCCTCAGATATATCGGGGGTTCCTCCTGTAGAGGGCATCGAAG
Source organism: Allium fistulosum (assembly GCA_030737815.1). Classification (NCBI taxonomy): domain Eukaryota; kingdom Viridiplantae; phylum Streptophyta; class Magnoliopsida; order Asparagales; family Amaryllidaceae; genus Allium; species Allium fistulosum. The sequence goes on from CM060906.1 coordinate 777,494,088, forward strand.
GCCAAGCTTTCCATTTGCCTTTTTCCGTGGCAGGTCCGGTTGTAGTGGCGCCAGTTGGGAGACTAGTTCGACGATCTTCCACCAACAATCCAAACTTTGAAAGCGATTCATTGGAAATAACGGACTTGATCTCCCAGTCTTCCACGGGAATAGCTCGGATGGCCTCGACAACCTCAGAATACCCAGTACCTTCGAGACGTGGGCCGATACCTGTAAAAGTCGAAAAAAGTTTAGAAAGAATGCACTTCATGCCATAGGAAAATATTGGTCCGGAAATGGAACTTACTCCCTTCCAGCCATCTTCTCGCAAAGCCAGGGGGCCAGCGTACATAAAACCACTCCTGCTTATATTGGGAGAATTTACTCCATGACCCCATTAGGATCTGACACTTGGAGTGTGGCTCAAGGAATATGAAGGATGGACTGTCAGACCGTCTTTTAAAGCGATAAATGTAGCGGATATCACTAGGAGTGCGGAGCCTGAACAAGATGCTAATGAAGAGAATACAAGTGTCATAGATGAACGCGTGACTATTGGGATGTAGTGGTGTCGGGGCGATCCCGATATACTGTAACACTTCACGGAGAAAGGAGTTGAAAGGTGGCACGCTACCAACCCAGCACATGAATTTATTGCACGCTATATATCCAGCTGGGGGCAGGTGAGGCCGATCTTGCCCCGACGGAACTAAAACGTCATCGAAAGGGATCCCATGAATTGTACACAACCGACGAAGAGCGGTTTCGCCGATTTTTGAAGCTTGTGAATCAATAGGATTATCCAGAATGACTGCTCCGTCTATAACATCAGGAGCCGGGCCAATAGCTGTAGCTGATGGATCCGGAATACCCTGCATAGGAGTTGTCGGTGGACTCGAAGTTCCTACTACCTCCTGCTGAGAACTTGCCCCAGGCCTGTTTGAAACTATGGTAGAGCTCGATCTTTTGGACATCTTCAATGAGCGTCGGATGTGGGTAGATACCTGTTTGAACTATACTTGATAGACAATCGATATTAGATATAATGACAAAAATATCCCCCATGTGTGGTGTGTGGACTAGTGCAATCATTCAAGCATGAGTATAAAAGAATTAAAGATTTAAAGACCGATGAAGTGTGATTGAGCATTAAACTATCATCTTCGAAGACCGTCAGTAGTAGGGGTCTTGAAATCGGACATTGGCATTATATGTTGAAGGCTGTTATTTGTTTTTGTTAAGTTGAACTCGCGTTTATAGTTCTTAAAACTATGGAGTCATTAGTCCGAACCAATTCCATATGCTCATGTGCCTAAGTTCTTGTCATTATTCAGTGTTCTATGGTTAAGCATGGGAGTATGTGATCTTGACATATGCTGAGTTTAAGTGGAGATGGTTTGATTATCAATGCCTATCCCGAGGCCCAAAGCTGATCGTCTCTCAAACCTACATACCAAACAACACATCTACAAGCTACCAAACGACCCCCTAGACCAACGACACCAACCCACTCACTCTCCTCACCAACACTCTCTTGTCACCAAATGGCCTGTTGGGGCTATACCGAACCACCCTTGCTCGATATACCGAACCCTCCTAGTGGATTCTCACCGGGCCGTAATGCCACACTCAAACGACTGAACCGCACTCACTCCCTAATCACCGAATGACCTCACCATAACATGTACCGAGCCACCCCTTCTCAAAATAAAGGACTACTCTGTTACCAAACTCCCACTGACCCAGCTCCATTCTAATAAACTACCGGCCCATACCATCTATCACGCTACCGACCCACACCATCTCTCGAATCGCCGACATACTTCATTGCCAAAATCCTATTGGCTCATTCCTCTACAAAATTCCTACCGATCCACTTTGCTGCCAGTGTTCTACCGACTCGCGAGCACTCAGAGTGCCGAACTTATCCTCCTCACAAAGCCCCACACTTTTTCTCTTTCCCAACTCTCCGCTCACCTTACACATGCTAACACTACCACTATCGCACTCGTCTTGTTCTCATTAGGGAAGATCGAGTGCGCATGATGCTCAGGTCCAGGTCGAGTTTAGACGAACAAGGGCAAGGAAATTATGCAAGAATTTAGATCCTTACCTACGATGTTAATTAGATTCAAAGCGTGAATTCTTTGAGCTTGAAGCCGAAGGGAGGTTGAAAGGTACTTGATAAGATAGTGGAAAGAGGAAGAGTTTGGTGGAAAGAGGATGCCTTTGTTTTTGGCAAAACTGGAGAAGGTGAGTTGAGAAGTAAAAGTGGGAAGAAAGAGAAGAAGTGTAGGCCTTTATATGTGGGAAGAGGGAAGTGAACAGGCATTACCCTGTGGAACCGGTCTAAGCACCATAGTGGGTCGGTGAGTGAACGTAACCAAATGACACCAAGTAGACCAGCTGCATGGTTCGGTGTTCGTACGCTGAGCCATCCATTTTAAAAAAAGAAAAAAAGAGAGAAAAGAAATATAACTTAATAAAAATTATATAAACGTGTACGCTGAGCCATCCATTTAATAAAAAGAAAAAAAGAGAGAAAAGAAATATAACTAAATAAAAATTATATAAACGTATGCACGTGATGCTACGAAAGTTCGCCATGTTTCGACCTTCGTGATATCGTATACGGTCGGCTTTTGAAAGCAGGAGCTGATTACTCATTCAAAGTGTGTCGTGTTGTTTCCCACGACACACTTTGGGGGGCAAATGTTACCTGGCACCTTGGCCTGGCTACAAGACGATAGTTGCAGAGGTGATAGTTAGCGCTAGACAAGATTCTGACCAAGGAAAGGGTTGAGGTATAAAGGGTTTGGTGCATTCGATATGTTATGGCATTTCTGTATGGCTCGGTCAAAGTGGAGGGAACACAAGGCTCGGTCAAAGTGGAGGGACGTATGGCTCGGTATTGGTGGTTAGCAGATGCCGCTCGGTCTGAATTGTTCGACACGCTTCGTTCGATCGAGGTGGCTCGGCATTTGTGGGTTGGCGTCGGAGAGTTATGTTCAGTGTGGTTCGGCCAGTATAGAGAGACAAAGCGGTTCAGTCCGGAAGGTCCAGCAAATGTCGTTTGGCCTAGACGTGTTAGCAGGCATCTCGGTCGTGGTTGGGAAGCTATTGTCGTTTGGTCAGGGGTGGTTCGACACGAGTATTCGGTGTATCGGTTCAGTGCAAGGTGAAGGAGTTAGCCAATTCTTGGAAGCCAACATCGAGGTGAGGAGGTCGTCAATACTTTGCTCCGAGATCCATTACGAGTTGCTCTGAGTCCTTTGAAGGCTTACTTCGGGTCATTTGCTAAATGACCACTGATCAGCCACGATGGTTCGGCATTTCTCGATCGGTCGAAAGTCACGCCTGGACTGGCCAGCCTAAGATTACCATATTTGGGCCGAGTCATCTTGGTTATGGGCCCACGCAGGTGAACTGGCTTATTTTCGTCTATAAATAGAGGGGTAGGGGTGCAGTGAAAAGGGACCTTTTTTCAAGAACTCTGGGGATACTCTGCCATTTTTGGTACTCGCTTCTTTCAGTTCAAACTTGTATACAGGTTATTTGTTTACAGATTGTATCTATATTCAAGTCTTTGAGAAAAGCAATAAAGATTACATTAACATTGGATGTAGGCAGTTACGACGAACCACTATAATTCTGGTGTTCTTGTTTTTATAGTTAGTTTTGAATATTTTCCTCTGTTTTAATTTACCATCTTCATTAATCTCTCTACATAAATCTTTTCTTAGGTGTTAGTGACCAATTCTGGTGCTAACACATACTAAATTCCTAACCTCCTTATTATCAAATAGTTTCCTACCTTTTTCTACAGAATTAGTACCAGATATTTCCTTTAATTCTTTGTCAAATGAGTTATTAATATCTTAAATCGCTAATCCATCATTAAAGTAAGTCTTAGGTCTAAAGATAAAAATTACAATAAGAAGGCAAGCAAACTATTACATGACATCTTGCACCAAATCAAAGTTTTGGAAAACAAACTATGTGATACATTCAAAACAACTTAATATTGAGAGCTAATCTTCGATAATCAAAGGAGAGTTAGCTCGAGAGGAAAAACTTTGAAACCCGCACTAGTCTTCTCAAAGAAAATTCTTGTCTATCTCTCCGTCTTCCTACCAGGTGATATTATTCCAAATTTGGATACTCATTCTTGAAAGCCTGTGGAAGATTTACTTAATATCCAAACAATAAAAAGTTTAAAGATAGCCTTTACAACAATTCAATGACTGTTGAATAGTTAATATAAAGTTCATAAGAAAAACTTAAACTTTTGCGTTGACTAGAAGAGCCTAAATAAGTGCTAAATCTATAATAGGAAGATAGGTTCGTAAATATAAACGAAAAACATTAATAATAATTAACATAAAGCATCCAAAATGTAATGCTACGCCACTAAAGCTATGTCAAGTAAATAAATAGATGCCAAATGACATATGAGTTACACTATAAAGCGAAAAATATGTTAGTATTAAATCATATATTAGTATTAACCGGGATGTATGAAATTTAAGGATTTAAATTATTTCGATTATTTGAAAACTTCTTTTGTTTGAGTTTAAATTGTAGGAAAAGAAAGAACACCATCAGATTTAATGGGTCTATAAGCTAAGCAAGTAAGGAGAAAATTCATGGTTTTACTCTGAAGAGTAAAAAACTTCTTTTACACAAGGAGGGGAGCAAATGTTATCCCAATAATTTTCAAGGGAAATAAACTAAGAACATCAAAGACAAGGATGCAAGTACTTACATCGAAGTCTAAAACTTTAGGCAATAAAATAGCGTTAAAGGATTATCGATGTCCTCGTCACTGTCGAAGACCAGATGATCATGTCAAAAAGATAACCCCACCCCTGAACTATGATGTTGATGTTTGCTTAGACAATATCGCATCTTATAGACTTCAAAAAGACATAAACAACGTCGCCAGTAATATAAGAAGCAATGATGTTGAACCTAGTCCATATCCTCTTCGCCACGCTCAAAGACATACGAACATTAAGATGAATTGACATCTCCATCACTAAGGAAACAAAGGGACTTCGCTCAAAACCGCACTTCGGCATTTGAAGGACCTCACATGTCTATGTGAAGTGATAATGATAGAGAATGCCACCAATACCCTCGGAGCCATCAATGAACGTCAAAGTGGCCATAGCGTGCTTCACTGATGCAAAACTCCATCAACACCGTATATCTCAGTACTTCGAAGACACTGCTCAACAGCGGTGCCAAGGGTCATCAACAATCAAAGGGATGTGGAGTAATGCCACCTCTCCTTATGTTCAATGGAATACTTCGTCTCTTCTTTGATGCACTTTATCGTCTTTAAGAGGAAACTGCAATTCATCTGGATTGCCACTACTCAATTATGAACGTCGAAGTTATCAATAACACTAAATGTCAATACTCCATTGTATCAAGATGAGGGTCACTGAAGTCGTCAACTTTGGCACTACGCAACATAAAGATGTTTCTTCATTATATTTCTCAATGATGATACTACTCTTTGTCAAGATCTGATGCCGCCTCTTATTAAGGTCAATCAACAAAGAGGCTATTGTCAAGCCTTGTTGAAGGCAACACTACCTAGGATATAACAGCAAAGAGGTTAATGCCAGACGTGGTAGAATCAACCCTGCAGAAGATGATAAAGGCGGAGTGGTATTGTGCTATCACTATAAATATGGAGCTAAGGGTGTTGTTATGGGGACCTAATTTTTCTCTCCTCATTTCTTTCCTCCTTAAGCATTGTAAAACCTAAATTGAATTGGGGATTTAGTCAATTGTAATACTTGAACCTTGTACACATAAGGAATTGAAAATCAAATAACTGCATAACCTATTGACATATTCAAACTTGAAATTTGCATACTTAACTGAGCTTGAACTAAGACTTGGACATCGTCAAACATTTTGACCTAGGTCTCTTCGAGCATATTGTCTTGGGTGATACCTTGTCTATAGCATACAACTTTTTATTATTCAGTACCTTCGAAGTGAAAAAGAATGATTACTTGCTTGGAATAATGCATGCATTAACCTATGACTTTGGTTAACCTCGAAGAGAACAACCTCAGCTAGTTTCGAAGAGGCTAACCTTTGATTAACCCTTCTTTTACATGCTTTGGGTATTGACGAATTTATTCGTTAACAGTAATAAAGGAGTTTAGCTTTTAGTTTTAATTTAATCAATCTATACTAAAAAAATTATGCTTTTTTGTCTTTGTTAAATTTAATACATGTTGTTAATTTAATTAGTTTATTTTATGATATGCTCGCATTCACAATGCAAACATTATAACTGTAATAAATATAGTTACGCAACCTAGGGTGTAGATAAATGAGTAGATGTTATATGCGTTTATTTAGCCGTTGGGATATGTGGTTAATATATAGGATATGTATAATGTTATGGAATGATGACTATAATCACATATCATATACATTTATATTTGTATGTTTATATATATAAACAATATTATTTCGGCCATTAAATATTTTATTAAAAAAAATATTATGTTAGATTTCACCTTTCTGAAACACTGTTGTGTTGATTCCACCATTCCATTTTCCAAAATTCAATACCATTCATCATCGAATGGACCATGTCCAGCAAATTTAGATTTTTCCTTTTTGAGACACCGTTTTTTTAAGGACTATAGGAAGGAGTGATTTGAGAGACAATCCCATTCTCTTTTAGGTACTCTTGGAGCTCATATCGCCACCTCAAAGGTCAAAGTATTTTCATTTTCCTACTTGTCTGGTTTTCTGCTTTGTTCTTGTATTCTATAAATCTACCATAGACCTTTGATTTGTATTTCATAAGATACACGGATTCATATCAAGATAAATCATCAATTAGCATAATAAAGTAAGAGATTACACCTTTGGTAATTGTAGACACAAGACTATATACATCCATATGCACTAATCCTAAGAGTTTAGTAACTCTTTTATTTCTTCCACTAAATGGTGCTTGGCCATTTTACCTTTAAGACACGATGTACAAGTATCAAATGATGGTAGAAGCCTTTGGTTTCTTAACTTGTTCAACCATTTCCTACTTAAATGGTTTGTTCTATAATTCTAAAGATAGTTTTCATTTATTTTAGGTGCATTATTATTTTCAACAACAAACATATGATTATGATTAAATATATGAATGTTATTCTTTAAAGTACGAAAACAAATAGTTTTTTCATCGAAGAAAATATCTATAATATTGTCATTACGAATAAAACTATATTTGTGTTCCATCAAAAGAGAAACAAAAATTATTCCACTAATAAAGTTCAGTACATAATAACAATTATATAAAATCAAATCATGTCCACTAGCAAGCTTCACATGGTAATCTCCTACCATGAAGACCGCTAAAATAGCTCCATTTGCAACTTGGAATTTGATGCTCCAATTGGCTATGGGCCTCTTACTCCTAAGTGCTTGTAACGAATCATAAATATGAGTTCTATATGCAATATCTAAACCCCATCTAGAAGCATTTATAGATAAATAATTTTCTTTAAGGAAAATACATTTAGGAAGGTAATCAAATATCTACCCCATGAGCATTTTCAGGTAGTTCGGATGGTTCCTTTTTCAGTATCCCTTCTTAGAGAAAAAGTGACATTCACTCTTTACTTGATTAGCTTTTGCTTTACCCTTACAAACCTTTGGCCAACATTTTCTCTTCTTCGACTATTCAAGGAAGAAGCACCCATAACAGTAAGTAACGCACTCGGTTCTTTCGTAAACGTACTCTTAACTGTTTTTAACATATTAAGGAGGTCCGCAACAATACACTTCAACAAATTCATATTGAAATTCAATATTAGTGGATCAAACTGTAGAGTAAGTGATCCAAGAATCAAATTGGCTTAAAGCTTAGTGTCAACACTTATTCCCAACTCATCCAGTCTCTTTACATACCCAATCATATTGCGTACATGGTCTTGGACAGTAGAATAACAACTCGAATTTTAGAGAAGTGTAATAAATGTATTTAAATCCTTTTAGTAAGTTAGAATGGGTTTAAACAGAGTAAATAGTAATTTTGAACGTAAAAGTCAAAAATTTCAAGATAACTGAATTAGGACCCAAAACTTTGTGTTCAGAATGTCAGTTACATTTGGAAAAATATATAATATTTGAGGGAGTCGAAAAACGGAAAAAATGATCCAGGTTGAGATAGAGAGGGGGAACTTCTAATTATAAAGAGAGAAGCCTGCATGTTTCAATCTAAAATTTTGCCTTACCTTTTCATTTGCATTAATTTTCCTCTTCCTCCTACCTCAAGCTCTAGATCCTCTTCCTCTTGCTATGGTACCTTCATCCCTTTACCAAATCACCCAAAAATACTCTGAATTCAAGTTAGATTGTCCGCTGCAAGATACGTAAGTCGGATATCCCTACAATTGAAGAATTAATTCTGCAATTTCCATAATAGAGATTTGGAGGAGTGGGTTTCATGCAAATTTGAGGAATTCTACTAGCTTGGGCGAGTGGGAATAACACTCTACCATATATGATATCATTTATGCTTTTATACACATTCAATTGCTTTATAGGGTTAAGGCTTAGACATAAGTGCTTTGCTCCTTATTAGAGGATAGGTTTGGATTGTCTGATTGAAGTATATGCACTAAATCGAAGTAATACAAATGAGTCATTAATTGATTGAATAAACTAATTTGGATGAAATTAATGAATAATAAAATTATATGTTAGTGTTGCTTAAGATTGATTGTCGTATTGGTTTATGGTTCTGTTATGGTTGGTCGAGCACTTCATGTTTGTATGGTTCATGAAATTTTGGAGTTTTGGGATGATTTGTCAAATTTCCTTCTAGTGGCGTCCTATGGTAGATTGTTGATGGCCTGAGCTCGAACATGGGATGTAGCGGGTGGACATAAGGTCGCGATGCCATGAACCATGAAATTCTGTTGTGGAAGGCTGAGGCAATGGTTGAGCATAGTGGAGGATTTCACGCCAAAATGTTCATGCTGGCCCCTAATTGACGATCAGTCGATTGACTGAGGGGCACCAGCCGACTAATTGAAGAGGTGTGTAGAGTTCTTTGGTCGGAAGGAAATAGGCCAAAATTGGCCTCAAATAGTCTACCAGTCTTGTTCAACTAGTCAACTAATAAAGAGTTCAGTCGATTGATAAAGAGGTCAGTCGACTGGCTGAAGTCCATTAGTCAACTGCTTGATTGCATGCAAAATTGGCTATGCCACGTTAGTCGACTGACAATGTTTTATCAGTCGACTAATCGACCATGCTGGAGGGTTTAGGGTTTTCTCCGGTTTTCGGCATTTGGTTGAGACTTTGATGACTCAAACAAGGCTTGTGGGTTCAGGTGTAACTATAGACCGATGTTATGGAGTTCTTTGGCATAGGAGCATATACGGCTTAGAGTAAAGCATTCGAGCCCATACTATGATGTATGGTGATCGGAAGGTGATCGAAAGTATGATCAGGGAGTGAGTCATGGATCAGTATATTCAAATGATTCATGCAGGATATGACTAGTGGTTATGCTCACTTTTAAGCAGTTTTAACGTTCCGTATGACTTCGATATCGATTCATCAGGATATCATAGACATGAGGATTGGGGTTGAGTAAGATACAACGTACTAACACTCGAGGATTATAGCTATGGCTTAAGCATTGTTATCTTCCATTGAGACTACTGACGATGGGTCATAGATCTTACTAAGGGTGATAGTCAGAGCGAGATGGGAATACTTTTTTATATTAGTAATCACCATGAAGTGGCGATAACCACTTTGGTTTTCTATCGTATAGTAGTTGGATAGAAAGGCATGACTCAATAGTATTGGTTTCAGATACATGGATAGGTATGATATGACGTTACCCTAGGGTCAAGTCTAAGGTATGATACGATATTACCTCAACATCATGGTTTTATACGAAATGGCATTACCTTAGTGTTATGATTTTGGATACGATATAGCGTTTTAATATATGTCATTACCTTAGAGCTTTGGCCTATTTCCATACGTATTTAGGTTTGCATAAACTTTTGTTTGATGTTTTCGATGGTTATATCAATGCTATTATTCATTGTGCTAACTTATTGGATGCAAGATAAGAGCAAGCATAGTAATGATATGGCATTACTTTAGGGCTCTTTCTCAATTTTATATGTACATTTGGTTTACATACGCTGGATATTTCGAGGTACCACTAGCACATTATTCATGTCATGCTAGTGTATTAGACATCATGTTTTATAATGATGTTTCCTTTTCACCAGATTTTATTTATAACCCTCTTTACGTTTTCCTTTCTATCTTGATATTCTCTTCTTACATGGATTTAAATGAAACCCCGAAGCGGATTTATCTTGATATTTATCTTGACACCAGGAGACAGATCCCCTACCGAAAACCAGCAAGGAGAGAGCCCACTGATCATGAAAGGATGTCCCAAAAGTACTGCCTATTCCATGAGCTGGATGGGCATAACACAAATGATTGTAGGCACTTGCATGATCTGATCGAGGAGCAGGCCAGAAACAACCAATTCCAGCAGTATGTGTGAAACCGAGCTGCGGTGATGGAACTGGAGCAGCCATCATCGGTGAATGGAAACGGTCTTGGATCAAGGTCGAGGAAAGTCATCTCTTGATTGGGATGGTAGGGAATTAGGTTGGGTTCTCACACTCTATATTCACTTTCAATAAATAATGCAATATTACAATCAGACCACTTACTTATGTATAGGATCTCGATCGGTCCCTAGGCATACTTTGAGCTGGATGCTAGGCTGTAACGCCCTATGAGGCGGTTATGATGATGTTTGACCCTTTGTTTATTAATGTTTGAATTCGAATCCAGTAGATGGATCCCTGATTAGTAAAATTCATATGAATGTGATGACCGATATTGATCGTAGTAGTCCCGACCAAAGAGAAGGGGCGATAGCCCAAGGGTACAAGTTCTCTTGCTGGAGAGCAAGTGGTTGGTCCCGACCGGAGAGTCAGGGCCAGAGTGCAAGGTGCAAGTTCCCTTGCCGAAGAGCGAATGGATGGACTTGTACGATATTGATCGCGTTAAGTCCCGATCGAAGAGTCAGGACCGAAGTGCAAGGTGTAAGTTTCTCTGTCAAAGAGCAAGTGGATTGGACTTGTACGAAAATAAGTAACCTCGCCGGAGTGTGAGCGGATGGCTTGCTTGGTCGTTGAGTCCCCTCTTCGGAGAGCGAGCGGATTGGGCTTAACAAGGGTCCGGAGAGACCATGGATTTAGTTATCGGCCTAGAACGGCCACAAATTCAATTAATGATCTAGAGAGATCATGGACTTAACTATCGGCCTTGAACAGAAACAAATTCAATTAATGATCTAGATAAATCAAGATTTCAACTAGTGATCCGAAGAGATCAAGCTTTAGACTAACGGTCCGGAGCAATCAGGAATTGAATTGGTCATCGAATACATGACCCAGAGAAATTGATATTTATACTCTGGCTTTGAACGTCGTTTGACCTTGAAACGATTCGTCAGCAATTATTGAATAGAGTCATTAATTACAACACGTGACTGCTAACTCCCGAACGAACATGGAATGATCCTGATTTATGATGCAACGTATAAGATAATAATTCTGGGAGAATACAGAATGATTATTTATTACTAAAGCTCAAGCAAGGACTCGAGTCTGTAGCTATCATGGTCTGGAAAAATCTTTGATTAACATGTGAATCCAAAGGAACAAGATGATTCGCCATAGCTCGATTGGCCGATAGCCAGAAAACTCAACCACTAATGTTGTACGGCCTTCGATATCTATCCTTGAGCAAAGCACACCTTCCATTCACAAGGTGTGCTTTAGGGGGCAAGTGTTATCCAGCCTTTTGATCAGGCCATATTCGAACTAGTTAAACCGATCAAGTACGAATTGAGAACGATAACTAATAAATTTGGATGCCAAATAGAGTCAAGAGATAAGTTTGCCAACATGCGAACAACCTCCCAAAGTGGTCCATGCACCATACTGCTTCAAGTACCAGAACCAGAGTTCAACATTCAAGAAAAGTTTTGGATCATTACCAACCCATGACAATGGATTGGTACATGGATCGGTACCAATCCCCACTTTTTGTCCAACACCACTTCAAATCCACACAAACAAGTCTAGGAACCAAATTCAGCCAAGGTCACAAGGTGAAACCTAAGGAATCATGAACATTCAACATCAAGATCCATCAAAGTGATGGATCAGTACTGATCCATCCCCATGGATCGATACCGATCCGTAACACTTCATCCAAAATGCCATTTTCTCTCTATTCCCAAGTGTTAATGTAAGCAAGCCATTCCAAGCTTCAAAGAACCGTTCACATGCAATTCACCATCAATCTCCTCAAGAACCTGAAATCTGCCACTCCATTCCACCATCGATCCATCTAATTAATCTAGAAACAAGCTTCTAGCAAAGCAAACAAGATGGAAAACGCGAAGCTAACAACAATTCATCATCATACAAGCATTGTAGAAGGTCCATAAGACATTCTTATGGATCGGTAGCAATCCATACCTATGGCTCGGTTTTGATCCGTAGATACTGATGACATGGCCACATCTTCTCGAGGTTAACTATTGTAAGATAGTGGGGCACGTAGTGGAGACCATGGTTGAGCATTTCCCAAAACCTACAGCTATAAATAGGAGGCTAACGGCTCATTTTGGAGGATATTTTTGCTTCCTTTCAATTATTACATAATTCTTTGTAATTACTCATAGAGTGGTACCAATCTATAAAAACTGTACTTGTAAACAACCACTAAATCACCAACAAAGCTAAGTGGATGTAGGCAACGATTAATCAAACCACTATAAAACTTTTGTGTCTTGTTTTTTCTTGTTTTCACTTAGTTTCTTCATTCTTTTCTCTTCTATTTTCAATTGGGTGTTTGTTCCATTTTTTGGTTCAAATAGACCATATTATCTTCATATTATTATGATATAGATAATCTTGTTCATGTATATGTTATTATTGTATTTTATTATTGCATTGCGAGTTCTGTACCAACATGTGATATATTTATATATATGCTCTACGGATTTTCATATAATCTTGTTTTAGTACACTGGGGATTCTGGTGCCATTGTCTATGGATTTTCGACTACTACGAATGGTGGGTCTTTAAAGGAAGTACCCTTGCTCATCATCACATTGAATAGTTTCCATGAGATCTCATACCTTATGGTATGAGACTGCTCAGCATACAACTTTTGTATGGGTTGGAATATGGCTTGAACATCCATATTCTCATGCTGCCTTTAGAGCTCGATGCTCTCAATCATTAGCTCACCGACGACCAAATACTGTATTTTTCATAGGTGAGTGCAATTTTAACGCTCTTTAACTAGTCATTATAATTCACGACGCTTAGTCTGTTTTTCTCTGCAATTAGCTTCATAGTTGCCATTTAATCTACGAAAATTCATTAGAGTAAATTAGATAACATTACATATGTTCTTATACTCATTAGATTGATTTATTATATTTATTGAATAAGGCTTCCATTGAATTCTACTTCTCAAAATACCCTAACAGAGATATGGGAGTTCAATAAATTCCTTCAAAGGTTGATAGGACCCATTTATCATGTTACAGCAACATTGAGTATGCTAAAAAAAAATAGTCTTCCTAAACTGTAAGTAATACTTTTCTAATTATATCTCATATATAATTCCTAACTATACATTTATTTTGCTACTAATTGTCTTTATGAGTGTTCAATAAATTATTAAGTACAATAGTTACTTCAAACCCCACTAGAAATATTCTATGACTTGAGGGTGCTCAACAGCCATAAATATGTATTTTACTTGATTTATATTGTAAATGATGGAGAGTGACTTTATTTTCAATTCATGATTTAAAAGGGAAATGAGTATAAATTCATGGGATAATATGTGTCTACGTCCAATGATACTCCCTAAGTCTATATGTGTTTTAATTCATCCAAATCTCTCGTTTCTCTATACATATAATATATATGTATATAATTTATTATACCTTTTGTAATTAATTAAATTATATATATATATATATTCTTATGTATCATATTAATTAATTTTAAATATAAGGCATGCAGACACACACACACGTGTGTGTATATATACATGAATTTTAAAATTTCATATTATACCATTTTATAAAACTTTATAATAATTATTTAATTGAATTTTTTAAATATTCAAGTACACCTATATGAATCAACCTAAGGTGCAAAATACTTTTGAGCCATCAAGTAAGGCATACTTTGAAAGGACCACCTCAACAAGCGAGACAAACACTAAAATATCGACAGGTTTTCTATTCATAAGAACGTTCCTTAATTTAATTTTTACTAAGTTAAACATGTTTTCCTTAAATACCTATCTAATTGAATTTTCATGTGACTGCCATACATGTTGGTTAATTATTCATATGAAAACAATGTGGGCTTCAATACCATTGTTAGAGCTAGAGCATTGGCGGGGGGATAAAAGGAGGAAATTTCAAAAAAGATCCTTTTATTTATTTTTCAAGGCAAGCTGTTGTTATAGTAGGCCATCAACTATTTTAAATATCATTCGGATACAAGTGTACGGTAAGTGTACCTTAGCAACTACAACTAAGTAACGAACAAATTTGCTAACACATCTTATATACCTAGACATCACAACATACACAATTTCATTAGATCGTCTCAATTTCCAAATAAACTCACTCCCTACATTTTAATATTACATATTTCCAAAACCACATCACTTAAAGGAAACATATCTTCAAACTAATATCAACAAAAGAGACCAGAGCAGTATTCACCAAAAGCACAATCTCACCAAGCTGAACAATAGGCAAGAGGAGCCAAGGTTTTTAGGGTATCGTCATACACAAAGCAAAACTACCACCAAAATGCCCATGAAGCCCAACATACATAGAAAAAACTATACACTCATGACTACTGCACATGAAAGTCACCATAGAGAAAGTCACAGTATAGGAAGAAACGGCAAGGCAATAGATATGAAGAGCACTCCAGTATAGAACAAACCCAATCCGAGCAAATAAATTGGACAATGAGTAATAATGCGAAACAAACAACCTCACAATATACATTTGCAACCGAACATTCCAAGAGTTCATGTTGGATCTGGTATGTTTGACAGCAGGTTAAATGGGTAAATTTTAGAAAAAGTCTATTTGGGTCTTAATGGGCTGTGTAAATTATTAGTAAATCATTAGATCTCGTCTACATTTTAAAAAATATTTTATTTATTTTAAATTGTTTTAAATTTTTATATATGTTATATATTTTGGATATATTATATATACACATATATATATGCATATATACATATACATACATACATACATATATAAATACTTTAAAGTGTTTTAAATTTTTATATATGTTGTATATTTTGGATACACACACAGATATATATATATATGCATATATACATATACATAAATACATGCATACATACATACACTGATACACATATATATATATATATATATATATATATTCCCCTAAGCTAACATAATAGTATGATAAATATAAACATGTGTGTGTATAGATATTGGGATTTATATCTATTATATGTACATATATATTATACTTACAGACACACACACACTTATATATATATATATGATAATTTCATATACATATCAAGGGAATATATATGCCTAAGTATATACATATGTTTAAGTATACTAAGATATATGATATGGTTTGTATACATATATTTTTAGTACCATATATATAGTTTAGACGAACATACACACAGATATATATATAGCCGTATAAGTATGAAATTAAGTTTATATATACACACACATAATATATAATCAAAAATTATTTATAAATTTAAATTTTAAGTTCATTTATTTTCTAAGTAAAAAGTTTAAAATATCTTAATTTGAATCAAGTTTGGTTTGGTCAAAAATCTTTTATTCAAATTTTTTTAACTATTTCAAATAATATATATATATGTAATATATTTAAATTCTGAATATTTAGATATGAATATTTATTATTATTCATAATTCATAATTTTATAAACTTGGAACTCATTTATTTCGACCAAAATATAGATAAATATAATTATATTTTTTATATACAATTTATAGTACAAAATAATTCATATATATACATATTCTAGACCGAGAATTTAATTTTTTTTAACATAAAAGGCCGAGAGCTTTTTAAAACAATTATTTTTTATTATATGTGTGTAAAATTATGAAACACTAGCATGTACACACACACATACATAAATTGACAAATGCTGAATATAAATATATACGTATGTTTGTGTGTTTTAATAATTCATAAAATAATTTTTATACAAAATAGTTTTATATATGGCAAAATAGATTTTATGCAATTTTTTATTTCAATTTGAATTCTATTTTATAATGCAAAATAATATAAACAATTTCTAAGTTAAATAATATACTTATGAGGCAATGATATATAAACACACACAAAAATGTCTGGGGTTGAGCTTGTGTGTGTGTGTATGAATTAAAATTAGATTTGATTCTGCTATTTAAAACACCTCGATCTGCAGATAAACTCCTAGTACCTTTTATTCCCCACTCGAACAAGCAACTAGATGAGTGCTACCACCTAGAAGTTTTAGATGTATGGGACAATGGTAGTTTGGTTTTGAGGAGATGGGGTCGATAAGGAAGTTATGAGGGCTAGGGTAAAAGAGATCAAGTAGAAAAGAGTTGGGATGCATTGGTATTTATAGAGGAAGCAAATTGAAAAATATCTTTCATCTTCTACTCGGTTTTCCAGTTCAAGCCAAATCTAGCTTCTTTTCCTCCCCTTTATGACCATCCAAACCACAACTACTGATGGATCAAAATGTCAATCAATCCATTAAGAAATTGTTTAATTTTAAAGCATATTTTAATATAAACCGATATCATGCATCGATATGTGCACCTGTGTAGTTAATGCCCCGCTATTACCCCGCTATAACCCCGCTATATCTTATAGCGGATTTCTACCGCTACGATATTTCCATATAGCCCCAAAATATAGCCTTTCCGCTTTAAGCCCCGCTATTTCCCGTTATTCTCGCTATATTCCGCTATTTCCGCTATATCTTCTTTAATAAAATGAATTGAAAAATTGCATTTATACATTATAAAAATTAATAAACTAATTTATTTGATTTAATTTTTAATATATTTTCAGAAATGAAAATACTCTAATATTCTACTAAATTCAATTATGTTATATAATAGTTTTACGTTTATTTAAAGTATATTCGCACATGTTTTTATTTAAAATTATTTATGTATTAATTATAATTCAATTGAATGATAATTTTTCATTTAATTACCATTTATATATTTGTAAAAACATTAAGTACGAGTTTTATATGCTATTTTAGAGCCATCCGCTATATCCCGCTATATCCTCGCTGTATCCCCGCTATGACTTTTTGCACCTCCACCGCTTTGAATCTGTCGAGCGCTTTAACTGCACAGATGTGCACATAACGTTCATATGTACATCCAAACCACTGCTAAGGGCACCCAAAAAATTTTTGGAGCCACTAAATTTACCAAAAACACCCCAAGCATAAAATATTGTAATAATTAATATTTCATAGATATTAATTAACTTTAACTAATTTATAACACTTTATGTGCTAATTAAATTGTGTGGTATTTCGGAGAATTCACATATGCGGTTGTGTGATGCATAGGTGTGAATTTAGTGAGCAATTACTATTAAACAATTCAAAAATTAGTGTTCACGTGTCAATTTAGTTAATGGCATGATAATTTGGTTGAATTTATCGCTTATGGATCTTTCTTATAAAATCAAATTTTAGATCACCTTAAGCGGTATCATTAAGTAACGATATAATGTACACACATTTTCTACGTCAACACTATGTCAATTTTGAATATACAGAGTTTGGTATTGGTTGAAACACCAATAATATATATATATATATATATATGTATGTATGTATGTATGTATGTATATTTAACTATTCGGTCCATTTACAAAGCCTTCGGTTCAATATAAACATTTTTATTAATAGTTCTACTCTAGCCAAAGGCTTTGACTTTGATTTGGCCACAATTGATGGTGATACCAACCTCATATAATTGGGAAGACAACTTCTCTATTGAATAGTGCTTCACTCCTACGCTTCAACTCATATCAACTTTAGTTACTCGATGGTCAACATGCCATGATTTAACCATAATCAAAGTGGAGTATTATAACAACCCTACTTTCTACGTCGTATAAATAAATGAATTTAATTAAAATAAAATTATTTGAATTCAATGTTGGATAATTAATATTTTGTATCGAAATTTATACATAATTAAATTCTATTAAATATAAGATTTTGATTTAATGATCTAATAAATTTATTTAAATTAATAAACTCGTTTAAAATAATAAATTAAATTAAATTAATAAATTCTTTTCTTTAAATATTGAAATCAAACAAATGGTTTTAATAGAATATAAAATATTTTTAAATTATAAAATAATTATTATGTGGTTAAAGTAGTGAAAAATTAATAAGCGAGCATCGAATTGTGTGAAATTGGGCGGTTAACTCAATATATTCGGTATAATCAAGTGTAAATTAATTTAAATCAAATTGAAATTTAATTACAAATAAATTAAAAGGGGCCGTGAAAGAAAAGAAAGAAAATTTACGCGATTTGAATCAAGCCCAAAATAAAGCCCAAACCCTATTTATATTAGGGCTGCACAAAGTATGGGTTGGGTCGGGTTTGACCAAATACTTTACCCGACCTGTATAGGTATGGGTTAAAGGTAGTTCAATCCATATCCAACCCTATATAAGGTTGGATATGGGTTGGGTTAAAGCATGAGTTGGGTCGGGTTTAGTAGGGTTGGGTTACATTAATCTAATACAAAAATGAGAATATAAAGAAAAAATTAAAATATAATATTAAAATATTCAGCTTAAAATATCAAATTTTAGCTAGCATAAATTAAATATAACATATTCACTACAACACATATTTATTAGAATTTCATTATAAAATACATCATATGAAATTAATTCACTACATATTAGAGTAAGAATTTCATTTCAAAATACATTAAATGCTCTTCGAAATCTCTTAGTCAATCCTATGTATTTTGGACTGACATCAAATATGTTTTTTTGGTATATTTATTCGAGAATACATAAATTTTATTCTAGATTTTGACTGTTCTAATTTTACAATGGCTGATATTAAATTAGTTTTTTATATAGGGTTGGGTTGGGTTAAAATAGGATTGGATTGAACAAAATATTTCACCCGACCCGTATATAGTATGGGTTACAAATTGTAACCCATATCCGACCCGAATTAAGATGGGTTGGATCGGGTTTATGTGGGTTGGGTCGGGTTGGGTATGGGTTGTGTGCACCCCTAATTTATATCCATCCTTCTCCCCTTTTCTAGAATACTCCACATCTCTCCACCCGTCAACCCCATATCCGAACCCTCCTTTTTTCAATTCAGCCCTAAATTTCCAATTAGGAAATCGCGACTTTCAGAAATGAGAAGGAAAAAACGCATGAAGGCGAACTCGAGCCTAGCATCGGCGGCAAGCGAAGCAAAGAAGGGGCTGATTACTGCACAAGGCGGCTGCGGTGAGGAGACGCGAGTAGGCGAGCACGCGATGGTGCCTGGCATATGATGTTAACGATTGGAGAAACTTGCTTAGTCGCGATGTGTACTGGCGTCGACCTTGGTTGGAGCATGACTGGACTTCATGCGGTGATAAAGGGGAGACACTGGGTGGCATAGGACGGGCGTAGGTGGCTGGTGATCGAATTCTGCTGCTTGGAGCTTGTGTCTATGGCAATGAGTGATGATCGACAGTGCTTGGAAGTGCTGCTATAAGGTAGGGCTATGGTTTTGCTGATAGCACTGGAAATTTCAACGGTAAAATGAATATTTGGCGGGGCGGATGGTTTTAGGCGAAAGTAGCAATGTAGATGCATATTTGGGTATGCAAGCATCGATTAGGTGGGTTATTCTATTTAACTCACATTTCTACATCTAGAACGATCATCCCCTTTGTGTGTTTTATTTTGATTATGGATTGCGATGAATTATGGTTGATATTGAATTGCTAATTGGGTATATTGTCATTGTTTGGGTGACTTATATTTTGATAACTCACTAATATGATCAAGACACTATTATCTATAATCCATTGATTGTTTGGTGATGTGTGTTTATTGTTATGGATTAAAATGGATGCAATTGAATGTCATATTTTCGATTGATTGTTGTTGTGATGAGATCACACTAGTAATTGATCGGAAGGGGAGGAATAAATTGAAATAGAAGACTTTGAAGAAAATGAAATATTTTTGGAAATAAATAGTAGATTTCCAAATGATTTTTATTTAAAATTGGAAATTTATTTATGATGGAAAATTATTTAAGAAAATTGTTTTGAGTATTCTATGAATAGAAATTGTTTGGAAAATGATGAATTTTCAAAATTTGATTAAATAAGTTAAATTTTAGAATACTTATATTTTTATTCACTTTTTGATGATTATAAATATAATTAAAGTTGAAATTGATATTATTAAAAGTGGTAAGTTTATTTTATTTTAGATTTAATAAATTGGAAGTTTATAAAATAATACTTTGAGGTCATAGTGAGCGGAAGCAAATTAATTATTAAATGGAAATTTTCATTTACGAAATTTTATTTATGGCTTTGGAGATTATTTATTTATTAAAAATCCTTATTTGGAAAGTGGAATTATTTAAATTTGTTGTTTAAAGGAAAACTTAAATTAATCTTATTTAATATTATTGTTTCAATTATTAGAAAAGAACTCTAAAATGTATGAATTATTTTAGGAGGAGTTTTAAGTGATTTGGAATTATATTGTAATTGATATATTTCCTTGTAATTAAATAATACATTTGCGATTATTTATTTTGAGGCAGAAAATAGAATTTGAGGAAAGGATGGAAATATTATAAACTGGTTTTCTCTCGATTGGAAATTTATATTTGAATTATTTTTAAGATTTTGGGAAAATGTATTTTTAAACCCCTTTCGAATCAGTAAATAATTGAATTGTATGTTATGATTGCTTATATTTCCGTGTAATAAGGAATTAGAATAAACGGAGTTATAATACCGTCTGGTATGGGACTTTCGGTAATGTTTCTTCGGTTATTCTTTGGACTCGTTATATAGAACAATTGTGGTATAATGAGTGCAATTTACAAGCATTGAGTAAATAGGCGAGTAACTTCATGAGGTATGGGACGCCTGAGCTGGTATTTGTTCAATTACTTTCTATAAGTAGATGCCACTCTAACAATGTCGAGTATACGAGGCATTATATTTTTGGTGATGCACGTTGAGATTGTGCAAGATGAGAGCCAAAAGAGTGTCTATTTATTGTGTATACTCCTATTATATGTTGAGGAGTAAACCAAATTAGCTAGTATCTATCCTAGTGGCCTGATTGCGAGGTCGCTCCTTGAATCTGTGGCACACCTGTTGATCTATATGGCTGAGAACCACTGCCCCTGTATCACATAGACCCCCAGTATGTTACCATTAGGGGTACTTGCAGGGTCATGACTATAGCATAGCGTAGTCTTGCATTTGATGAATATTGGATCATGATGGTCGTCGAGATAACCATGACTATAGGAGTAGCACTGAGAGCATGTGAGGAAGGCTCCTGGAGCAGGCTGAGAGCTGTCAGACTCCCGTCTGGTCATTATTGTTGATGATATAGCATGAGATGCTATAGACACTACTTATTCACCTATATGAGATCGTTGTGTTTACGACTGAGAGCTGATTCGATTATTTGTTGAGACCGATACCGAAATAGATATTTGTGATGCTGAGAGTACAAAAGACCGAGGGTTGCGATGTTTATCTATAATACTGAGAGTTCACTAGATTAGTAGAGGTCTGAGAGACCGTACGATTATTCCATTGGCTGAGAGCCAAGCCGATTACTATGAGGTTGAAGGTCTAGATGATTGTTATGTGGTTATCGATCTCTTGGATTATTTATGAGACCGAGAGTATATGCTATTGTGTAACCCCGTGCACATCAATTATATAGCTATCGAGGATAGTTAGAGCTGCTGGTAGTATGGAGTTGGACCCTGTACCTATTTTTACATGGTTATTTGAGAGATGACCTAACTACCAAGGGTATGCCATATTTATATTTGGTGTATGTCTGATTTTAGTGATTGTTATGTGTTACATATATGTTTTAATAAGGCGGACCTCGAGTATGTCTACGTTATGATTATCTGAGAGGTAATCTAGGGCATTGCTGAAAGCATATCATGTGTTGTTATTGTGTTTTATACTTGATGATAGCTAGATTATGTTTATATCACCTCCTTGATCATATGTCTGTTTGGTGCGTCGACAGACTTTGTTGGATTGGGTTATCTTTTGTGTGCATGGTTTTTGGGTATGTTGAAAACTAGAGATATGCATGAGCCACATGTGTTGCATTTGTTTATACCATGCTAGATATTATTTTATATTGGCATCTACATTCTAGACATAGTCTGACCCATGTGTTATTTATATAATACTCGGGTCAGTCCAGGACATTATAGGTTCAGGGACGAGTTGACCAGTTTGTAGATGTTGGGCATAGATGAAGGATATAATATTTGTATATTGTTTATATATTTGTATTTACATGTGTGTGTCGTTGAGATGTATATTGGACATATTATGTATATTTTTGATGTTAGTGGGTATTGGACTATTTTTGTAAACCCACTTCGACTTGTGTATATTTATTATTATATGTTATCGCCGCGTGGATGATTCTGTGTTCTTTGTGATTTATTTTGTGTATTGTTCCTGAAGGCATGCGTGTTTATTACTTTATGCCAATACTATATACGTATATGTGAATTCTTTTTTATTGTTGAGATACATACCAGTGTTAGCCCAAGTCAATATTCACGTGTGTACCCCATATAGGCTTACTCTCCATATTATCTGACAGTACTACCAAATAATACTCTTAGATAGTATGGGTATAGAGGTAGGGTGTTACAAGTATCCATGTATAAGTTCAATAATATTCTCAAATCATAAAAAATTGTATAACATCGCCACACTGGGATTTCATGTTTGACGTAGTTATTGTTTTCCAATAAGAAACTCTGAGGCGAGTCACTAGTTATCTAATAACTATAAGTATGTAAACCCTTGGTACTCCCAATTACCATGAGTAATACATGGCCAACATTTGGATAATGTTAAGTACTCTGATTTTAATGGTTGTATTGATACCCTTTCTTGAAACATCTAGACCATGAATATTTAAAACCAAATATTATTTTATGTAGTGATTAATTACTCACAATTGCAACTATTTGCAACTATAATCACATAACTTTTCATTTAAGTATTTTCTTATTTATATTCTCTAAATTAATTACTTAAATATTCACCAAATAACTTTTATTATGAACAAGATTGATTATAGAGATAGATATTCATAACAAATTACATAATTGCCCTAATGGCATACCACTAACTCTATCAGTTCACACGCACACTCGCAAACAAAAAAATTGAAGCAAAGTCTACCAACTGTAATGATAGCCAATTAATTTGTCTAGATGGCGAAGAGAGGCTTGCTCAAAGAAAGTTGCCATTAGTGCGGTAGAATACAGTTGCGTGAAGGAAAGAAATTCTCGCAGAACCAAATTTGAAAATATATCCTAACCACGACATGAAAGGAGCATAAACATGGAACATAGAGGCTAAGCTTTGGGATAAGCTGAAAAATGCAAAATTAAAAGGGCATATGCCGTGTGTGTGTATGGGGTAGGATGCTTCAAAAGGTGGTGGATGAAAGAGTTTGAGTAGTGGTTTAGAAAAAATTGTAAAAGGAAGAAATGATAAGAAGGGTGGCGACCACCAAAACCTAGGGCCTATTAAATTGCATTTTTGAAGCTATTACAACTAGCAAATGAGTTTTAGTGTCATAAAAAATTCTTTTATTAATTTGCAGTACAACTTATTTTATGTTTCATGAATAATATCTTTGCACTAAATCATATTTGGTGGTTATTAACAAAGGACATTAATGTTTGAATTTTGATTTAATCACTCTATACCAACACTTTTATGTTTGTACATTATGATTTATGTTTACTAATTATAACATATGTTGTTATTTTATTTTAATTAATTGTATATTTTGGTTCATGATATGTTCGCATTCACAATGCAAACAAACTATAATAAATATGGTGGACTAACCTAGGGTATACACAAATGAATAGATATCATATGCGTATAATTAACCAATAGGATCTATGGTTAATATATAGGGTAAATAAATATCATGGATATATATATATATATATAATATTTCATCCATTAATTTTTTTATTAATATATATATAGTTTCCTTTTTTATTCAGTAAACAAATAAACAAACACGAACATATATATATATATATGATTTTGTGTTAGGCTTGAATATAAATATAAATAAATAGGTTATTGTGTGTGTGTGTATTAGATGTTTTTCTGCGTAACATTTTAATATTTAGATTTACTTTTGACTAATTCGAATATTTTAAAATTCAAAAAAAAAATCTCGATCGTGGAAAACAAAAGCATAGTTTTTTTAAATTGGCTACGAGTATAAAATAATTTTTAATAAAATAGTTAATATATGTTTAAACATAAATTTAGTTGAAACATATGAGAAAAAACTTTTTAATTTCAAAATCTAAGAGCAAAAAGATTTTATTTTATAGAATTGGAAATCGAAAACAAATTAAATATCATATATATATATATATATATATATATATATCTGTGTGTGTATGTATCTATATTTATATCATAGGTAATGAGAAAGAGAAAATATAAAAAAATTCCATGCAAGATATATAGGTTCACTTTAAATTACACACACACATGAGCGAGTACTAATTTTTAATTTTTGGAAATTTTTAGTTGGACGAAATGAAATATTGAAAATTAAACATGTATATAATTTATTTTATTTTAAATAAAACTTGTGCCTTTTGTTTTGATCTTGCCAGTTGTCGATACCTTGGTTGTTAGCAATCTCATATTGGAACTCCTAATTCTTTATCCATGACTACAGGTTGCAAGTCTATTTCCATGGCTATACTGATTTGTATAAATGGAGGCTAGGATTTCTACTTCGTATGGAAATCATTGAGTATCCCAATTTTTAGCCAACTTGACATCAAATATCTATCACTTCTTTCTCCAAATCGACCTGGTCTCTTGCTTCCTTCTCTCTTATCATAGCTTAGTCGACATCCCCTTTTGGGGCTTTATTTGCTTTCGAGCCTAATTAATTTATCATATAAATTAATTATTTAATTAATTCATTTAAGCCCATATTCTAATTAAATCAATATATAACAATTACACATCATTTTAATTATTTCTGATGCTTCAAGTAAATGATTAAAATGCTTATTCAATGCAAGATTTATATTAATTTATATTAATTTTATATTGATTGAACTCAAAAATTAGTTAACAACACGATTGTGTTGACTCCCCAATGTGAGCTCGGTCCTTAATCAACATTTAAATAATTTAAATACCAAAGCCTATACGGGCTTTGTTGATGTACAGTATCGAAAACCAGTTTAGTCGCCTGTAGATCATTTAGGGAAATCTAGTTTTTAATTTTTATTAAGCTACACCTTACAATGATATTTTGTGCATGTTTTCATTTCCTAGCCACTGTATCACTAAGATATCTATAGTTTTGTCTAACGTCAAAAACTCTAATAATATCAATAGTAGCACACATATTTAATATCAAAAACTCTAATTAACCCTAGAGGGGGGTGAATAGGGTTTATTATAAAGGGGGAATTAATTTAAAGGACAAAGATTTGTATATTTTTTGCCTCAAGGACACAACCTCAATATTTTTACCATAAGGACAAACATTTTTCTAAAAATTATTCACAAGGACAAATATTTTCCAAAATTATTCATAAGGACAACAAAACTGCTACCAAGCTAAAAACTGATACCTAAAAACTGATACCGATAACTACAAACTGATACTATCAATGACTAAAAACTGATACCTAAAGAAAGTTGTCCTTCAGGATAAAATATTGAAGGCCTGTCCTTGAGGTAAAAACGTTGAAAATTTTTGTCCTTGACAATAATTTCCTGTATTATAAATTCACAGCACCGATGATAATAGAGTAAATGCAAAAAATAAAAGTAGCACACATATTTACCTAGCTTCGGAAAAACCTGCCTACTGCCGCCCTCAAGATTTGTACTACGATTAAATAACTAACCACCTACAAATGCCATTTAAACTTTTGACTATCACTAACCTAATTTTTCTAACCCTAAGTCTAGAAACCCTGCTTTAACTCTATCCCCAAGTTGAGAATTTCCCGAACTACACACCGTAGTTCATCCCAGTTACAAACTAGAGTTTTAAAATTTAAAAGTAAAGTATAAAATAGAAAATAGAAACCCTAACATATATAATTAAATTTAACAATAATAAAAGGTTCGGCCTAAAAAATAAAAAGGTGCGGTCTTCTTTTATCCTTTTTGCCTTTTTTGTTTCAATGCCGATACCTTTTCCAATTTTAGAGTTTCTTCTTTTTGAAAGCCGCCACTTTGCAAATCATCGCTGAAATATCGTCTTCACTTCATTGCAATTGCATTCTTTAATTGGCTGATGATGGTTGGTTGCAATTGCTTCCACTGTCGAACTCCTTTGATTATTGGGTATGAATTTTATTTTCTGATTATATTCGAATTTTTGCTATTACTTGTCTCATAATCAATTATCGATGATGAATTGGTTTTTATAATGGAAAATTTAAAGAAAAATCTTCTCTGATTTCATATATTTTGGAGTTTTAGCTTTGAATATTTCTATTCTTGAATTGCTTTTAATCTTGGCTATCAATTTTCTTTAACCGATCCTTGGGTCTTCGATTTTGAGATCGTTGACTTGTTCATTCCTAAAATTTGATTTGCTTCGGCTATAAAAGTTGAAATATTCAACTTTAATTTTTTTTTCATTTTTTAATGTATCCTTCGTGCTTTCGAAATCTAACTTGATTACATGTATGTATGTTGCTTGTAGTGCACTTTCGAGCTGCACTACAATCTATTTGCATCGCCTTAACCTGCTTGAGTGTTTGTTGTGCTTCCCCTTATGCATCTCTGTTATGTTGCGCTTGTGTGTGTATTTGTTGATGGACATGGCTGACCTATTACTTGTTGTGTGTCTGGATGTGCACTTTCACTCGAACCTGATCTGATCTTATGTGTGTCCCTTGTGCATTTGCATTGCTGCTCCTGATGTGCATTTGTTTGTTGGTCCATATGAACTCGACCTTGTTTAGACTTGTATGCACTTGTTGTCTTTATGTGTGTGTTTGGTGCTAGTGCATTTGTGTTTCACTTTGAGCTTTCACTTGAGTCCCTAAATCTATTCTGTGTGAACTTGTTATTGCCTTAGCTTGGTGTTTTTGAACTGCTTGTTGTGTAATGTTGATGTTTCTGCCCTGTGTTGAGTATGAACCATTTGGGCTTGATCTTGTGTACACTTCCACTTATATTTGTTTATGTTTTCTTCAGCACTGCAGTATCTTTATTTTGAGTGTGTGTGCATGCTTGACCTTGTGCGCATTTACCTGGTCTAGCTTATTTGTTGAGTTCATGTGTACTAACCTATGCATGCTTATGTGCATTCACTTGTTGGTGCATGCATTTATTTGCCTTGTATATTGTTGTTTGACTTGTGCATTGCTTGGTGCTTTTGAGCTACTTGTTGCTGTGCTCATGGGCTTCGGCCTGCCTTGTGCATTCTGATTAGTTTTCTTGCCTTTCTACACTTCCACTTCCACTTCCATTTGTTTGCAGTTTCTTCACCATGTTGCATCTTGTTTATTCTTTGACTATGCACTGTGTTGAGCCCGAAAGGCATGTACGGTAATACACTACGCATGTCCTAAGTTGCTTGTGCATATTTTGACTTGATTTTAAATTTTCGTCTTACACGAACATGTTGTACTGGTTCTTGTATATACCTATTGTATCGGTCCATATTCATTATTTTTGGTGCCTATTTAAAATATGAAAAGGAAAAAACCAATAAAATGAGGCAATGTCGAGTTTAAATATATTTATATTTTTTCAGTTCCAATTTGTTCTTTTTTCTTTTTGCTGCATTGTTATTTGACAGGTAATGCAGATTTCCATCTGGACAAGGGTTGGAGTGAGAAGATAAACATCACATTCGAATTGACATGTATATGAGTAATGTATCTGAAGAAATGTGATTAAAAAACTGTGTTGTATGAGAGAGTAAAATTGTTGTGTATGAACAGTGTATTAAAATTGTGGGAACTCTTGTTGTAATTTCTGATCATTACCCATCACTTTCTTAATTATTATTAATAATTTGTGATAGATTTCAAAAGATTCAAGCAGTCAACTAACATCTTTTCTAGAGTAAAATCCTTACTGAAGTAAACAAGAGTATTTTATTAAATAAAATCAAAGTAGAAATCCAAGTTATTGGTAAAATTTCTAAATTCAAATGAAGCTGTGAATATCTATTTTCTAAAATGGGTTTTGTAACAAAATGTCCACTAATTTTAAAATCAACTGAAATATAAATTCAGTATAAATATGATCTCAAATGTAAAGTGTTTGATACCACGAGAGTGATGCACATTGTCAATATTAAGCGTGAAATATAGGTATCATCAAACAGGTAGACCGCGTACTCCAAAATATCACTCGAATTGGTTCACAAATTTGGAATTTTTCAGCAAAGCCATCTACGCAAGTCATTTATATTGAACAAAGGCACAAATAGCTAAAAATACTCTGACCAATGATTTGTTAGTCGTTATTAAAGGCAATGAAAGTAATCGTTGTACATAAACAATTAACCATTGTTGTTTTGACAATTCAATCCATTACAAATCACTATTTGAAAACATTAAGTTCATAATTTGATTTAGCACTAAACTTGGAAGGTTTAGATATTCTATATTGCTAATGAACAAAATTGATTTTAAGTCTAAACAATAAATCAATCTAAATTTATGTCTATAATACTACAACTTGTTTGCATAAATCTGAAACACTTTTCGAGTAATGTCCTGATATGATTGCTATTTTTTAGGGTTTTACATAACGAGTCAGCAAAAGCTCAAAATAGTCTTGTTGTAATGTTATTAGTTAGCTTTCTAAAACTTTAAGAATTTCAAAATTCGAAGCAATGAAGTTCAAGTTATGATTGATTTAGTTCGGCCGTGTTAAGAGGTTCTGAAACAACTTTCAAACAATATACCGAATGATTTGCAGTTTTCCAACAGTATAAGTTCAACTTTTGCAAAAAGGACAAATTATAGAACTTATAATAAAAATTCTATTTTCTAGAACATCTTGAGTTTTGCAAATCGGAGTTAAAGAGCCCAAGTTATGGCAATTATACTATAGTAGTGTTAACGAAAACAGAATTAGCAATAAGAAAATAGGGTTTAGAGATCATGCATTTACTTACCTTTAATGTCGCATCCAAAGTGTGTAGATCTTCACTTCATTTTTCTAGGCTAAGGAACATTGAAACTATTTCTCATCAACTACATATAGAACAATTCGAAGTCTATCGCTCTCATAGTTGTTTATTTGTCCATTTATGTACCTAAATGTTAGAAGAAGCTAGTGGCCTAACGAAGGATGTGGGACTACTTGTATTTTTGTTTGTAACATTTCGTGCCCAGATTTGTTTATATAGAAACCATTAGCATTTACAATTGTACCCTTGGGAAGCCAAACTAGTTTAAATTTAAGAAAAATTACATTTGTACGTTATGGAACCCAAATTTGTTAACGGTTTTATGTTTGTTCCTATTCCAACATCTATTTTGTTTATGACCAATTCTTCCATAAATAAACACTTTGAAAATTATCTATGAAATTTGATATTATCATAATTCTTTCTCTTAATTTGTTCAACTCTATCATATCTGAGTCCTTATTTTTTTCGATGACACTCTGGATACCTAACAACATATTCGGTGATTTTTCTTCGTTAGAAAAATTTCTTATTATTGATTCTAGTTGTTAAACCTTAGATCTAAGTGAATCGTTTTCATTCAAAAGTGAGTACATCTTTTAATGGAATCTTCTTTTTTATGTCATTTTTTTTCAGAGTCGAAATTTCATTTTCGAGCATTTCATTTTAGTCTTAGACTTAAAATTTCTTCTAGTAGGGACTGACACTTTTCACATTCTGAGTTAAATTTTCTAATGATTTCAATCATCAATTCTAACTCATTATTTATACAAAGTAGACTAGTTTTCTTAGATTCTAGTTTATTATATCATTGTTTAAGCCTATATATGTTCCCGTTTAACTAATGATGTAAAAAAGTAAATCATCACGAGATAAGCATGCTACCTCATTTAGTTCATCGTTGCTGCCACTTGATTCTACCATCAGACATAAATTCACCTTTTCTTTCTCACTATCAGTGTTCTCCTCTACTTCTTCTTCACTCTCATCCTAAGTGGATGCGAAACTCCTTCTCTACTTCTTTTTTCCTTTGTCGAGTCGATTCAGCGGACAGTTTGGTTTGATGTGACTTGATTTCTTACATCTTTGACATATGATTTCTTCCTCAGGCTTATCTAGTACTTTGGCAATGTTGGTTTTTATTCATTGGTTTATTGATGGATTTCCTTGATTTTAAGTCAATGTTTTGAATCGCTTCATCGGTAGTGCTAGCTCATCTGTAGTGTCATATTCTTCCTCATTATCGATTGTACCTTTTAAGGCAATTAATTTCTTTTTCGAATCTCCATTGTCATGTTCTTCCCTAACTTTCAGCTTCATCTCATAGGTGATGAAATTTCCTATTAGTTCCTCTAGTTTAAGATGTTTCAAGTCCTTGGATTCCTGTATTGTCATCACTTTTTCTTTAAACTTCTCAGAAAATTTCTCTGGATTTTTCGGACCATCTATAATTCTGTATAGGCTTTTCCTAGAATTTTGGATTTGAATACTATATTTGAAAATCATTCATACATCTCCTTTATATTTTCATTTTTGTCATTACAAAATTCTCGTATTTATTGTTGAGCATGGCTAGATGAGATTCCTTCACCTACGATGTACCTTCATGAGTTACTTCAAGTGTAAAGACCCATAATTTTATCAGGAATATTTAATTAATTTTAATTATTCCATCGATTGTTTTAAAGGATAAGTAATCCATTTTAATTATTATATAATGAAAATAAGCGATTTATAATATTTTTATAAAGATTTATACTTTTTTTATAAAATATACAAAATTCGTCGCGCTTCTGTAGTTTGACGACTTAATTTTGCAACACTTGTTAAAAGTGATATATAATGATTTAATAATTGTTTTAAAATCAAATGAGGCCCTTTTAATTATTAAATAATAATAGAAATGCCATTTTCAAATTTTTTACACACACACACACATATATATATATATATAAACTAAGAAGTAAAAATGTGACTGGAAATCGAAATCTGAATTCGTAACAATTTAACGAAGAGGGGTTGTGAAACGTCGTTGACTATATGTGTCATACATGCACACATATACATATATATACATCCATATACACATACATACACATTAAAATTACCATTTACATCTCATATTTACTAATGGTAATTAAATAAAAATATCATGATATTTATTAACAAAAATCTAGATATTTCCTAAGAAAATCAAAACAAAACTCACCATCACTCATATAAGCACATGGGGTGGCACATGGGAAGGGAGTGGTTTGACCGTATGGAGGGATGTAGGGTGGCACATGGGTGAGGTGATGTGTTATGATGATGTTTGTGATATTTTACACATCTTTGCCTATAAATAGCAAGGCATACCTTCACAATTCATTCACTCAGTCACTCTCAAAATTCCTAAGCTTTTCTTCTTCTTCTAAGGCACAACAATGGCCTCCATCTCCTCTTAAAAATATTCCAAAATCGAGTAGATGTTCTGCCGAAATAATCATTAGATATAGAGAGATATACCACTTTAAATTCAGGATCAAGTTAGTGATCACCTCTTCTTTCTCCTTGCTTGGCCGAGCTCATCAAGGGCCACCACCATGTCTCCACCCTCTCATGTACAAGGCTGAGCACACCCAAAGGTCCCAGGGTAGGATTCATAAGCTTCGGTATGGAAATAGTGGAGCTATAGTTGATTTCGTAGCACTAAAAGTTAGATCGGGAAAGCATATATGTGAGAATTACTCTGTTAGCTTATTTCATTAAACTATATATGATATGATATGTTTTTCCATACTTGTTTCATATGCTTTATCATCATTTTTTGGATGTTGACTATATCCTTGCTTGATATGGAAATGATTCATAGTAAAATACACATCGAATTTACATAAAGGAACCACTTCCCTTTATAAATTATAATGGTATATATAGTATTGTTAACCTCTTTGAAAATGGATGAAAAATGGTTTATAAATTTTTTAGAAACATTAAAATTCATTTCGACAAAGTTAGGTGAAGTTTGAAAATTTGAGTAAAAAATGAGTTCGTCGTGTAGCGGTAGTTTGCGATTCCGCGCCATAAATAGTTAAATCAAATGCAGGATGAAATATAAGTCAGAATTTATTGAAATAAGAATTTCTCGGACCATTATAACTATGGTTTTCAAATGAAAGAGAAAAATTAAGATTTCATTTAGTAAAGTTGGAGATATGACCAAAACAAGTTTTCAAAATCATCGCGTTTTAGCAGTTCCTAAAATATTGTTTTCAACTTTTTAAAAATGGATATTTTTAATCTTTGAAAATATGAAATAAATTCCATAAATATGTCTAAATATTTTAAAAGGGGTTTGAATTATAAAAATGGACATATATATCATGAAATTGGTGTTTTGACCTATAAAGCTTTAAAATCACTATTCACGGGCAATTTAGTAACAGAATTTGATAATTTTGGAATAAACATTTTAAACTTGGGTTTTTCTTCCTGAATCTTTTGGAAATGTTTTTCAAATAGTTGTATAAGTATTTTAAAAGGTCTAGAGTCGATCAAATAACTTGACCGACTTATGGATGACAGAGAAGTAGTCTCTAGGTTGGAGTTTGAAAAACTAGTTGCCTGCTCCCCTAGCCATCTGGACTGGCCCGACGAAGAGGATAGATAATTTGATTTACTTAGATAGTATTTTCTTACGATAAAAGAAAAGAGATTTAGAATTATCCAAAAAGTTAAACAACATTTCAAATAAGATTTTGATGGTAAAGAGATTGTTCTAGTTAAACTCTGTATTAAATTTCGAGGAGGGAAGCCATACTATCCGTGTGAATTTAAAAGGTGATATCGCCATTATTTGGCGAATAGTATAGGTTGAATATGAAAATTAGTAGTGAGCATAAATAATCTAAAATCTATGAATTCTTTTTACTTAGTACTAATTTGTTTGGGCATACAGTAAACGATGTCTTAAAGAACATCCTTACTAACCCATTAAAAGATATGTTTTAGAAATAAGTAATCTCCATTTAGATTGAAATTATAGAAGATGAAAATATTTTTCCTAAGTAATTTAAAGGAAATGATTTGATATTTTCAAATTTAAAAAGAGGTTTAATAAATCTGTATATACCAAGAAGAAATGGTTTAAAATATATCTCTAAAGATATTTCATTGGATATAAAGATATTAATTGATTGAATGATGATCACAAATCACCCACATACTTAACATCTTTTCTATTGATAATTGGTTTGGAGAGACCAGGATTGGATTTGAGTGATTCCTATCTGAAAGCAACTTTGAACCAATATACACATTCGAAAGTGAAGACATGTTGAAGACAATGATTTTGAAATCTTCAATGCAAGGATTTCTCACTACTAATCCTAGGCATGATTCCCAAACTGGATGTAGTTGGAGTACCTTCAGTTTGTCTTGTTCCTGGACAACTTGTCTGGATGAATGTCTGACATTGCATTTCTTGGACCACTACATTGGTTTTTACAAATGTACATCAGTTTGGTCGTGTAGGAGGTAACCACTCTTATACTTAACACCCTTCCCTGAGGCGTATGAACTCGAGGGGTTGTACTTTTATGGAAACCAATTAGTATGTCGTCAGAAATGACAGTGTGGCATTCAAAGTAGGATTTTTCATGTGAAAGGTAAAATGTTACCTCAAGCCCCACACATCGGTAATGGAAAAAATAGGTAGATGCAGCAGGGTTAAGTGGGTCGTGCCTATTAGGATATGATCATCACCTTTCTAGATTACTTTATATATCGAGTTTGTTGTGTATGCTTTGGGATCCTACGGACAGGTCGGGAATGACCGGGGTGATGGGATGTTTGGTACTATCTATGGTAGAGGTAGGTCGGTTTTGTGTTGGTAGAGAGCAGTGGGGCTGTGCCTCGATACATTCCTCTAAAGATATACTGTCAGAAGGTAGTCCCTTACCTTATCATTGTTGGAAATCCATTCTTCAATACGTGCCTTTACAGTTTTGATTGTAGAACCTTGTATGTTGGAATTTAATTAATGTAACAATTTCGGCTATGATTAATATGTTATTTGAAAGTGTTTTCAAAGAATGCCATTGAAAATAATATCCCTGATTTTACATAGAAAATGTTTTAGTTATCATAAGGTATAAACTCGTCAATGTTTATATGCGGTGTGGTCTTATGAGATACCCTTTGATTTCAAAAGTATATGTTCTCTTGAGTTTCTCACACCAGTCCCATAACTGACCCGAAATTTATTTTCTTTTCCCTTAAACTCTTGATGCCCTATTTTTTGGGCAGCTAAGTAGTTAGGTTTAGTTTGGAGAATTTTAGAGGAGCTTGGAGCATGGAGTAGAAGATTCCTCTGTAGATAGTTATCCATTTCTTTTTTCGATGTATTATGTATAAGTTTATACCAGCAGTTGTGTAGGGATAAGCAGTTAAAGTGTCCCCAGCCGGGTTAGTACTTGCCAGAATTCTTATACGTCATTTTGAGAGTGATTGTATGCGATGTGAGAATCTGTGTTTCTGTCTTCTATCTTTATTTTCTTTTACCTCTAATCATCCGCCTCTCCGGCACTTGAATTTGTGGTATATGAATACCATGGATGTATTAGTGTCGATTTTCAAGGGTTGAAAAAGCAGGTCATCGTATCAAGTGTATGCTAAATTTCCTACACAGTCACATAATGAGAAACACGATTGTATTCAATTTTATCAAAGGCATAGATAATAGAATTTATAGCTTTAGCATTTGAATGATAGAGAGACTTAGTTCA
This sequence comes from Allium fistulosum, assembly GCA_030737815.1. Taxonomy (NCBI): domain Eukaryota; kingdom Viridiplantae; phylum Streptophyta; class Magnoliopsida; order Asparagales; family Amaryllidaceae; genus Allium; species Allium fistulosum. The sequence goes on from CM060906.1 coordinate 777,529,518, forward strand.
TTTGCATCTACTTGTCTTTATTCTTGGAACTTCATGATTATTTATGTTTACCATAGGCAGACTATAACCCATTTCAATTATATCCCATGCATTGATAGTATAGAAATAACTTTCATCCTAGTTATCCAATATAAATAATCAGTACCATTAAACATAGGTAGTCTAACAATAGATTGTCCTTCGGAAAAAGCATTATTAAAATTAGGCACAGTTAAAAAAGTGAATTTACTACCCAGCTCTGATATTACTTGTAGGATTGAATTAAACCTAGAGGATGGTGAATGGGGTTTATTATAAATTCACAGAATAATAAATATGGTTTATTATAAATTCACATAATAATAAAATTTACAGCATCGATAATAATAGAGTAAATGCGGAAATAAAAGCTACACACAAATTTAACCAGCTTTGGCAAAACCTACCTAATGTTGCCCTAAGATTTCTACTAAGATTAAACAACCGCCAACTTAAAATACCATGTAAACTTGTGATTATCGCTAACTTGATTGTTCTAACCCTAAGTCCAAAAACCCTACCTTTACTCTATCCCTGAGTTGAGCATTTTCCAAACTACACACCATAGTTCAATCCTATTTACAAACTAGAGTTTTAGAATTTAAAAAGGAATTACAAAATAGAAAATAAAACCCTAATATGTATAATTAAATTTAACAATAATAAAAGGTTCGGCCCTAAAAATAAAAAGGTGTGAATTTCTTTTATCCTGTTCGCCTCATTTATTTCAATGCGACCCCATTTTCGATTTAGGGTTACTTCCTTTTGGAAGCTCCCGCTATGCAAATTATCGCTGAAATCTCGCCTTCACTTCACTATTGATTGTGTTCTTCAGTTGGTTGACGATGGTTGGTTGAGATTGCTTCCACTGTTGAGCTCCTTTGATTATTGGGTATGAATTTTATTTCCTGATTATATTTGAATTTTTGCTCTTGCTTGACTCATAATATATTGTCGATGATGAGTTGGTTTTATAGAGGATGATTTAAAGAAAAATCTTCACTGGTTTCATTTACTTTGGAGTTTTAGCTTTGATTATTTCAATTCATGAATTGCTTTTAATCTTGGCTATTGATTTTCTTTGATCGATCCTTGGGTCTTTTGTTTTAAGATTATTGACTTGTTCATTCCTAAAATTTGATTTGCTTCGGCTAGAAAAGTTAACATATTAAATTTCAATTTTTTTTCATTTTTTTTCTTTTATGTATCCTCCCTGCTTTTGAAATCTTCCTTGATTAAATGGGTGTATTTTGCTTGTTGTGCACTTTCAAGCTGCACTTGAATCTACTTCGATTGCCTTGACCTACTTGAGTTTTTGTTGTGCTTCCTTTTTGCATCTCTGCTATGTTGAGCTTGTGTGTGTTTGCTGGACATGGCTGACCTTGTACTTGCTGTTTGTTTGTATGTGCACTTTCACTCGAATTTGATCTGATCTCATGCCCTGTAATGTTTGTAATGTCGATGTTTCTGCCCTATGTTGAGTCTGAACCATTTGGGCTTGACCTTGTGTACACTTTTACTTGTGTCTATTTATGTTTTTTTTCAGCATTGCAGTGGCCTTCCTTTGTGTGTGCATGCGTGCGTTCTTGACCTCATGCGCATTTACCTGGTCTGGCTTGTTTGTTGAGTGCCTGTGTACTAGCTTGAGCATGCATGTGTGTATTCACTTGTTTTTGCATGCATTTGTTTGCCTTGTATATTATTGTTTGACTTGTGCATTGCTTTGTGCTTTTGAGCTCCTTGTTGTTGTGCACATGTGCTTCAGCCTGCCTTGTGCATTTTGCTTAGTTTTCTTACCTTTGTACACTTCCACTTCCATTGTTTGCAATTTCTTTACCGTGTTGCACCTTGTTTATTCTTTGCATATGCACTGTGTTGAGCTTGAAAAGCTACAAGATTGACCTTGCTGGTTTGATATGTGAACCTTGTTTTTTATGTGCTTTTTTATTTTAAATTTCTTGACCTTATGACACTGTGCATGTCTAAAGTTGCTAATGCACATTTTAACTTGATTTAAAATTTTTGTCCCACATAAACACGTTGTACTAGCCGATGTTTGTTACTTTTGGTGCCTATTTAAAATATGAAAAGGAAAAACCAATAAACCGAGGCAATGTCGAGTTTAAATATATTTATATTTTTTAGTTTCAATTTGTTCCTTTTTTCTTTTTACTACATTGCTATTTGACAAGTAATGCAGATTTCCATCTGGACAAGGGCTAGAGTGAGAAAATAAACATCGAATTCGAGTTGAAACTTATATGAGTTGAAAAATGTGATTAGAAAAAATTATGTTGTATGAGTGAGTACAAATTGTTGTGTATGAATATTGTGGGAACTCTTGTTGTAATAGTGTGTACTATTTAAAATTGAAATAAAATATTTGTAAAAATTTTATTTGTTTATTTCTTTATATAAAATGTAATAGTACTACACCAAACACATTTATATATATATATATGTGTGTGTGTGTGTGTGTGTGTAATTGTTTGTTATCATCAAACGAAACTCATAAACTACTATATTCCACAACTAACAGTCATGAGTAATACTCCTCCTTTCACATGGATAGTTACATATACAAGTCTCAATGGATGTATCTATATCATTTTCTCAATATATCTTGACTAGAATATTTTAGGGAATAAGTATTTGATTATCGATTCAAAACTCATGGTCACTAATAAATTCATAACTACAATCGATAAAATACTTCTCTTAAGAATTTTATAAAATTCTTATATATGTTTAATGTATTAATTGATAGAGTTAGGGGTATGTCCTAGTGGCAATTATGTAATTTATTACATGTATTAACTCAATAGCCAGTCTTGTTTAAAATAAAAGGTGTTTTCTTTCTATTATATACTTGTTACATTGTGATATAATTTAGTTAACTAATTTATTTAAAGTATATTAATAGAAGAAAAAAAATCCTCAAATGATGTCATGTGATAGTAATTACAATGTGTTGTAATCATTAAAAACATATCACATTAAAAATAACATATTATTTTATATATTCTTAGTCAAGATGTCCCGAGATGGGATATCGATACATCCATTGAGACTAGAGTGTGTACCGCTCTCCAAATGTTGGACAACATATTACTTATGACTCCTGGAGGCACCAATGGGCTATGTTGATAGTTATTGGATAACTATAGAATGAATCACTAGAGATTTTTCAGTTGGTTAATATAACTAAGGTCCCTAAAGAATCTCGAAGTGACAATATTACACATTTCCCTCGACTTAAGAGTACTGTTGAACTTTAATACAGACACTCCATGTAACAACCCGCAACCCAGTGAGCTAGAATTTTCCCTAAATCGAAAACCCAAGTCCACCAAAGTACGGATCATTGGTTTTGGTATCCTGTAAGTAACAAATGTATATTAGATCACTATCGATATAAACTCATAGCGGAATAGTAAAGTATAATAGAACATATAACTACTAACCAAGGTTAACACTACTGAGATCAAGTGTGCTTATCAGCATCGAACATGCAAAAATAAATCTGTCCTTTCACCGTTCCCGCTTTGCACTAGTACTTGTTCCTCCAAAGTTGTCATGTGGATTGTAATGGGGAGGGGGTCAGAACAACATTCTAGTGATTGGTAAATTATGTATTTAATACATAATATTAGTTTGTGCCGATTGCCTTCCATCACATGTTATATCTTTTATTTTTTACTTAGTCGTCTCAACTCACGTACGCCTACAATATACCCAATCTATCCTAGATAGACAATAACTACATATGTGTGTGTGTGTAAGTACCACAGTCCCCCTTTGGACCAAGATACTATCCCCGCCAGTATCCACAACCCAACAACTTGTTAGGATCCATCATTAATGCAGTATCATGTCCTCATCGTCATGCATACCAAGGAACTCCAATGGTGTATAATAACGACATCACAATAGTTTGGCCGCATTCTATTCGCTTTTCTATCATGGAATCACTAGAGACTTTTCTATCATGGAGGTGTAGCCTGATTAGGCATAACCCTCATCTTTCTTCTAATTGCTCGGGACCGATGACGTTTTCGACCTATGAAGCAACTCCTACTCCCAAGTTTGGTACCAATCGCATTGTCATAGCGCCGAGACTTGCTCATCATCCCATTTAGATTGCCTAATTCAATCTAGAAAATACCTACTTGTTATTTAATACCCCTTAAAAGGTTGAAGTAGACTCTACTTGTCCTTTGATATTTCGACCGAAGCGAACCATCCTACTTGGTATTCTCTTCACCTATACATGAACGTATACAATTCCACAGGTCCTATAGTTGGATGTATCCTACATTAGTATAATGTGTACACAATTGCTGGTAGCCCCTTGTGAGGGATAGACTTCTATTGTGTAACACTACTAACCTCGCATTCCAACCCATTTTAACGACTATGTCATTCTTATCTAAACTAAGTTTTAACTAACTTTAACAATTCATACCCATCATAATGTTGTCTCAGTTTATCAGGTTCATCGGGCGTACCGTTATTGTACTCCATCGTTGTTCCGAATCACTTGAGTATCAGGTGTTATCCCACCTTTTGGCAAAGCCGAGATACCCAAAAGTTGACTGAAAATTAACGATTACTAGCCATGAATATTGATTACGCATTGCTGGTTCACCATGGATATCGATGAATTTTGTCTGAGCCCGGATTAGGCCACAATTGACAAGACATGACAAGCAAAGCCACGATAGCCAGCATTTCAAATTTCAGGTTAATCGGAGTTCATATGCTCAAGATATGATCGATGCAAGTTGATGAAAAAAGTCACATTCTCGTATCCATCAAGTAGCATTAGCTTCGTATCGCTGAGGTTCGTATCCATAGAGACGTCTCCATTCGTATCCATCAACTTCGTACCGAACAAGTTCGAATCCATGAAGACACTCCGCTGCGAGTCCACGTACGATGATATGTTCGAATCAATCACGTTAGCACCACAACCATCTGGTTCGAATCCATCAACAATGTTTCCTTCGTATCCATCAAGCTTGGAGAACCTTCTAATCCATGAAGATACCTCTCTCCGAATCCAACTAGTGCCATCGTTTCGTATCGATCAGCTGAAGTGAGATATGATCGATACGATCGAGTCTCAATTCGAATCCATGGTATGGTTGATGCCTGCGAATCCATCAAGTCAAAGCGGCGTGATATTTGGAACGACTCGATCAAACCGGAGTGAAAGGTGGAACGACCCGAAGATTGTGCGCCACATCACTACGAGAGCACGTGCAGGTGATCGATTCGAAGGAGATCGAGTCGAAGCAAACAGCCACCGAAGAACACGATTTCGTATCGACGATATTTCGAGATCTACAAGTCCAAATGATATGAAATTTTCATAGAAGCTTACATACATGTTGAAGAATGTTCTCACCAAATTTCAGCTCGATTGGATGATTTTTTGATCGATTCGAATGGAGTTCGAATCGATCCCGAAGTGGGCCCAGATTTCTTAGACACGGGCGCATGGGCCCCCACACGTGCCAGAAGTAGTCTCCCTAATTTTAGGGGAAATATCAGCCTCCTACACCTATAAATAGAGCCCCAGGTCATTCAGAAAAGGGGAGCTAGATTCTGAAGCGCCCAGACTCTACCAGACTCAATTCTACACTTCAATACAACCATTGTACTCGAAGTTCTTCATTGTAACTGCTGTAATCAATTGTAATCAGCAAGCTTAATCAATAAAAGATAAACCTTTGAAGTGGACGTAGGCCAGAGATAGCCGAACCACTATAAATCTCGTGTTTTTGTTCATTATTTCTGAATTGTGATATTCTGTTTGCTTAGATTTGAGATTTGTGTTTGAAAACTTGTTGATTTGTATTCATACACTGGTGCTTTCACAACATCCGGGGTTTGTGACCAATTTTGGCGCAAACATCAGGTTCATCGGGCATATCGTTATTGTACTACGTTGTTGCACCGGCTCTATGGTTAGCGACCATGGGATAGTGACCCATTTGTGATACATGTGTTGGTGAGTTTTCATGCTCCCGTTTGTGATAGGCCTCCCCTTTTATGATTTTTGGATTTCTAGTTGATGATTTCTAGTATTGGTGTTTCACCTCTTTTCGTGATTGGCAATGATATGTTTGCCAATATATTTGTGGTTTGGTGAATAAAATAAAGAATATGACATTCTTTTTGGTGCTTTGAGATTCTTGAGATATTGTATGATTTTGTTGTTGTTTAAAGTATACTTGTCACTATATGACATTATTGTTATCATACGTTTTTGTTATATCTCATTTTATATATATAATAATTATAGCTAGACTGATCCGTTTATTATTTTCTTCTTAAATAATACTCGGGTCAGACCGAGATGTTACAGGTGCTTCCGCTTGACTTCCTATCCGGGATTATCATCTGATTTTTTGGCTAACTACTTTAGATTAGTAGTTTTTGTTATTATACATTTGAGATATAGACTCCTTGATGTATAATTATTCTTTTGTCTAGCACATGTATCTATTCTTTTGTGAGGTAGTGGATCTTGTTTGACCACTACTTTGATGTACACTTTTATGTGTTATATTAATATTTGATTCCGCCTTTGTGATATGAATATCTGTGATTGATTTGTGTTATGTTTATTTCTATATTTGTTTCCGAAGACTATTTAGCCACTGTGTGGTAGCTTTGAGTTTGTATTAGATATGTCGGATTTCCTCCAGAAATGAAATGTAAGTTATATCATCTGACATATCGGTACTCGCACAAAGAAATTACACAGATGGTCGCTCCTCAACAGCCTTATTCTTCATGCTAGTCGACGGCATTACTTAGTAGTGTCCTTGGCTAGCGTGACCATAGAGGTGGGGCGTCACAACATGGTATCAGAGCCAAACTTCAGAACAATGTAGAATAATCTAGCAAGGATCATTGTCCTAAGTCTTTCTTAGGAATCGTTCTATAGGATTTAATTCGAGTCTTCGTACCGTTCTATCCTATTTCTTTTTATGATGCCTTGTTTTATCAATCAAATTTGTTTGATATTCATTTTGAGAATAACCTTTTTCCTCTTCTTTCTTTCTTCCTTAAAGAAGAGAAATGGTTAGACCAGGCCGTCCCAGCGCCGGTCAATCTAGTGCTACTCCTCAGGATGGAGTATTTATGTCTGCTTAACAACTGCCCAAGCTGCCGGACCCGCTCCAGCGCCTACTCACCCTAAATCCGGGTTTGAACGCTTGTGCAGAGATTATACCGCTTTGGGTGGAAGGCCATTCAAGGGATCCGGAAACGTTATAGAAATCCAAGCTTGGCTTAGATCATGCGATCGCATCTTTTCCCGCATGGATCTTATTGATTCACTTCGAGTCCAAGTGGCTTCTAGCATGCTCCAAGAAAGAGCATTAGATTGGTATGAGCTTTTGATTTCTGAAATTATCGAAGCGGATCTTACTTGGGAGCAATTCCGGGAAAGATTCGAATTGAAGTTTGTGCCGGAGGCTGAAAAAGTAACTTTAGCCCGACGCTTTATTGACCTTGTTCAAGGTAAATCCTTTGTGGCAGATTATGTCGCATCTTTTGAATCTCTCTCTAAATATGGGGTCGAGTATATTAATACCCCATTGAAGAAAAATCATAGGTTCGTCTATGGGTTGAATAAGAACCTTAAAAAGCCTTTGCTTCTGAAACTAGAAGTTTCTTTTGATCAGCTTATTGATATCGCTCTTCGACTTGAAGAGACCGATAATGAAAGTAATGTTGAAGTTGTGGGTGCCAAACAGAACTTCAACAATAGCATGAAGAGGCCTATAAAGTTCAAAGGCCCCAATCCCAACAAGAAAGGGAAACAGGAAACTCCGGTAGCAAAGACTCCTACCTCTAGTCGTGGTCAATGCTACAGTTGTGGTTCTACAGACCATTATGCTAATAGGTGTCTGAAACCTCTCTTCTGTCGTTATTGCAAAAGTTCGGGTCATCTTTTATCTTCATGTCCCAAACTTCCAAGCAAGAGAGAGGGAAATCTAAATGTTGTGCAAGCTCCTAGTGACACTTCTCGTGGTCAAGGTATTTCTCCTTCTATCCTTGATGGCATTATTTTGTTTCGTGATTTTCCTATTCGAATTCTTTTGGTATGAGTGCATCTCCTTCTTTTATGTCAAAACAATTTATTGATACTTTTTCTTTAAAAAATTTTTTTGGATTGATGACTTCACTGAGAATTGCGAATCCGGTTGGTGGATCCGCAACCCTCAGTTGCTTTGTGAAAAATATCGAGATTATTTTATGTGATTACTCTTTTCGAGGCGATTTGCATCTATGCGTTACTTAGGCTTCGAAATTGATTTTTTGGAAAGGATTGGCTTGATTATTATTAAGCCCACATCCTATGTCCTGAGCGGACTATCTATCTTCGACATCCTTAATCTGTTAAGCAGATTTCTATTTTTTTCTTAATGATTTCGATTTCCAATTCGGTGGCATCATTTTATTCTTTAAACCCACTTGATGAGGAAAGTGTTATTTCTCTCATTCAAGTAGTTTGTGAATTTTCCGGTATTTTTGAGTTTGTCATAGGATTATCACCTAAGCAATCTATTGTGTGGTGCTAAGGTCTTTTTAGCTCGACCTTACCACCGGTTTTCATCAGCTACGAGTTGCGGAGAGTAGCATTCCATCTACCGCATTCCGCACTCGTCATGGTCCTTGTGAGTGGTTCGTTATGTCATTCGGTTTGACGAACCTTCTGCCTTATTTCATCCATCTTATGAATCGAGTATTCTACGAATATCTCGATGGGTTTATCCTTGTATTTATTGATTATGGATGAAAACAGCAATTTAAAATTTTTCAAATCTTTTTCATAAGATATTTATAAGTACAATTGGATTTGTTCTTAAAACGAGCAAAGAATATTAGTAAAACTTTTAATAGATATATTTATCATATAGAAAATGATTTTGTGATTGTATTGCCCATTGAGTGCTTTAAGAATTCTGGTCGATGCGCCTGATCAACGTTATCGATAGGAATCTCCTAAACGCTTTGATGAGACAGTCAGACACAATAAATTGACTTGTAAAAAGTAAAAAAATTCTAGAAAGATTATTACATAAAGTTAATTATAATTTTGAAAGTCTTAGCTTTTCGGGAAAGAGGATCATTTAAAAGAACTCTTTTCCGATGTTTTTATTCTTACGATTCCCGAAGGGAATCAAGACTTTATTGTTTTTACCGATACTAGTCGTATTGGTTTCGGTGCCATTCATGATCTAGAGCTCGCGGCTTTTGTTTTCGCTCTTAGAATTTGGTGTCATTGTCTTTTGGGAGAGAAATTGTTCTCTACCCCGATCATAAGTTTTTGAAGTATTTATTTTCTCGAAAGGAACTTAATTTGCGTCAACAATGTTGGCTCGAGTTCCTTGCATCTTATGATCTTGATATTCTTTGTACTTCGGAAAAGGGTAATCGAGTTGTCGATGCCCTTAGTTGTAAGCAACAAGTAGTTGTTTCTTTGATGATATACGAATGGAATGATCTCGAGACTTTATCCACTTGTGAGATTCGAGATCATGAATCCAATTCATGTTCATCTCTTGTTTTGTGTAGCCTCGAGGCTCGTCCTTCTCTTTTGGACCATACCTCTTTTGGCTAAACTCTATGTCAAACTAAATTGCATGGAGTTCCTACTTCTATTGTTAGCAATCGTGATCCATTATTTTACTAGTGGATTTTGGTAAGGTCTTCAAAAGCTTTGGGAACAAAGCTTAATTTTAGCACCGCTTATCATCCTTAGTCCGATGGACAAACCGAGCGTGTGAATCAAACTCTTGAAGGTCTCTTTCGTGCATGTGTTCTTGATTTTTGTGGAAGTTGGGAAGGTCATACTCTTGTTGAGTTTTCTTCCAATAATAGCTTCCAATCTTGTATTGGTATGGCACCTTTCGAGGCACTCTACAGAAGGCTATGCTGATTTCCTTCGTGTTGGCTTAAAGCCGGTGAGAACTGGTTTTAGGTCCAGATTTTATTGGTGTTCATTTGTGTTCACCTATGATGGGTGTTGTGCGTTTCAGTCGATTGGGAAAGTTAGCACCTCGATATGTTGTTCCCTTTCCCATCACCGAACGTATTGGTTCCGTGGCTTATCGCCTTTTATTATCGGCTCAATCTTTTGCTATTTATGACGTTTTCCACGTCTCTTTACCGCGGAAATACCTAGGGATTCCGATTTTTATTCTTGAGCCCGGTGTTATTGAGGAAATTGAAGTTTCACCAAATTTGACTTATGAGCAACATTCTATTGTATCATTACTTCGGAGGTTAAACCCCTTTGAAATAAAGATGTTCTTCTTGTGGAAGTTCAATGGTCCTCAAATCCTAAGAATTGCTCTTGGGAATCTTGAGAATTCATTGAGCAAACACATCCGGACTTACTCTTTCGTGCTCTTTATGGTGAACTTCTTATTTCAAATTTTCTTTTGTGTTGATATGCTTTTATGGTTGTTACTCTTTATTTTCTTCTTAAGTATTGCGAGGACGCAATTTCTTTAAGGAGGGGAGTCTGTAACAACCCGCATATTTTACGATTGTATATTTAAATGTTTTATTTAAATATAGAATCGTTAATCGGATTAAAGTACGAAAATCTACTTTTTGTAAACAGTCGAATTGGGACTCGAGACCACCTTCATTGAGTCCAAAATGGCGTTTACAACTTTTTTGAGTATAAACATCGATATGTTTGGAGTTGAGTAAAAATTATGACTTTTTCACTTTGGGCTTGGGTTTGGGTTTTAGCCCATTAACCCAACATATCAACCCAACTCCACTCCACTCCTCTTCACTCCTTCATAATATTTCCTAACACTCAAAGCTTTAGAAAAATGGAGGAAGAGAAAAATAATTAGAATTCCTAAGCCCTAATCTTCTTCGCAAATTCAAGTTCTAGCTCCAAAAATTCAAATGAAGCTTTGGTAAGCATCTCCTTCTCCTTCTCCATCTCAATCTCTCTCCAATTTCAGAAATTTCCTATAACCTAATTTGGAAAATTATTCCTTCTAGACTTAGATTGAAGATTCTAGAGGTGGTATTGAAGAGAGATCAACCTATTGCTTGTTCTAGAGCTTATCATTTGTGTTTGGGTTTAAAAGGTGAGTTTTTGAACTCACATCTTTGTCTATTTCTATCATTGTTGTTAGGTATGAATTCCTAACATCTATTCATGTTCATTTGATTTTGATTTGAATTGATTTGGTGAACATTTCAATTTTTGGTGTTTTGAAGTCAAAACTTTAAAAATCCTAGCTTTGATGTATGATCATGCTTTTGGTGGTGTATCAAAGAGCCTATAGGGCTGGGTTGTCGATTGGCAATAACCCCTAAAGCCCATTGCTCGTCCGATCGCAATTTGGAAGAGTTTGCTCTTCATTTAGATAGGCTGGAAAAATAGTTCCAGTGCCAGCCAGTCGACTGACTCTGCAGTCAGTCGATTGACTACAGGAACTGAAACTTTCGGGTTTCTGGATCAGTCGACTGGCCTCTACAGTCAATCGACTGACCTGCTTGTCTCAGCCCAATTTTGCTATTTGCCGTGGATTTCCAATTTAGAACCGATTCCTGCTGATCCGATTTTTTGTTATCATTTATTATTGACTTTGATGACTTCTTTTTCGGGATTTCTTTTTAAGAATATCCATTTTGATGGAGTCGGTATCGATTTCTTTGGATTTGATCCACATCTTCGTATGTGGATTTTGGTGATTGATTGTTTCTACAATCATTTCTATGCTTTGTCACTTTAAAATAAAAAGGTTTCTATACTAGTAGTAAATATTCAAACTCTTTTACAAAGATGATTTCAACTCTATTTTGAATACAAAGCTCGTTTATAAAACCGTTTTCTAATCTATTAGTATATACAAACCTTTACCTCATTCGTATGAGAAATCTAATTAAACGGCTTAGTAAAACAAGTGGTATGAAATGCTTGCATTTTCTTCGTCGGTTAATTTTTGGATTTGTTCGATTGAAACTCTTGTGACAATTTTCGAGTGGAAATCTAAAATCTGTTCGTAAATATTTGAGTTAAGCAAGTGGTTATGGGACATGAAGCTAAACTCTTATATTTACTAGCTTAGTGTAATCGACACTTCTTGATGATCGATGATGATCATTTTGTGATTTAGACTAGCATTGTGCGATGTCTCTTTGTCCACGTAGGGGACTATACCTCGTTTTATTGAGCTTCGTCTCATTCCTTTATGGGCTAGCGACCCATGTTCTTTTATGGTTTTTGGTTCATCGGATGTACCGTTATTGTACTACATCGATGTCTCGGCTTTTTGGTTCATCGGATGTACCGTTATTGTACTACATCGATGTCTCGGCTTTTTGGTTCATCCGGAGTACCGTTATTGTACTATGTCGTTGTCTCAATTTATCAGGTTCATCGGGCATACCGTTATTGTACTACGTTATTGTTCCGAATCACTTGAGTATCAGGTTCATCGGGCGTACCGTTATTGTACTACGTTGTTGCACCGACTCTATGGTTAGCGACCATGGGATAGTGACCGATTTGTGATACACGTGTTGGTGAGTTTTCATGCTCCCGTTTGTGATAGGCCTCCCCCTTTGTGATTTCTGGATTTCTAGTTGATGATTTCTAGTATTGGTGTTTCACCTCTTTTCGTGATTAGCAATGATATGTTTGCCAATATATTTGTGGTTTGGTGAATAAAATAAAGAATATGACATTCTTTTTGGTGCTTTGAGATTCTTGAGATATTGTATGATTTTGTTGTTGTTTAAAGTATACTTGTCACTATATGACATTATTGTTATCATACGTTTTTGTTATATCTCTTCTTACATCTCATTTTATATATATGATAATTATAGCTAGATTGATTCATTTATTATTTTCTTCTTAAATAATACTCGGGTCAGACCGAGATGTTACAGGTGCTTCCGCTTGACTTCCTATCCGGGATTATCATCTGATTTTTTGGCTAACTACTTTAGATTAGTAGTTTTTGTTATTATACATTTGAGATATAGACTCCTTGATGTATAATTATTCTTTTGTCTAGCACATGTATCTATTCTTTTGTGAGGTAGTGGATCTTGTTTGACCACTACTTTGATGTACACTTTTATGTGTTATATTCATATCTGATTCCGCCTTTATGATATGAGTATCTATGACTGATTTGTGTAATGTTTATTTCTATATTTGTTTCCGAAGACTATTTAGCCACTGTGTGGTAGCTTTGAGTTTGTATTAGATATGTCGGATTTCCTTCAGAAATGAAATGTAAGTTATATCATCTGACATATCGGTACTCGCACAAAGCAATTACACAAATGGTCGCTCCTCAACAGCCTTATTCTTCGTGCTAGTCGACGACATTACTTAGTAGTGTCCTTGGCTAGCGTGACCATAGAGGTGGGGCATCACAGTTACATTCTCTCTTTTAAAAGAATTACATCCCCTAAATTGCTTAAGGATAGAATCACATAACATAATGCGCAACCATTCTAAACTATCCAACCAATTAGTGTATAACCAATTTTCCAACCAATCGCGTCCAAGTGCATGGTGTATTAAAACATATATAATATGCATACCGGGCAATTTTAAATCGACGCCTCCAACATGAATGCGTTCTTTAAAATAATTTTGAATATATGATGCAAACAACCTCTATATACTGGCAGTTCTATATGTATGTAAATTATCAAAATTAAAATCTTTGTTTTTTTTGCATTCCGAATTTTCTCATACTTTAATGAATAGAAGCATAGCTCAACCTTTTTTGCATCCAATCTCTAACATCCAAAACCCTAACACACCAATGCTAACATTCAAATTTTGAAAAATTCGATTTTCTTAACCTGTATTCTTATTTCGGAAAAGGGTTTAGATAGGGAATTTCATATTTCCATATTTCTCTTGTGTACCCATTCCATGTATCTTGGAACCTTCTCTTTTGCGCCTAATTCTTTTTCTACTTTTCCAAGTATAGTCTATATAAGGAAGTTTACTTTTAAATTTTAAAAACTGAGTTACTTGAAAACAAGTTTGGTTTACCTCTAGACAAGGTATGGAAAAAGAAATCTAAAGGCTTAAACAGTTGTTTCCCTTATCATTAACTACCTTTTACTTTACTGTCACTTCTACTGCATAGTAAAATTCATACTTGCTAACTCGTCAACTTTTTTTATATGCTAAGCATGTGGCATCAAAAATAAAAAATCCTCTCCTTTTTCATTCAAAATCTTTTCCAATTAAATTATAGAAATGGTTAGAAAATTTAAAAATAAAACTTACTTTTTTTAAAACTATTACAAAAACATTTTCAATTAGAAATCAAAAAAATTTTCAAAAGTATTTATTTTAATCTTTTCAAAATAAACTAAGCCACCTCTTACGCAGTTGGAATTTAGTCGATGAGTTAACTTCCATGGTTGTCTCTTTTCTACTGCACAGTAAATTTTCAATTTGAAAAACTTTCTCTTTTATTTTAAACTAACAACCGACACACAAATTCATTTATAAATTTCAGCTTTTAAGACGTAGGGTAGTGACCCATTATTTCACAATAACCTTTCCCTGTCCTTCGCTTGCCAAAATTTATCTTCCAAAAAATTAACATTTTCTTGGGACTTTAACTTTTCTTTTATCAACTAATTCAATAAATTTTCTACTTTATTTTATAAAACTCTAGTCTTATTTTGAATGAGTTAGGTGTCCACATGAGTTTTCCTTACTTACACAGTTTTCCAATAAGAACAGCAGTTTTCCAATGGAATAAACTGTGCATTTCCACACTATAGTGGGTTATAAATATAAACTATGCATATTTAGAATAACTCATTGGCAAATTGGCTTGGCTGAATAACCTTTTCACCATCTATCTTGCCTTCCTTGCCCTTGAGTCTACTAACATCCTCTATGTTTGTTTTCCATCTCATCACCCTATGTTACCATCTTCTTTTAATTCGAATCTCTTAATAATATTCTCAATTTTTGGTATTTACTTTTTTATCCTTGTTCTTTCATGCGAGCATACTCTAGAACTCACATAAATGTACTTTGATACCATTTCTCATTTCTTTATGCGTTCTACTTTATGGTCTTCATACATGTTTAATGAAACAGTCCTAGGCTCATACCAATATTCCTTAAATTCTAATAGGTCCACTATTGCTATTCTACAAGTATCCATCACTATTTTATTCATAGGCACAACTTTTACCTCGTCTTACCTAGACAATCATCTTTGTTTACTTCATATTAAAATTTTGGTTTGGTTTTCGCAACTTTTTCCAAAGTTAAAACTTCACAATTATAAAAAACTTAACCCCAAAACTTTCATCTTTAAAAATATAAACTTGGAACATTTTATTAAATTCAAAAATATATTTGTGTCTTAACTTTAATAACTATAATTTAGGATTTTTGAATTAAGCTTACTCATGAAGTCCACAAGAAAATGTTAGCACTTTAATTTAAAAAGTTTCTTCCCTTTTCCTCCAAATCAACTTTTCCTTCAAAGCCTTTTCACAACAAAGATTTTACTTCAAAAAGTGTGATTTTTAACTCAGACTATTTCTTAAGTTTTGTATTCCAAAATCTCAATTTTTATACCAAACCATTTTTCTTCGAAAATGCACTTTATAGTGTTTCTGAAACATCTTTTATAACTTTAAACAATAAAAACTGAAGCAGACAAGGACACTTCCATCCCGTTTTTTCTATTACTCATGCTATCTTCGCTTTCAACCTTAGCGGAGGCACTAATAGCATGCGAGGGGAATTTTTAGAAGATATATGCAATCAAAACGCATAATTATGGAAAATATCCATTTTCCTTTGGTTCGCCTTTAATTTCCTATATTGCTTCTAATTAGATTACTAGCATTATTTTAATACAAACTCCTAACGTTGCTTGTATTTAAATTTCCTAATGTGGCTACAATTTAAATTCCTCTTACCTAAATTATTCTTATTTAAATAACTTCTCCTTTTATAACTCTTTTAATGTGTAAACTTATTTTGGATGGTATTCTCCGTATTTTCCTCATACGGGAATATTCTTTCTGTATTCAACATACGATGTTCTTACACTTCCATTCTACTTACCCCATTTAAAACTTTTAACAATTTCTATTTTCCATCCCTAAAAGGAATTTTACAACTAAAAATTTTCATTGCAGAAAAATCAACGAGCTATATACGCTCTACTATTTTTTTTCAAAACAAATAACTTTTTATAAAAACTTATTTACTGAAATTTTCTATTTAACTAATTTTTATCTCTACTAGAACTTTTTATTTAAATAAAATGTGGATATTTTATTTTTTTCGAAAATTTTATATTTACCTACTTTTCAAAAATTAGGTTTTTCTACCTTCAAATAATTCCATTGAAAATCATTTCAAACATATTATTTATATATTTTTCTCAACTCTTGTATTAAAATCATTTTAACTTTTATATTATTCTTTCATATGCGGACTCAGAGTGGATTTTTACTTGTCCCTTTTTTGGGCTTTTCTTCTTTTCTACTACCGACTTATCTTCTCTTAGAATATTAAAAATCCGGTTATCATCTTAGAGTGATTACTACGCACCTTCCTTCTGGAACTTAATTCTTTCGGGTATTTGCAACATATAGATTATTACTTTTCCCATATCTGGATTTAATGTACATCATCAATCTTGTGGGGATCTATAATCAATAGGCTTTCTAGGCCCAACTAGGTAGTCACGTACCATCCAGCTTTGGGGACCCTTCCATGTGCTTCATTCATGTTCTTCTTATGTCAACGCCTTCTAATATGACCTACTTTCCGTGGGGTAACTGGGGTAGGTGTATATCTTCAACTTCATCCATTGTTCCAACTCATAGTCGCATTATCCATATTTTCATAATATGGTTGCAACTACTTCTATAGTCAGAATTTGTAGGATTGGGTGTGTGTGTGTGTGTATATATATATAATTATAGGTAAAATTAAAAATATGTTCACTCGTCATATCCTAATTTTTAAGATCGACTAACCTAAGCTCTGATACCAAATCTAACAACCTGCACCCCAGTGGGCCCAAATTTTTGCTAATTCGAAAACCCACGTCCACCAAACTATTGATCGTTGGTTTTGGTATCCTGCAAGTAACAAATATATATATCAAAGTGTTATCGATATAAACTCATAGCGGAATAGTAAAGTATAATAAAAGATATAATTACTAATCAAGGTTAAAACTTCTGAGATCAAGTGTCCTTGTCAGCGTCGAGCATGCATAAGGAAATCTGTCCTTCCACCGTTCCCGCCTTGCACCAGTACATATTCCTCTAAAAATATCATGTGGGTTGTAATAAAGAGGGGGTCAGAACAATGTTCTGGTTATTGATAAATTACACACTTTATGCATAACACTGGTTTATGTTGATTGCCTACCATCACTTGTTATGCATTTTATTTTTTACTTACTCGTCTTAACTCCACGTACGCGTACGTTATACCCCATCTACCCTAGGTAGACAACAAGTACATACGTACACACACAATATATATAAGTACCACAATCCCCTTTTGGACCAAGATATTATCCCCACTGGTATCCACAACTCGGCACCTCGTCGGGATCTATCATCAACATAGTATCGCGTCCTCATCATCATGCATAATAAGGAATTACCATAGTGCTTAATAACAGCATCACAATAGTTTAGCCACATTATATTCGCCTTTCTTTCATGGACTCGGCTCCATGGACTACTTATTTTTGAAAGACTTCCAGTAACGGTTATCTAGCCTTACCTCGTACTAAACAAACTATCAAACAACTGTGGTGGTGCATGACTTAAACGTGATGAACACTAGTAGGAGGTGTAATTCGTTTAGGCATAACACTTACCTTTTCGTTGACCGCTCAAGACCGATGACGTTCTCAACCTATGAAGAAGCTCCTACTCCCGAGTTTGTACCAATCACACTTTCATAGCACCGAGACTTTCTCACCGTCCCATTTAGATTACCAAATGAAATCTAGGAAATACCTACTTGTTACTTAATACCCCCTAAAATTTAAAAAAGTATCTACTTTCCTTTGGCACTTCGACCGAGGTGAACCATCCTACTTGGTATTTCCTTCTCCTATACGTGAATGTATATAATTCCATGGGTCCTACTATTAGATATATCCCATATTAGTATAATATATACACAACTGCTGGTAGCCCCTTCTGTGGCCAGACTTATGTTGTGTAACACTACTGACCTCACATTCCAATCCATTTTAACGACTATGTCATTCTTATCTAAACTAAGTTTTAGCTAACTTTAATAATTCATACCCATCATAAATGCATACTTGAGGCTACGTGTGTGTGTGTGTGTTCATTCTTATTTCACTATTACGCCTGCAATGTTCAACTACTCTCATTTAATTATTTTTATATGAATGACTCTATAACGACCCATAAATTTTAACGATTTTTATAACGTAATTAACTGAATTTTTCTTTAAAATAAAACAATTAAATTTGATGATGAAAATTTTATATTTGGCATGCGTCTATTTAAATATAGCAAACGTCAGAATTTCATTAGAAAATTTGAAAGTTAGTTCTGTTGTGTAAATTTCTATTTCAATTTAAAATCGGTTAATTTAATAAAAATAAAATATTTTTGAAATCCGAATATTTTTATATAATAAAAATGTAAATCATTTTCTGAGTGAGATGTCATATTTTATTTCGTCAAATTTAGATTTCTCTAGCTCCGTTTATCTTATTTTCTACGTTTTAGTAGCATTTTTGGCAGAGAATATCGACTTTCGATAGGATGGTCATATCGCTGATATCTGTATACCATTCGATTTGTCTCTTCGTGCTGATCTCCATGGTATATTCACTTCTGTATTTCGGTGTTCGGTACGCGGCGAAATCTACGTAATGGTTAATCGTGTCGATACGTGGCGAAGGAGCTTGGAGCGGGTGGCTTCATCGATATCTTGCTATTTACTGTATTTCCGCTGTGTATGTATGTATTTTGTATAAATAATATAGGGACGGGAAGTTATAACTGTCCCGGGTTGTAAACTGTAATATTATGACTCTGATGTATTATTATAGCAGTGACTATATATGATCTTGTATTGACTATTATATATTGTTCCATTGCGTTGCGAGATTTTGTGTTGTTTAGTTTTCTTCTTGTGTTTTCTTTTTCTTTTACCCCATAACGACTCGTCTTTCTAAGTAAGAAAGGCGGTTCATTATAGTATACATACTTTTTAGAAATTTTGATCTGAGAAGAGATTTGAAACAATTTAGCTTATTTTGGCATTGTGATTCATCCTATTCTTCTATCTTCTTATTCTCTGCTTTTCTCACTTATGTATACACATAATACAATATTTTATTACTTCTAGAATTTTTGGATATGAGAAAATGGCAGAGTTCGGTCTGTAATCTAGAAAATATGAGAAGAGAAATTGTGGCATAGGCCTATATTTATAGGCGTTAGAATTAGTCGCAGCCGTTAGATTATTTTCTATTAAATCTAGGTCATTATGGCCTAGGTTCAATCCGTGACGGTCCTAACCCAGAGGTCGTGTAACGACCTGGTATTTCGAACCATTCGCATCCGCACATGTCAGACTTGAATTGCTCAAAACAACAGATTGTTAATTTATATTTGGCAAAACTCAGCATATACAGTAAATAAACCAATCACAGAACCACATACATAGAGTAATAAACAATAAGCAGCGAAAATAGATAAATAGTAGTTCATGAAGCTACTATAAAACATCAGAGTCTGAAACACAATACAACAGAATCTCAAATACAAATGAATCTCTAATACATAAGCAGCCGACAAGTCTGAACATAAATGACTGGAATAAATTGAAATAACTGAAAGCTGTATAGATAGATCTTCAAACAAAGCTCCAATCTCCAAAGGTGAGTCTCAAATGCTGTGACACTCAGTCTGACCCGAGCATAAAGCAAAACACAAAACACTCGAGTCGGGATTAACATTCTTATATCAGTAAATTTAGCTCAAGTGAAATGTCAACTGAAATACAAGTAACTTAAAGGATAATTGGGATTTCCGACCTCTAAGGATCCGTGGAACTATCTACTATGTAGTAATATACGCTATTATAATATGTCTATCAGTAAAGTAAAGTAATAAAGTAGCATTAAGGCATTACCTATATCCCCCTTAACACATTTTATATAATGTCGTAGTCTATACAGATATTGTAAACTCCACTCGTAGGTGGGCTATCAGGGAGCACTCCATAGGTACGACACAAACCAAACTCGTAGAAGGCACGATAAGGCATGCGACAAGGCACACGAGGCAATGCCCAGGGTAGATATACCGTTTGCGGATCCGGATTGGTGGTAACGCATAGCAGCTACTACCGCCCACCTCGAGACACACTCCCAAATCAAAGGTGCACCCAATCAAATCACAAAGTAATAGAATGGTATCGAAGAAATGTATCCGATAAGAGGAATGACCTCACTTGGCCCGGCATGGCTCCTGTTTTAGCCACATCAAGCTGACTCACGGGAGTGAAGGCTGCGTTAATACCTTATATAGAATCGTCGCCAAACCATCCTACTTGTTCTAGAATCTCCACCACGTGCACAGTTGTTAAAGTGGTTTTTCGTATTGGCAGAGAGTGTGACGATATCCGATCCCGGTCTCTTTAACAACCAAACGCTTATTTCACACACCGTGGTCATTTCATTTTAAATAGTTCATACTTCATATCAAAATATCGTATTCATTTCAAAACCATATCAATTCAATATCATTATTCACTTTAAATAATGTTCATCTCCAGAATCGTAACACTTTCAAAATTATAACACTTTCGAAATCATAACACTTTCGAAATCATAACACTTTTGAAATCATAACCCTTTTAAAATCATAACCCTTCCAACTTAAACAATTTAGGTATTGAAAATAGTATATATATTAAAATAGTTATAAATTAAAATAGTTTATATACTAAAATAATTTATATATTAAAATAGTTGTAAATTAAAAATAGTTTCCAAATTAGAATTTGTTTCATCCAATTCCACAAATCGATTCAAATCAACTTAAATTCCAAAATTCAATTTAAATCAATCTCAGTTCATCAATTACAATTCAATTCAAATTCTCAATAAACCATTTTTAATTTATATCGATTTCAAATACATATTTGAACTACAAATTAAACCATTTCAATTTCAATAGGTTTCAAAGTTTAAATATTCAAACATTTACAATAACTCAATTTGATAAATTTCATTTATATTTCAAATTCAACTTTACTATTATTTAATTTTGAAATATTCACTAAATCAATCCAATAACATTTATATAAAATCTCAAATTAGAAATTCAAATAAAAACAAAATATCCCACTTCAATTTATTAAAATTTGAGAATATTCATTTAATCATCTTTAATAAAAAAATCAAGTTATAAAATCGTATCTTTAAAATCTCAAATTCAATAAGTTTCAGGTCAATTTTATTTAAGTATAATTCTTAAACAAATACAATTTCAAATCAATTTCAATTTATCTTCCCAACCTTAATTTATTATAGTTATTACCAAACCTATTTTTAAAATATAATTTTAAATAAATACCTAAACATATTATATACTAATTAAATTAAATTTTATTAAATTAAATCTTATTATTAAAATTATTTTACATTAAATCTATTTTTATATATTTTAAAATAGTAAGATTATAAGTAAAAATCTTAAAAATTATATTTTTCAAAACTAACTTATAAATTCAAAATTTCCAAAACATATAAATATAAAAATCTAAAATTTAGAAATATATAAAAACATTTATATATATTATATTTTAAAAATCAAAATTTGTTGAAACCATATATTTCCTTTCAAAACTTTGGAAATCATTTTCAAAATATAGACCAACGGTGTCCGTATATAATTTTCTATCCTGTGGTCAAGTGATACGGATATTTATCATTTCAATCCGCAATTTAAATATCTACGTGTATATATCATTTCAACCCGCAATCCTAAAATTCAAAATCGATGAAAATCGCTCGAGTTTATCATTTCAACCCATAAAGATTTTCCCCTAATCATAATACCGTTTGGGTATGTATCATTTCAACCCATAGGGAATTCTAAACTAACAGGGAACTTGCAGAGTAAGAACAAATATAATAATAATATAACATATTAACAACAGGCATATATCATTAACAAATTTAAATATTATATATACAACAGTTATAGTGTCATATATCATAGGTAAACAATTTCAGATAATGACATATCATATTTAACAATTAAATAACTTAACAATCCAAATTTAACAGCATATTTCAACCGTCATTTCATGTGAATTAAATTTACTAAATATAAGAATGTTAACCGTGAGTGATTGCTCACCTTTCGAGGCTAGAGGGATTTGACAATGAAATGAGCTAGGAATCCAAGTACAATTCCAAGGTACAGCATGATGAACACGAATTTGAAGAGCAAATTTGATAGCTTGGAAATGATG
Organism: Allium fistulosum; assembly: GCA_030737815.1. Lineage (NCBI taxonomy): Eukaryota > Viridiplantae > Streptophyta > Magnoliopsida > Asparagales > Amaryllidaceae > Allium > Allium fistulosum. The sequence goes on from CM060906.1 coordinate 777,552,113, forward strand.
AAAACGAATCAAAACTAGCTTTATATAAATGGAACAAGATATATATTATATTATAACTTTCTATAAAATCAATATTCATTTTGAAAACACATATTCAAAAATAAAATAATTATGTATTTTCAAATCAGTATTTAATTTAAACACATATAAATAAATTCCATATAATTTATGGTTTAAAATCACTAATTCAAAATCAATATTTTTTTCTTTCTTTCCTTTTTTTCTCACAAACAAAACACATATTTAGGAATCAAAATATCTATGTATATAATATATTTTAAAACCATACCTAAAACAGTATTTATAAAAAAAAAATATAGTCTATATAAAAACACCTGTTTACAATAATTTTACAAATCAACCTATATACGAATGGAAGCTTCATCAACCGTAAGAAGAGGGGACTGCCGGAGGTGAGAAGGCTCTCAGCCAGGTGGTTCGAAGGAGGGGAAGGCTGGGTTGTGCTAGGTCGTGCGGCAGGCGGGTCTCGGGAGAAGCAGCATTCGGGAAGGTGGTGGTTGGTCGTTTTGCGGCAGTGGAGGGTTGTTGCGGCCAGAGGACTGGGTGCATGGTTGTGACAGGTGCGTTATGGACTGAGGTTGGCTACTGGACGGTCGCAGCGCGGAGGAGAAGGTGAGATCTGGCCGCATGTGTATGGAGTAGGCGAACAGCAAGGGATGGCGGAGGTGGTGGTCTCGGCAACTGAACGGGTTGTGAACATTGGAAGGAGGGCTCAAGGGAGATGCGGTAGGCGGAGCTGCACGTGGGCGGTGGAACGTGGAGTGTTTGGGTGGTGCTCGGCCTGGGTTTAGAGGGGGGGATGGCTGCGTGCCTGAGATGGTGAAACTAACTTTCACATTTTCCAATAAAAATTGAAACTGATTTAAATTGAAATTGAAAATTATACAACAGAACTAACTTTCACATTTTCCAATAAAAATTTACCATTTTCTATGTTTAAATAGATGCATACCAAATATCAATTTTTTATTGCAAAATTTTAATTAATTATTTTCAAGAAAAATTCAGTTAGTTACTTTATAAAATCGTTAAAATTTACGGATTGTTACACTCTCCCCCACTCAAAACTTTTCGTCCCCAAAAAGGAACGAGGTAGGAGAATAGAAGTAACAAAAAGATAGATAGATTCAAAATACAAAGAACCAGATAAACAATTAATTCAAAACCATATAAATTTCATTAGTTTTTAAATTGATTAATATTCAACAAATTTGGTTTCAATCTATTTATTCAATCAATAAATATATTTATTTTGTATAAACATTTGGTTGATTTCAATTCAATGTGTTTTCATTCAATTGATTTATTTCCAATTTATATATATTCATACCAAATTTTCTTTCAAAACAAATTTATTTTATTTAACCCATTTATTTAATCCATTTGACTTTACTTAAGCTGATTCCACTTATAATTCAAGCTCAACTATTCCTAGATTCATAAACTTTTATTATAACTACCAAATTTTATTTATAAATTTCCTTATCAAAATTCATTCTAGGAACATTTTATTTCATACATTTTATATTATATATTATTCAATTACATTCAAACTTTTCCCAGTAAAGTTTTATTAATAATTACTGAATGTAATTGAATACTATACAAATTTGTCTTTCATTTACAATATTTTATTATGCAAGAATTTAGTTTGAACATTTTTATTACTTAAGTATCTCTTGTATAATCTTCAATTACATTTTCACCTTAACATTAAACTTTTTGAATATTTTAGTTATGTTATATATTAGAATGCAATTGATTATTATACAAATAAATTTTATCCCGTTTCAACTGTTTTAAGTTGCTTAAATTCTATTTCTCATTTTAGACTATCCAATTATTCAGAAATCTTGCTTCATTTTAATAATTGAAAACCATCCCTTTACGCAGAATTTAAGGGTTAATTTTCGGTTTCACTTTAAATCATTTTCGAAATAAATATTTGGATATATATGTTCTATACATCAAATCATGCTCAAGAAATTTGAATCAAATCCCTTTTCCAAAACAAAAGTGTAGCAAAGCTACTAAGTGGTCTCTCTACTTCGAGACTCAAAAATGAATGTCGATTATGCTGCAGTCATCACCGAGGTTATTTTCCAGCGTCAAATGAGGAGAGTACAACTTACTACTTTTAAAATTCTTTGGAAATAATTTCCATTCGAAGATACTTTCAAATAACATATATATATATATATATATATCAAAACCTTAAAAACCAAATTTAGAAAAACATCAAAAATTTAAATTCTCAGATCCTTAATTTAAATTTATTTTCAAAATTTTAAATCAAATTTATAAACCATTTTATCAAATTCCTCTCCTTATAACAACAATAGTTAATAGTTTAGGAAATGTTGACAAACAATCAATGAAAATCTAGTATTATCATTTTTAACAACTAATTCATTTAACTATTTAATTTTAGAAAATTATACTTATGTAAAATATAATCATACATAAAATCATTTCATTTACCAATTTCGAAAACAATATTGTGTCAGCATGCTCTGTTCAAGTGTTTTGGAATTCCTATCGATAGCGTAAGCTAGACGAATCGATCGAAACCCAAAATTCAAACTTAACAACTCAAACAACACAATATAAAACATTTTTAATTACAAATACACTCCCTCACAGGATAATAGAGATTCAAATTTAGAGGAACCCTAGTCGAATGAATTCTAACTAAGCAGATAGACTCGAAAGGAAGATAGATAGATTATAAAAGAGAAAAGATGGATAGGCTTATATAATTCGTGGGTGATCTTAACCGGGTCAACCGAGACTTAGAGAAGGCGAGAATATAATCAACAAGAACCAGGACTAACTGGTCGAGGACATCACGGAATACGCGATTCATAAGATTGACGAAGAAGACAGAAGCATTGGTTAATCCAAAGGGTATGACTAACCGTTAATAGAACCCATTCCTCCGGGAGGAAGGACAAAAGGTCGAGCTCTAGGAATAGGATCGATGCGGAATTCAATTTCCCGCTTGGGAAAAAGAGAGAGTGGCATCCCATACACCGGGATAATCCCGACTATCGGGTGGAGTCAATATCATTGGGATATGAACCAAGTAAGAAGATAAAACTTCCTGAAAAATCTAAGGCAATCGATATTGGATCACCAGAGAATTACCCGGTAGTGTACTAAAGAACAGTTCGGGCTTAGCAAGAGAAAAGAACATCAAAACCGAGGACGTAGAAATCTCTGGTGAATCAATGCCTGTTGTAAAGAAGTTTCACCCCTTTACAAATCATATAGAGGTTGGCGGGACTGCCGACGGGATTAGTCACACATAAGGATGGAGTTGCCAATTGAGGAGACAAGATGTGCTCGAATCCATTTCAGAGATCAACAGAAGTAGAGCTATGGGATGCTCCAGTATCAACGGGACACGAACAGGAAAAGACAAGAATGAATCTCAGAATGAAGGGGAAAGTTCCAAAATTCAAAGGAAATCCGAATCAAAGAAGAGAAATTCAAGCTCGAACGAAGACGATTCTGTAATTAATTTAACTCATTCTAGGGTATCACTACCCTATCTCTAATGAATTTTTACTCCATATGCTAAGTTTGCCTAAACCAGAGCTCTGATACCACTTGTAACGGCCTAGTATTTCAAACCATTCGCATCTGCACATGTCGGACTTGAATTTCTCAAAACAACAGATTGTTAATTTATATTTGGCAAAACTCAGCATATACAATAAATAAATCAATCACGGAATCACAGACACAGAGTAATAAACAATAAGCAGCGGAAATAGGTAAATAGTAGTTCATGAAGCTACTATAAAACATCAGAGTTTGAAACAAAATACAACAGAATCTCAAATACAAATGAATCTCTAATACATAAGCAACTGACAAGTCTGAACATAAATGACTGGAATAAACTGAAATAACTGAAATCTGTATATATAGATCTTCAAACAAAGCTCCAATCTCCAAAGGTGAGTCTCAAATGCTGTGACACTCAGTCTGACCCGAGCATAAAGCAAAACACAAAACACTCGAGTCGGGATTAACATTCTTATATCAGTAAATTTAGCTCAAGTTAAATGTCAACTGAATTACAAGTAACTTAAAGGATATTTGGGATTTCCATCCTCTAAGGATCCGTGGAATATCTACTATGTAGTAATATATGCTATTATAATATGTCTATCAGTAAAGTAAAGGATTAAAGTAGCGTTAAGGCATTACCCATATCCCCCTTAACACATTTTATATAATGTCGTAGTCTATAAAGATACTATAAACTCCACCCGCAGGTGGGCTATCAGGGAGCACTCCATAGGTACGACACAAACCAAACTCGTAGAAGGCGCGATAAGGCATGCGACAAGGCACACGAGGCAATGCCCAGGGTAGACATACCGTTTGCGGATCTGGACTGGTGGTAACGCATAGCAGCTACTACCGCCTACCTCGAGACACACTCCCAAATCAAAGGTGCACCCAATCAAATCACAAAGTAATAGAATGGTATCGAAGAAATGTGTCCGATATGAGGAATAACCTCACTTGGCCCGGCATGGCTCCTGTTTTAGCCACATCAAGCTGACTCACGGGAGTCAGAGCTGCGTTAATACCTCATATAGAATCGTCGCCAAACCATCCTACTTCATTCTGGAATCTCCACCACGCGCACAGTTGTTAAATTGGTTTTCGGTATTGGCAGAGAGTATGACAATATCTGATCCCGGTCTCTTTAAGAACAAACACTTATTTCACACCGTGGTCATTTCATTTTAAATAGTTCATACTTCATATCAAAATATCGTATTCATTTCAAAACCATATCAATTCGATATCATTATTCACTTTAAATAATATTCATTTCAAGAATTGTAACACTTTCAAAATTATAAAACTTTCAAAATCATAACACTTTTGAAATCATAACCCTTTTGAAACCATAACCCTTCCAACTTAAACAGTTTAGATATTGAAAATAGTATATATATTAAAATAGTTATAAATTAAAATAGTTTATATATTAAAATAGTTGTAAATTAAAAATAGTTTATATTTATTTAAAGAGATTATACTGAAATAGTTTCCAAATTAGAATTTGTTTCATTTAATTCCACAAATCGATTCAAATCAACTTAAATTCCAAAATTCAATTTAAATCAATCTCAGTTCATCAATTACAATTCAATTCAAATTCTCAATAAACCATTTTTAATTTATATCGATTTCAAATACATATTTGAACTACAAATTAAACCATTTCAATTTCAATAGGTTTCAAAGTTTAAATATTCAAACTTTTACAATAACTCAATTTGATAAATTTCATTTATATTTCAAATTCAACTTTACTATTATTTAGTTTTCAAATATTCACTAAATCAATCCAATAACATTTAAATAAAATCTCAAATTACAAATTCAAATAAAAACTAAATATCCCACTTTAATTTATTTAAATTTGAGAATATTCATTTAATCATCTTTAATATAAAAAATCAACTTCTAAAATCATATCTTTAAAATCTCAAATTCTATAAGTTTCAGGTCAATTTTATTCAAGTATAATTCTTAAACAAATACAATTTCAAATCAATTTCAATTTATCATCCCAACCTTAATTTATTATAGTTATTACAAAATCTATTTTTAAAATATAATTTTTAATAAATATCTAAGCATATTATATACTAATTAAATTAAATTTTATTATTAAATTTATTTTATATTTAATCTATGTTTATATTTTTTAAATAGTAAAATTATAAGTAAAAATCTTAAAAATTATATTTTTTCAAAACTAACTTATAAATTTAAAATTTCCAAACCATATTATTACCCGGATGTTTGACCCGGTTACAGGACGCTGATCATATAGGCTTTTGTGTCAATCGGGGTGGTTCGGCCCAAAATAAGAAGATTAAATGTCGCTCGGCTTAGGATGGAAGTGCACCGTTCGGCCTAGGCGCGTCATTCGGTACGCAAGTGCCGTTTGTCCTAAGTCCATCGCTCGGCATGACCTACTCAAACGCCATCGCCCGGCATCCTTCGTTCGAACAACATCACTCAGCTATCTACCGTTCAGCCTGAATATGTGGTTCGATCTACACTGCTAAGCGACCATCGCTCGGCATGACCTCGTTTCAAGTCAACTACCAAAAGTTCATTGATCAGTCAATTACCGCTCGGTGTAGGATTGTTCCAGCCTTAGAAGCGCAAACACCTCAGCCATCGCCGTTCGGCATTTATCGTTCGGCCAATACCGTTCAGCATCCTTGTTCGGCAGCATCATTTGGCAAAGTCGCTCGGCAAGGTCGCTCGGCAGCTGCCGTTCGGCATCCCTGGCTCGGTGCGCAGAAGTCACTTACTACGGGCCAAAGTATTTTTCTCTTGGGCTCGTGAAGGAAGTCCAACCTATCTTCGCCTATAAATAGAGGGGCAGGGGCACAGTGAAAAGGGACCTTTTTTGGAGAACACTGGGGAGACTCTGCCATTTTCAAGACTCATACCTTTTCAGTTAGAACTTGTATTCGAGTCGTTGGTGTACGGATTGTATCTGTATTCAATCATTTGAAAAATCAATAAAGATTAAACTCAAAGTGGACGTAGGCAGTTACGCCGAACCACTATAAATCTGGTGTTCTAGTCTTTGCAATTAATTTTGCATACATTCCTTTATTTCAATTTTCTATCTTCATTAATCTCTCTACACAAATATCTCTTTGGGTGTTAGTGACCAATTTTGGTGCTAACATTTTGGTGATTTCGCTGAGAAGTCATTCTCAGGTTATTAGGATCTACTTTGTAGCTATTGGATTGAAGAAATCCCCCGAAGGAGATCCAAGGCATTCACAGGAAGTCCGTTGATTCTACTCAGAGTTTCTACCAATAACTCTACAATGGGAAGACCACGTACTAGATCAGCCTCCCACAACGCAGATGTCAACGAGACTGCTAGCGTCCAACAAGTAGGACCCAGCAATCAACAGGTTAATCTGGGCGCATGGACTGTCACTGCCCAAAACCAAATGGAAGCTGTCACTAGGACAGAGTTCAACGAGCTGATGAGAGAACTCATGGAGAGCAGGAGATAACTTAGCGAACAGATCCAAGCTAACGCCAACCTTATGACTCAGCTTACTCAACAGCAGCATCAGAATGCTGGAGGAAGCCCCGCCCCTTACTCCTCATCCTATAGCTCTTCTTCGTCTGATGAACCTCCCAGGCGTAGACGTCGTAGAACAGAAACAACGCAAGTAGGTGCTGCTGATCGATCAACCAGGGATGGTCTGGGTTCCTTACCTGGAGCAATGGCCCCTCACTTATGCCAAGAAAACCACACTCAAGCTGGAACGGGAAACTTAGGATCTGGAGTACGAGTGGAAGCTAGACAGCCGGCACATCAAGGTCCTAATGATGCTGGTCCCTAGGATATACACTTGGTAGATCTCCAACAGAGGAGACGCCGACCAGAACGGTCTCGCAGGACAGACACCAACCTGCCATCTTCCATACAAACCCCAAACCTATCAGTTATGGTCAAACAGCTGATGAGAGAGAATAAAGGCTTATCAAATGATGATTGGGGGATGTCCAGGAGTCATACTCCATTCACGGATGCTATCTTACAGGCTGAGTACCCCAGGAAGTTTAACATGCCGGCTATTCCGGCCTATGAAGGAAAGACTGATCCCCGACAGCATGTGATGAGATATGAATGGATGATGGACTCAGCTAGAGCAAACGATGCAACTAAGTGTAGATGCTTCCCGACTTCCACTGCGGACTATCTCCAACTTTGATGAGTTAGCGACAAAATTTGTGGAACAGTTCAGGATTCATGCCATCCGTCCCAAGGACGTGATGTCCTTGTCCAATGTGATTCAGACTCCAGGGGAGTCGTTAAAAGAGTATTTACAAAGATTCCACGTTGCTGCAACTGAAGTTAGCAACCCTAACGACCATGCTATTTTAATGGCTGTGATGCGAGGAGTAAATCTGGATTCAGAGTTTGGAGATTGGTTAGCGGGAAAGCCTCCGACTACGCTGGAACATTTCAATTCAAAGGCACATCAATTTATAAGAAGGGAGGAAGCTAGGTGGACGAGGCGAGACAATGCAGCCGTACTTGGCAAGGAGACAGTGCAGAGCAACATTGCTGTAAAACAATCCGGTGGCAACTCTGGAAAAGTACAAGTTAATGTCCAAAACAAGCCCGAAGAATCTAAAGAATCTGGTGGGGGAAATCCCAAAAAGAAAAGGGAGGCTGGAAAATGGAAACCAAGGATCCCAACTTACAACGAATACACTCCTCTGAACGCATCTCTGGAGAATATTTACCTGTCGACTTGTAATACTTTCCAGTATCGAAAGCCACGACCAAAAGAGTCCACCGAGGAGCAAAAGCGGACTGGTAAGTATTGCCGCTTCCATGAAACTTATGGGCACAATACCGAGGAGTGTAGGCACCTCTACGACGCTATAGAAAAGCTGATTTGACAGAAGAAGTTGTAGGAATTTGTCAAGAATCCGCTGGAGGGTGGACAAGGAGCATCAGAACCCGGTCGCGGGCAAGCTCCACGCCATCCTGAGGAACCAGCTCGGACTGTAGGAAGACTAATCATAAACACGATAGTCGGAGGGCCTCACCCGGCAGACAAGAGTTGGCAAGAGATGGAACGTTATGCTAGTTCCCTAAAGCATGCAGATTTCGAATGTTGTTCAAACACGGAAGATAGTACCCCAGCTAAACAACAGCGAATGATGACGAATGATATAGTATAGATGCCGATCAGTTGGAGGCACCTACCATTGACCCGATGGTCATCTCGGCCACTATCGGGCCAGCGTTTGTGAGAAGAATACTGATTGACTGTGGAAGTTCTGTTAATATCATCTTCAAAAAGGCATATGATCAGATGAAGATGGAAACAAAGGACCAAAAACCATCTAAAGCCCGTATTCATGGCTTTAATGGTGTGGCTACTGATGCGGTGGGCTTTGTTGAATTGCTAGTTGAGCTTGGGGAAGGTGAACGTAGGAGAGTGTGGATCCTGTCGTTCGTTGTTTTGGATGTCGATTCTCCGTATAATGTGTTTCTGGGTCGACCAGCCTTGGTAGAGTTTAGGGCAGCTTTAGCCCCGTGGTGCTTAACTTTGAAGTTTCCGACCGATAAAGGAGTTGGTGTTGTGCATGGCGATCAGGCAACTGGTCATGCATGTTATGTGGCTGAGCTGAGAGAGGCCCAACGAAGAGAGAAAGGAAAGGTTGTGGACAGCTCCGTCCGCATCCGAGCCACTGAAGATTGACAAGTAATGCCCGAACCTTGTCTTGGGCAACATGATCGGATCTATAGAGACATAGATCCGAGAGATGACGATGGAGAACCCAAGGAGGCAAAAGCAGCACCGATTAAACTGACAATTGACATTCCAGTAAGCCATGATGATCCATCGCGAGTACTTAAGATTGGATCACAACTTGACCCCTCGATGATCGAGGATCTTACTAATTTCCTCCGAGCAAATCTGGATGTTTTCGCTTGGACACATTCTGATATGTGTGGGATTTCACCCACCATTGCGAGTCATATGTTGAACATAGACCCAAAATACGTGCCAATAAAGAAAAAAAGGAGAGGGATGGATTCGGAGAGGTCCGCCGCTCTCAGAGAGGAGGCGGACAAACTCAAAGCCAATGTGTTTGTCCGCGACGCCCTCTACCCTGAATGGGTATCTAACCCTGTGCTAGTGAGAAAAGCGAATGGGAAATGGAGGACCTGTGTTGATTACTCAGACTTGAACAAGGCTTGCCATAAGGATAGTTTCCCTTTGCCCAGAATTGACCAGTTGGTCGATTCAACCGCCGGGCATGAGTTATTATCATTTATGGATGTGTACTCGGGATACAATCAAATCCCAATGCACGTTCCGGATCAGGAGCACACTAGCTTTGTCGTGGATGTCGGACTGTATTGTTATGTGGTGATGCCTTTTGGGCTGAAGAACACATGGGCAACTTATCAGCGCTTGGTGAATCGGATGTTTAAAGACCAAATCAGTAGAACAATGGAAGTCTATGTGGATGACATGCTCGTGAAGTCACGGCAGTCAAACAACCACATTCGAGACTTAGCAGAAATGTTTGATATACTCAGATGCTATGGGATGAAGATCAATCCATTAAAATGTTCCTTTGGTGTTGCGTCAGGAAAGTTCTTGGGTTTCATTGTTAACGCTCGAGGAATTGAAGCTAACCCAGAAAAGATTCATGCTATTCGGGACATACAGGTACCAAGAACTATAAAGCAAGGGCAGAGTCTGAACGGAAAAGTAGCCGCATTAAGCCGATTGATATCCAGAGCGATAGACAAGTGTATTCCCTTCTTCGATGTGATAAAGAAGGGGAAGAGAAACTTTGATTGGATGCCCGACTATGAGGATGCATTTCGAGCTCTGGTAAGGCAATTGGAAAGTCCCCTGGTGTTGTCAAAGCCTATAGATCACGAAGTGTTGTATGTATACTTGGCCGTATCTCAACATGCCATCAGTACGGCTTTGGTTCGCGAGGAGGACCGAGTTCAAAAGCCGGTGTACTATGTCAGTAAACGTTTAACAGGGGAAAAAAGAAATTATCCTAAAATTGAGAAGCTAGCCTACTGCTTGGTGATTGCATCACGCAAGCTTCGCCCGTACTATCAGGCACACCCGATCAGTGTTTATACCGATCAACCTCTACGACAGGTGCTCCAATGACCAGAAACCTCTGGAAGGTTGCTAAAGTGGAACATCGAGTTAAGCCAATTCGATATCACCTACCTGCCACGGAGAGCTATCCAAGGACAGGCGTTAGCAGACTTTATTGCGAAATTCACTATACCTGCCGAGCAAAGTAGTGAAGACATTATTCCCCCATTCGATGGAAGTTATTCACCGATGGGGCGTCAAATGACCGTTGTTCCGGGGCCGGAGTTATTCTTGTGACTCCCGAAAACCGATCGATTTGTTATGCTTTGAAGCTCAATTTTCCAGCCATGAACAACGAAGCCGAGTATGAAGCGTTGATTGCCGGCTCAAAACTCACTAGAGAACTTGGAATAAAATCGGTCGAGATCTTTTGTGACTCACAATTGGTGGTGTACCAAGTTCGTGGAGACTATCAAGCGAAGGGGAAGAGGCTTGCTCCATACCTCGCTCATGTTCAAGAATGAAATGACCCACTTAATTTTTTTTATATACAGTGGCCATTTAATCAAGAAAATATTACATTCCAATTTTCTTCTATCCAGGACCTTTTTGACAATATAAAAATATTGGTTTACTCATTTCATTTTAAACTTACATATGTGAAGATGTATAAGTCACTTTCTACTTAAATCAGAGTACAGAAACTTGGAAGTAGAAATCTGTTTGGGAATCATTTAAAAGAAATAATCCCTACATAGCAATAGTGTATCTAAAAAAACAGATTTTCCAAGTATACTAAGATTATGGCATAACTATTGGTTTCATGTCTCAAGACTTATCACTTTGCATGAATTTCCATAAAAAAAATTTACTGTATGAACTAGGCTTTTGCATGTGCATGTGTGTGCATGTTCCTGTGAATGTGTGTGTCTATGCTCTTGCATGTGCCTAATTTCTTCCTCCTCTTGTTAGCAAAAGGTCTGAGTCTACCCTATATTTGGGTTGTAAAAACATAACTGAAAATTTAGCTTAAAAACTCTTTAGTGCTGGCTTAACCCAGGCTCAATAAAATGGTTGTGTTAGCCATATTCAGCTTGCATTGTTTCTTAACAAAATACATGTTATTTTATTTTCTTTTCAAAGCAACTCAAACCCTCATTCTGCCAGGTTTTATCTCAACTTAAACATGGGTTTTCTGATGTTAAATATTTGGATATACATTCAATCCACAAATCTTTTCAATCTCAGATTTTACACCATTTAAATTAACTATTATTGAAGCTTGAAAATTCCAATTCTTAGCAAAGTATTTGCAAAACAAGTCACATTAGTTTCAACTGATACATATATAGGTTCAGCACTTGATCAAGACAGTAGATCTACAATACATCAGTTTTCTAATCAAATTTAAACAAAATAGTTTAACATAATTCATCATAAACATCCACTTTAACTTCAACAAATCCTTAAAAATAGCATCCAATTCCTTAAGCAGCTAAACATCCGAAGCCTGATCAAAGGAATTCTTACTTTCCTGCAAAACCACCATGAACTGCCCCATATAAATATGAGACACCCAATGGTGCATAAAACACACAAGGGTCAGACTAAAGTCTGGTATGAGTAATCTAACTGAAAACATGATTTATATGACACTTATTCATATTCAAATAATTTCAAAATGGATAAAGGAACTCAATACCACTCTTGTGCATGTTTCTGTGATACATGGGTATATACATTAGTGCACAACTATTTGTATGTGATTCAATGGTTTAGTTCAGTGATAACAATCATAGGATCCATCCATAAAACATCTTAAACCAATCAACATATTCATCAATTTAATCATCAAGTCTTTCCTACCAGATTTCTGGCTATCAGGGGTTTTACCCAAGCCCTCTCATGAACCTATTTCTATTGTTCACTATCAAGTATATTATGGTCTTTAGCTACTTTCTCTTGTTAAACCACACACTGACTGGGACATATCTCTGTTAACCCAGCGCACTCAGGCCCTTGGGTATAAGCATACCATGTGTGAGCTTGCAATGTTCACCTTGCCAAGCCATATTTTGTAGCCCTAAGATCCAAAAGTCCTTAGTTAAATTACTAAGTGTTATTTTCCCTTGCTCATTCCTATGCTAATCCCTTCTGCATATCATATTTTAATCAGAGAAATAAACCTACATTCAGCCAACATATATTCATCCAGAGATTGGTGAGTCATGTTCTCATAAGCAATCATTTTATCATGCAAACAGATGTGGTTTCTAAGCATATTATTTTTGTCTTTGGGTTTCAGTGGATCAAGTTACAAACATATGGTCATAAATAATTTTTTTGGTTGTCTCCTTTTACCTCTGGTTCAATCAGACCTTTGTTAATTTAAGATCTGGCTAAACCACAAGTATATGCTTTGATTTGGAGAATTCATAAAACATAGAAGCTCAGCACATGTATAACATTGCACCTCTACATTTATCTTTATTTTAGTTGATGTGAGACATAAGCAACAACACAATGTTGCAGCCCCACATTTTCTTTCATTTTCAGACCATACATCTACACCATCAATCCTGGGTTTTAAAATAAATAAATGCCTAAAGAAAAACCCATAAAAGTCTACTTCATCTCAAAGTTGAACATAACACAGATAACCATATTCAACCATGAAATCCATGACTCTTGTATACTGGATAATGTCATTATAAAGGGTTATACACTTAAGCAGATCATTGACAAGCCAAACTTATCAAATCATAAAATGAACATAGCTTGTAAAAGTGAAATATAAATTTAATTAGGCTGCCTCAATATTCAGGACTTATTGCCAAAGTTTCCAGTGAGGTTACTCACCTTAATCCTTCTTTTTCCTAAGCTTTTTGAATCCTTTTTAGTCTTCTGCCTTCTTCTATTTTTCTCTAGTTTATGTTTTATTTTTATTTTTTTAAGTGATGAGGAGCAATGTGACAGGCCTCATTACCCTGAGCCTCCTTATACAAAACCCTGACATCTACTAGGGTTTAGCAAAATTACCCAATGTCATTTTTACCCTATACAAAACTTGGTCTGCCTCTTATTTGATTCAAGAAAATAAAAGGGTATATGGTCCTTGTCTTTATTTTCAGAAATAAGCCTTAGCTCTTTACCCCGGTCATGTTATATGCATGACTCTCATTTTCTAAATTAAAGAAATTACTGGAAATGGATAAAGTGTTTGCTTAAGGGTTCATGCCATTTCCATGCAATATTTGTTTTCTTCCAACAAATGTTTGCTCGTGCACATGTATATGTATGCCTTTTTTTTTCTTCTGCCTAGCTTTTATTTTCTTTGTGCCAGATTTTATTAAAGACATAATCCTATCTTTATACATATGTATTTCTAAATTACTTATTTTAATTTATATATTGATTTCTGCCTATTTTATTATATAGAAAACTGTGTGCATGTATGTGCACTATCTTGTGCACATGTACATGTTTTAAACCATGTATCTGCAAATCAGTTTCCTATTCCTATCTTTTTCAATGCAATTTTAAACAAATATAAACTAAATTAAATCATGAAATTGCTCACAAAAATCAGGGTTATCACATATACCCATCCTTTTAGGAATTGTGTCCCATAATTCTCTCATACTTAACTTAAGTATCATTAATTCAGAAAAAAAACAACTTTTCTGATCTCAAACCATTCTCAAGCCAATGATTTGATTAAACTCTATGCATATTAAAACAAAAATCACAATGCATATTCAATCAAAACATTCATCGATATATATAAATTTACCTTTCATTCAATTAAACAGTTGTGGATAATCATTTCTGATTTTATCCTCCACTTCCCATGTGCAATCATTTGGGTCAAGACTCCATTTCACTTTCACTAATTTAATTTCTTTGTTTCTCAATTTCTTAGTTTCTCTAGCAACTATTCCTAGTGGCTCCTTTTCATAGATCATCCTGGGGTCAATCTGCACATCCTTAAGGGATTCCAGGATTGCCTCCTTATCATGAACCCATCTTCTTAGTTGAGACACATGAAAAACATCATGCATTGCTCTCATTTCTTCTGGCAACTCCAGCTTATAGGCTACAGTTCCTATTTTCTCTAGAATTTTATATGGCCCTATGTACCTAGGAATCAACTTTCCTTGTTTCCCAAACCTTAGAACCTTCTTCATGGGTAATATTTTGATAAATACATAATCCCCAACACCATATTGTACTGCCTTCCTTCTCTGATCTACATATTTCTTTTGCCTATCCTGGGCAGAAGCAATTCTTTTTCTGATCAAAGCTACTCTGAAGTTTCCTTCACACTGTCTGGCCCTAAGACCACTTTTTCCCCCGATTCAAGCCAACTTGAGGGTGATAAACATGGTCTCCCATAAAGAGCTTCAAAGGGTGCCATGCATATGCTACTATGATGGCTATTGTTGTATGCAAATTCAGCTAAAAAGATATGAACCTCCCAACTTCCTCCCCAATCCAATACACAAGTTCTCAACATGTCTTCAAGCAATTTGTTCACAATTTCTGTTTGACCATCAGAATGAGGATGGTATGCTGTGCTTAAGCATAAATCAATCCCCATTGCCTTGTGAAAACTCTGCCAAAATTTTGAAGTGAAGATGGTGTCTCTATCACTTACTATGGTCTTTGGTATACCATGTAGCCTAACCACTTCCTTGATAAACAACTGGGCTAGTGTACATGCATTTCTTTCTGACTTTACTGGTATAAAGTGGGCTGACTTGGTTAACCTATCAACCACTACCCAAATGCTATCATTTCCCCTCCTAGTTTTAGGCAAACCATCAATGAAATCCATTGATATATCCTCCCATTTCCACTGTGGTATTTGCAAAGGTTGAAGCATCCCTGAGGGCTTTTGATACTCAGCCTTAAATTGTTGGCAAACCATACATTTAGATACATAGGTTGCCACTGCACTCTTCATACCACTCCACCAATAATCCCTCTTGAGGTTGTGATACATCCTTGTGCTTCCTGGGTGTATAGTGTATTTGCTTTTGTGGTAAGCATCCAAGATTTCTTGCTTCAACTCATCAATTGCTGGAACACATATTCTTTTTCCTTTCTTCAAATGGCCTTGATCATTCAACTGGAAACCTTCCACTGCTTCACCAATTAACATCTAAGTTTTCTTTTCAAACAAAAATGGATCTTGGCCTTGTAACTTTACAACTTTGTTTTTTAATTCTGATTCCAGAGTGATAAAGCGTAACTTTCCCATTTCTACATGCTCACTGCATAGGCTCATGTTTTCTACATTCACTTTCTATTTCTAAATCAGTTAACAATGATAAAGTGTTAAACTCTTCTATCATTAATCTAGCCACTTTAGCATGTAGTCTACTTAGGGCATCTGCTACTTTATTAGCCTTACCAGGGGTATATAATATTTCAAAGTCATATGAGGCTAGGAGTTCAATCCACCTTTGTTGCCTCATATTCAATTCTCTTTGTGAAAATAAATATTTAAGTGACTTGTGGTCGGTGTAAACTTCAAACCTTGCTCCTAACAAGTAGTGTCTCCATAGCCTAAGAGCATATACTATTTAAGTGACTTGTGGTCACTTGATGTTGTTGCATCAATACTGCCCCAAGCCCTTGTCCACTTGCATCAGTATACACCACCAAGTTTTCATTCCCTTCAGGTACTTTGAGGATTGGAGCTTGCACTAGTGCTTCCTTTAATTTCCCAAAGGCTTTCTCACACTCTTCAGTCCAAGTGAACACTTGATTTTTCCTAGTCAATCTGGTTAATGGGATTGAAATTTTTGCAAAATCTTTTATAAACCTTCTATAGTAACCAGCCATTCCCATGAATGATCTGACCTCAGTGACATTGGTAGGCCTTTTCCAAGCTTGCACTGCAATGACCTTATTGGGATCCACAGATATTCCTTTTTCTGATATAATGTGGCCTAGAAAATTCACTTCATTTTGCCAAAAAGTGCATTTTGAAAACTTTGCTTTCAAGTCTTCCTGCCTCAATTTCTCAAATACCATATGCAAATGATTTTCACGCTCTTTGATTGACTTAGAATAAATTAGTATGTCATCAATAAATATCAATACAAATTTATCCAAGTATTCTCTAAAAATCCTATTCATCAAATCAACAAAATAGGAAGGAGCATTTGTCAAGCCAAATGGCATTACTAAAAATTCATAAAGTCCATATCTTGTGTTAAAGGCTGTATACTTAATGCTTTCCTCTTCTACTTTCATCTGAAGAAAGCCTGAAGCTAAATCAAGCCTAGAAAATATTTTTGCACCACTCAATTGATCGAAGAGATCATCAATTCTTGGTAAAGGATATTTATTTTTAATTGTGACTTTATTTAATTCCCTATAGTCAATACATAACCTAAGGGATCCATCTTGTTTCTTAACAAAGACTACTGGTGCTCCCCATGATGAGCTACTGGGTCTAATAAAGCCTATTTCTTCTAATTCAACCAATTGCCTTTTTAATTCTATCAACTCCTTAGGCCCCATTCTGGTTGGTCTTTTAACCACTGGGCTAGCTCCTGGAATTATTCCAATTGAAAACTCAACTGGTCTGTGGTTTGGAACTCCTCTCACTTCACCAAACACATCAATATATTGATTCACTATGGGGATTTCTTCTAATGCAGGCATGGGTTTTTCACTAGACAATGCAAAAAGGTTGGCTACATTTCTATTCTTGTCTGCCTCACAAAGAACAACTACCCTTTGTCCATCAAATATTTTCAATGATATGGTGGATGTCTCCATATTTATGATAGCCTTATATTTACTCAACCAATCAACTCCTAGAATAACCCCTATGCCCGGATATTGCAACACATATAGGTCTGAGTTAAACACATGTCCCCCTATATCTAACCCTAGTTGCATACACATCATACCCAGAACACATGAACTACCTATAGGGCTTCTAATAAACAGTGGCTTATCAACAATCATACAATTCAATTTTAATTGTTGTGCAATATCATGGGAAATCAATGAGTGTGTAGCCCCAGTATCATACACTACTGCAAAAGGTATTGAATGAATAAACAAAGTACCTTCAACTTGGCCATGTTTTTCAACATTTGATCCCTCAGTTGCCTTGCCTTTTCCTTCCAAAGCCCCTAATTTTCCTTGCTTAAAATCTGGACAATTCCTCTATATGTGACCTTCCTTCCCACAATGGTGACATTTGAAGGATGCTGGCCTAACATTTGTGCACCTGTTCTTCATATGCCCTTCTTGGCCATAGTTATAACAAGTAATCTTCTTCTTAATTTCAGCAGCACTAGCTTCTTCTGGTTTCTTGGTGGGAGCTATGTCCACCTTCTTCTTATCATAAGGGTGAAATTTGCCCTTTCCTTTCTTGTTTTGGCCATTCTTGAATGCCCTGAAATTCTCTCTAGCCTTATCATGTTGTTCAATGCTCAAAGTCAAGTCCAAAACTGGATCAAAAGTCATGTCCTTGTATGGTAGCATGGCTCTACTTAGGCTAGGTTTTAGCCCTTGAATATATCAGCCATTCTTAGCCTCCTCAGTGGTGATGAGTACTGCACCATACTTTGCCAATGATTCAAACCTCTGAGTGTACTCAGTGACATTCATAGTCCCTTGCCTTAATTTGATGAATTCCTCTAGCAAAGACTCCTTAGCTGATGCAGGGACAAACCTACCTTCCAGCATTGCTTTAAATTGATCCCATGTCACTTCTCCTTCAGGTCTTCCAGCTAAGATAACCTCCCACCAATCCAAAGCTGCTCCTCTCAATTGCCTGGATGCAATTTGCCTCTTCCTTTGGTCTTCAACTTGCATGTCTGCAAAGATCCTTTCCAAAATCTTGAGCCAATTTTGAACTCCCATAACTCCTTCTGTGCCATCAAAAGTTTTGCCTCCAAGGTTGGTAAAAGTCTTGAGTAGTTTGGAAAGCTCCTCATGTGGATTTTCCTACTTATTGCCTACTCCGTCCCTTATGGCTCTCATGAATTCTTGCACATTCACCATGGGTGGTTCACTTGTTCCTACATTCTGATGTCTGGGTCCTACCATAGCTCTATGGATATGACACTTAGGTTAGTCCATTTTGCCTAATACTCTATAGATTAATTTATTTCAATCTATCCCTATTCAGTTATAATAGATATTGGTAGTATAAGCACTAACATAACAAAGCATCCAAGGCAGTCAACACTTCCATACATCCAATGCAAACAAGTTCATACAAAATTTTGCTATGTTATTTAACAACATAGCTCTGATACCAAATGAAATGACCCACTTAAAATTATTTTTATTTTTATTATACAGTGGCCATTTAATCAAGAAAATATTACATTCCAATTTTCTTCTATCCAGGACCTTTTTGGCAATATAAAAATATTGGTTTACTCATTTCATTTTAAACATACATATGTGAAGATATATAAGTCACTTTCTACTTAAATCAGAGTACAGAAATTTGGAAGTAGAAATCTGTTTGGGAATCATTTAAAAGAAATAATCCCTACATAGCAATATTGTATCTAAAAAACAGATTTTCCAAGTATACTTAGATTATGGCATAACTATTGGTTTCATGTCTCAAGACTTATCATTTTCCATGAATTTCCATAAAAAAATTACTATATGAACTGGGCTTTTGCATGTGCATGTGTGTGCATGTTCCTGTGCATGTGTGTGTCTGTGCTCTTGCATGTGCCTAATTTCTTCCTCCTCTTGTTAGCAAAAGGTCTGAGTCTACCCTATATTTGGGTTGTAAAAACATAACTGAAAATTTAGTTTAAAAACTCTTTAGTGCTGGCTTAACCCAGGCTCAATAAAATGGTTGTGTTATCCATATTCAGCTTGCACTGTTTCTTAACAAAATACATGTTATTTTGTTTTCTTTTCAAAGCAACTCAAACCATCATTCTACCAGGTTTTATCTCAACTTAAACATGGGTTTTATGATGTTAAATATTTGGATATACATTCAATCCACAAATCCTTTCAATCTCAGATTTTCCACCATTTAAACTAACTATTATTGAAGCTTGAAAATTCCAATTCTTAGCAAAGTATTTGCAAAACAAGTCACATAAGTTTCAACTGATACATATATAGGTTCAGCACTTGATCAAGACAGTAGATCTACAATACATCAGTTTTCTAATCAAATTTAAACAAAATAGTTTAACATAATTCAGCATAAACATCCACTTTAACTTCAACAAATCCTTAAAAATAGCATCCATTTCTTTAAGCAGCTAAACATCCAAAGCCTGATCAAAGGAATTCTTACTTTCCTGCAAAACCACCATGAACTGCCCCATATGAATATGAGACACCCAATGGTGCATAAAACACACAAGGGTCAGACTAAAGTCTGGTATGAGTAATCTAACTGAAAACATGATTTATATGACACTTATTCATATTCAAATAATTTCAAAATGGATAAAGGAACTCAATACCACTCTTGTGCATGTTTCTGTGATACATGGGTATATACATTAGTGCACAACTATTTGTATGTGATTCAATGGTTTAGTTTAGAGATAACAATCATAGGATCCATCCATAAAACATCTTAAACCAATCAACATATTCATCAATTTAATCATCAAGTCTTTCCTACTAGATTTCTGGCCATCAGGGATTTTACCCAAGCCCTCTCATGAACCTATTTCTATTGTTCACTATCAAGTATATTATGGTCTTTAGCTACTTTCTCTTGTTAAACCACACACTGCCTGGGACATATCTCTGTTAACCCAGCACACTCAGGCCCCTGGGTATAAGCATACCATGTGTGAGCTTGCAATGTTCACCTTGCCAAGCCATATTTTGTAGCCCTAAGATCCAAAAGTCCTTAGTTAAATTACTAAGTGTTATTTTCCCTTGCTCATTCCTATGCTAATCCCTTCTGCATATCATATTTTAATCAGAGAAATAAACCAACATTCAGCCAACATATATTCATCCAGAGATTAATGAGTCATGTTCTCATAAGCAATCATTTTATCATGCAAACAGATGTGGTTTCTAAGCATATTATTTTTGTCTTTGGGTTTCAGTGGATCAAGTTACAAACATATGGTCATAAATAATTTTTTTGGTTGTCTCCTTTTACCTCTGGTTCAATCAGACCTTTGTTGATTTAAGATCTGGCTAAACCACAAGTATATGCTTTGATTTGGAGAATTCATAAAACATAGAAGCTCAGCACATGTATAACATTGCACCTCTACATTTATCTTTATTTTAGTTGATGTAAGACATAAGCAACAACACAATGTTGCAGCCCCACATTTTCTTTCATTTTCAGACCATACATCTACACCATTAATCCTGGGTTTTAAAATAAATAAATGCCTAAAGAAAAACCCATAAAAGTCTACTTCATCTCAAAGTTGAACATAACACAGATAACCATATTCAACCATGAAATCCATGACTCTTGTATACTGGATAATGTCATTATAAAGGGTTATACACTTAAGCAGATCATTGACAAGTCAAACTTATCAAATCATAAAATGAACATAGCTTGTAAAAGTGAAATATAAATTTAATTAGGCTGCCTCAATATTCAGGACTTATTGACAAAGTTTCCAGTGAGGTTACTCACCTTAATCCTTCTTTTTCCTAAGCTTTTTTAATCCTTTTTTAGTCTTCTGCCTTCTTCTATTTTTCTCTAGTTTATGTTTTATTTTTTTTTCTTTAAGTGATGAGGAGCAATGTGACAGGCCTCACTACCCTGAGCCTCCTTATACAAAACCCTGACTGCTACTAGGGTTTAGCAAAATTACCCAATGTCATTTTTACCCTATACAAAACATGGTTTGCCTCTTATTTGATTTAAGAAAATAAAAGGGTATGTGGTCCTTGTCTTTATTTTCAGAAATAAGCCTTAGCTCTTTACCCTGGTCATGTTATATGCATGACTCTCATTTTCTAAATTAAAGAAATTACTGGAAATGGATAAAGTGTTTGCTTAAGGGTTCATGCCATTTCCATGCAATATTTGTTTTCTTCCAACAAATGTTTGCTTGTGCACATGTATATGTATGCCTTTTTTTCTGCCTAGCTTTTATTTTCTTTGTGCCAGATTTTATTAAAGACATAATCCTATCTTTATACATATTTATTTCTAAATTACTTATTTTAATTTATATATTGATTTTTGCCTATTTTATTATACAGAAAACTGTGTGCATGTATGTGCACTATCTTGTGCACATGTACATGTTTTAAACCATGTATCTGCAAATCAGTTTCCTATTCCTATCTTTTTCAATGCAATTTTAAACAAATATAAACTAAATTAAATCATGAAATTGCTCACAAAAATCAGGGTTATCACAAAGAACTTTTGGCAGACCTTGAATATTACGATATTTCGCATGTCCCGAGTGAACAAAACAGGGAAGCCGATTCATTAGCAAAATTCACAAGTACTGGCGATGCACAGCAAATGGGCTTGGTTCCTGTTGAATTTGCAATTTCCAAGTATAAACGAGATGGAAATAGACTTTCTGCTAGAAGCATAAATTGAAAAGGAATCATGGATAACCCCATTCAAGCAGTACCTGTTACACAGAGCCTTGCCTGGAAAGAAGAACGAAAGACGACAAGTCATTCGCAAAGCCTCAAGATATGTGATGCAGGACGGAATAATGTATCGAAAAGGGTTCTCGGGTCATTGCATCGCTCACGACGAGATAAAATGGGTCTTGAAAGAAGTTCATGAGGGCGAATGTGGCGACCATACTGGGGGGCAGACACTGGCAAAAAAGATCCTCCGCTACGGATACTGCAGACTATGTAAGAAAATGTGACAAATGTCAAAAGTTTGCAAAAATCCCGAGAGCTCCGCCAGTGGAACTCACACAAATGGTTAGTCCCTGGCCATTTGCGATTTAGGGGATCGAAATAATCGGTTCCTTACCAATTTCCAAAGGTGGTGCAAAATATGCAATTGTTGCAGTCGATTACTTTACAAATGGGCGGAAGCAGAGCCTCTAGCCATAATCACCACCAAAAAAGTAATTAATTTCATTGTACGAAACATTATATGCCATTTTGGCCACCCACGAACTATCATCACGGACAATGGAACTCAATTTGAAAGTAGAGAGTTCAAAGAATTTTGCCAAAAGTATCACATTGAGAAAAGGTTTTCGGCGGTCGCTCACCCTAAAGCGAATGGACAGGTGGAAGCCGTAAATAAAATAATCAAGTTAATATTAAAGAAGCGATTGGAGAAGGCTAGAGGCAAGTGGGTGGATGAGCTTCCGACGGCGCTCTGGGCTTACAGAACCACTCACAAGTCCGTGACTGGCCATACTCCATTCACCTTGGCATACGGCACCGAAGCTGTGATACCCGTGGAACTTGAAGTTCCTTCTCATCGGGTAACTTATTATGATCCCAAGACGAATCAGAATCTCCTATTGGAATCATTGGACTTTGTTGACGAAAAACATGAAGAAGCTGATTTAAGAGCAGCTGCACATAGGCACCGAGTTGCTCGATATTATAATGAAAGAGTTCGACCGAGAATTTTCAATGTGGGTGATCTCGTTTTGAAGCAATTTTTTCTGACTCCATCACATCTGAATCCCACATGGGAAGGTCCATATGTCATCGAACGGAGGCCTGGAGAAGGAACTTTCAAGCTAGCGACCGAAGATGGCGTGACACTTCCTCGCGCATGGAATAGCGAGCATTTGCGTCGTTATTACACCTAGTCTATTTTCTTTCGCATTTTAGTTGCAATTATTTCCAGTGTATGTTCGTTTTATTGTTTTTAGTTTTTAGCATGTAACAAGACATTCTAGTTTGCTCCCATTTATTATAATCAATAAAGGCTCGAAGCCATCTTTTTCGTTAACTATTGATGTTTCTGTATGCTGCAATTCCGTAACAAAAAATTAAGTTACATTAATCTGCCTGGCGTATGAACACACACACCGACTTGAAAAAATCTCTAAGTCCTCGGAGTGCGGACTAGAGTACTCTAAGTCCCCAGAGTGCGGACTAGAGTATAAACGACTTGAAAAAATCTCTAAGTCCTCGAAGTGCGGACTAGAGTACTCTGAGTCCCCAGAATGCAGACTAGAGTTTAAACGACTTGAAAAAATCTCTAAGTCCCCGGAGTGCGGACTAGAGTACTCTGAGTCCCTAGAGTGTGGACTAGAGTATAAACGACTTGAAAAAATCTCTAAGTCCCCGGAGTGCGGACTAGAGTACTCTGAGTCCCCAAAGTGCGGACTAGAGTATAAAGGACTTGAAAAAATCTCTAAGTCCCCGGAGTGCGGACTAGAGTACTCTGAGTCCCCAGAGTGCGGACTAGAGTATAAACGACTTGAAAAAATCTCAAAGTTCCCGGAGCGCGGACTAAAATTGAAGCAATTCAGAAGACTCTGAGTCGCATAGAAGTAAGCAAGTGCTTGCCTGACTCACGTAACTTCGGATTTCAAACACAAGTGAAGCTAATCATCAAACATCATCAGAAAAACAAAAAATTTATTCACTAATCCCAAAACAAAGTTCCACTACAATTCCTCCTAAACTCGGAGTTAAAAGTCTGTTAACATCGACTACGAAAATAAATAGAAATAATTACATGATCCGGGCTTATTCACGATAAACGAAGCATGATGGCTACTTCTTCGACTTCTTCTCCTCCTTCAGTTTCTCTGAAGACTCCTCCCCCACGCATTTTTTCTTGGACATTTTTCTCACTGGACAAGGGGTGTCAGAGGAAGGAGGAGGAACTTCTAATGACCTGGTCCCACCTGGAAGGATAACTTTTAAAGGCATGTTCAGTGGGTCATCGAGTTCAACCACTTGAGGCTCGGTCTTAATTTTGGTTTTCTTTTTCCCCTCTTCGATGATCTGTTCCTTCATGCTCAGCTTCGAAGTATGTTTGGAGGCACCTGTAATTTCAACTTCATAATGTTCTTCTGAAGGAGAAGAGTTTTCAGGCTTGTCTTCATTGAGCGCCTCGATCACTTGAGCGCCAAGTCCAGGAGCCTCTTCAGTTTGAGTAGCTTCTCCCATTTTTTCTTCCCCCTCTGTGGCGATATTGCTTCTTGGAGTAGGTTCGGGATCAGGATGGCCTACACAAATTTAATAAAAAACAAATGTTAGAATACATTTATCACTCGCTGAAAACGAGAACCCTTTGAACTTTGGAGGAAACGTTGTGTACCAGTCTCTGATTGACTTTCAACTGTTCGGGGAGTTTTGCCTTCTAGAATAGGAGATAGAATGTAAATATTAAGTCCAGGGTCCTCTGGCTCATTGCTAATATGTTGCTCGAAGGGGTCAAGTGATAGGCGACTAGACGGCTGAGTAGGGGGAGGAACCGGAGACTCGGTTCCGGACGGACCAACAATGGCATCTTTTCCTTTTGATAAGGAGGAGTCTCTGCTGTAAAGAGCCTTCGCCGCGGACAAGTCCGAAGGCTCATTCCCCGTAAGAAATTCCTTCACTAAAGCGTCTTCGTCAATCTCTTCCGTTCCCAACTCAACCTTTTTTATTTTGATTAAAGTGTCCAATGCTTCGGCTAAAGATTCGAGATAACCCTCGCCAAGAAATGTTAATTCGTGATGCATGAGAACTCAAGCATTATATTCGTCTATGAGCGGATCAAACATACACTTGATTTCCTCCCTACCAGCCTCAGTAGTCTCCTCAAGGCGGGAATCAATTCCTAGAGCGCTATTCTTTTACCCTCCTCACAGGCTTCATCCTTCAGCGCTTCGACGTTGGAGAGTTCTTTATCGAGCTTTGTTTTCAGGAGTCGCGTAGAAACAATTTCGTCGCAATATCGTTATGACTCCTCCTGAGCATCAATTTTTTCTTCCTTCTCTTTGAGAAGTAGCTCTTCCAACTCTTTGACTCGTTGAGTGAACTCATCTCTCTCCTTTTGAACGGAGTCTTTCTCTAAAGCTAGAGCGCCACAGCGTTGGACAGCTTCATCGATCTCTTTTTTGTGTGTGGCCTCCAGGCGACTGACTGCCTCAGTAGTATCTTTAGCATTCTTCTGGGCGGCCTCAAGTTGAGATTTATACGTGGAAAGCTCTTTATCTTAGGCTCTAATGATGTCTTTGTCATGGATGGCCTCAAGCTTCAGACGATCGATTTTGTGTTGGCGTTCCATAGAAACTTCAGAAACTTTTTCTGCCAAGTAGACGAATGCGTCGTGTTGGACGTAAACATCATTGTTGCAAGCAAGGGCACTCTGTTTAACATGCCCTGAAATAGGATGGATGGCTGGAAGAAATTTTAGTCCGTCAAAGCATATTTTTGGGAATGTCGCTTTAAGCTCGGAAAGTTTCTCTGCTATCGACGGATCAGGTGCAGAGGTAGAGGAGGTTTGCTTTGTCGAAACTACGGACTTCTTATGAACCTCCTGAGATTGCCTAGTACTTGAGGACCCCGAGTGTTGGTCGCGAGGAGTTTCAGATTGTGGTCCCCTTTGACCTGATTTCTCCCTGCCTTGTTCCGGTGGAGGTGGGGGATCGTTGGAGTACGATGAGTGACTGTGAATTTTCCTTCGAGAAGATGAATCTCGAGAGCGATAATCTCTATCGCTGTCGTCATCTCTATCTCGGCGTTTTCCATATCCAAAGTCTCGGCCAGAAGGATGGAAAATGGAAGAGCCATGAAGGCGGTCGAATCCATGTGAGCATCCTATATCACCTGCGCAGAAGTTAAGTGATGACAAGTTAGCAAAAATGGCATGACGGCTGAAGTTTAAGTGCAAGATAAAGTGTGAGTGTTCGTGTGTGTCCTAGTGTTTCCCCCCAATGGACCAGTTTCTTTAGCTTTACTTATCGGAGTTTTTTCTCCTTGGTGATGGGCTTAAACGCCTTCACTGCCTCTCGCCGGCGAATGAAGTTTTATGGCTTCCGGGTCATCGAAACCATAGTTGAGCAAATCATCAAGAATTGTAAGGTCAGACAAGCCTTTCAATGAACTCTCTAAGTGTTGTGGAGACGGCTCTTTCTCCATCGGAGTAATTGTAACTTTCGAAGTTCCGCCCACTACTTTCTTCCTCAACTTGTAAGCTAGTTTCTTTTTTCCTTTTGAAGGGGGAGGTGGTTCATCAGGACTATGTGCTTCAAGTGTTGATTCTGGAGCAGGACTTACACCCTCACCCGGAGCTTCAGCCTCCTTTATTTCACCTTCCTCGGATACATCGGGAGCCTCTCTTGTCGAAGGCATCGAAGGCCCAGCTTGCCTTTTGCCTTTATCCAAGGCGGGTCCGGTTGTGGTGGCACTGTGAGGAAGACTTATCCGACGACCTTCCGCCAACAGTCCAAATCTCGAAAGCGATTCATTGGAAATGAGGAATTTGATGCCCCGGTCTCCCACAGTAACAGCTCGAATAGCTTTGACGGCCTCAGAGTACCCAGAACCTTCGGGATGTGGGCTAATACCTGTAAAAATCAAAAAAAGGTTTAAAAAGAATGCACTTTCTGCCGCGTACAGCTATTGATCTAGAAAAGGAACTTACTCCCTTCCAACCATCTCCTTGCAAAGCCAGGGGGCAGCGCACATAAAACCATTCCTGCTTGTACAGGGCGAATTTGCTCCACGCCCCTATTAAGATTTGGCACTAGGAGTGTGGCTCGAGGAATATGAAGGATGGGCTATCGGACTGTCTCTTGAAACGATAGATATATCGGATATCCTCGGGTGTGGGTAGTCTGAACATAACACTCATAAAAAGAATACACGTGCTATAAAGGAACGCATGACTATTGGGATGTAATTGTGCTGGGGCGATCTCCATATACTGCAACACATCACGAAGGAAGGAGCTGAAAGGTGGCACACTACCAACCCAGCACATGAATTTGTTGCAAGCCGTATACTCGGCTGGGGGCAGGTGGGGACGATCCTATCCCGATGGAACCAGCACATCATAAAAAGGGATTCTGTGGATTGAGCATAGTCGGCGAAGAGCGTTTTTGTTGATTCTCGAAGCTTGAAAATCGACAGGATTGTCGGGG
The DNA here is from genome assembly GCA_030737815.1 of Allium fistulosum. Lineage (NCBI taxonomy): Eukaryota > Viridiplantae > Streptophyta > Magnoliopsida > Asparagales > Amaryllidaceae > Allium > Allium fistulosum. The sequence goes on from CM060906.1 coordinate 777,579,849, forward strand.
ATAATGGTTGCATCTATGGCATCAGGAGCTAAGTCAATAGTCGCAGTCGTTGGACCCGGGATATTTTGTGCAGGAGTCATCGATGGATTTGAAGTTTCCACTACTTCCTGTCGAGAACTTGGCCCGGGTTTATCTGAAACTGTGGCGGAGCTCAATTTTCTAGACATCCTCGGCAAACGCCGAATTTGAGTAAACACCTATTTGAACTATACTTAAAAGACAATCGATATTAGATATAATGACAAAAGAACTCCCCCCGTGTGGTATGTGGACTAATGCAATCGTTCGAACATAAGTGTAAAAGAATTAAAAGCTTTAAAAACTGATGGACTGTGGTTGAGCGTTAAGTTATCATCTTCGAAGACCGTCATCACTGACCGTCTTCGAGAGCTAATCTTATGATTCGGAAGTATAAGTCTTGAAGTCGAACATTGGAATTGTATGTTAAGGGCTGTCATTTTCTTTTGTTAAGTTGAACTTAAATCTACAGTCCTTAAAACTATGAGGCCATTAGTCAAAATAGTTCCATATGCACATGTGCTTAAGTCGTTGTCATTTTCCCTCTTTTTATGGTTCGGCGTGAAAATATGTGATATTAACATATGCGATAGTTAAGTGGATGTAATCTTGGTTTCCAATGCCGACTCCTAAGACCGAAGCCGGTCGCCTTCCTGGACCAACGGACCGAACCCTCTATCTACGAGCTACTGAGTGGCCCGCTAGACTAACAACACCGACCCACTCCCTCTCTTCATAGTTGCTCTCTCGACACCGGGCCACTATTCTTAACCCTGAAACTATCCATACCGATCGACACACACACACTCCCTATCTTTCTCTAACAACCTAACGACCCACTGGGTCTATGCCGACCCACTTTCCTAGTTCCCTACCGTCCCATGCTTTTCCTCAAGACCGAACGGTACCCTCACTCGAAATACCGAACCACTTCTCTGGACACTGACCGAACAACAACATCACAACTGACTACCAAACAACGCTCCCATTCCACTCAGCGTGGCTAACTTGCATTCATTCTCACGCCTTTGCATTGTTTTGTCCCTTTTGAGTCCTTCACCGAGCGACATTTTCCTTCATCATCCTAAGCCCTAACTTTCGAATTTTAAGGGCAGCAACTATTTAAACACTATCACCAACAACCAATGAGGATTGAAGCCTTAGCCTAAAGCCTAGCCCTTCTCTTGATTCGACTTTTCCTCTCTTTCCAATTATCCCCTACCTATTCTTACAACTAAAGAATAGGGAAAACCGCCCACTCGAGCACTCGAACTTAAGTACATGATTCCGAATTTGAAAGGAAATTCATACCTATGGTGAAACTTGGGGCTTGCAGGAACTTCGAGTTATTAGGTTGATGAGTTAGTTAGATTCGAGGGTGATTGTAGTTGCAAAGAGAGAGGTACGGGGCTATATGAGGGGCAGGTTAACAAGTTTGTGAGAATAAGAAGTTATAGGGCTTGTGAGAATGAAGTTAAAGTCAGAAGAAGAATGAGGAACAAGGGGTGAAGTTTTTATATGGTTCGGAACAAAGTTGAACAGGTCATACCCAGTGAACCTGGTCAAAGTACTTCAGTGGCTCGGTGAGCAGTCATACCGAGCGGCAGTTAACCTGCCGAAAGAGTGGTTCGGCACACAAATATCAACCGACCTGCATCTAAGACATGGCACGGTGAAAAACTCAAATGAGGTTCGGCATTCAGGAGATCGCGAGAATTAATTGATGAGGCATCAGAGCAAAGTTTTGGAGAGAAACGTGGGTTGCTCATGGTTCAAAGCGCATTATGTTGGCTCACATGATACACTTTGGGGGGAAAGTGTTACCCGTATGTTTGACCCGGTTACAGGACGCTGATCATATAGGCTTTTGTGTCAATCGGGGTGGTTCGGCTCAAAATAAGAAGATTGAATGTCGCTCGGCTTAGGATGGAAGTGCACCGTTCGGCCTAGGCGTGTCGTTTGGTACGCAAGTGCCGTTCGGCCTAAGTCCATCGTTTGGCATGACCTGCTCAAACACCATCGCCCGGCATCCTTCGTTCGAACAGCATCGCTCAACTATCTACCGTTCGGCCTGAATATGTGGTTCGGCCTACACTGCTAAGCGACCATCGCTTGGCTTGACCTCGCTTCGAGTCAACTACCAAAAGTTCATTGATCAGAAAATTACCACTCGGTGTAGAATTGTTCCAGCCTTAGAAGCGCAAACACTCAGCCATCGTCGTTCGGCATTTATCATTCGGCCAATACCGTTCAGCATCCTTGTTCGGCAGCATCATTTGGCAAAGTCGCTCAGCAAGGTAGCTCGGCAGCTGCCGTTCGGCATCCCTGGCTCGGTGCGCAGAAGTCACTTACTACGGGCCGAAGTATTCTGCTCTTGGGCTCGTGAAGGAAGTCCAACCTATCTTCGCCTATAAATAGAGGGGAAGGGGCAAAGTGAAAAGGGACCTTTTTTGGAGAACACTGGGGAGACTCTGCCATTTTCAAGACTCATACCTTTTCAGTTAGAACTTGTATTCGAGCCGTTGGTGTACGGATTGTATCTGTATTCAATCATTTGAAAATGCAATAAAGATTATACTCAAGGTGGACATAGGCAGTTAGGCCGAACCACTATAAATCTGGTGTTCTAGTCTTTGTAGTTAATTTTGCATACATTCCTCTATTTCAATTTTCTATCTTCATTAATCTCTCTACACAAATCTCTCTTTGGGTGTTTGTGACCAATTTTGGTGCTAACACATATAAATTTAAAAATCTAAAATTTAGACATATAAAAAAATAACATTTATATATATTATATTTTAAAAATCAAAATTTATTGAAACCATATATTTCCTTTCAAAACTTTGGAAATCATTTTCAAAATATAGACCAGCGATGTCCGTATATAATTTTCTATCCTTTGGTCAAGTGATACGGATATTTATCATTTCAATCCGCAATTTAAATTTCTACGGGTATATATCATTTCAACCCGCAATCCCAGAATTCAAAATCAATGAAAATCGCTCGGGTTTATCATTTCAACCCATAACGATTTTCCCCTAATCTATAATATCGTTCGGGTATGTATCATTTCAACCCATAGGGAATTCTAAACTAATAGGGAACTTGCAGAGTGAGAACAAATATAATAATAATATAACATATCAACAATACGCATATATCATCAGTAACAAATTTAAATATTATATATACAACAGTTATAGTGTCATATATCATAGGTAAACAATTTCAGATAATGACATATCATATTTAACAATTAAATAACTTAACAATCCAAATTTAACAGCATATTTCAACCGTCATTTCATGTGAATTAAATTTACTAAATATAATAATGTTAACCATGAGTGATTACTCACCTTTCAAGGCTAGAGGGATTTGACAATGAAATGAGCTACGAATCCAAGTACAATTCCAAGGTACAACACGATGAACACGAATTCGACGAGCAAATTTGATAGCTTGGAAATGATGAAAACAAATCAAAACTAGCTTTATCTAAACCGAAACAAGATATATATTATATTATAACTTTCTAAAAAATCAATATTCATTTTGAAAACACATATTCAAAAATAAAATCATTACGTATTTTCAAATCAATATTTTATTTAAACACATATAAATAAAATCCATATAATTTATGTTTTAAAATCAATAATTCAAAATCAGTAAAAAAATTCTTTCTTTCCTTTTTTCTCACAAATAAAACACATATTTAAGAATCAAAATATCTATGTATATAATATATTTTAAAACCTTACCTAAAATAGTATTTATAAAACAATATATATCGTATATATAAAAACACCTGTTTACAAGATGTTTACAAATCAACCTATATAAGAATGGAAGCTTCATCTACCGTAAGAAGAGGGGACTGCCGGAGGTGAGAAGACTCTCAGCCAGGTGGTTTGAAGGAGGGGAAGGGAAGGCAGGGCTGTGCTAGGTCGTGCGGCAGGCGAGGCTCGGGAGAAGCAGCGTTCGGGAAGGTGGCGGTTGGTCGTTTTTCGGCTGCGGAGGGGTGTTGCGGCCAGAGGACTGGGTGCATGGTTGTGACAGGTGCGTTATGGGGTAAGGTAGGCTACTGGACGGTCGCAACGCGGAGGAGAAGGTGAGATCTGGCCGCATTGGTATGGAGTAGGCAAACAGCAAGGGATGGCGGAGGTGGTGGTCTCGACAACTGACCGGGTTGTGAACATTGGAAGGCTCATGGAGACCCCAACCCTACCTACCATGTTCCCTCAGTTGTACCGTCTCCCTTACCCACTGCCAACTCTGTTCCTTCTCCAACCATACCCTCTGTCATCCTAGTTGACCCCTCTTTGCCCCTCTCTGACACTCTTGCCCGTACCTCCGCCACTTCTTTGTCCCCAGCTGTTTTTGCCCTACCCTCTTCTCCTTCATCCCCCTCCCTCTTGGTTAACCCCCCGCCTGATCCACCTGATCCCACTCTAACACCTCCCCCGTCTCCTTCACCTATTACTCCTGCTCCTCCTCCTTGTGAACGGGCATGGACTTCCTTGTTCAAGCATATACCCAAGAATGCAGGGAAGTACATCCCCGTTCACTTGTCACCTATTTATGAAGATGATGCTTTAGTGCCTCCTGCTGAAGTCATTGAAGCTGGCACAACGGTTTGGAAAGATACTTTGGTGGGGTTCTTTCTTGACAAACCTCTTTCCTATACTGCAGTTATCTCCAAACTAAAACAGATTTGGAAACTTAAAGGCTCAGTGAAAGTTAAGTCTGATGGTATCTTATTCTTGTTTAACTTTTCTTGTGCTGAGGACAGAGATTACATCCTACAGTGTGATCCTATTATTTTGAACAAGAAGTTATTTATACTTAAACCTTATGATCCATCCATTAGCAACGTTGCTGGTTCGGTTACAGCAGTTCCTGTTTGGGTTAATATGTATAACCTTCCTATTTTTGCGTGGTCTCCTCTTGGTATTAACTGGCTTTGTAGCCATCTGGGGAAGATGTTGTGCATGGACCAAATGACTGAAAAACAGGAAAGACTTAGTTTTGCCAAATGCTTGGTGGAAGTAAAACCGAGTAAGGAGCTACCAGAAGATTTTATGGTCAAGTTGGTAGAAGGTGGACAACAAAAGATACATGTTCAATACATGTGGAAACCTGACATTTGTGTGTTATGTAATGCTTTTGGACACAAGTCCGATGTATGTAATAATAGGAAGGAAGAGTTGTTTGAGAATAAAGAGGAAGATAACAGTAAGGCTATCAGTGATAGAGAAGTGATAAAAGCTAAACCAAAACAACTGAAAGGAAATGAAAGACAGGCTGTTAAGCGAAACTTTAAAGTTTGGCAACGTGTAACAAGGAAAAGGATGGATTCTGTAAACAGAAGTAACAAGGAAGAGAAGAGAGAAGATATTATAGAAGTGCAGAGAGAAGAGAGTGAAGTTAACAAAAGTTGTGAACTTACTCACTCAGGAAAAATTGAAGTTGAAAAACAAGTCGCGAGAGAAATGGATGAAAACAATGAAAAACTCGAAGAAGACACTGTGAATATAGTGGTAGGAAATGAAGGAGCTGAGGAGATTAGTGAAAGTGAAACTGAAGGCAACCCACACACATATAACAAGTTTGCAGTGTTACTTGCACTAGATGATGAGGAAAATGTCAGTGTTAGGCAAGAAGAGGAAATGAACGTTAGAGATAACTGTCAATTTGTACAAAGTAAGGTGGATGCTAAGCAACAGGAAAATAATATTCAGAAACAAAATGAGGTAGTAAGCAGTAGCAAATCTAAAAAAGAGAAGCACAAGATGGTCCATTCTAAACTTAGTAAAAACAGGAGGGAATCAGAAGTTGAAGTAAACAAAGGTGATGGTGAAGCAAGTAAATGTGAAACGCTGGAGAGTGGACAAAGGAAAAAGAACAACATCAAGTTATCAACGAGCAGTTCTATACCACAAGAAGACAAGGAAGTGCACAGCCCATGCACAGCAAACCACACAAATCATTCTTCCCATACACTTAACCCTGTCCTTATCTCATCCCCAAATACCCCTTTCCCACACTTGTATTCCAATATCAAGCCACCCCAAGCTTACAAAGCCCCACCTTCTACAGCCATCACTACTCTACCAACCATAACTACCACTCCAACTCAGTCAACATCCAAAAAGCAAGAAGATTCTTCTAAACAAGCTCTGACCCCCCTATCAGCCACCATTCCTAATTACTTGTCTTCGAAACAAGCAGTTACTAGGAGTATGAAAATAGAGATTCTCAACGCACAAATTGACCAATGATGCTACGCATAGGGGCATGGAATATTCGCGGTGCACATCATGTAATTAAGCAGGACCAATGTAAACAACTAATTTCTACTCATCAGCTAGCAGTCTTGGCAGTTCTTGAAACTAAGTTGAACCTTGCCCTTTCTATCAAAGCTGCAGAGTACATTAATCCCAGGTGGAAATTCATACACAACCACAATGAAGCAACATATGGTCGTATTCTGATCCTTTACAATCCAAATCTTGTCCAACTATCCCCAATCCTTTCCACTTCTCAACTAATCCACTGCCATGCCATAGATATCATTGATCAATCAACCTTCTATGTCTCGTTTGTGTATGCTTACAACTCTGTAAACTCCAGAGAGTCTTTACTTTCTGTAATTCCTTCTCTAAGACAAAGCACACATCCTTGGCTAATTCTGGGAGATTTTAATTGCTGCCACTCCCTCTCTGATAGAATAGGGGGTAATCCCCTCTCTCTACGTGAAATAAAGCCCCTTGCTGATGCTCTCTACGACTCTGACCTTGTCAAAATTAGATCTCAGGGCATGCAGTATACATGGAACAACAAAAGGAAACATGGTTGTAGGACCTTCTCCACCATTGACCATTCATTCTCGAACCTATATGCTTATTCTAAATGGCCTCTCCTGTTCAACCTTATTCCTCCTCCTCTCTTATCTGACCACTCTCCACAAATCATCTCTCTTCGTGAAGCGGACTTGAGGGGAAAATCAAATTTTAAATTTTTTAACTCTTGGATAACAGAATCAGATTTCAAGAACACTGTTTTATCTGCTTGGAGTTTGCCTAAGTTTGGTAATCACTTGTATGTTTTGCAGGAAAAAATCAGGGAGACTAGGAATGTCTTGAAACAATGGGCGCATAACAAGTATGGTGAAGGAGACAAGATGAGCACTGTAATTAAAAGAAGACTAACAGATGTCCAAACAGCTATGATGGCCTCTGTCAGCAATGCTAATCTATCTGCGGAGGAAAGTGTTCTCTCGTTGCAATACCACCAAGCTTTAATAAAAGAGAGTGAGATGATCAGGCAGAAAGCGCGAATTAAATGGAGAGATAAAGGTGATAAGAATAGTGCTTACTTTCATGCTAGTCTAAAGGACAAGCAAACTAGTCAGAACCTTTCTACAATATATGACACTCAAGGTAATCTTCACACATCTCCTCAAATGGTCAAGGAAGCTGTTGTCAGACACTTCTCTGAATTATATGGAAATGCTAATCACTTCGTGCCGAATATCGATCTTATTCCCAGTGACATACTCCCTAGACTAAACACAACTGATTATGACCTTCTCTGTAAGGAAGTAACACCCGAAGAAATAAAAAATGCCATGTTTTCATTAAACTCTGAATCTTGTGGAGGACCTGATGGTCTCAACACTCTATTCTATACTTCTTGCTGGTCTATCGTTTCTGTTGATGTTATCAATGCCATTCTCCTCTTCTTCAGAAAGGGTAAACTATTCAGATCAATTAATTACACTAACATTGCTCTTATTCCCAAAATCAAGAATGCTCACTGTGTAAATGATTATCGTCCCATCTCCTGTTGTAACACCATATACAAATGCATCACCAAGGTTATAGCTACTAGACTCAAGATTGTGCTTCCCAATATTATTTCCAAAAATCAGGCAGCATATCTTCCAGGCAGGAGTATTCTGGATCATGTTCTTCTTTCCCATGAACTCATTAAAAATTATAAACGCAAGAACGTTTCTCCTAGAGCTATGTTGAAGTTGGACATCATGAAGGCTTTTGATATGCTGCAGTGGAATAGTATTGTCAGAATCATGGGATATATGAACTTCCCTCCTCATTTCATATCTTGGATATATGAGTGTATTTCCACCCCTACCTTTTCTGTTACTATCAATGGAAGGAGTGAGGGGTTCTTTACTAGTGAACAAGGGATAAGACAGGGGGATCCCATTTCAGCTTATATTTTTATCATGATTATGGAACTCTTAACGAGAATGTTTGAGAGGATAATAGCACAAGGAAATTACAAGCTTCACCCTGGGTGTGCTGAACCAAGGATCTCTGCGCTGATGTTTGCAGATGATCTTGTGGTTTTTTGTACCCCACAAACCAACACTCTCACGAGCATAATGCAAACACTTCAAGAATTTTACGAGATGACAGGGTTGAAGGTTAATCTCCAGAAATCTGACATCACCATTTCTGGAGTTAGTACTGAGCAATGTAGTTTTATCTCGCATATCACTGGGTTGTCCATAAATCATGATACTACCAGTTATCTTGGTCTGCCTCTTACTAGTTCTAGAATTACTGCTAACCAATGTCTACCACTTTTTGACAAAATTACAGCTAGGTTAAGCTGCTGGACTTCCAAGTTGCTTAGTCAAGCTGGAAGATTAACTCTTATACGATCAGTGATATTCTCAATGCAAGTCTACTGGGCTAGGACGTATATCCTCCCCTTCAAACTAATCAAACTCATAAGAGGAGCTATGATGAGATTCCTATGGAAAGGCAGGGTTACAGGCAGATATGTAGCACCGATCAAGTTTAGTTCAGTGGAAAGGCCCATAGACAAGGGGGGGCTGGGCATTCTAAGCTTAAAGAATTGGAACATTGCTGCTTTTGCTAAACACATTGATACTTTCTTTAATAATACTGACAGTTTATGGGCTATTTGGTCTGATAAGAACGTGATCAAGGGGAGAAGCATATGGAGTATGACTAAACCTCAAAATTTGAGTTGGACGTGGCAATGCATTTTCAAACACAAAGAAAAAGTTCTTCCTTTAATGCTATTGAACACGAACCCCATATACAGTGTGAAATTTTGGGAAGACCCCTGGTTGAAAGAGGGTCTTATTCTAAATCGTCAACTTACACACAGTGAAATGCAACAGTCTGGTATACATCAGCAAGCTAAGGTTCGTGATACTCTATACAACCTCCAAAACACACGCTATTCAACGTCTAATCCTAGAATACAACAAATATGGAACATGATACGTTGTCACACTGCTATCTCTGATGTCACCAAGCGTTTGGTGTGGGGCATTAAGAAGTCTGCCTACAGAATTGGAGACACATATGAATATCTGATGAAGAATGGTGATCGCCCTAAGTGGAGATGGTGCAAACGAACGTGGGGAAGAGACAGTAGCTTCAGACATGACCTAATGCTCTGGAAAGTGTTGAACCGTGCGATGCTAACATCAGAGAGACTAGCTAGTTTAGGTATGAGTATAGATAATCGCTGTAAGTTTTGCAATATCATGCCTGAAACTGTGGATCACTTGTACTTTGAGTGCCACTATATTCATCAAATATGGAAAAGAGTTATGGCGAAGTTTCAAAGGAGGAATGTCTCTACAGATAATCTGAGAGAATGGAGAAGAATATACGAAAGCATCAACGGGAATACTGACAGAGGAAGAACCCTAAATGCAGTGCTAAAATGCTTTTTAACATCGGTTTGGAGGGAGAGAAATGCTCGGTTATTTGATAATGCAAACGCAAAAAATGATAGCAGCTTCAAAAGTTGGGTGTTGAGTGAAATTAGAGTTTGTGTGGGCCAGCTGACTTATGCAATTGATCCTGGTATACGTCTTTCTCTACTGTGTAGCTTATAATTGTTGTCTTCTTTTATTTTTGTTTGTTTGTTGTTTGTCTTCCCCCGTGCTTGCTGCGCCAAGTGATCCCCGTTTTTTCCTTCTTCATGTGTTTGTATGTCGTTCTTATTGGTGTAGCAATATATGGTCGAGGTCCATTTAACCTCGTCGGCCTTGCCAAAAAAATAAATGCTCTGGTATATTTATAGAAACGGTCGATTATAAGAATGGATACGAACAACTTACAGAAGAAGGAAGATGAGCAGGCTTTATAATATATACAAACCATATTTTATATATATATATATATATATTAGTTTATATGCACAGAAACGAAAAGATTCAAATAGAAAGAAACGAACCAAAAATAGTAATTTGAACTGATGGAATGACAAAAGCCAACAACTGTATTGGGAATTATAAAACTAGTGGCTATTCATTTCCACGGCTGTACAATTGAAAGGACACAGAACATTAAAAGGCTAAAAAATGGGTACCGATACGGCTAACCATTTCGCAGTTTTCGCCGCGTACCGGACACTGAAATAGACAAATGAATATACTGCAGAGATCAGCACGACGAGACGAACATAATGGTACACAAATATCAGCGATACGACCAAGTTATGCCAAAAATAAGATAAACGGGGTTATAGCAATCCAAAATTGGTGAAACGAAACATGACGCCTCCCTCAGAAAATGATTTACAATTTTATTATATAAAAATATTTAGGTTTCGAATATATTTTATTTCCATCAATTTTCAACTGATTTAAATTGAAATTGAAAATTATACAACAGAACTAACTTTCACATTTTCCAATAAAAATTTACCATTTTCTATATTTAAATAGACGCATACGAAATATCAAATTTTTATTGAAAAATTTTAATTATTTATTTTCAAGAAAAATTCAGTTAGTTACTTTATTAAATCGTTAAAATTTACGGTTTGTTACAGGTCGGTAGCCTTTCTTCCACCTATCGACCACTGGTGGTTGACTGGTTGTAGTGAGGGTGTCGACTGGTAAGTCATTAGTTTTTTTGCTTGGTTTATGTTATTTGTTTTCTTATATATTTTCTCTGATTTGATTTAACGTTAACATTTCATAACGTTTAAGTTTCCGTTAACATTTATTAATTATATTAACTTCCATAATTGCATCTTTAATTATTTTTAAATCAATATTTTCAAACGTTAATGTCTTTTTTATTTGAACTCGTATTGTAAAATTTATATATGAAAATTGATAGGAAAATCGCTAAGAACACAATGGTGCAAGTTTCGTAGCAAAATTTCGAGGTTTAAAAAATTCTATTTTTGGCATTATTAATTAATTAATTCTTTTAATTAATTATAGCTTATTTTATGGGGTGTTACACACCACTTTGATTATAGTTAATTCATGGCATGATTTCCGTTGAACGACTATAGTTGAGTCTAAGTTGAAGCATTAGAAGTGTAACACTATTCAATAGAGAATTTGTCTCCGCAATTATATGAGGTTAGCATCATAGTCAACTCAATGTCAAAGTCTCTGGCCAGAGCAGTAATGTTAATAATAATTGTTATTGTTGAACCAAGGATTTTGGTTTTGGACTAATCAAGTTAAATGTGGACAATGTTTGACCAAAACCAAATTTCATAAGTCCTAATGTGATATGGTGTTTACGAAGAGAATTGTTGTAAATAATTGTTACTACCACATTCCACATATAATAAGTAAAACTGGATATTACCAAAAAGATTTGTAAGCGATAAATTCAGCCAAAGTGTCACACCACTAGCTAAGTTGACGTGTGAATATTAATATTCGAATTGTTTGATGCTAATGGCTAATTGGATTTTTGCATTTAAGTCGCAAAACCGTAATGATGAATACTTCAAAAAACACATGATTGAATTAATTTATAATAATTACAAATTAATTAATCAATTAATATTTATGAAAATTAGATATTAAATTTTATTTGATTTGTTTGAATATCATTAGTACTTGATAAAGTGCGTACACAAAAATTATAAATGTGCATATTGATATACTATATCAATAGAGTATTTACATTAGATTTAAATAAGTTAATTGATTTAGGAAATTTTTGAGGTCTACATGCCTCTTGTATGGCCTCCATGGCTTAAAATCCAAAAAACCAAAATAAAAGGTGATTGTTGTCTCTTGATTCTTGCAAGATCAATTGTCCTATTCTATTGAATCTAGGAGCATCGATTCCACATTCAAGGTGCAAATTTTGGCTACATCCTAAGGTACTATTTCGATTTAATTTGTTTACGTGTTTATAACTCTATATGCCTCTTCTCATTTATCAATTTGTTTATCTTGTAATATGTAATTTAAATCCATTTCGTCCATCTCAATTAGAAGTATGTTTATTATGTAGATTTGATTTAGATCCACTTTTTTTCTTTACTTCCATTCACTATATGTTCAACCTGATTTATATACTTTTGATCCTCTATCTGTTTTTAAATTTGTTGTTGTTCTCTATATAATTTAGATCTAAATGTTCTTATCACGCTGTCTGCGCCCCATGTTCTTTGTTTCGGAAACTTTTGAGGGAAAAAACTAATTTTGGTTGAAAACCTATTTTATATTTTTGTAATATTTGCATACGCAAATTAAATAAACTGTATATGTTAATTATTATATTTTCCTTAATTTAATTTCTTATGTTATATGATTGATGCTTTGAATAAAATTATTTTGCATATTGTTTTCATAAGAATAAATGTTTTTAATCCAAAATTCATGAGTGGATTTTTGTGTAAAATTCAAAATCTTTTGTTTCCTTTCTAAATTTAAAGTTTTGTGTAAAACCCTATATCTTTTGATTCCTTTCTAAATTAAAATTTTGATTTATATTGTTAACTTTAAAATCAAACATATTTATACATATATTAGAAATTATAATCTTCACGTGTATAAGTTCTTTTAAATCTAAAAAATTACATGCAATATTCATATACATATACATATATATATATGTGTGTGTGTGTGTGTGTGTGTGTGTGTGTGTGTTTGTATCTGTGTGTATGTTACCTTAACTCAAATTCATAAAAAGAAAATTGTGTAAAACTGTAATGTTCAATCTCAAATTCTTCCTTAATTGAAACTAATTCTTTATTGCCAATTTTAGATTTTAAATCATATAAAATCGTCAAATTTAATTTCAATATATATGCGTGTGAGTGTGTATTCATATACAATTATACATCTTTTATTATGTATAACATTTTAAATCAAAAACATGGACATAAAGGCTTATGTATAGTGGAAATGGGTCACTGTAAATCTCAACACCTATATATGGTCACATCTACTATGTACATTTCTTATCTTAGCACGTTAGCTTCACACAAACATATCTACTTGATACATTCATACGAAGATTTTATTTAAAATATTTTAGATTGGATCTAAAGTACATTTAGACTTCATAGGTCCAATAAAGATCTAAATGGAATGTTTTTGGAATTCATACATTTAAACTACTTTCGAAGGTCCAGTTCCTTCAATGGTACCAGAGCCTAATAGTCTGTGCGGTCTAAAATTAGCAATGTTAGGGCTAACTGATTAAAGCCTACTCATTTAGTAGGGTGTCTTGAAAGATAGTGTCAGCGGCTGGGTTTGGGTAATCAAGTACTCTTCTCTTCTTAGCTATTGGCCTGGCACGAAGGATGAAGTAAGCCTAAAGGTTATCCCCAATATAAAGGCCTAAATTAATTTTGGACCTTAGGCTAATTATTAAAATCTGTTTGAAAATTTAAAAGATATTTTAAATTTAATTGTTAACTTTAAAATATGAAAGTAATATTTATAATTTTTTTTAAATGCATTCAAATTTTTAAAAATTGTTTCAAAAAATTAAATAATTAAATTTGAAAATTATAAATTAGTATAACTAATTAAATTATATTGATTAAAACATACATATCGATATATGTGTACAACTATAATTATTGTAGTTATTTACTTATCTTAAAATTATTTATGATAAATTAAATTAAAATTATAAATTAATTAAAATATTTAATTAAATTTTTTGACTAAATAAAATTTATTAAATTAAATCAATTAAAAGTTAGTGAATTAAAATGTATACATATATTGATATGTACACAAACAAACTATAAACGTTATGGCTGATTAATTATCTTAAATAGTTTATGATGAGTAGTATAAATTTTAGAAATTTTATATAAAATAAAATAAAATAAATATACATGATTTAACTAATAAGAATAAAATTACTTAAAAAAGATTTAATTAATAAGATACGTGTGTATATTGTATAAGTGAATCAAATAATAAAAGTTATAAGTTAATACTTATATTACTATATACGTATAAAATTAAGTGGAACTAAAAAGAAACCTAAATTAGATTTAAGGAATAAATACTACGTATATTACGTATACCATGATTTCAGATATGTTTGACACTGAAAACACGAGGGTATTTCAGTAGAAATACGTTATTCCCTAAATTGCATCACTCAAATAAATGTATATTAAAGACTATAAATCTCTATTTCATTGGTTGTCCTCTACCATTTATATATTAATAGATTACTTGCATATTCTTTAGTTATTGATATTCCTCATGCTAGAGATGTTTTGTGCCGTACTATTAATATATTGACTAGATGAGGTAAGATACATGCACGTATTTGTTGATATTTCTCAAGGTACATGTATTATACTTAGGCCGCCGTGAAATGGTGGGTGCGATTGAGTGATCCCTTTCAATTTTTTAACGTCCTCAAGGTCGAGATGAGATTAGGACAACGACCATGGGTTAGGAGTTGTATTTGATACAATCCATAAAGTGTTATCCATTGCTTGCGGGCCCATGATTTGTTGATATTCCTCATGGTCCGAATTCCATGGCAAGCGAGTCATAACGTCCACTAGAGAAATCAAAAGATTTCTATATTTTTCTTAGAGCTTTATGAAATGTAAAATTCTAGTAGGAGCCTTATAGAAAAATGAAATGGTAACATTTAACCTTTTTCATATTGTAAGAACTTCTGCTATATAAAGTTAAAATAATCTACATCTATAAATTTGTGTAACTAATAAAATAGGTAAAATGTTTATCAGTTAAGATACACAAATGAACTATTATAAAGATTGACAAAGAAGTATAAAATACACTTACATTTAAATCCTTTGGCAAGTTGTTGCTTCAAGACCCATGCAAGCCAATTTGTACAACCACTAAAACATTCATGCCTCAGTCGCTTGATCGTTTATTTTTGGAAGATTTTGTATTATGTTCTATGAACATCGAACACTAACAACAATACAAGAATAAGGATATTTGATCCATATTCACTTATATATAAATGTTATATAGTGAATGGTCGTGGTTCGTAATGTGCAAAGCTTCAATGAAATTAGATAATTGAAAATAACTAAATAAACCATGATGCAAGATCATGTATTCAATATGATTGATTACAACAAGAATCTCCTTTGAATGGTTCGACCATTTTGGAAAAAATGCGAATGTTCGAGAGTGGATATAACTTAGGCACGGTTGGAATGAAGAGGGTGAACATAACGACCCAACTTTTTGACCCTCGAATATCGACACTAAATACATCAACCGTATTCGTGTGCCAAACACCCAAGTGCTGAAAAGACAGAAAGTTAGGGTAAAATAAAAAAAGAATAGAACAAGAAAGAGAGAACACAACATCAGAATCTCACAACATAATGATAATATATAATATCAAAGGAATAGTACAAAGGGTTACTTTGTATACAGAAATTACAGAGTTATCAAAACCTAAGTACTATCAT
Source organism: Allium fistulosum (assembly GCA_030737815.1). Lineage (NCBI taxonomy): Eukaryota > Viridiplantae > Streptophyta > Magnoliopsida > Asparagales > Amaryllidaceae > Allium > Allium fistulosum. The sequence goes on from CM060906.1 coordinate 777,595,593, forward strand.
CAAGTTGGACAGTTATAACTGTCTGTCCTCACAATGCAGATATATGCAATATAGTAACGCAACGGAAATAATAATACTACAGTAGGTAATCATCCAAATTCTCTCCATATGCTCTAAAGCGTCCAAAGCTAAATCTGGAAATATACATGGGCTGACTTGAGCATTATAAGAAAATAACACCCAAATTAGTTTGGTAAACCAGCGTGAGAAACTCAAATAATATGTAACAAGTAATAGTAACCATGGAAACCGTATGGATTACCATAATGGTTTTCCCTCAAACGAAACCAACCAGCCAATGAGTGAATTTATTGATATAATGGGTAATGTCTAGAATGTAGCATATAATCATATCAAATAGCTACTAAGTGAGTGCTACAACAATGATAGGTACACAATCGATACCACTAAGGGGCGTTCGTATATAGATTATTTTCCACGGAGATGCCCCCAATAAACTGAAGCGGATCACCATGACATGGACCAGAAACTACCTTCTGAGCGCCATATATCTCTAAATAAAATATACCATAAGCTAAACACAACTGGCCCATCGCCAGAACATAGTATGAACTGTGTGGAACTAAGTACCAACAACTCCCACTAGCATCATCTATAAGCATCTCTAGAAAATGGAGTTGATATACCCTCAAAGGTTAGCTAAACTTGAGATTGTGCATCCCACTCAGTGTTTAGCCATTCCTGATGTCGAGGTCACATTCAGTATCTCTCTTACGAGTCTTTATTACTTGAACAGAACACGAACCCCGAATGGATTCCATTATCCCGAACAAATCACGAACCGCTACATGGATTCGAGCATCTCGATTAGATATAGAATCACCACATAGATTCCCACATAAGGCTTTCGATGAATGCTAATGTTGTCCTCTCTCTTGGAATACTCCTCAAGATAGGTAGTTCCACACGATAGCTGTGACGACCTACCTTTTTGGACGGTTTAAATTGTCAATAAACCACACATGTCTAACTCAAACCATTCAAACGGGTAGATTATCAATGGGTAAATAAAAAAATAAGATAAATAGGGAAAACAAAACACAGAATCTCATAGCAGAATTGGCAAAATATAATAATCAAATAAATAGTTCATAAAGCTGTTTTACAACATACATTTGATTACACAAATTTTACAACAAAATCAGAGTACAATCAACAACATACCAATAATGATGCAGCGGAATAATACTAATAATATAATATACCAAACTCCGTCTTCGTCCTCCAGAATAATGTCTTCAAAACTGAAATGCTCAGGCTGACCCGAGCGTAATGAAAAGACAAAACACTCGAGTTTGAACTAAAAGTTCTCATGTAAGTTAAATCAACAGCAAATAAATATGAGTGTAATAACTTCAAAGATGTTCACAGAATTTCACATCTCCTATCCGGTGTACAACGTGAGTGCAATGACTTAAGAGATGTTACGGGATTATCCATCTCCTAAGGATCCGTTAAACTATCTATATGTAGTAAGATACGCTATATATGTAGTGTCTATCAATAAAATAAATATTTTTCTTAGTGTTAAGGCTTTACATTGATCCCCCTTAACACATTTTTAAGCGGGTAGTCTATGCAAGTCCTGTAACACAACCAGTAACGTCGATAGCCAGTGAGTCCCCTATAGGTACCATACTAAAACAAAATCGTAGTGGGTGCGAATAAGGATAAAGAGTATGACAAGGCACGTGAGGCAATGCCCAAGGTAGGATATTACTAGTTCGGGTTGCAGGGTTGGTGGTAGCGCATCGTAGCTACGACCACCCACCGCGTCCAACACTCCCAAAAATCAAATCAAATCAAATCAAGGTGCATCGATATGGCCAATATTAATATAGTAATACGAAGAGGTGTGTCCGCTAGGGGTAGCTAGCCCACTTGGCCCTGACAAGCCATCCTGTTTTAGTCATTTCAAATTGGCACAAGTGCAGGGGTCATCCATCAACGTTCTCTTTCTTCAAATCCAGCAAACGCCTCCAAATCCAACCACTTCATTCTGGATCATCCACCATGTACACAGTTGTTAAAGTGGTTCCAATATTGATAGAAAGTATGCCAACAAGAGGCCCCGATCTCTTTAATAACCAAACGTCATTTTTTACACCGATTGGTTCTTTTACATTTCAAAACCGATTCATATTTGATATCAAAATATCATATTCAATTCGAAAATATAACCTCTTTTCAAAATCATCATATTTACTCAAAATATGGCGTTTTCACTTAAAAATATCATTTCAAGTTTCAACTTAGGTTATAACATCATTTAACCATATTCACATTAAATCAACGATTTAAATATAAACATCTAAATTTTGCACAGTTTGAAACTTTTAGAAATAGTTTGAATAGGTTTAAATAGTTTAAAATAGTTTGATATAAAATGGTTGAGTATTGAAAATGGTTTATATAGTGAAATGGTTGAAAAAATATAAATAATTTGAATATTAAAAAGATAGATTTTAAATAGTTTATATTAAAATAATTTATTTTGAAAATAATATCAAATCAAATTGTTTCTTCCATTTCACAAATCTGGACCATGTCCAAATTTCAAATCAACAAAACTCAATTTCCAATTTTCAATTCAATTGACTCAATTTATATTTAATGTCAAATCAACTTGATTTCAATTTCAATTCGAATTAACTTCAATTTTCGAAACATTCATTTTTAACTTCAAAATTCAATTCAAGAATCCATTCCAATGATTTAAATTTCAGTTTAATCCTTAATTTAAATCATTTCTATTTATATCGATTTCAAGTCCAATTTCAATTTACTGATTTAAATCCCTTAAATCAAATTACCCCATTTTTTCAATTTTAAACTCCAAATCTTAAAATAATTCAATTTCCAAAAATTAAAGTCATATATCGATTTATAACTTCACATTTCCAATTTAATTCTTTCAAACAATTTCCTTTAATCAATTTAAATTTCAACCTTTGAAAGCTTGAATTAGAAATAATTCAATCCATATAAATCCACAATTGTATTTCCTTTAAACAATGCCATTTAATCTAAATCCAAAAATCAAGATTTTTAAAACCATTTAATTTAACCAATCCGGTGGCCGTATATAATTTTCTACCCTATGGCCAAGTGATCATTTATATCAATTTTAATTATAGGGATGGATATATATCATTTCAATCCAAATCAAAGTGTCCTAGGTATATATCATTTTAATCTATTTCTTAATTTGTTCAAAATAATTCAAATAACAGTTTATATGATGTCACTTAATATACAGAGTGATAATGGAGATATACAAAAATAAATAAACATCTAATCATCCAAAATGTCAACAAATAAACATCCATCATAATCAACATCCAAATCAGCCAATAAATCACAATAATTAACTGGTTATCAATATCATATATTTAACTAGCAATTCAATTTCAATATTAATTTAAGTGTGAATTTAATTCAATATAAATTCAGATTAAATTTAAATGTCAATCTAAATTACCAAACAACAATCAATAAATTTCTTATCATTTCATAAATTTAATTCAACTAACATAAGAAGCTTTAGTATTGCGTGAGTGGGTTAAATCACTCACCTTTGATTTATAGTCGATTAAAAATCCAATAAAAGCCCAAAATTGGAACAGTCTCCAAATTCAACCAAACCAGTTTCGTGTTATCTGGAATTTCGATACGATCCTAATGGAGGAAACCGTGCATGAATCCGAGTCCGTATACAAAAGTTATACACGTTAGAAGTTATAAGATTTTAAATTAAATTTAAAAATAAACAAGGGCAAAAACGTAATTACCTCTTCCTCCCAAACTCTCGTATGCAAGCGATCACCCATCAGCCGCCAGCGTTTCTTAACGAATGCGCGAGCCTACGGCCACCCATCTCCAGATCCAACCTCACCGCCGCCAAGCCCACCTCCGGACGACCATCCCTTGGTCGCGCGCACCACTCCAACGCCCCCAACCGTGCAGCGCCGCCGTCGCTTATGACGTCAAATCTCCATGAATCCGTGCCTCCATACGATGATCGGAGACCACCATTGAGACCTGCTCGTCCCCCTCTTCCTGACGCAACTCCCCGATCGTCGAATGGTCGATGATCCACCGTCGATCACGAAACCCTAATTCCAACAGCCGAGAATGTTTCATCAAATTCTAGCAAAACCAAAACTCGATTGCAAAAACGAACAGCAGACGTAGAATACGTTCGTTGAGAGCTTCGCGACGATATATTATACGATAGGGTTTGAGGAGTTTGATTTGGGATTGTTATTAGGGTTTTGGAATGTCTGCCATTGAGAAGGAACAGATAATTGAACAGATAGATAGAAGTTGTAGAGAATGAAAATAAGAAGCTGCTAGGGTTTATAACAGCCTATATATAGACAAAGATGAAACAAGAATGGATGGAATAAATTGATTGGGCCAAAGCGGTAACCAAGGCCCGGAAAGCCCGCTTCATTCCCGAAATGAAAATAGGTCATCCCATATATCGAAATATAGGTTTTCAATATTTTTAAATCCAATGGAACTAGTTTCAAACCCTAATTCTATTGTATATGGAAGTTAGCTTTTAAAATCAATTTATATTCATTTAAATTCCTTTATTGATTTCTACGCGTTTCGAGCTCGTACGATCAAACGATAAGTCTGATCGGTATGAAACATGAAATCCTATAATAATTCATCGTTACGGATCCGATGAAACTAGTTTCGTCGAAATCCGAGATAGTGCCCAAAAAGGCTAATTTTCAGGTTAATTAAATAAATTATTAATTAAAAATCAATTTAATCACTTTTAAATTCTAAATTCGGATAAAGCAATAGTTCTAGCATGCAAGAAACTTCGAGAGTCCTTCCACTACGTCTCTAGTCTGACGACTCTCCTCTCGCAGTCCAATATCGCTCCATAAGTGGATAACCAGTCCATCCCCAAAATCATCCCATATCCCAAAAATCCCTGTACATAGGATAGGCATCACAATCAAACTCTACGCCTAGTATAAAAATTTCAAACCCCTACAAATCATGGAAAAATGTGCCGATCCTTCTATGGGGTTTGAAACAACTATAGGGTCTACAACTAAAGAAATATCTAAGTGTAAACAATCAACCAAGGAACTAGAAATGAAAGAATGTGATGTTTGAAGTCAAAAAGAGTCAGAATAGGAAAATCCAAAATAGAGATCAAACCTTCCACAGAGACTTTCCTACCTCGATCCGGTCCACTACTAGAAGGTGCTGCACCCAAAGCCTGTACTTGCGCCATAGGTGCGCCTGCTTTCTGCCCCGTCTTCTGAGGACAAGCTCTACTAAGGTGTCCAGGCTGCCCATAGTTGTAACACCTCCCCTTCATCGTGTCCTTCTTACAGTCCTTTGTGAAATGCCCAACCAATCCACAACTATGACATTTCTCGCCTTTCTTAATCTGTCCCTTTTGAGGTCCTCCTCCTTTCTTCTTGTCCTTATCCTTCTTATTCTTCCACCATTGTATCTTAGAGTTTTCTGATTTAGGAACCTCCTTAACCTCTCCTTTCTTAACAACATCTGATATGAGAGCCATTTCCACAAGTGACTCATACGTCGCTCCCATGGGTACATACGTCGCTCCCATAGCCCAACCAATACATAGCTCAACCAATGTCTCTACCCTCCATCTCTATGATCTTCCAGTAAGAAGCCTCTCCCTTCAGCTGCCAAGATGCAAACCGAACTCTTTGTCGGCCCTCCAATCCTAACAGCCCAAATATGCGCTCCGTATTCCTCAACCAAGCTCATGCCTCTACGAAATCCTCCGTACCAGAAAACGTCTTACCTCCTGGACTAGCGAAGTCCTAGCATAGCTTAGAAAAATTGGCTGCTATAGGTGGATTAATGGGATCTCCACCCGCCGGTGCTGCATTGGGCGCTTGCCCTTACACCTTTGGTGCCGTAGCTAGGTGGTAACCCGGCAGTGGCTTGGACACCCTCTGGTAGATTTGGGGTGTCCACCATTCTATGCAAAGAAAAGAAAATTTAGGCTCGAAAGAAGGTAGAACTGGACTTTGAGGGGATTTTTATAAAAACTCTCTTATACTTGAAAACCATTTCTATAATAAGAGTTTCTTTCTGAAAAATACTTTTAGTTTGAAGATATGTTACCTTTTAAAAACACTTTACTTTTAAAACAAGTTTTTAGGAATCATGTAACCTTAGGCTCTGATACCAAGTGAAACACTCCACACCCCTTAGTATACCCAAAAAGGGCACACCAAAGGATATGGTGCGTTATAGGTATAGCTAAAACATCATAGAGACTAAGATTCACAAGACAAATAAGTAAAAACAGCGGAAAATATATAAATACTAACTTGTCATTCAAAATTAAACTTCATTTCGAAATAAGTCATAAAAACATAGCATGTCTCAAAAACTCAAAATATCTCATGTCTCATGAAAATACATTTCAGTCTCATAAAATCAGAGTACAAAAGTAACAATAATAATCATAATCCCTCTCATAAGTACCAATCCATCATAAGCCAAATGAAAAGGATGAAAAGTAGAAGAATACATCTGAAACGAGAGAACTTCGGGGCAGGAATCTCCAAGCAACCTGAATCTACTCAACTCTGCTGGCCTATTGGAGGGAAAAAGGGGAAAATAGAGGAGTGGGTCAAACAATAAGTCTGGTGAGTGAAAGTAATTACTAGTATTTCTAAGCAAGATAAAGATAATAGACTAAGCAATAGTTCTAGCATGAATGGAAAATATAGAAAAGATAAAACTCGGATAAAATACTATTTCTGATTATGTTTGACTATTTGCTTTGATTGTTTGCACTTTTTTAAACTGCTGTGATTAGCCAGAAAATCTAATCTTATCTCAACTGCTAACTTGATTAGGCTGAAATCCTAAGTCTACCCTTTGATCGGCCTATCTGTCTCTGTTGTGCCATTGTGAACCAATCCTGTTGGTCACAACAAAAGACACCTCTTTAGCGCTTAGGACGCAGTAGCGAATTATTTACCATAATCGATGTCGCACGCTCGGTTATCGCCGGTACACACTAACTGTCGCCCCCTATTTACCCTTTTATTTACCCTAATCAGCATAAGCGTGCCCAGCCTCACCTAACTGTTGTGAGACCATCAGTCCTAGACCTGAAAGGGAACGCTGCCCAGCCTCAACTAACTGTTGTGAGACCATTAGTCCTAGACCTAAAAGGGAATGCTGCCAGTACTGGTCCTAACAAACAATCTTCTAGTTTTGCGCCCCTTGCCCAAATCCCCATATTTGAGCCTCTATCTATTTGGTCACTTATTTACCCTAATCAGCATAAGCGTGTCCCAGCCTCACCTACTATTGTGAGACCATCGGTCCTAGATCTGAAAGGGAATGCTGTCGGTACGGGCCCTACTTGCTTATTAACTTAATCTTAGTTTTTAAAATAAGTCTCTTCTGTTATTTCTTTCTTTGCTATATTTACTTATTAACTTAATCCAAGATCTAAGTTTTAAAATAATTCACTTTTGTCATTTCTACTATATTTGCTTATTAACTTAATCCAAGGTCTAAGTTTTAAAATAAGCCTCTTCTGTTATTTTTGTTATATTTGCTTATTAACTTAATCTAAGTTTTAAAATAAGCCTCTTCTATTTTCTTTTTTTAGTTATAATCGCTTGTTATAATTATGCTTGCAAATATCTTAAATTTGTCTGTTTCAGTCCATCTCTATTTTATTTCAGTTTTTCTTATACATCAAATTTCTGTAAATTTAGTGTTTTCTATTTTAATCCACATTGGCGAATTCTTTAATTTATTCATGTAAAAAGGGATTAAATCTCTATAAAAAGAAACTAACATCTACAGGCTAAATTCCAACTTAAAATAGATGTAAATTACTGTAAAGTTGTAAAAAACTGTAAATAACTGAATAAAATAGATGAATAAAATAGACTGAAAAGAACTTCTGAAATTTACTTAAAAACTTACTGTAAATACTTTTATAAAAGCTGTCTCAAAATTGTAGAAAAACTACAACTATTGGGAACTATATTATTTTAAATTGCTTAAAAATCTAAAATAATTACAAAACACTCACCTGGGGTCCTTAGCTCTAATCCTTGGCCTTCCCGGATCCGCTTCTAGGGTGTAGAATATTTTTATTAAAAAGATATTCTCCCTAGAAAAATTTTCTATTTAGGGTCTAGCCCTTGGCAATGAACCCAATTGGAAGAAAATCTGAATGAGAAAAATAGCTTGGCCTAGGGTTCTATTTATAGTGTGGCTTAGGAATCTCAGGCCGTTGGATTTTAAGATTAAATCTGGTGCATCCACGTCATAGGCACGCTAGGAACCATCGGATGCAGCTACGGACGCACAAGATCGCTCAAAAATCAAATTATAACGTGTTTGCTCGTACCTGGACGAATCTTCGTCCATTAACATAGGCAGGTCGACCTAACTTCATTGGGGGTCGACCTACAGGTCGACCCGACCAATGCAAGGGTCGACCCCTATGGGGTTGTTTTTTCTTCTTCGTTTAAGTTTATTAAATTCTGAATTCTTGTTTCACTCGTAACTTCTCCACACTAGCTCAGATTTCGACAAGTTATATATTGAAATTGATCAGAAAATCGCCACGGACCCAATGGTGCAACTCCCGTAACTTGATTCTGACAATTTCACAAACTTATTTTATTATTTAATTAATTCGTTAATTAATTATTATAGCTCAAATTTTTGGGTTGTTACATTCTCCCCCTCCTTCAAGGATTTCGTCCTCGAAATCTTTAAGGATAGAAGAATGAAATAAATATTTTCATCCAAATTCTACAACCACATATTCAACCATCATCCATTGCATCCATTGTCCTTAAGCTTTTTAATGCAACTTATGTTATATGCAATAGTGGAGTGTCAATGTCCCTAACTAATGCAAAAGATTAGGCGGTCTACTAATTCAGTCGACCTCCTTTTATGCAATCATATATGTGCCATGTATCCAAATGAATGCAAATTCCCTAATGATAACTGATAGTTCTATATGCATGCTACAATCATCATCCAAATGAAAGAATCATATGATAATCACACATTATAACAACCATGAAATAAAATAAAAATGCAAGTGCACACACATCCATATGCATATGTTTTAGTGACCTAGTTAGGCCAATCCCTAAGAGATAATAGTGCCTAGTGTGTGTATATGCGTCCATTAGCATCCACTAGCAAACACTTGCAACCACTAGCGTCCAACATACATAACATGTCCTAGTAACATGTTTACATTCAGTCCTACCATCCATAGGTTAAATCCTAAGATCTACCCTCTCAAAGGATACTAAAGGAAAGAACCTATTCAAAACTAAAGATGGAAATAGGAAATTCAAAACATACTATCGAAAAGATGCGGATAAGAGGTACGTATTTTATCCTCAGCCTCCCACGTAGCGTCCTCAATACTATATCCCCACTGCACCTTAACCAAAGGGACTTCCTTATTCCTAAGCTTCTTGATATCATGTCCAACGATCCTGGTAGGAATGCGATGAACCGATGCTTCTCTCTCCACTTCAACTTCCTCTAGTTGTCTAGGTTCCACTATCTCTACTGAATCATTTAAGCACTTTCTCAATTGCGAAACATGAAAAACATCATAAACTCCCGTGAGCCTCTCTGGTAGCTTTAACCGATACGCCATCTTCCCTATGCTTTCTACAATGGGGAACGGTCCTATGAATTTTGGAACAAGTTACCCACTTGATCCAAACCTTGCTACCTTTCTTAGTGGAGACACCTTAATGAAAACCAAATCTCCTACCTCGAACTCAATATCCCTTCTCCGCTTATCTGCATAGGATTTCTATCTATCTTAGGCCGTCTTCATTCTTCTTCTAATCATATCAATCTTTTTCAAAGTCTCTCTAACCATGTCGGGACCAAGTAACAATCTTTCTGTAGACTCCAACCAAAACGAAGGCGACTTGCAAGGTCTTCCATAAAAGGCTTCAAAAGGAGCCATCCCAATGCTAGCCTGAAAACTATTGTTATAAGCGAAATTCACTAAAGGAAGGTGCTCCTCCCAAGTTCCTCCAAAATCAAGAATGCACATCCTCAACAAATCCTCAAGAACTCTCTCCATTTGGCCATCCTTTTGAGGGTGATAGGCTGTACTCAATATAAGTTGTGTCCCTAAAGCCTCTTGCAAGCTCCTCCAAAGCTCGCTAGTAAAGATAGGGTCTCTGTCGCTCACTATGCTAGAGGGAACTCCATGAATTCGGACTATCTCACGAACTTATATGGATGCCAAATAAGGTGTTGTCCTCTTACTCTTGATCGGAATGAAGCGGGCGCTCTTAGTCAAACGATCTACAATTACCCAAATACTGGTATTCCCCTTCCTAGATTAGGGTAAACCATCTATGAAGTCCGTCGAAACACTATCCCACTTCCATTCGGGTACATCCAATGGTTGAAGCAATCCGCCAGGCCTCTGCTGCTCCGCCTTAACCCTTTGGCATACAAGACACTTAGCCAAAAACTCTGCTACGTCCTTCTTCATGCCACTCCAATAAAACACTCTCTTCATGTCCCTATACATCTTTTCACTGCCCAGATGAATAGTCATCTGAGAATGGTGTGCCTCTACTAGAACTACACTTGTCAAATTACCAGTGCGGGGAACACAAAGTCTTATATCTCTCCTTAGCCATCCTTTACTATCGATGGAATAGCGTTGGAGATGTCTAGAGACCCCTCCTCGGTTAATTCTATCTAGAATATCCACGAGCTCTGAATCCTCCCGCTGCCTTGAGCCAATCTGATCGATGAGGTAAGCTTAACCTCAAGTGCTAAAATCATAGCAAAATCTTTGATAAACTTCCTATAATAACCGGCCAAACCTAGGAAGCGTCAAACTTCGGTAACGTTCCTGGGGCCTTCCAATCATGTACTGCACCTATCTTAGCGGGATCCACAGCTAAACCCTCTCTTAAGACTACATGCCCCAAGAAATTCCCCTCCTCACGCCAAAAGTGACACTTCGAGAATTTTTCTTTCAACTGATGAACACGAAGTGTACGAAGAACCTCCTTAAGGTGAATAGCATGCTCTTCCATACTCTTGGAAAACACCAGAATGTCATCCACAAACACTACAACGAACTTATTTAGGACATCTCGAAAAACACGGCTCATCAAATCTACAAAATAGGTTGGGGCATTGGTCAGCCCAAACGGCATAACCAACCACTCAAAGAATCCATCAGGTGTACTAAATGTTGTCTTATCGATGCTATCGTCACGACCCTAAGCTGATGAAATCCAGTGGCTAATTCAAGCTGAGAAAATACTGAAGATCCAACTAACTGATCGAAAAGATCGTCTATCCAAGGAAGTGGGTAACGGTTCTTCTTCGTGAGCTCATTCAACTCTCTATAGTCTATGCAAAGTCGAAGGGAACCATCTGCCTGTGTAGCGAAGACGACTGGCGCTCCCCACTCAGATATGCTCTGTCTGATGAAGCCTTTTTCCAACAGCTCACCAATCTGCTTACTTAACTCCTTCCTCTCCCTAGGAGCCATATGTCTCATGGGCAATGCCACTGGCTTAGCATTGTCATTCAGATATATCCTAAAGTCGATCTCTCTCTTAGGGAGTAGTCCCCTAACCTCCTCAAAAACGTCTAGGAAATCTCTAACAACTGAAACTGAATCTAACTCTCCTAGTGATGAATCAAGGGAATAAAGGAAGCTCAACATGACTGACCCCTATGGGTCGCAAGAAACTTCGAGAGTCCTTCACTACGTCTCTAGTCTGACGACTCTCCTCTCGCGGTCCAATATTGCTCTATAAGTGGATAACCAGTCCATCCCCAAAATCATCCCATATCCTGAAAATCCTTGTAAATAGGCGTCACAATCAAACTCTACGCCAAGTATAAAAAATTTCAAACCCCTACAAATCATGGATAAATGTGCTGATCCTTCTATGGGGTTTGAAACAACTATAAGGTCTACAACTAGAGAAATATCTAAGTGTAAACAATCAACCAAGGAACTAGAAATGAAAGAATGCGATGTTCAGAAGTCAAAAAGAGTCCAAATAGGAAAAACCAAAATAGAGATCGAACCTTCCACAAATACTTTCCTACCTCGATCGGGTCCACTGCTAGAAGGTGCTACACCCAAAGCTTATACTTGCGCCATAGGTGCGCCTGCTTTCTGCCCCATCTTCTGAGGACAAGCTCTACTAAGGTGTCCAAGCTGCCTACAGTTGTAACACCTCCCCTTCATCGTGTCCTTCTTACAGTCCTTTGTGAAATGCCCAACCAATCCACAACTATGACATTTCTCGCCTTTCTTGATCTGTCCCTTTTGAGGTCCTCCTCCTTTCTTCTTGTCCTTATCCTTCTTATTCTTCCACCACTGTTTCTTAGAGTTTTCTGATTTAGGAACCTCCTTAACCTCTCCTTTCTTAAAAACATCTGATATGAGAGCCATTTCCACAAGTGACTCATACGTCGCTCCCATAGGTACATACGTCGCTCCCATAGCCCAACCAATACATAGCTCAACCAATGTCTCTACCCTCCATCTCTATGATCTTCCAGTAAGAAGCCTCTCCCTTCAGCTGCCAAGATGCAAACCGAACTCTTTGTCGGCCCTCCAATCCTAACAGCCCAAATATGCGCTCCGTATTCCTCAACCAAGCTCATGCCTCTACGAAATCCTCCGTACCAAAAAACGTCTTACCTCCTGGACTAGCGAAGTCCTAGCATAGCTTAGAAAAATTGGCTGCTATAGGTGGATTAATGGGATCTCCACCCGCCGGTGCTGCATTGGGCGCTTGCCCTTGCACCTTTGGTGCCGTAGCTAGGTGGTAACCCGGCAGTGGCTTGGACACCCTCTGGTAGATTTGGGGCGTCCACCATTCTATGCAAAGAAAAGAAAATTTAGGCTCGAAAGAATCGAAAGAAGGTAGAACTGGACTTTGAGGGGATTTTTATAAAAACTCTCTTATACTAGAAAACCATTTCTATAATAAGAGTTTCTTTCTGAAAAGTACTTTTAGTTTGAAGATATGTTACCTTTTAAAAACACTTTACTTTTAAAACTAGTTTTTAGGAATCCTGTAACCTTAGGCTCTGATACCAAGTGAAACACCCCACACCCCTTAATATACCCAAAAAGGGCACAACAAAGGATATGGTGCGTTATTGGTATAGCTAAAACATCACATAGACTAAGATTCACAAGACAAATAAGTAAAAACAACGAAAAACATATAAATACTAACTTGTCATTCAAAATTAAACTTCATTTCGAAATAAGTCATAAAAACATAACATGTCTCAAAAATTCAAAATATCTCATGTCTCTTGAAAATACATTTCAGTCTCATAAAATCAGAGTACAAAAGTAACCATAATAATCATAATCCCTCTCATAAGTACCAATCCATCATAAGCCAAATGAAAAGGATGAAAAGTAGAAGAATACATCTAAAACGAGAGAACTTCGGGAAAAGAATCTCCAAGCAACCAGAATCTACTCAACTCTGCTGGCCTATTGGAGGGGAAAAGGGGAAAATAGAGGAGTGGGTCAGACAATAAGTCTGGTGAGTGAAAGTAATTACTAGCATTTCTAAGAAAGATAAAGATAATAGACTAAGCAATAGTTCTAGCATGAAAGGAAAATATAGAAAAGATAAAACTCGGATAAAATACTATTTCTGATTCTGTTTGACTATTTGCTTTGATTGTTTGCACCTTTTTTAAACTGCTGTGATTAGCCAGAAACTCTAATCTTATCTCAACTGCTAACTTGATTAGGCTGAAATCCTAATTCTACCCTTTGATCGGCCTATTTGTCTCTGTTGTTCCATTGTGAACCAATCCTATTGGTCACAGCAAAAGACACCTCTTTAGCGCTTAGGACGCAGTAGCGAATTATTTACCCTAATCGATGTCGCACGCTCGGTTATCACCGGTACGCACTAACTGTCGCCCCCTATTTGCCCCTTTATTTACCCTAATCAGCATAAGCGTGGCCAGCCTCACCTAACTATTGTGAGACCATCAGTCCTAGACCTGAAAGGGAACACTGCCCAGCCTCGTCTAACTGTTGTGAGACCATTAGTCCTAGACCTGAAAGGGAATGCTGCCGGTACTGGTCCTAACAAACAATCTTCTAGTTTTGCGCCCCTTGCCCAAATCCCCATATTTGAGCCTCTATCTATTAGGTCACTTATTTACCCTAATCAGCATAAGCGTGTCCCAGCCTCACCTACTATTGTGAGACCATCGGTCCTAGATCTGAAAGGGAATGCTGCCGATACGTCCCTACTTGCTTATTAACTTAATCTTAGTTTTTAAAATAAGTCTCTTCTGTTATTTCTTTCTTTGCTATATTTACTTATTAACTTAATCCAAGATCTAAGTTTTAAAATAAGCCACTTTTGTCATTTCTGCTATATTTGCTTATTAACTTAATCCAAGGTCTAAGTTTTAAAATAAGCCTCTTCTGTTCTTTCTGCTATATTTGCTTATTAACTTAATCTAAGTTTTAAAATAAGCCTCTTCTATTTTCTCTTTTTAGTTATAACCGCTTGTTATAATTATGCTTGCAAATATCTTAAATTTGTCTGTTTCAGTCCATCTCTATTTTATTTCAGTTTTTCTTATACATCTGATTTCTGTAAATTTAGTGTTTTCTATTTTAATCCACATTGGCGAATTCTTTAATTTATTCATGTAAAAAGGGATTAAATCTCTATAAAAAGAAACTAACATCTACAGGCTAAATTCCAACTTAAAATAGATGTAAATTACTGTAAAGTTGTAAAAAACTGTAAATAACTGAATAAAATAGCTGAATAAAATAGATGAATAAAATAGACTGAAAAGAACTTCTGAAATTTACTTATATATTTGGTGCAACCACGTCATAAGCTCGCTAGGAACCATCGGATGCAGCTACGGACGCACAAGATCGCTCAAAAATCAAATTATAACGTGTTCACTCGTACTTGGATGAATCTTCGTCCATTAACATAGGCGGGTCGACCTAACTTCAATGGGGGTCGACCTACAGGTCGACCCTACCAATGCAAGGGTCAACCCCCATGGGGTTTTTTTTTCTTCGTTTAAGTTTATTAAATTCTGAATTCTTGTTTCATTGGTAACTTCTCCATACTAGCTCAGATTTCGACAAGTTATATATGGAAATTGATCAGAAAATCACCACAGACCCATTGGTGTAACTCCCATAGCTTGATTCTGATAATTTCACAAACTTATTTTACTATTTAATTAATTTGTTAATTAATTATTATAGCTCAAATTTTTGGGTTATTACATCCAAATCAGCCAATAAATCACAACAATTAACTGGTTATCCATATCAGGTATTTAACTAGCAATTCAATTCCAATATTAATTTAAATGTCTATTTAATTCAATATCACTTCAAATTAAATTTAAATGACAATCTAAATTACCAAACAGCAATCGATAAATTTCTTATCACTTCATAAATTTAATTCAACTAACATAAGAAGCTTTAGTATTGCGTGAGTGGGTTAAATCACTCACCTTTGATTTATAGTCGATTAAAAATCCAATAAAAGTCCAAAATTTGAACGGTCTCCAAATTTAACCAAAATGGATTCATGTTGTCCGGAGTTTCAATACGATCCCAACGGAGGAAACCGCGCGTGAATCCGAGGTCGTATGCAAAAGTTATACACGTTAGAAGTTATAAGATTTTAAATTAAATTAAAAAATAAACAAGGGCAAAAATGTAATTACCTCTTCCTCCCAAATCCTCGTATGCACGCGATCACCCATTAGCCTTCAGCATTTCTTGACGAACGCACGAGCCTAAAGCCACCCATCTCCAGATCCAACCTCACCGCTGCCAAGCCCACCTCCGGCCAACCATCCCTTGGCTGTGCACACCACTCCGACGCACCCAGGCGCGCAGCGTGGCTGCCACCTATGACGTCAAATAGCTGCGAATCCGTGCCTCATACGATGATCGGAGACCACCATTAAGACCTGCCCGTCCCCCTCTTCCTGACGCAACTCCCCGATCGTCGAATGGTCGACGATCCACCGTCAATCACGAAACCGTAATTCCAACGACCGAGAATGTTTCATCAAATTCTGGCCAAACCAAAACACGATTGCAAAAATGAACTGCAAACGCAGGTTACGTTCGTCAAGAGCTTCACGACGATATATTATGTGATAGGATTTGAGGAGTTTGAATTTTGGAGTTTGATTTGGGATTGTAATTAGGGTTTTGGAATGTCTACCATTGAGAAGGAACAGATAATTGAACAGATAGATAGAAATTGTACGTACAGAAAATGAAAATAAGAAGCTGTTAAGGTTTATAACAGCCTATATATAGAAAAAGCTGAAACAGGAATGGAAGGAACAGATCGAGTGGGCCAAAGCAGTAACCAATTCCCGGAAAGCCCGCTTCGTTCCCGAAACAAAAAAAGGTCATCACATATATCGAAATATAGGTTTTCAATATTTTTAAATCCAATGGAACTAGTTTCATACCCTAATTCTATGGTATATGGAAGTTAGCTTTTAATATCAATTTATATTCATTTAAATTCCTTTAATTGATTTCTACGCG
The DNA here is from genome assembly GCA_030737815.1 of Allium fistulosum. Classification (NCBI taxonomy): domain Eukaryota; kingdom Viridiplantae; phylum Streptophyta; class Magnoliopsida; order Asparagales; family Amaryllidaceae; genus Allium; species Allium fistulosum. Next base: position 777,612,247 of record CM060906.1, read on the forward strand.
TTTTGAGCTCGCACGATCAAACGATAAGTCCGATCACTACGAAACTTGAATCCTAGAATAATTCACCGTTACGGATCTGATGAAACTGGTTTCGTCGAAATCCGAGATAGTGCCCAAAAAGGCTAATTTTCACGTTAATTAAATAAATTATTATTTAAAAATCAATTTAATCACTTTTAAATTCTAAATTAAAAGTTAGCAATTTTCCTCATTCTTTATTACACAGAAATTAATAATCTATTACAATACAGTTTTCCATGTTAAATCCAATATTTAAATATTATACTAATTTCAATGTTCAAATACAACTGTAATAAATCAATTCATTATAATTTAAAATTCCAAACAAATTCTTTTATTTGGATTTAAATTCTTACATTAAATCAACTATTACCTTATGAAAATAATTAACATTAGTTTACATTTTATTACATTCACATTCTACAATTATCATCTTAACTCATATTAACTGCAATATTTAATTACATTAATTTTATTGATTTCCAAATTAATTTCAACTGAATTAATAAGTTAAATGATAATAAATCAATTGTTACAACTTATTAATTCAAACCTATTAATACATCAGATTTATTCCTTATTTACAATTATAACCAAATTAACTTTACGATTATTTCAATTAATTGAAATTACATTAAACAATTGTCAATTTCTTTCAACCAACACTGTTAAGTTATATCCTAATAATTATTTTTCATTTATAAATCATAAATTTTAATTTCTCCTAATATTAAATTCCCAAAATCTTATTAAATTGAATATTTTTAATTATCAAAAATACGGGTCGTTACAATAGCGTCGTTTGAAATGTTAACGCTGACCTCTCACTTGGACTTAACCTTAGGATAGACAGTTCAACTTTATAACATTCCACTTCACAACCGCTTCCAGAACATGGATTGCGTATATGGTTTTGAAGTGGTTACGGATTTGAGTCAACCCATATAAGTACATTTTTTCCGCTTACCAGATGCTCTAAAATCAATCGATGAATTTCTGATTAACTCAATTTCGGTTCTCTCAAAAGTAAGCAAAAGCAATATACATTTCGCACCAAAGTTCCTCCCCGTGGGTTCTCATTGATATGAAATCGCGAAGCCTTTTTATACTTCCTAATTTAATATTACATCGAGTTCGATAATCGACTAATCGATTATTTAGTCAAAAACAGTTGCATATGCAAATCAATATTTGTATACTTAACTCATATTTGGCATTCCAACTTAACTATTCCTTGCCCAAGAGTGAAGTCAGGTAAGTTAGAGCACCGGTTGCATCAAAGCCTTGCCTAGACACTTCATTCTTGAATCTCACAAATAGATAAGTCTACCTTGTCATCTTTTAGTATTAAGTTTAGTATTAATGATTTCCATAAACAAGTAAGAAATCAACACGATTAACACATTTCCGACTTAATTGTTTCTCGATCAAGAGGGAAGCCGGTAGGTTAGAGCTCTTTTGCTCATATCCCCACTCAAATATCAATCTTAACTCCCACAAATAGATAATCCTACTTCGTCGGCATTTAGTGTTAAGCATTGTTAATTACTTTGCAAATAAGTATTTAAATAATTAACCATTTGGCCATTAAGAAATTACTAACCCCTTTCTAAACCTTTTGTTTATACTTTTAAAACCCTTTTTAAAATGGTATATATGTATGGTAGTTTATTTACCAAAACTTGATATGTAAATAAACAAGTCAAATATATTTTATTACATAGGATATAAAATAATCAACACATTTTCTAAAAAACTACATATACTTAAAAATACTTTTAAAATAATAGGTGTTAAAACATTTACTCAAAATATTACTTGAAAATCACAACATTATAATTTCCTCAAAAACTTAAAAAAACAAGTTTTTATTATAAAATCATCTTCTTTAAAAATTAACAACTAATTCTTAAAAAATTCATAAATATCTTAAACCACTTTTGGAATACTCAAATATGAGTCAGTAAACACTTGTAAAAAGAATGAAATAAAAAACTTAAATTTAAATTTATTTTCAAACCTTTAAAGTCCAAAAATCAAAGGTAGAATGTCAGTTTAGCACAAGTGAAATTTTGGTCACTTTTCGAGATGTTACTGAACGTTTTACTATCCAAACTTTTTATGGCAACAAACATACATATAAAAAATTATAAATATAGCAAGAAAACCCCTTGGATCTCTCTACAAAGTTCCATGGAAAGCCGAAAACAAGGAAACTCCAAAGTGCATCCATAGCAACTATCGCTATAAGTGTACTTTCAAATCCGAGTCCAATCTAACCCAAAGTCCATCTATAACCTATATTCTTTGTTTCAAGACCTTGTTACAAGTCCATTCTAAGTCCATTCCAATTGATCACATATGCTTCTTACAAAACCAATTTAAACCAATTCAACAATTCCAATGGATCAAAACCATTGTTTTAAACAATGTCAATAACAATTCAAAATTTTAAACACAACCAAACACAAACATATATGTGTTATATTTTGTAACGACCTAGATTTGTAACGGTTAATAATTAAATATAAGAATTATCTAAATTATTGAACCTTGGATTTAAAGTAAATAAAATTGATTTCAAAAGCCTATTTAAATTCAGTTTAGTTAAGAATGAAACTTTTAATTTAGATTTAAAAGTGATTAATTTAGTTTTAATAATAATTAATTTTAATTAATGTGTGAGATTATCATTCTGGGGCACTATCCCAGATTTTGACGAAACCAGTGCCATTGGATTTAGAATAATGAATTATTATACGCCGATGAGTTTCGTGACGATCGGACATATTGTGTGGTCGTGCAAGCTCAAAACGCGTAGCGTTTAATTTCAAGAATTAAAATAAATATAATTTGATTTTAAATATTGACTTTTGTATATGATGTAACTAAGTCATGATACTAGTTCCATTGTGTTCGGAATATCGGTAATTAGCTAGGAACGCCGGTGAGCATGCCTCATTTGGAGTTTGTGGTTTTTGGGGTTGAATAGTGTCGGTAAGATTTTCTATTTAAGGACCTCACTTTCCCTCTTTTCTAAAAATCTAAAACCTTAACCCTAAAACAGCCACTAAATCGAACAGCTCATGTCGATGCACGCCTCTAGGGGCTGAATTAGGCCTCGACCCCAACAGCGAAGTTGTTTACCGTGGTGAGGGGAGCAAGATGGTTGGATGGATTGGTGATCGGTGCACAGTAGCAATGTAGAGCTTCGAACGAATGACAGTAGTTTAGGCGGTAAGATCTCGTTAGCGACGATGATCCAGGAGGTGGCTCAGGTGGCAAGGGGTGCGTCTTGGTCAGAGCGACCTTCGATGGTGAAGCGGCGGTGGCTAGTGGTGGCGGCGGTGAATGAAGATAAACGGCGTATTCGAAGTTGCGATTAGGGTTAAGGGATAGGCAGGAGGTAATTAAAATCTTAAACCTATTTAAATTTAGTAAATTAATATTTAAATTAAATTCAAAATGTCCTAATATACGTACCTTGTTCATACGAGGTCGGATTTAGACGTGGTCAGTTGCGTTAGGCTCGTAGCGATGATATCTACGCATTGGAATTAGATTTGTTGAGTTCGAAGCTAGTAAAAATTTTAGTCAAAATCGAGCGGCGTTCGATTTTGGACTATTTGGAAACGCGAAATCGTTGACTGGAACTTGGGCAAGATTTTCTCACCAGTTATTTGTTTATGTTGTGATAATTGTTGTGAAAAGTATAAATTAAAATTGATAACCATGCAAGTTATTATTTTCGAACCCTTCGTTGCTTTCAAAAGCAAATAACAACAATATATGTAGTGTAATCTCTCTTATAAATCCTCTATGGCATGTATCGTGGCCATACTTGTTTACATGTTTGATATTGCTATTTGATTCAGATGGAAATTATATTGCGAATGTTTGAAGCATAATATTCATTATAAACGTGCTTTGAAATCTCTGATATTTGAAATGTATCAAATTGGATAAAATGTGATATATTGAGGATATATATATATATATATATACTGGGTTGTTTTACACACGTATTAGTATGTTGGACATAAATGGATAGTTTTGGGAAATTATAGAAATTGGGAAACAAAGTTGAGTTGAAATTCTTTGTTTTTGGTAAAGTATAAAGGACTTTAATTTTGGGTATTTTCTAAATCTTTTAAAACACGCTTTAAAGTTTGAAGATGTTTTATGATTATTTCTGAATTTCAAAGTAAATGGTCTTATATTAAAAAAACATGTTTTTATGGATTTTTAATTTAGATTATATTTAACATAAATGTTTTAAATCATATTATAACCGTTTTTTAAAGTATTTCTATGTATATAATAGTTTTTAAAGTAATTCTAAGTATACAATAGTTTTTAAAGTATTTCTAAGTATATAATAGTTTTTAGAAAATTAGTTGAATATTTTATTAAAGTAAATAGAAGTTTATATAATATAATATCTTTTTGAATTATTCTATTATTAAATATTTTTCATTATAAACAAGTTAGTAGACATATATATCAATTGAAGTGGTTATAAAAGTGTTTAAAATATTAGCAAGTATTTAAAAGGTATTTCTATACATATATGTGTGTATGTGTGTTTTAAATATTAAATTATGTATTTTATAAATTTAATAAAGGAGATTTAGGTTCTAACACTTAAGTTAAAGTGAATGGTTTTGTGAAATTAATTAAAAGTGTATTATCCTAATTAATAATTGTGGACATGCATTAATCATTAAAATAAATGTTTTAAAGTTAATAATGGCTAAGTAAAAGGTTTTGGGTTATTGTAAACATGTTTTAGTAACAATTGTTTTTAACCCTTATTATTAATTATACTTGGAGATATAATAAGATATTTATTATTGAATATTTTAAAGATCACTTTAAGAGAAATGTTTTTAAAAGTATGAAATGATTTGGGTTTGTCGTGACAATGTTTTAGCCAATACTTGTCTTAAACCCTTACAAAGGTAGTTAAACCTTTAAAACAATTTTTTAAAAGATAATGACTAAATGAGAATGTTTTGGGCCGTTGTACACAGTGTTTTAGTAGCATTTGTTTTTAAACCCTTAAATTATATTTTTAAGTGGAATAATATTATAAATATATTTAAAACTTAAATAATGGAATTTATAAAGATAATAACAAGTATTAAAATCTTTCTTAAAAAGATAGAAAATGTTTTATGTTTAATTTATGAAAGAGAAGGAGTTTATAGTAACAATGTTTTAGTAACATTTGTTTTTAACCTCTTTTATTATATTTTAAAGTAAGTCAAACTTGTTAAGTGATTTATGAATATACATATACTGTTGAGATAAGTATATGAATACTTTTTAAAGTATTGAAAAGAGTATAAGTGAATATTGAAATAGTAGAAAATAAGTATATATCTTTTATAAAGAGAAATTATATATATACAAGTTTATAAAGAAGGTTTTAGTTGATTAATGGGTATTGATTAATAAAAGGAAGTCTTGATTTATAAAAGAAGTTTCATTTGATAAAAATGTGTTTTACTAAATGAAAGAGTTTTAAATCAATAAAGGATAAATTAATTTAAAAGGGACAAAAAATCATTTATGTGACTTGATCATGCTTTGGATGAGTTGATAATGCATGTATGATTATTTGCTTACGGAAAGTATACGGGAATTAGTTCCCTTATGCGATCATTCATATTATTGTTGAATAAAACCAAATTCATCGATTTAGTCTTGGAGAGACTGGGATCGGTAAGTGTTTTACTTATCGAAAACCACATCAAGACTGAGGTACGGGTTCTATGTTTTAGAAGTAAATAATGGAGTCCAGTGTGGTTCTGAAATCTGTTGAGATCATGGAATCCATGTGGGATTCATTATTTGTGCGAGTATTGAAGACTCTAGTGAAGATGTTGAACGTAGCCTCGACATCGAAAAATGACTAAACATAGAGTAGACTACATGATCCTAGGGTTTAGCTTACCCATGAGGGGTACATCAACTCCATATCTAGAGTATGCTTATCGATATGTTGCACACTAGGAGTTGATGATACTCGGTACACATTATTCACAAGAGTGAATGGATGATGGCCCAGATGCGTTTACCTTATGGTATATTTTATCTAGAGATATACGGTGCTCGAATAATGGTTTCTGATCCTTGTCATAGGTGATCGGTGTTAGTTTACTAAGGAGGTTTTTGTGGAAAATCCATTTATACGAATAGTCCCTTAGCAGTTTTGTTTGTATACTAAATATGCTTGAATGTAACAAATGTAACATTTCTAGCTATGATTTATATTTGTTTGGAATCCTAGACATTATTATAATATCATTGAATTTTCTAATAGAAATGGTTTGGTTATTGTAATGTAAAAACCCATCCGTGTTTATTTGCCGCGTGGTCTTACAAGATACCTTTATTTCAAATGGGTTTTATAACATTAAATAATTCAAATTACTTGAGTTTCTCACACTGATTTGTCGGACCGATCTGGCTGTTATTTTTCGTATAATGCTCGGGTCAGACCCGTGTACATTTCCAGATTTCGTTGATGTTCATTGGAACTCTTGGAGAGGAGTTGGATGATTACCTACCGTAGTTTTTATTTCCACTGCACTACTTTGTTTTAAATATATCAGCAATTGTAAGGACAGGCAGTTATAACTGTCCAAGCTGATGATAGATTAATTTGCTTTTTGTAAAGATCTTTCGAGATATTATATGTTATCATTCTGTTGTGAGATTCTGTTGTTTTTGTTCTCCTCTTTCTTGGTCATTTTCTTTTCTTCTTTTTATTTTACCACAACGTTCTGTCTTTCAGGCACTTGGGTGCTTGGCACGTAAATACCGTGGATGTATTAGTGTCAAAATTCGGAGATCGAAAGGCGCTCGCTACATTTTGGTATCAGAGCTGAAGGTTAAGCGAGAACCTTGGCTTTGTGGGGTATAACTCATTAAGAGATAGGGTAATGGAATTCCTTATTATGAGTTGAGTGTATTATATATATAAGAGCGCGTATTTGTTAGTGTTATAAAAATGTTTTTTATTATGTTAGTTGGCTTGTTGAGTGGTTTATGAATTCTGGTCGGTATATGGGATGCCATGGTATCGATAGGGATTTCTAAATAATTAAACAGGGCAAATGGACATAGTATTGTTTTTGAAATTGGTAAATGAAATAATTTTACCTAGGATTATATTTTATGTATAAAATAATAATTTTTAATAAACTGATATAGTTATTTATGATGTATTTGATTGTTAGAAAATGATAATATTCAATTATTATCATTTGTTGTTTGATTAGTTATGCTCGACCAGTTTATGAGCATTGACTATTAGTTATTGATTTTTGAATTGTGTGTAACCAGTTTATAAGTAATTTACCTTTATACAACATTTGGATGGGTAGATTGTAATTTAAGGAAACATTGAAACGAAAATCTTGTGAATTAAATTTCACAATTTGACTATAAGGCGTTCGGTGAAGATGTTGGGTTAAAAATTTAATTTTAATAAAGGTTATTTATTATATTCTTAAGGAATAGTAGGATATTTTAAGTTAAACACTTTTGTAATAGTTTTTATAAGAAAGTGATTTATAAGTATGATTTATAAAGTATAACTTTATAAATATGAAAAGGATTTAAACTGAGAATTTGAGAACTTAAATCTTGGCGTTTTAGAAATTGGTTTTCTAAGATTTTGAAAAATAATACTAGCACTATTTGAAAGTAAATATTTGGGAATTGGTGTATGAAATTAATATCATGGTACTTAGTAATATTTACAAAGTAATTGATACCGTTTTGGAAATGATTTTGATTATGTCCAAAAGGCAAGAGTTAGAAGTACTGAACTCACTTCTATCGCTAGAAAATAATTCTGGTGATGATTGCAGTATCATCGGCATTCATTTTCAAGTTTCAAAGTGGGGAATGCTACTAATGGATTTAAAGTAAATAAAAATGATTTCGAAAGCTTATTTAAATTCAGTTTAAATAAGAATGGTAGTAATAAATTTTTACTTTAGATTTAAAAGTGATTAGTTCAGTTTTAATAATAATTCATTTTAATTAATGTGTGAAATTATCATTCTGGGGCACTGTCTCGAATTTTGATGAAACCAGTGCCATTAGATTTGGAATAATGAATTATTGTACGCCGACGAGTTTCATGACGATCGGACGTATTGTGTGGTCATGCGAGATCGAAACACGTAGCGATTAATTTCAGGAATTAAAATAAATGTAATTTGATTTTAAAAACTAACTTCTATATATGATGGAAGTAGGTCCCGATGCTAGTTCCATTGTGTTCGGAATATGGGTAATTAGCTAGGAACGCTAGTGAGCATGCCTCATTCGGAGTTTGTAATTTTGGAGGGTGAATAGTGTCGGTTAAATTTTTTATATAAGGACCCCGCTTTCTATCTTTCCTAAGAATCTAAAACTCTAACCCTAAAACAACCGCTAAATCCAACGGCTCATGTCGATCCACGCCTCTAGGGGCTGAATTGGGCCTCGACCCTAATAGCAAAGTTGTTCATCATGATGAGGGAAGCAAGATGGTCGAATGGATTGGCAATCGATGCATGGTGGCGGCGTAGATCTTCGAATGAACGGCGGCAGTTTAGGTGGCTGGATCTCATCGTTGGCGACGATTCAAGAGGCGGCTCATGTGGCAAGGGATGTGCCTCGATCAGGGCGACCTCCGATGGTGAAGTGGCGGTGGCTAGTGCGACGAAGCGACGATGGTAAACGAAGATAAACGGCGGCATGGGTATTCGAAGTCGCGATTTGGGTTAAGGGATAGGTGGGAGGTAATTAAAATCTTAAACCTATTTAAATTTAGTTAATTAGTATTTAAATTAAAATCAACTCCCCGTGTCTCTAAATCCTTTTCAAAAAAAGGCGCAGACCAAGGAAAGTTATTCATGTGTAGTGCTGCACTATTGATCTTGATTGTGGGAAAGATTACACTATGGACCAAACTAATATTTCTTTGCAATCCTCTAAATTTCATCATGTCTCTAACTCTGGTATGCCTACCAGAGCTTCCTCCTCACAGCAACTTTAATGATAGACAAAATTGGATATTGGAATATAAGAGGAGCAAACTCAATTATCAAACAACATGAAATCAAAAACTTAATCCATACTCATGCCTTTCAAATCATGGTTATAGATGAAACCAAACTTAATCATTCTACCACCTTTTCTGCTACTTCTACTATTAACCCTCACTGGAACCTTATCCACAACCTCTCTCAGACTCTATTTGGTAGATTGATGATGATTTGGAACCCTATTATTTTTTCCATTATCCTTCTCACTGTGCATAGGCAATTCATTCATGTTAAAATCATTCACCTCCCTTCCAACCTCCCTTTTTATCTGACTTCTATATATGCTAAGAACAATGTTTCCCACAAACAATTATTTCTTGACATCCTTCCAACTATTCATACTTCAAATGAACCTTGGATTTGTATTGAAGACGGGAACTGCTTACAATTTTCTTACGAAAAAAGTGGTGGTTCTCCCCTCTCTTTCCAACACACTAATCCCTTGAATAATGCAATCTTTTCTTCTAACTTAATTCCCATTAACTCTTCTGGCTATTTTTATACCTGGAATAATAAGAGTAGAAGTCATTCTAGAACTCTTTGTTGGCTTGATAAATCATTCTACAATCTTTCCTCTCTAACTCAATGGCCAAATCTCCATACTTTCATTCCTCCTCCTTCTTTATATGATCACTCCCCTCTGATCCTGGATTGGGGCAAGGAACCCATGAGTAGACATCCCTCATTTTCATTTTTTAATAATTGGACTGACCATAAGGATTTCATTTCTATAGTTACTATGTGCTGGAATTATAAAATATATGGCAATCCTATGTTTGTTTTGCAGGGTAAACTCAGATATTTGAAGTCCATTCTAAAAACATGGGCAGCTGCTAATTTTGGTAATGGAGCAAGCCTCCCTTTACTGCTAGAAATAATCTTACCTAGATTCAAAATATGTTGCTTTCCAACCCTTCTGATGAAGCTTTAAATTCTGAGGAGCATAGATTAACTGATTGTTTAAATAAAGCTCTTCTAGAAGAAAATAAACGTTGAAGCAAAATTATAGGATAAATTTGGTGATAAAAATTCTGCATACTTTCATAATTCTCTGAAGATCAATCAAGCCCGTGGTGATATTGTGAATATTCTTGACAAAGATGGTAGGCTTTGTTCTTCTCCAACTTCTATTCAGTCTACTTTCTTGGAGTATTATCAATGACTGCTTGTAAATTCTTCTCTCCCTCCCATTTCTGTCTCTTATTTCTCACATATTCCTCTTCCTACTATTTCGGATGATGACAATCAATATCTTATGTCTCTCCTTTTGAAATAAAAGACATTGTTTTCAGCATGAATTCCTCTAGTGCTCCTGGTCCAGATGACTTTAATGCTCATTTCTACAAATTTGCCTGGGACATTATAGCTCCTGATGTCATAAAGGTAGTTCAAAATTCTTTTACTCATAATAAAATGCACTTTGGTATTAATGCTTCTAAGCTTGCATTAATCCCCAAACATGAACAGTCTTCTATTGTTACTCAATTCAGACCAATTGCATGTTGCAACGTGATTTATAAAATTATTTCCAAGCTTCTAGCCTCCAGATTGAAAACAGCTCTATCTAAAATTATTTCCCCAAATCAGAGTGCCTTTCTTCCCTCTAGAGATATAACTGATAATATTCTTTTATCAAATGAATTGTTAGGTGGATATAATAGTATAAACATCTCTCCTAGATGTGCTCTTAAAATTGATATTCAGAAGGCCTATGACACTGTTCAATGGAAAACCATCATTTACATTATGTTTTCCATGAACTTTCCTTGTCCTTTTTTAGCCTGGATATATACATGTATATCTTATGCTACATACTATGTTAGTCTTAATGGTAGCAACTTTGGTTATTTCTCTAGCGCTCAAGGAATTCGTCAAGGTGATCCTATATCTCCCTACATTTTCATTTGTGTGATGGTCCAATAAGTGTAACGACCCGCCATTTTTGGACCATTCGCATCCATTATAAGTGTATAGGTAGACACTCATGCCGGAGTTGAATTGCTCAAAATACCGCGTTGTTAATTTAAATTCGGCAAAACTGAACATATACAGTAAATAAATAATCACAGATCACAGACACAGAGTAATAAGTGCAGCGGAAATAAAAGAGATAGTAGTTCATGAAGCTACTATATGAATATATAAAATACATCAGAGTTTAAAACAGAAGAATAATACGATATATCAGATACAAATCAGAATACATCACTGGAATCATCGAATACTGAAAGCAGAATAGATGGCTGGATCTTCAAGTAAAGCTCCAACTCCAAAGGTGAGTCTCGAATACTGGTACACTCAGTCTGACCCGAGCGTAAAGCAAAAACACAAGACACTCGAGTCAGGATTAACATTCTTATATTAATAAATCCAACTCAAGTGAAATAGCAATTGAAATACAAGTAACTCAAAGGATGTTTGGAATAATCCATCCTTTAAGGATCCGTTAAAATATCTACTATGTAGTAATATACGCTAAGTAGATAATGTCTATCAGTAATAATAAGATATCAAAATAGCGTTAAGTCATGGCCCATTCCACCCTTAACACATTTTTATTCCCAAAAGCATATACAAGACCGTAGTTTCCCCAAAACCGGAAGTCACCAGAGGGCAATCCATATACTAAAGGTACAAATCAAAATCGTAGTGGTCGCGCATAAATGGAATACAAGTATGACAAGGCACATGAGGCTATACCCAAGGTAGTGATACTACCGTTCGCCTGATCCGGACTGGTGAGAACGCAACGCCGCAGCGCCCGCAACACCGTGAAACAACACTCCCAAAATCAAGGGTGCACCAATCGACAATAAGTATAAGTAGTTCGAAGAAGTGTGTCCACTTGAGGTATCAATCCTCCATTGGCCCGGCACAGCTCCTGTTTTAGTCATTTCCAATTTGACACAAGTGTCAAGGCTATCCATTATCGTTCTCTTTCTTCAGTCATCACGAACACCATTCCAACCACTTCATTCTGGATCATCACTCCGCGTATAGTTATTAAAGTGGTTTTCGGTTTAGATAGAGAGTATATCCATAATCGAATTCCGGTCTCTTTAATAACTTTCGTAATTATTACACCGATTGGTCATTTAATATATTTCAAAACCAAATCAATTTCAATTAAATTAGAATTCGCAAATCAACATTTCATTTGCCTTTCTAAACCAATTTCCAACATTTACGTTTCAAAACTTCCAATTTACCATTTCAAATCTTATAATTCAATTTCAATTTCATTTAAACCAATTCAAATATTGATTCAAGTTCGGAAGTAAGTTTCATTCCGAAATCATTTAAATTAATTTGATCTAACATTTAAATCAATTTAAATTCATTTATCGATCTCATTCAATATTCATTAAGTAAATTTTCCATTCAAAACAATTTCTATTAAATTTCCAATTCATTAAATCCGTTGTTCAAATTCAACTTCATTATATCAAAACTTACAAATTGAATTAAATTAAATTCATCAAATCAAATTCTTTAAATTTCAAGTCTTACATTTATTTCAATAAATCGCATTTTATTTCTTGTTAAAGAAATTCAATTTCACTTATTTACTCCCTTAAATAATTTTCCAAAACTTAATTAATAAAGAAAACTCAATTTCAATTATTACGAAGTAAAATTCACTTATTCAAAATTCAATTTAATTTAATCATTAAATAATTCAATCTTATTTAATTATTAAATAATTCAAAACTTAATTATTAGATAATTTCAAAGTTTAATAATTTCAACTTAATTATTAAATCATTTCAAACTTAATTATAATTCAAACTCAATTCAATCATTTCTCAAATTAAACAACATTCTTTCATAAATCACATTGTTAATATTTTGTTTCAAATTATTAAATATTAACATTTTTTTTTCATTAAAATTCAAATTTCAACTTCATTTCAAATCCATTTTATTTATTCAAATAAAATCTTCATTTTATTTTTAAATCAAATTATTGACCAATCGGGTTTTTATTTAATTTCCTATCCTAGATCAAAGTTCAATTTTGGGTATATATCATTTCAACCCGATTCCAATTCAATTCAAAATCAAAACATATCAAAGGGAATTTGTAGTGTGATAACTGGGATGGTGTCAAAGTAAATAAACAAGCAATAACAACAATCAATATCAATCCAATAATCAATTCAAATAATCCCGAAATAACCGTATTAATTCGCATTGTTATTTGTACGACTTAATATAATTATTTCTAGAATCTACACTATCATTTCATGTAGATTAAAGATTATTACATTACGGTTTTCACTTGTCATCTATTTACAATTTCATCCATCATCAATTTAACAACATACATTCAGTGGTTCAAGATGTAATTAAACAAATCCTACGTGTCAATAAATTCAACAGTTAAAGGGGTCATATTATTCAAATGTCAGTTAATCAAACTTAACATTTAATTATCCTATATCAAGTTCAATTTCATACTATTAATCATTTTAACATTAGCAATTTAACGTCCAATATAAACATCAACAATCAATCAATTATCAACCAAACTGGATTATCATTTCATATATATAACAGATAATGGTGTCAGATGTCACAGGTGAACTGATACAGGTAATAACAGTGTAAATATCTAACAATAGCATATTTCAATTGTCGTTTCAATTGAAATCAAATTTAATAGATAAAAGAACGTTAATCGTGAGTGAGTGCTCACCTTTTGAGGCTAGAGAAGATAGACAATGAAGTGAGTTATGAAATGCAAGCACGACTTCCAAATCAAAGCCAGATGGACATGATTCGACGAACAATGCTGATAGTAATTTGAATAGAAGAAATCAAATCAGATTGGATCGATGAAGATAATGGGTATAAGTGAACTTATATATACAACTATATATAACTATTCCTACATATAAAGATCATATTCTAGATTAAAACACATATTAAATTATATATATATATATATATATATATGTCTCCAAAATCCATTGTTTCGAATTTAAACACATACATAAAAATCAACGTGTATACATAATATGTTTAAAATTTATACTTATATAAACGAATAGCTACATAGACCAATATATATAGACATATGGGTAACTTATACACAAGTTGTGTCTTTAGAATCAATTATTTAAAATAAAGTCCATATTACAGTGTTGTATAATTATAGGCTTACCAATCAAAAGTCAAAATTGTTAAACAAATATATATGTTAAAATCTGTATACATTTTGAGGTCAAATAAAGATATATATAATATATTAAAATACTTACTCAAGTATGCGTACATCTATTTGTACTAGCAATATATTTATATAAGAGCCTACAACCTCCTTTATATCCTCACTTACTTTATCTAAGAATAGAGCTAGCTGGCAAGTGGCAACTTATAATAAAATCAGATGTATAAAATAATACTTTATAAAGCAAAAGGAGAAGATACATACGTTACTTACACTGTGAACAATAAATTAACATATTAAACTATTACTATATATATATATATAATTTATAAACTAACACATATGTTCTTCAATATACATGCACGCACTAATACTTTATTATATACATTTAAAATACCCCGGTTTTATAAAACTTTATACACGTATAGGAAAACAATGTTGTAATAAACTTATGTATACACTGTAACCTTTATAGCTAATAGGCATACTGACACGTAAAAACAAGTTTGTATAACTTTTTTAAAATCAACAATTAATAACAAAATTTATAAAAAAATCAATGTGACTTAAACTGTAAACACGAACTCAGTAGACACATATATACCCTATAAGTATAAATACATCACGCATATACCCTTCGTCTTATGAATTGTAAACTGCATAACCTTCCTACCTATATATATATGTACATGATATTTTGAAATAATTACTTAGGTAGATATACAAATATATATATCACTTTCTTGTATAATAAGTAACACATGTTAAATTTAAAATAACATCCTTACAGACTAAGGTACATACATACAATTATATAAAGACTACCAAGACATACGTATATAGGTTAAGATCAACTAACGAACTGATTTATATAAGTATGTTGCCAATTTAAATAAACATCTTTATACTATATATATAATCTTTTCTAAAGAATAATATACTGTAGCTTATAGCGGATATATACCTTCACTATATCTATACATATTTTTATATAAAATGATACTTTCGAAAATCATTATTTTATTAACATAAACTATATATATATATATTATATAAAATCATATAACCACTTACTATATATATAATATAAATTTATATCAGTACACTAGGATTTAACGAAATAAATGTATATATAACTAAAGTATAAACACTAAAGTATAAACTGAACACACAGCAACGACTATTTGTAAAAATGGAAACCATGTTATACGCAACTTTTGAATATAAAGTAGATTATTACAAATTCATACAAACTCACCAGATTAATATATTTTTAACTAATATATGAAACATATAACTTAATAATAAAATCATATATGGCTTACATTTGTATATTTTTATATCTTAGTTACGAAAACTTAAAATTTATAAAACAATATACATAAAGGCACAGACTTACCAAAGCATAGCGGAGGAAGGAGGAGGCAAGGTGGAGGCACGGTTGGAAGAGTAGCACGTTGATGGCTGCACGTGGGTGGAAGAGAAATGAGGCGAGGTGTTTAACAGTGGAGGTCAGGGCTCGGCTTGCTTGGCTGACTGGGTGGTGTACGTGAGGACAGTTGGCAATTTGGTTTACAAGCAACAGGTCCAAGCATATACAAGCATGGCCGAAAATAAAGGAGAAAGAGCAAGGTAAGAAGAACGAGAGAAAGGAAAGAGTTGTTTCAAAATGAAGTAGCAGCTAGAAGAAGATGTATCATTTTATTGTACTTATTTTTATATTGAATTGCCTTTCAGATCAAAAGAAAAAGTGAACCACACTAAAGAACGAAACGTAAAAATAAATTTTCATAGGGAAAAGTAACAGTCACATTTACTCAAAAATATAAACGTAGTGTCCATTCAGTTTTCCACGTTGGTTAAATGAAAGGTCTCAGGGCTCAAAAAGTTTGATAACGGTTATCGATACGGTAGGCGTTACGCAAAGTGCAACGTACACCGGAACTCCGAATTTGACAATCGAATATACCGTAGAGATCGGCATGACGAGACGATCAAAACGGTATATAGAAATCAGTGGTACGATCATCCGATAAAAATCGATATCGGTACCAGAATACTGTTATTTTGCAGAAAATAAGAACGACGGAGCCAAAGATGTCCGAATTTGGAAAAACGACAAACTGAAATCTTGCTCAGAAAATGGTTTAGAATTTTTCTATGTAAAAATATTTAGGTTTCGAAAACATTTTATTTTCAATGCTTTTTAACTGATTAAATTGAAGTGAATTTACGCGCGAAATAAACTTTCGTATTTTCGGACGAAAATTTACCAGTTGCTATGTTTAACTAGACGTATTCCAAATATTAAATTTTTATTTCAAAATTTTATCGTTTGAAATTTCGCAAAATTTCAACTAATTACGTTATTAAACAGTTGAAATTTTACGGGTCGTTACAATAAGGCTATGGATTTGAGGTAGATTGATGTCCATCCTTTATGTAAGAACCCAAGAATTTCTACTCTCATGTTTGCGGATGACATTATGCTTTTCTTGAAGCCTAATCATAACTCCATTAGTGGAGCTCTTCGGAAGCTTGAATTATTTCATTCTCTCACTAGTCTTTCTATTAACAAGAACAAATCTAAGATTCTTATTGCTGGTATGGAGGAAGCTGAGAAAATGGCATTGATTAATCTTTCTTCCTTGTCTCAATTTGACAGTTCTGAAATATATCTTGGAACACCACTTTCTACAACCAAAATCAAAGCTACTCAATGTCTCCCTTTATATGAAAAAATAGTTGCCAAAATCTCTGCTTGGCCTACTGCTAAGTTTTCTACTGCTGGAAGACTTATTATTGTCAAACATATTGTCACTTCCATGTGCTTATATTATGCTAGAATTTTCATTCTTCCTCTTAAATTGATCTCCATGATTAATTTTGCGCTTAACCATTTTTTATGGCATGGAAATCCCTTTTCTAGAAAACTTATTCCTATTTATTTCAAATTCTTATGTTGTCCCTTAAGTAAAGGTGGTCGGGGTGTTATGAACATTAAACTTTGGAATGCAGCGGCTTCTTCTGCTCATATTAATAAGCTTATGAGATATGATGATAATATATGGGAAATTTGGGTTAGAAAGAATTTGATCAAGTCTGATCACTTCTGGACTATGATGATTCCTTCTGACAGTAGTTGAGCTTAGAGGAATTTGCTCAGGTCTAGATCTTCCTTTCTTCCTATATTCCAGAACATGAAAGCAACTTGCTTTCTTTTTGGCATGATCCTTGGTCAAAGCTTGGTGTAATCCTATATGCTCTTGTTCACGTTAATATCAGGGTTGTTTCTGGTACTTCTGATAATGCAAAGGTTGCTAATTATTTCACTGATGGGTATATATCTCTTCCTCATCCCAGTTCTTTCTTAATCAGGCGGTTATGGTCTAATATTGAAAATAAGGTTTACAAAGAAGATATTGATTCGTTGTGGTTAGCTAAATCTCACTCCATAAAAAGATTATATCAATTTTTGTCTGGATTTTCTGCTTTGTCTCTGCTTCTCTGGCATTCTCAAATTTGGAATAATTCTTCTTTGTCTAGACAGAATCTCCTTTTGTGGAGAATTATCATGAACTCTTTGCACACTCAAGATAAGCTTGTATCTAAGGGCTTGCTGCAGACTTCTATTTGTTTGCTTTATGGTCAAGATAGTGAAGATATTAATCATCTGTTCTTCTCATGTTCATACAGTATGTATGTATGGAAGAGAATTCTGAGGATTTTACAGTTGCACATCCCTAATTTGAATTCTACTGTTGAATGGTATAACATTTTTAAAGCTACTCGATGGAAAAATGATAAGGGGATTCTTTTACTTAGAGTGTTGAAAAAGTTTGCCTATTTGATTTGGATGGAAAGAAATTCAAGACTGTTCACTGACAGGCATTGCTCTGAAGAGTCTATGTTTCTCTCGCTTGCAAGATCTTCTTTAGGCTTTCTCTTTTGGTTTTGTTAGTGATATATGATTGTAATTTTTCTTTTTTGTATTTCCTTTTAATGGCTATGCCCATCCTTGTTGTATGTCTCTGTCTTTCAATAAATGGTAGGGGTCCATTTAACCCCGTTGGCTTTGCCAAAAAAAATTTGAAATGTTATAATATCTGTATCTTGTTCATACGAGGTCGGATTTGGACGCAGTCAGTTGCACTGGGCTCATAGCGATGATATCTACGCATTAGAGTTGGAGCCAGTAGAAATTTTAGCCAAAATCGAATGACGTTCGATTTTGGACTATTTGGAAACGCAAAAGTGTAGATTGGAACTTGGGTGAGATTTTCTCACCAGTTATTTGTTTATGTCATGATAATTGATGTTGTAAAAAATATAAATTAAAATTGATGACTATGCAGGTTATTATTTTTGAACCCTTCGTTGCTTTTAAATGCAAATAACAACAATATATGTAGTGTAATCTCGCTTATAAATCCTCTATAACATATATCGTGGCCCAAACTTGTTTACATGTTTGATATTGCTATTTGATTCAGTTGGAAATTATATTGTGAATGTTTGAAGCATTATAGTTGTTGTAAACATGCTTTGAACTCCCTGATATTTGAAATGTATTAAATTGGATAAAATGTGATATATTGAGGAAATATATTTATTGGGTTGTTTTACACACGTATTGACGTGTTGGCCATGAATAGTTTTGGGAAATTATAGAAACTTGAAAACAAAGTTGAGTTGAAATTCTTTGATTTCAGTAAAGTATAAAGGACATTGATTTTGGATATTTTCCTAAATCTTTTAAAAGAAACTTTGAAGTTTGAAAATGTTTTATAATTATTTCTGAATTTCAAAGTAAATGGTTTCATATTATAAAACTTGTTTTTATGGATTTTATATAAATTATAGAAAAAATGTATATAAGTAATATTTGACATAAATTTTTTAAATTATGTTATAATAGTTTTTAAGTATTTCTAAGTATATAATAGTTTTTAAAATATTTCTAAGTATATAATAGTTTTTAGAAAATTAGTTAAATATTTTATTAAAGTAAACAGAAGTTTATGTAATATAATATCTTTTTGAATTATTCTATTACTAAATATCTTACCTTATAAACAAGTTCGTAAACATATATATCAATTAAAGTGGTTGTAAAAGTGTTTAAAATATTAGCAAGTATTCAAAAGGTATTCCTGTGCATATATATAAGTTTCAAATATTAAATTATGCATTTTATAAATTTAATATAGGAGATTTGGGTTTTAACACTTAAGTAAAGTAAATGGTTTTGTGAAATTAATTGAAAGTATATTTTCCTAATTAATAATAGTGGACATGCATTAATCATTAAAATAAATGTTTTAAAGTTAATAATGGCTAAGTAAAAAGTTTTGGGTTGTTGTAAACAATGTTTTAGTAACAATTGTTTTTAACCCTTGTTATTAATTATACTTAGTGATATAATAAGATATTTATTATTGAATATTTCAAAGATCACTTTAAGAGAAATGTTTTTAAAAGTATGAAATGATTTGAATTTGTTGTGACAAAGTTTTAAACAACACTTGTCTTAAACCCTATAAATATAATTAAATCTTTAAAACAAATGTTTTAAAGATAATGATTAAATGAGAAATGTTTTGGGTTGTTGTAAATAGTGTTTTAGTAATATTTGTTTTTAAATCCTTGAATTATATTTTTAAGTGGAAAAATATTATACATATAATTAGAACTTAAATTGTAACACTCGAGATTTTCGACCCTAGAAAATCGACACTAGTATGTCCATTGTATTGCATGCCGAGCAATCAAATGTCGGAAAACCAGATTGTTTGGGAAAAAGAAGAAGGAAGAAAGTTAGAAGAAAGGAGAGAGAAAGAAAACTAGCGACACAGAATCTCACAGCTAAAGGATAATATAAAATATACAACAAATCTTTACACAAAAGCAATACTGAAATATATAAATACAGACATCAATCAGAGTTTACTAACCTATTTCAGCCTGGATAGTTATAGCAGCCTATCCTTACAATTGTTGATAAATAAAACAATGAATGCAGCGGAGAAATAATCATGTACGTGAATACGTCTCTAGGTCTTCAGCTCGTCTCCTGAAGCTCCAAAGCATCCAACTAAATTTGTCATATGCTCGGTCTAACCCAAGCATTATAATAAAATAACACCCGAGTAAGTCTAGAAAACTAGCGTGAGAAAACACACCCAACTGGATTTTAAAGTTATATAAAAAAAGCCTTTGAAATCAAAAGTATCTCGTAAGATCATGCCGCACATAAACACGGATGGGTTTTTACCTTACGATAACCAAAACATTTTCTATAGAAAATCCATTTGTAACGACCCACTATTTTGGACCATTCAAATCGACAATAAATCCACACATGTCAGACTTGAATAATTCAAAATAATAGATTCTTAATTTAAATTTGGCAAAAACTCAGCATATACAGTAAATAAATAATCAGGGAATCACAGGCAAAGAGTAATACAACAATATTGCAGCGGAAACAAAAGAATAGTAGTTCATGAAGCTACTATATGTATATAACAGAGTTAATCAAGATACAACAGAAGTCTCGAATACAATAGTCAAATACAAGATCAGAATACATCACCGGAATCAACTGAATATCTGAAAGCTGGATACATGGCTGGATCTCCAAGCGAAGCTCTAAATCCAAAGGTGAGTCTCGAATACTGGTACACTCAGTCTGACCCGAGCGTAAAGAAAACACAAAACACTCGAGTCAGGATTAACATTCTTATATCAATAAATCCAACTCAAGTGAAATAACGACTGAAATACAAGTAACTCAAAGGATGTTTGGGATAACCATCCTCTAAGGATCCATTAAACTATCTACTATGTAGTAGAGTACGCTAAGTAGATAATGCCTATCAGTAATATAAAGTATTAAAATAGCATTAAGGCGTTATCATTATCCCCCTTAACACATTTTATATAAGCGTCATAGTCTATACAGCACTGTAAACTCCACCGTAAACTAGTGGGCTATCAGGGAGTACTCCATAGGTATAACACGAAACAAATCGTAGTGGTCGCGCATAGGGATACGAGTATGACAAGGCACATGAGGCAATACCCAAGGTAGTGAAACTACCGTTTGCCTGATCCGGACTGGTGAAAATGCATCACCGCAACGATCGCAACACCGCGAAACAACGCTCCCAATTCAAGGGTGCGCACCAATCAAAACAAGTAATGAGTAGTTTACGAAGAAGTGTGTCCGCTAGAGGTAGCTAACCTCACTGGCCCGGCACGGCTCATGTTTAAGTTATTTCCAATTTGACACAAGTGTCAAGGTCATCCATTATCGTTCTCTTTCTTCAAATCCAGCAACGTCATCATTCCAACCACTTCATTCTGGATCACACTCCGCGTATAATAGTTATTAAAGTGGTTTTCAGTTTGGACAGAGAGTATGTCCCTAACCGATCCCAGACTCTTCAATAACTACGTAATTATTACACCGATTGGTCATTTAATAAACTTTCAAAATAGTTTATATTTCAAAACCGAAATATCATTGCCATTTCAAACCCATATCCATACGATATCATTTTCACTTCAAATAAATCCATTTCCAAAATCATATCACTTTCCAAAGTTATATCGCTTTCGAAATCGTAAGTCTTTTAAAATCAAAACACTTTGGAAATCAAAACCTTGAAATTAATAGCACTTTGAAACTATAGTTTGAAATCATAACATTTTGGAATTCATAACACTTTCCTCTTAAACAGTTTAGATATTAAAATTAGTGTATATAATAAAATAGTTTATAAAATAAAAATAGTTTATATAAAATAGTTATAAGTTAAAATAGTTTATAATAAAATAATATATATTGAAAATGATTTATATAAAATAGTTTATATTAAAATAATTTATAAAGTAAAATATAAATAGTTGTAGATATAGTTTAAAAATACTTTATAAAAATAAAATAGCTTCCACAAATTCACAAATCGATTCAAATTAACTCAACTTCCAAATCCAACTTAATTCAATCTCAATTCATAAATTTCAACTCAATTCAATTTCTCAATAAATCATTTCGAATTATAACGATTTCAAATACAGATTTGAAACACAAAATAAACCATTAAATTTCAATATATTTCAAAGCTTTAATATTCCACATTTCAAAAACTAAATTTGATAATTCCATTTATATCTCAATTTAATTTCATTTCATTTAGTTTCTGAGATATTTCTTTAATCATTTCAATACATCTACATACAACTTCAATTTACAAATTTATATAAACAAAATATCCCATTTAAATTTATATAAGTTTGAAATATTCATTTAAGCCACTTTTAATCAAATTTAAGTTATAAAACATATCTTAAAATTTCAAATTTAATAGATTTCAAATCAACTTTTTTAAGTATAATTATTAAATAATTAAGAATTCCAAATCAATTTCAAATTTATCTTTCAACCTGAAACATTATAAACTCTATATTTGAAAATATAAATTTTACATAAATACTCAAACATATTTTTTATACCGATTCAAATCAACTTTAATAAATCTTAAAAATCAATATTTATTAAAACCATATATTTCTTTTCAAAACCATAGAAATAATTTCTAAAATATTTATATATAGACCAACGGTGTCTGTATAAAATTTTCTATCCTAGGGTCAAGTGATACAGATATTTACCATTTCAATCCACAATTTAAATATATACGGATATATATCTTTTCAACCCGCAATCCCAAATTCAATTCAATGAAAATCGCTTGGGTTTATCATTTCAACCCATAACGATTTTCTCCTATTCTAAAGTCCATTCGGGTATGTATTATTTCAACCCATAGTGATTCTATACTAACAGGGAATTTGCAGAGTGATAACAGATATGATAATAATATAACAGGCATATATCATCAATATAAATAACAGATAATGGCGTCAGATGTCACAGGTGAACTGATATAGGTAATAGCATATATATAACAGTGTAAATAACTAACATCAGCATATTTCAATTGGCTAATAATGGTGTCAGATGTCACAGGTGAACTGATACAGGTAATAGCATATATATAACAGTGTAAATAACTAACATCAGCATATTTCAATTGTCGTTTCAATTAAAATCAAATTTAATAAATAAAAGAACATTAATCGTGAGTGATTGATCACCTTTCGAGGCTAGAGAAATTTGAAAATGAACAGAGCTACGGATCCAAGCATGAATTTCAAAGCAAAGCACGATGGACACTAGTTTGACGGATAAGCTGATAGATAAGAAGATGATGAGAACAAATAAAAAAAATATTTTGAAGTCTAATATTTACTCATAATAAAAAAAATTCCTTTATACGAAACCCAATATTAAATTTAAAGCATATATATATTAAAATCAAAATATTTATGGGCATATACAAAAATCATTATTAAATTTAAACCAATATATTTAGAATATATACCTAATATATAATTTAAATCCATATCTCTTATGAAAATCAAAATAACTTACTTTCAAAACTATATTATAACAAAATCAATATATATAGGCAGCCTATAAGCAACCATTTTGTAGATTATATCTATAAATAAATGTATGTATACATTAAACTATAAACACAATGTATGCATGCGGCTAAAAAGACAGACTAGATCTATAAACAACATATGCAGACACAGTTTATAAAATATACAACAGAATTTCATACCTCGGTTAATATATACCTAGACGCATGCAAACCAATCCATATATGTGTATATATATACAAATGCACTATCTAACATATTATATAAACTAATAACATATTTGTATAAACTAACATATGTAGTTAATATATAACTAACATGATATATTACTATATACGTATAAAGTTTGTATATGCTAGCTAGATAAAATTTTCTTTCAACAAATTTTCTGATACACTATATATATAATATAAGATACCATACTGAACCACGTTTATCACTAACAGACGATATGTTTTTTTTTGTTTTTTTTTAACTAAAGTATATAACTTTACTTGACTTATGTACATGTAGGTTTTATATAACTTAATATATATATATAAACAGTTTATTACATATATCATACATTTACATTTCAAACTAACAACTTTATAACTTATATAATTCATAACATATACATATAAAAGGCTGTAGAAATATATCTAATACATCAACTTGAACTTTCTGTAACTAATATATATATATATATAGATATACATATAAATCGAACAGTAAAACAATATAACTTAGCTTATTAAAATATATATAACTAGTAGACCACTAATATAACTTACAAAATTTCCTATATACCACTGTAATATATAGCTTAAGAATATATACAAAACATTATATTCAAAAAATTGTATACCAATATATATATAATTTTTAATATAAAATATATACACTGTATGAACTTATATAAACTTGGTATATATACAAACAGTATATAAATAACATATATATCATAACACAGTATCTATCTAACTTATAACTTATACGGCTGAAACTTTATATATGTAATTATATATATTCAGCAAAAATCAATACATAACAGTACTTATAAATAGAGTTTTATACGTATACAACTTACTTCTAAAACAGAGAGGCTGAGTTTGCTCTGGAGGGTAGGCTGCACGAGTGGTCGCCCGAAGAGGCTGATGTCGTTGACTGCTGGCGAGGTCGGGATGATGGGTTTCGGCCAGGGATGCGGAGGTGGAGATAGGTGCGAAGGGGAAGGCGAAAGTGATGGGAAAGGATGAGGAGATTAATGGCTCGGTGATGATGAGGAGTAGCAGACCGAGCTCGGAGGTGGTAAATGGGTTGGTCGAGTCACGAGGCTGCATAGGTGGTTGTCGGCGGCGGCCACTGGGCAGAGGCGGAGGAGGGAGGACGGGTTTTGGTGCGGTGCGGCTAACGAGGTGTGCTAGCGGTCGGCAAAGCAAGGTGGAGAGAGAGAGTGTGGACTTCGGTGTGGCGAGAAAATAAACAGATCGATGATTTTTTTCTTTCTTTTTTTTTTCATCTGGGTGCGCTTGTGAAAAGGTAAAGGAGCATTCAAAAATAAAAGAGAAGAGTGGTTTGAGGAGAAATACCACAGAGAAGAAGAGAGGGATTAAAAATGTAAATAGACTTTGTGATATACTGTTATTGGAAATTGTAAATGAGTCAGCTCGGTCAAAACAACAATCGAAAATAAAAGCTGAAGATAGGAAGAGACAGAGATGTAAACAGCCAGAAAATTATATTGCAAAGGGAATAGTGATAGTCACGCAACAATTACAATAATGACATAGCAACGGTTCAGAGTGTTTGATTCAACTGAAAGGTTATTAAAGCAATTTATTTATTGTGGTCCGGGTGCACGTTCAAATTTGAAAAGCAAGGAAAATCAAAAGGTCACGATTTGTGGTACCGTTACAACGAACAGTTTATTCCTTCCGTCGCGTACCGGATCTCAAAAACCAGCAATAAATATACTGCAAAGATCAGCACGATGAGACGATCGAAACGGTACACAGATATCAGTGGTATGATTGAATTATAAAAATTCGAATTTTCTACTAGAGGAAAATGCAGCAAAAACGCAGAAAAATAAGATCGACGGAGCTAAAGAAGTCCGAATTTGGAAAAACGAAAAATGACGTCTTAGTCAGAAGATGAGTTAGAATTTTTCTATGTAAAAATATTTAGGTTTGGAAAACATTTTATTATCATCAATTTTAACTGATATAAATTGGAACAAAATTACACTAGAAATAAACTTCCAAATTATCTGATGAAAATTTACCAGTTGCTATGATTAATTAGACGCATTCCAAATATCAAATTTTTATTTCAAAATTTTATCGTTTAAAATTTCACAAAATTTCAACTAACTACGTTATTAAAACAGTTAAAATTTACGGGTCGTTACACCATTTGTATTATAATAATGTCTAAAATTGAAAATAATAATAATCAAGTAGTTGTGATGCTTGTGAGTGTATATCACAACAATACTAGGTATACAATCAAAACCGATAAGGCACATTCACTAATTGTGTAGAATTCCATGGAGGTGCCCTCGGTACTTCGAGAAATGGTCCTCCTTCATAAGAATCAGAGATATCCTTCTGAAGTAGTATACATCCCTAGTGATGCACCATAGGAAAAACATAGTTGGTCTTGTTAAGACTAAGTGCATCGCCCCATGCATGCATAATAACTATAAGTAACGTCTAGGTGGAGCCGACTGCACCCTATAGGTTTTCCAACCCTACTGGTCATGCCTCCTATCTCTGGTTTTAGTCATTAATGCTGATGAGGCTACGTCCGACGTTCCAGCTCACGGGGCGCCACCAAAATAGATCACGGAATCCTACATGGATTCCCATACCTAATGGGTCTTGGAACCTTACATGAATTCCAACATCTCAATATATCCCGATACTCCTCCATGGAACTGTATATGGTTTTGGAGTGATTACGGTTTTCGATTCATCTCTTACGAGTACACTCTTCCGCTTCCCTGGCACTCCAAAAACAAATCGTCGATTTTTCAGAATGCTCAATACCGGTTCTTTAGGAAATAATCATACAATATATAAGAGCGGGGATCACCCCCAAACCGTTTAAGTGGACGGATCTCCTTATCGTTTGTCTTAGAAATACAAAACGAGTTTATACGTATAGTATAGCACCACCGATGATAACTGTACCATATAATTCCCGTGTTTCTCCTAGATATTTCCAGATTTAAAATCTTTTGGTGTGAAGAAGGGAATATTTTCATACCACCAAAATTAAGAAGGGTTACATATTTAGGCCAAGATTTGATAGTCGATTATTTAACTATCAAATAAACAAACATTCAAACAAAGATTTCATTTCCCACGGAAATCACTAAGTGTAACAACCCGGAGTTTTACAGCAACTATTTATCATCAAAATGACGATAAAGTCGGTTGTTAATTGCCATTACAGTTTTGAATCGAATTGAATTCTTTTTGTTAAAATTTTAAAATGTTATGCGGGCTTTAAAGATTGTTTTGGCCCACTCGTTGTTGCCGAGATTATCAAAGCTTGTAACTGGTCCTATTCTTTTTCGTAAAAACCCTAAGGTATTAGAAAAGCTAGGGCAGCCTCTTTTTCTCAAGTCATTATCAATTCGAAAACCTAACTAAACGAACGAGAAAACAATGGCGACTTCGTCCCTTCTTCGTTCCTATTTGCGAAAATTTGGGGCTTTCGGAGCTGCGCCAACTATTTGCGTGTGCTTCGTCCCCGTTCAGTTGCTCTTGGCTGCTAAGGCTCGCATAGATCCGAAGGCGTCGACTTCCACAGTGCGATCGAACGATGAATTCGTTACCTTGCTCAATCGAGAGATCTCGTCGCGTGCTCTTCGACAAAGGTGAGTGGTTAATTCCCTCACATCTAATTCGAATTCATGTATTGGTGATTTTGTTTCAGTCGTGATTCTTGGCTTGCTTCGATTTTGGTTTGATGTTGAAACCATTGGTTCCAATTTTGTTTACTGGACTTGGTATGAATTCACTTAATTTCATGATAAGGGTTTCTCAGTTTGGAAATTTTGAATTCTCTGTGGACTTCGGCATTGCTTTATTTTTGACTTCGGTCACTCCGATTTTGTGGTGGGAATTTCTGGGTTTTTGGTTCTGCAACAGTCTTTGACATGGGTTGGTTGTTCTCATCATATCATTTATTGTCTTTGACATTTCATTTCTTAAATGGGAAACCTTTGTTCAAGTGTATTCCCAGTGGCATATATTTCTTGTGATGTACTCCGGTACATGTCTGCGTTTACTTCTGTCCATGGTACTTCGAGTGTGTTGCATTCATTCGTCACTAGGATGTTTGGTGTCTGATATTTCCATGTACAGTTGCATTCGTGATTGCATTGAGATTAACTGTACTCGTAGCTTGCCATTGTTAGCTGCTGAACACATTGATATATTCCTCTTTGTTTCATTTGATATAGACATATATGTGTATGCATATATATATATATATATATATATATACATACATGTATAATTGTATTTGATCAGCTTTGAATTTATTCGACTACCACAGTTTTGATTTTGTGATGACTTTCTCGGCTCTGACTTGGCTCTGTTATGCCTTCTGACCTGATGCACTTTACTTGAATTGTTGTTGTGTTGATTTTCTGCTTTGCCTTGGTCCATATTGTCGAACTCTGTTATACTTGACCACTTCCGTTCATTCCTCACCTCTTCCTTCATTGTAGTGCACCCTGGTTTATTGTATATGCTACATCCCTGTCATGTTTGGTTGTTCTCATTTCAACCCCTCCGGCTTGTTGCACTGCAGTTTTGCACATACTTGTGGTCTCTTCATTTGCACTGCTATATGTTGCTTGTTGACATCTAGCTTGAGTTTTTATTGTTGCATATTTGAACTCGATTCACTGGATCTTGTAGTTGATCATGTTGTGGTCTGATGCAATCTGCATTGTATTCAGTTTTGTGTCTTGTACTATGTTGTCTTCATTGTGTTGCATCTTGCATTCATTAGCTTGTATCACTGTCTTCACTGTTGTCACTGTGGTTTGAAATTGAGTCTGTTGCCTTTGAGTATCTGGACTTGATTTTATTCATTCCTATATTGTGTAGTTGTGTTGTAGTTGCATGTTTGATCTTTGATCCCTGACTTCATGCATCCCTGACCTGTGACTTCTCGAGTGTTCACCCTTGACCTGTTTGGCTTCACTGCATAGCACAGTCCCTTTTGTATAATTTTGTTCCTCCCTGTAGCAGCTTTGTGCATTCCTTTGGTCATTTGTATTCATCTCTATGGTATACTCGAATTGACCTCAATATTGCATTTGGTTAGTGTACTTGGGTCAGTGGCATTGATATCTTTAGCTTGATCGACAGTTGCTGTTCACTGTTGTATACTTGCATGTACGTTGTCATTCTGTCTAGAGTAGGTTCTACATTCTGTAATCTTGAATCTCTTGACTTTGTTTGTTACTGTTTGTTATCCCTGAGTTGAACCCGATTTCGGGGTTTGACCTTGTGATCGTTGTGACTTCCACTGAGTTTTTGTGCATCTCTTGCGATAGTGGCGAGGCAGTACACGCGTGCGTGTACTGCAGCCCTATCAGATTTGACAGCTTTAATTTGATGTTTTGATTTGTTGAATTGTTTCGTGGGTTCAATCCCATATTTTGAAGTGGTATCGATTGGGATTTACTGTTTAGTGGATTAACACTGCTTAGTGTTATATCCACCGTTATCCGGTTCTCTTATCGAGAAGTTGGGTAAACGAGATTTCTGTGACTTTCGTCTATTTGATATTTGATTATTATTGCTTCTGTGCACTAATAAACTGGTTTGAATTAGACTGACCTGGGTATTATTTTCTTTTGAATGTAATACTCGGGTCAGACCCGAGTTATTTCAGGTTGTAGATTTTCTTCTTTGAGTTGCTGTTCAGGATATGAAGACTTTTCACATCTTCTGAAGTTGTCAGTGTCATTTTGTAGTAGTCGTGTCATTGTATAGAACGATATGTATTCATGTATATTAGTCGATAATGTACTTGTATATATAACTTCTAGAGTCGACAGTTGTAGTTATATCATATGTATCGTGTCAATTATATTGTAACTGACATCGGTTATATATATATGAGATTATTGTTATTCTGTGTTCCGCATTTATATTATCTGTGTTATTGTTATATCTAATGTCCTAAACTATTATGAACTATCGTAGTTTGTTTTATACTGATAATTAGATATGTCGATGGGAGTAAATAAATAATAGATGAAAAATAAAAAGTATATACCACTCCTATCGAGATAACCAATATTAGTGTAAGGCCAATTACGGATGGTCGCTCCTATCCAGCCTTATTCTTCGTAATAAGACAGTATTTCTTTTAATACTCTTTGTTATTATGAGCATAGAGGTGGGGCGTCACACTAAGCCTCTTAGATTAATCTTCCATTAACTTAAAATCATCTTTCAAATATTTATTAAAATATTCATATACTTATCTCACCAGCATAAGTATATTCACAAACCATTTCTTTCAAAAATACTTGAAAATATTTAAAAATAGATATGGAAAGCACCGTTTCGTATTAATCATGGATTGCGGTCTACTCAATGGTTACGTTACTATCCCAGCGAATCCATAGTAAAATGTAGGCAACACCTGGCCCTCGAATTATGCCATGAAAAATCAACCATTTCTTTCCAAAATCTCTTTATTCATAAATATCTCAAAATCTATTTATAAAGCTTCTTTATAATTTTCCAAGTTTAATTAAGAAGAACACTCTTTATAAATCTCAAACCATTTATAAAACTTCCCCCTTTTGATTTCTTACTCATTTATAAATCTCCTTTTAGAAATCATTAAAACCCAAACTCTTTTTTCCAAAATCTCTTTCCAATTTATAGATCATTTTTATAAATCCTTTTTATTAGATAAAACCCTTTTTAAAATCTTTTATATAAAAACAATTCCCTTTAAAATAAATAGGTTATTATTTTTAACCATCTTCTTATAAAACCATTTATTATCCCAAAACACCTTTTAACAAAATAAGTCCATCAACTAAACACTTGTCACATAGCAAGTTACCATTTAAAACACCCTTTATAAAATCCAAGTTTATTTATAAAACTCTATATATAGGTCTCGGAAATATTCATAAATAAATAAAAATCGTTTACTTCAGACACTATAAAAAAATAATTATTGACCAAAAATAATTTTAATAGATAATAATTATTTACTTAAAAATAATGATCAATAATTTCAAAACAATATACTTAAACTTTACCATTTTTATAAATAGTAATAATTAATTTCCAAAACATTATTAATAAATCATTATTATTAATTTCAAGCCAAATTTACGTTTGCAAATAATTAACTTTTCAAAATATTAGAATACTGATAAATAACTTTTAAACAACATTAAATGTAAATAAAAAAAATCTTTAAAACGATATTAAATATAAATAATCTTAAAACAATATAAATAATCTTAAAATAATACAAATAATCTTAAAATAATTAACTTAGGAAAGACAAAAAAAGGGTTAGAGTAAAATATAAATTAAATCCTTTAAAACAAGATATTTTCGAAATCCATTTTCGAATTTAAAATCATTTCCTATCTCAAAACCAATTCCAATTCAAATGGCAACTTATAGTATTTTTAAAATACTAATTTGAGGGCAATAGCTACCTTTGCTTAACCCATATCAATATTGATTTCCTATCACTATAGGGTTTTAGTTTTCAAACATATAACAATGTCATAACCATAGTGTCCACAATCAGGTTCATATTCAATAATCATATAACGGGGATTTTATTGAAATCAATTAACAATAGCGAGGAGTCTCGTTGGATCCCTCTAACCTGTTTCCCTGCATCACAAACAATATGTAATTATACAATATGGGTCATTCGCTCCAGAGGCGAGAATATATCCAAACCAACTAATAAAACAGTAAATCATCCAATATCCAACCAACAATTTATATCAACTATACAATATTTCTGGTTAACCAAAAAGGTGAGATTAACTCACATAGATTCATGTTGTCACCGAGGCATTCTAGATTACGTCAAAATCGAACAGCGTTCGAATTTAGTGTGAATTTTATCTAGATCCAAATGTCACCAATTAAATTCCATAATGAAGTGTTCATCGAGATGATCCTAATGCAAAAATCTGCGTTCAAATCCGACCTAGTATGAATGAGTTATAAAATTTATATGATTTACAAATCAAATAATAATATTTTCTTAAATAATTACATAAATAGTTTAATTACCCTAAAATTAACATTGATCTCTTTCTTCCCCAAACAAAATTACTCCCGCCTAAAACAGCAGCTCTACTCCTCATGGCCGACACTTCCAGGCCTCCTCGTCGATGTCGTACCTCACCGGAGCAATCCCAACCACCGCTATTCTCCTCCTCCTTGAATCCTTCATCCATTGGACCCCATTGCAATAAGTCTACACCCCCCTAAACTTTTCGCGACCTGGGCTATTCCACCTCGCCGTACGACATGTCGTACCAACCGAAAACACGCCAAACCCCCTCAAACTCTGACCGCCGATGCAATGCATCACCCCAAATTCAAATCTAATCACCAATTCACAAATCGTTGTCTAAATTTTTGAGAATCCCAAACCCTAGTTTATAAAACACAAAACTCCTCACTGCTCATGATCGCGAGCTCCCAAAAACATGAGCTGCAGTCTTCAATTCTTCATATACGATTGATCTATGCATTTCTACCAAAGATACAAGTTTTTCCTATTTTTAAATTTTTATTAATTTAATTTTTGATTTTTAAAAACAAGAGGAAACTCCCATTTTTGTTTCCAGGCAACGTATATAAAAAGGAAGGGGTATGGGCTTCTATACGTAGGGTTACGGCATGCACAGTGAAGTATGGTGAGGGTTGATGTGGGTATGGGCTAGTGGTATACTATTTTATTCTAAAATCTCCCACTCTAAACACCTAAAAATATCGAACTCCAATCGAGATGTACCGCCTGGCTTCTATATGTAATACCCCTATTCCGAACATAATGAAACTATTTTCGAGACCTAATTTGATCATATGCATAAGTTTGCCTTTTGAAATCAAATTATATTAATTTAAATTCTGTAATTAATTTTTATGCGTTTAGAGCTCGCACGACCATACGGTACATCCGATCATCACAAAATTCGACGGCGTAAAATGATTTACTGTTATAGATCCGATTAAACTAGTTTTGTCAAAATCCAAGACAATGCCCTGAAAGGCTATTTTCACACGTTAATTAAAACGAATTATTATTTAAAACCAAATAAATTGCCTTTAAATTCTAATTTAAAAGCCCACTATCCTCATTCTTGTTTATACTGAATTCAAAAATGATTTTTGAAATCACTTTTATATATATTAGATCCAAAATTCAATAATTTAAATATTCCAATGATTAAAATTTACTATTCAAATAAATCCCTATATTTGAATTTAAGCTATTTTACTTATTTAACCAAAAATTTAAATATTTTAATTGATTAAATATTTTCAAAATCAAGTGACTAAAATTTTGGGTCGTTACATTCTTCCCCCCTTAAAAGAATTTCGTCCTCGAAATTTCCAAGGTAAGAAAAATGTCTCAAACCCATTAACACTTACAAAATCAATTTGTTGAAACTTGATTATAAAATTCTCTAAGTCTTTAAATTTTCAGAAAACTCCGGCAGTGTCTTCTTTACACGGCTAGATCGGTACAACTATAAATCGTCGCTACAGACCCAAATCAACTAAAAGAAAACAAAAGCCAAGCACCTCAATCATAAAACCATCAAATCCAAACAACAATATAAACATGTACCAATTTTTGTCGGGCAACCAACTCTATTCGTGAAACCAAAAGCGTCAACTTGCATTTGCTTCCATGAACCTGCATCTTACTTACACATAATATCTGATCATATAATGTCTAACCATATTATTTTTTCCATTTTCCAATGGCAATATTTAATTTATTAAAGCCCGTACGATGTACATATACCATCCATATGCAATATCAATGTGATCCCTCGCTCGATCGCACAATTTCACTTCCGAACTATTATCATCCAATCGACTTCTCTAGTGCGGACTCTGATTCGATTCCTTGATTAGAAACTATCATTCTCCTTTTATAGATATATATTGTGGTAGAAAACTCCAGAATCAAT
This sequence comes from Allium fistulosum, assembly GCA_030737815.1. Lineage (NCBI taxonomy): Eukaryota > Viridiplantae > Streptophyta > Magnoliopsida > Asparagales > Amaryllidaceae > Allium > Allium fistulosum. The sequence continues at coordinate 777,646,289 of CM060906.1, forward strand.
CAAAAATTCGGATCAAAAATTCACCATCAAGAATCAAGTGAAAAATCCTTATTCGGACCGATGTAAATCTTCTCGAAATCATATGCCCGAATTCGGATCAAACAATTATGCGAATAAAATAATCTACGTTCAATTACGTTTTTTTCAATTGGTTTCCAAATTTAGGCAATTCTGTATATTTCCTTTAATACTAATAACACTTAGGAACCATTCCATATACCCATTACTTAAGTTTATTATAAACATTTTATACAACCACTTCTTATTTATTTTCACTTTACAACATAAGTTCATATCTATCTCAAATCAAATTCAATTTTATTTAACTCATTTCATCGTTCAATTTCAATATTCAATTCTACCAAACAACGTTCTAAACCATATTCAATTCACTAATTTATTTAATTAGTTCGTTTCATTAATTCATTTCAAATCACAATCAATTTCATTTCAAAAATCATTTCATTTAACTTAACTTAAGTTAAATTTTCATTTCAAATTTTGCTTTTCCTAACATTTATATTCAACAATTTTAAAATTTTGTTTTAACTTACTAACTCTCAAAATTTATAAGTTATAAAACTTATTTTCTCATAATTATCAAATTATATTTTGGATTTTAAAATCAAAACTTGTTTCACCAAAACACAACTTCAATGGTAGTAATCTGTCACTTAAAAACTCGAAAATGAATACCGATGATGTTGTTTTCCCGGCGACCTAAGTGAGTTCAGTGCTTTCTGTTTCTTTTAAATCCCTCTAAAAATATTTCTAGATAAAATACTTTCTAAATAATATCATTGTTATTTCTTCAAAACTTTGAAAAACAAATTTTCAAAATCAATAGGATTTAAATTCTCAACTTTTAAATCCATTTTATATTTACAAATCATATTTATAAATTTCTCTTATATATAATCTCACTTTGGTTATATAAAACCATTTCTTAATTGCTTATCCTTGTTAGCATTATAATAGCAATCACTCTTATTAGAACATAAACAACAAACAACAAATGATAATAATCAAATATTATCATTCACTAATAACCAAACACACCATATATACTATAATAATTTCTGAAAAATTATTCCTTTATATATAAAATATAATCAAGGTAAAATTATTTCATTTACCCAATTCCAAAACAATACTATGTCGAATGGCTTTGTTCAAGTGTTTAGAGATCTCTATCAATAGCGTTAGCTACTTGTATTAACCAGAATCCATAAGTCACTTGACAGATCAGACAACACAATACAAAACATTTTTATATCACTAACAAGTACGTGCTCATATATATATATATATATATATATATATATATATATATCACTCAAACTCATTCTAGTGTGCTACTGACCCTATCTATAGTGAGTACCCCACCAAAGCAAGGTTCTCGCTTAACCTTCAGCTTTGATACCAAGTGTAACAACTCGAGATTTTCGACCCTCGAAAATTGACACTAATACTCCATTGTATTGCATGCCAAGTAATCGAATGCCAGAAAATCTGATTGTTAGGGAAAAAGAAGAAGGAAGGAAGAAAGAAGAAAGGAGAGAGAAAGAAAACTAACAACACAGAATCTCACAGCAGAACGAATATTCTATAATATACAACAAATCTTTAAAAAACAAAATTGAAATATATATATATATATACAGACATCAATCAGAGTATACTAAACCTATTTCAGGCCGGACAGTTATAGCAGCTTGTCCTTACAATTGTCGATAAATCCAACAATGAATGCAGTGGAAAAATAATCATGTATGTGAATACGTCTCTAGGCCTCCAGCTCATCTCCCGAAGCTCCAAAGCATCCAAACTAAATCTGTAATATGCTCGGTCTGACCTGAGCATTATAATAAAATAACACCCGAGTCAGTCTGGAAAACCAGCATGAGAAAACACAGCCAACTGGATTTTAAAGTTATATAAAAAAAGGCTTTGAAATCAAAAATATCTCGTAAGACCATGCCGCACATAAACACGGATGGGTCTTTACCTTACGATAACCAAAACATTTTCTATAGAAAATCCGTTTGTATTATAATAATGTTTAAGGGTGAAAATAATAATAATCAAGTAGGTGTGATGCTTGTGAGTGTATATCACAACAATACTAGGTATACAATCAAAACCAATCAGGCACGTTCGCTAATTGTGTAGGATGAGGTGCCCTAGGTACTTGGAAAAACGATCCTCCGGCACAAGGATCAGAGATATCCTTCCGAAGTAGCATAAATCCCTAGTGATGTACCAAAGGAAAACATAGATGGTCTCGCTAAGACCGAGTGCATCACCCCATGCATGCATAACAACTGTAAGTAACGTCTAGGTGGAGCTGACTGCACCATATGGGTTTGCCAACCCTACTGGCCATGCTCCTATCTCTGGTTTTCGTCATTACCGCTAATAAGGCTACGTCTAATGTTCCAGCTCATGCACCGCCATCAAAATAGATCACAGGATCCCATATGGATTCCCATACCCAACGGGTCTCGAGACCAAACATGAATTCCAACATCTCAATATATCCCGAAACTCCTCCATAGAACCGTATATGGTTTCGGAGTGGTCACAGTTTTCGAGTCATCTCTTACGAGTACACTCTTCTGCTTCCCTGGCGTTCCAAAAAACCAATCGTTGATTTTCTGTAATGCTCAATACTGGTTCTAATCAGACAATATAAAAGAGCGAGGATCACCCCCCCAACTCTTTAAGTGGATGGATCACCTCATCGTTTGTCCTGGAAGAACACGAGTTTATACGTACAGTAAAGCACCACCGACGGTAACTGTACCATATAATTCCCATGTTTCTCCTAGATATTTCCAGAGTTAAAATTCTTTGGTGTTAAGTAGGGAATATTTCCGTACCACCAAAATTAAGAAGGATTATGTAACGACCCAGTATTTCATGCCATTCGCATCCGCACATGTCGGACTAGAATTGGTTAAAATATCAGATTGTTAATTTATATTTGGAAAAACTCAGCATATACAGTAAATAAATCAATCACAGAATCACAGACACAGAGTATTACAACAAATAGCAGCGGAAAAGAATAAATAGTAGTTCATGAAGCTATTATATAAACAATAGAGTATGAAATAAAATACAACAGAATATCTCGAATACAATGTAGTCTTGAATACAAACAGATGACAAGTCTGAACAAAACCACTGGATAGTTGAAAGCTGAATAGACACAGATGGATCTCCAAGTGAAGCTCCAACTCCAAAGGTGAGTCTCAAATGTTGTGACACTCAGTCTGACCCGAGCGTAGAGCAAAACACAAAAACACTCGAGTCGGGATTAACATTATTATATCAATAAAATTCAAATCAAGTGAAATGTCAACTGAAATACAAGTAACTTAGAGGATAGTTGGGATTTCCATCCTTTAAGGATCCGTGGAACTATCTACTATGTAGTAATATACGCTATTATAATATGTCTAAAGTAAAGTAAACTATTAAAATAGCGTTAAGACGTTACCCATATCCCCCTTAACACATTTTTATAATGCCGTAGTATATACAGATACTGTAAACTCCACTCGCAAGTGGGCTATCAGGGAGCACTCCATAGGTACGACACAAAACAAACTCGTAGAAGGCACGATAGGGCATGCGACAAGGCACTCGAGGCAATGTCAGGGTATATATACCGTTTGCGTATCCGGACTGGTGGTAACGCATAGCAGCTACTACCGCCCACCTCGTGACACACTCCCAAATCAAAGGGTGCACCCTATCAAATCACAAAAGCAATACAATGGTATCGAAGAAATGTATTTGATAGGAGGAATGACCTCACTTGGCCCGGCGTGGCTCCTGTTTTAGCCGCATCAAGCTGACTCACGGGAGTCAAGGCTACGTAAATACCATATAGAATTGTCACCAAATTATCCTACTTCATTCTGGAATCTCCACCACGTACACAGTTGTTAAAGTGGTTTTCAGTATTGGCAGAGAGTATGACAATATCTGATCCAGGTCTCTTTAACAACCAAACGTTATTATAATACCGTGGTCATTTCATTTCAAACAGTTCATTGATTCATATCAAAATATCATATCATTTCAAACCTTATTAATTTTGGTATCATTATACACTTTAAATCATATTCATTTCCAAAATCATAACTCTTTCAAAATTATAACACTTCTGAAATCGTAACACTTTTGAAATCATAACATTTGGAAATCATAACACTTTGGAAATCATAGCACTTTTAAATCATAACGCTTTTGAAATCATAGCACTTTTGAAATCATCACACTTTTAACTTAAACGGTTTAAATATGGAAATAGTATATATATTAAAATAGTTATAAATTAAAATAGTTTATAAATTAAAATAGTTTATAAAATAAAATTTGTTTTTTTCCAATTTCGCAAGTCAATTCAAATCATCTTAAATCCCAAAATTCAACTTAAATCGATTCCAGTTCAACCATTTCAATTTAAAGTTCAAAGATTCATGTTTAAACATTCAAATATTTACAATATAAATTTCATTTATATTTCAACATTTAATTCCAATTTTTATTCAAATGTGAAAAATATTCACTTAATCATTTTAATAACAATTAAATCAAATCTCAATTTACAAATTTAAATCCATATTAAATATTCAGTCTCAATTCTATTTAAAATTGAGAATATTCATTAAATCACTTTTATCAAATCAAGTTATCAATCATATCTTTCAAAATCTCAAAATCAATAATTTCAAATCAATTCCTATTTAAATTCACTTAGTAACCAATTTTAAATTCCAAGCCAACATTAATTTGTTCTTCCCAACCTTTATTATTAAAGTTATAAAATCTATGTTAAATATTAATATAAGTTTATATAAATACTTAAACATATTATATACTAATTAAATTTAATTTTTATTAAATTAAATCTTATTATTAAATTTATTTTATATTAAATCTATTTATATATATATTAAAATAGTAAAATTATAAGTAAAATCTTACAATTTATCATTTCAAAACTAACTTATAACTTTAAAATTTCCAAAACATATAATTTTAAAAATCTAAAATTTAGACATATATAGAAATAACATTTATATATTATATTTTAAAAATCAATATTTAATAAAACCATATATATTTCTTTTCAAAACCTTGGTAATCATTTTCAAAATATATAGACCAACGGTGTCTGTATATAATTCTCTATCCTATGGTCAAGTGATACAGATATTTATCATTTCAATCCGCAATTTAAATATCTACGGATATATATCATTTCAACCCGCAATCCCAAAATCAAAGTCAATGAAAATCGCTTGGGTTTATAATTTCAACCCATAACGATTTTCTCATATTCTACAAGATTGTTCGGATATGTATCATTTCAACCCATAAGGAATTCTAAACTAACAGGGAACTTGCAGAGTGAGAAAAAATGTGATAATAATAACAATATCAACAACATGCATATATCATTAGTGATAAATTAAATAAAATATAAACAACAGGATATGGTGTCATATCTTACAGGTGAATAATTACAGATAATAGTATATCATATATAGCAATTATAAAGTTAACAATTCAATTTAGCAGTATATTTCAATTGTCGTTTCAATTGAAATCAAATTCAATAAATATAAGAACGTTAATCGTGAGTGATTGCTCACCTTTCGAGGCTAGAGATAACCGAGAATGAGATGAGTTACGAATCCAAGCATGAATTCCAAAGCAAAGCAAAATTGGTACGAATTAGACGAACAAAGCAAGACACGACGGACTCGAATTGATAAAACAAAATATATTTTAGAGTCTAAAGTTTTCACCATATTAAAATAAGATTTTTATGTTATATTTTAAATTAATATTCACATGTATAAATACAATCTCAATATACATATATTTTAAACCAACATCAAAATAAATTTACATTCAAAAATCAATATTTAAAAATTCAATTTGACACTCATATCAAAATAATTTCATTACATATATATTATTTTTTAAAATCGATATCTAATTTAAAATGCATATTTAAAATAAGTAAATATATATATACACACACTTCATTATAAACATATATACATTTATACTTTAAAATCTGTATTATTATAATCATATACATAAATAAGACAGCCGATATGCAAATAGTTTTTGGAACATATGTATATACTAAAGCAACCGCAACAACATATATAGACTAGCAAAGATATATTTGCATATACCCTTTTTCCTACTTCAGTATAACAATAGAACAACAGGCTGTAACTTGTAATATAATATAATGTAATATGATATAATATAATACATTATAATATGATATAATATAATATAGTATACCATAATATAATACTATATATACTAAACGTATAATACTGTAAAGCAGTGTTTTGAAGACCGTACTGTGCCGTGTTTCGACCGCGGTTAACCGTGGACCGTAGGTCGCTGCAGTCCGGAGGTGAATTGGACCTCGCATCCGTCTAAACCCTAGGTTGAACCGAAGAACCGTCAAAAACTAGAGATTCAACCTTAAAGAACCGTGCCGTGCCTTTTTTCCATTACTCAAAATTTCTAACCCTAGTTTCTAAGTCATCAAATCTTTCACCGCAATCACCACTGAAATAGCCAGTGCAATCGCCACCCAAGATCCTCCACGCATGGACACCGTGAGTTATAGAGGTACCCAAAATATCAAAATCTATCTTAATCGTATTTTTCATCATGCTTTCTAAAGTGAAGAAGAATAATAGTAACTGTGAAGTTATAATATAACTAGGAGTGTTAAGAAGAAGAGTTTAATTCGTCAAAATTTCTAGCTGTAAAAGAAGTGTTGTTTTGACATCAATCAATCAGTTGCTAGTCCTTTTGATTTGTCGGGGTAGCTAAAAATTTGGATATTTTAGTTTGTTGTGCTATACTGCTATGGGAAGGTGTGTTGGTTCTAAACTAGCAACAATAATATATGAAGTACTTTGGTTAATGTACAATATGTTTGTGACGACCCGCTCTTCTCGACCCTCGAAAATCGACACAAAATACTCAACAGTATAATATGCCGACGATCGAATGTCGGAAAAGACAGATTGTAGAAGAATAAGAAAGTAGATAGAAGAAGAATGAACTAAACAACATCAAAACCTCACAGTCGCAGCGGAATAAAATATAATATATAGAACAGAACTTTACACAAATCAAAACTATATCTATTTATAGACAATACATCATCATCAGAGTATATCAATACAACCAACCATAGCCAGTCAAACAATCTCAACAATCACAGCAGCGGAATAATACAAGTACGAGAAATACGTCTCGGACTCCAGCTCCTCTCCTGAGCTCCATAGCAACCTATCCTGAAATATACTCGGTCTGACCCGAGCATTATAACAAAATAACACCCGAGTCAGTCTGGAATACCAGCGCATCATAAATACACCCAATTGATTATTAAAGTTTCAAAAATCCTTTGAAAACAAAAGCATCTCGTAAGACCACGCCACAAATAAACATGTCGGGTTTTTACCTTACGATAGCTAAAACACTTTTTATAAAAAAAATCCTCTGATATTATAATAGGGTCTATTCACAAATACTTATAAAATAGCCGAAATTGTTACATCTATTAAATTCCGACATACTAGCCACAACGTGGGTAATACAAACAAAACTCGTACAAGGCACGTAGGGAGAATGGATTTCCAACGAATGACTAGGCACTGGGGTACCACCTGTCACAGTACGTGGCCTAGATCACAGTACCGAGGAGTACGCCCGCTCCCCTGCAACACAAAGTCGAAATCATCCCTTACTGGATAATTCCAAGTAAAATCACCCCACGGTTGTGATCAGCAACCGCACCACTAAGCCGAAATAAAAGGGACATCTAGACAGGGATGACCTTACTCTCAAGTGGGGGCTACCCACGAAGCCTTGCTGCATATCCCCTGATTTTCAGTCATTTCCGGTTGATGAGGCTCGAGGCTAAAACGATACCTTTATAACACATATCCCTTAGAATGCCCATCGCCCACCTGACGATGTCACGAAAGCATTCGTCCATACAAGTCCGTCCCGGGTCCGAACGGAACCGAAGGCACTATTCCTACTACATCCATTTTGGAAATATCCTCAGGATTAGTAGCGACTAGCCCTTGCACTTCACTGCTCCATCTTCGACTCCGAAATCGTTTTCGCGAAACGTACAAACCGGATCGAAGTGGTATTCGAGTCTCCAGACCTAGAATCCTGGTATACGGAAACCCGATCCCGGTCTCTTCGAAACGATCAGCGCATTTGGCCAATATTGATAGTCGGTGATTTAACTATCAATTAATGTTCACAAACATCCATACACATCCATCACACAATAAATAATCTCCATATTATTTATTTGCTTCTAATATCTTTCAAAGAGATATTTTCACATTTTCAAAACTCGTTTGAAAACAATTTTCCAAACTCTTCCTTTACAAGGTAAATCTATTACCCTTTATTCCCATCGGGAATAACCAAGTATAAAACAATTTGCATTAAAACATCTAAAATACTTTATACTGAAATATACTTTAAATATGAAAATTACTTCTATTTATTTACTCAAAATATAAATTTAAAATATGTGAAAAAAACTAGTTATTAACACATAAACTTTGATTTTTTTAAAAAAAAATAGGGGTTTTAGTTTAACTAAATTCAAAATAGCGTTATAAGAAGAAAAATACTAATTTTAACAGCTTAAGCTAAAACCAACCTTTAAATAAATCCATTTGTAAAAATAATTGCTAATATACTCCCAAATTATTACGGTATTAAAAATTATTAATTTATTTCTTTAAAAATAACGATTTCTTAAAAATACTTAAAACGATTTAAAACTTAACCTTAGTTAAATAAAATCTTTTTATAAACATTTACTTGGTTTTCCCAGGGAAACACTTTCCCGTTTCTAAACATTCCAAAGTACTCTTTCATATAAATCCACTGATTTATTTCAAGTCAATTATGTTTTACAACATAAATCCCAAATCCCATATTTAACTATGACTTCATCCGAAGTTCACACCCAATTTCCCATATCCGGAAATTCATTTTTAAATCATAGTTTAAAACATTTTAAATTAAACATTTTTGGTGAATTTCCAATGGAAGCCAAATTTCCAATTCACTTAATTAAATTCCAATGAAATACGGCATTTCAAAACATTCTATTTTTCATTCAAACTTGTTAATTTATAGTCGGAAACTCCATTTAACATATTTTTAATTTCCGGATAACATTAGTCATTATTAAAATAAACACCGTTATTTTAAACAATTTATAATTTCATAAATTTAATCTCCAGAAAACTATACTTTCCATTTACCCATTTCATAAACTTCCCATTATATTCAAAATCCCAATTTGACCCAATTTACATTTTTTCTTTTCAAATCCGATTTCAAATTTTATTCTTTGAAATTCTAAATTTAACAATTCATTTTATTTCGTAAAAACACAATTTATCCATTTATAATTAAATTCTGTGATTATACTTTATACAACAATTTCACAGTACAATTAAACTTCCAGATTTATCAATCTCAACATATAAACAGGTATTCACTAACAATTATAAAATAATTGCTACAATTGTGAGGAATCCAGTTGGATCCCTCCAACCTGTTTCTTCCTGCATCACAAATGTTAGCACATCACAATATAAATATCAATCCAGACAGATAAACACAAATATAGACAATCAACCACACAGATATTTAAATATCAATTATTTATAATGTCTAGCATCCAGATGTGAGTGAGAATAACTCACCTTGAGTTTTCGACGAGCGTTCGAAATTTTGAATTAAACCGAACGACGTCCGATTTAACCCCAAATTCCTACTTGCCCGGAATGAATCCGGATCTACACCATCACGTAGCACGCATTCCTGCGATTCCATCGCTTCTAGTTCCGTTCGAATCTGAGATCGTATGAGTTCGTTATGATATTATGAAGTTTTGAAATAAATTTAAAACAAATTTCTTTTTAATTTAAATTATTATACCATCCACCGTTCGTTTCCTACCACGAAATCAAGGCCACACGAGAGCTTCTCCCTCACGCGACATGCTGCAGGCTTGAACCCATCATGCCGCTAATTAGGGTTGACAACCGCGACCACCCTCGTCACATCCAGCTCGATCGGAGCTCGCCACCGCAGTCGCCTCCACCCTCTCCACCATCGCCCACAAAGGCGCGCAGCTCGGTCGGCCCTAGGTCGAGCAAAATGCCCACGAACGCAGAGGAAACGCGGCCTCCCTACACGTTCTACGCTGCTCGAAACGCGATCACCACCGTCCAACTCGAAGGACTCGACCTCCTCTCCAATTTTCTAGTTGATGATCTCTGCAGAAAATCGATGGATCTCGAGATATCTGAGGGGAAACGAAGGCAATTCTCGGCCATTAAATGATAAAAGTGGCGGCCGGTTGTTTTTAACTAGGGTTTGAGATAAAATGAATATATATATATAATAGTTTAATATTATTTAATAAATAAAATCTCTCGATTAACAGTAAATGTAAATGACCTCCAAATTACACGTTCCGACAGGCTATCCGGGGGTTTTTCCGCGTTCTGGACACAATGAAACAGGTTTCGTAAGCTAATTTGATCGTATGCATGAGATACGAAATTAAACGATCAATTTAAAATTAAATCGGTTAAATCGATTTCGATGCGTTTCGAGCTACCACGGTCAAACGACAACTCCGATTGCCACGAAAATTGAAATCCGATAATAACTAACTATTTCGGATCTAATGGAACTGGTTTCGTCGAATTCCGAGACTGTGCCCCGGAAGGCTATTTTACTCGTCTATTAAATCAGGCGATTTGTCAAAATTGACGAAAACGCGTAAATTTCACCTTTAAAATTTTAATAACTTAACAATAAATCATATAAAATGTATAACCACATTTAAAATCATTCCGGCTCAATCCGGACTCAAAATCTGATTATTTGCATTTTAATAATATTAAATTCATTTTTAAATTACTATAAAATCCCAAATAATAATTTATTCACTTTAAAATTCATCTAAAATTCCAAAAATATTATTTATGTCCAAATAGACTTTAAAATAAATTTTAAAACCATTTTATAGCTATTTACACCCAGATTCACCTTTTTATCCTAATCCCGAATATTTAATTATTATTTTTCCATTAATCAAATTCAACCAGAATTGCTATAAATTAAAATTATAGCTCATTTTCATTGATTGAACCCAAATCCATTCATTTCAAAAATCAATTAAGAATCCACATTAACATTTAAAACGAATTAAATGTTCAAATTCAATAGCTTAAAAATACGGGATGTTACAATGTTATATTATGAACTGTGGACTATGTTATTGTTTATGAGTTTGCATATTGGACTGAATTTATGGTTATGTTTATGTCATTAGCATAATGTTAATTTTTTTCATCTAATTAAACGATAAGTAAAAACAAAACAAAAACACGGTCCTAACGGTTCGACCGGTCCGACCCTTAGAACCACGAACCTTCAATCATCGCGGTTCGACGTACGGCTCGGTTTTCAAAACTATGCTGTAAAGGAAGGAGGCCGACGTTATGATAGGCTGCTGCTCGCTAGTGGTGGACAAGCATGGAAGGTGGTGGGGAATTTGAAGGGCTGCGGAGCTGGAGGTGAGAGGGTCGGAGGGGAAAAGCTTTCGGGTGGAGGAGGTGGGGAGGTTGCAGCCATGGATGTTGCAAGAGGAAGGGAGGAGGAGAGATGTTGTTGGTTTGATGTGAGGCGATGGAAGTGGAGTGGGGCGTGGGTGGAAGGAGATGGGGCTGATGTGATGGTGGTTGCTGTGGAGCGGTTGTCGTGCTCGGTCGTGGAGGGGAGAAGCGGTGATGTGGTTGCGGGGAGAAAAGTGGCAAGGCAAGGCCGATGTGTGGTCGGAGGTCGTCAGGGGCGAGCATGCTCATGGCGGCACGTGCCAGCGGACAGTGGGCTGCAGGTCGGAGCTAGGCGGAAGTGCACGGGTCGGTGAAGTGGTGAGCGAGGCCAGGGAAAAACGAGGAGGAATGAGCATGCGGTGGAGGGATGAGGGCTGTTAGAGGGTGGTTAGAAGTTGATTCGGCAAAATATAAAAGAAAAGAGAAGGAGTACAGGCAGTGAGAGACTATGGATTTTCTTCGGGAAGAAAGGAGGAACAGCACGGGCATGCGTATGCTTCAAAACAAAGAATAATCTGAAAGCTTATTTTATATATATATTTTATAAAAGGAAGGCTAGGTTGCTTTGTTTTAGAACAAATATATTTTTTTTCTTTTTTTCGGAATGGAGAAAGTAGGAGGGGAGAGGGAGAAATAGATCTGGGAGGAAGAAGAACAAGCTTCAGAGGAAAAAGAAATAAATATATGAAAGCGTGAATAGTGGAGAAATGATAAGACCCCTAAATGAACGGACGCAAATAAAATAAAATATGGAACAGCAACAAATATTGGAACCATGGAAAGGAACGTTAAAATTTAGAAGTAATTTCTGGAAAAGCAAAAGTCACGCTGAAAATAAATAAATGCTAGTTGCTGTTTTAATTCAGCCGTTTGAAATTTGAATGGACACGAAATATCAAAAGCTCGAAAATGGATGCCGATACGGCTAACCGTTTTCACGGATTTCACCGCGTACCGGACTCTGAAATACACAATTGAATATACCTCAGAGATCAGCAGGACGAGACGATCAAAACGGTATACAGATATCAGTGGTACGATCACCCTATCAAAAGTCGATATTCGACATCGAAAATGCTGCTGAGTTGTCGAAAAATAAGATAAACTGAGCAATAGCAGTCCAAATTTAACGAAACGAAATATGACGTCTCACTCAGAAGATGATTTACAAATTTATTATATAAAAATATTCAGGTTTGGAAAACAATTTATTATCATCTAATATTAACCGATTTAAATTATATAAAATTACACAATAAATAAACTTCTATGTTATCTGATGAAAATTTACCCTTTGCTATGTTTTTATAGATGTATTCCAAATATTAAATTTTCATTTCCAAATTTTATTATTTAAACTTTCTCAAAAAATCAGTTAATTACGTTATTAAAACCAATAAAATTTACGGGTCGTTACAGATTGCATAATTAGGCCAAGATTTGATAGTCGGTTATATAACTATCAAATAAATAAACATTCAAACAAAGATTTCATTTCACATGGAAATCACTAAGCCTCTTAGATTAATCTTCCATTAACTTAAAATCATCTTTCAAATATTTATTAAAATATCCATATACTTATCTCACCGGTATAAGTATATTCACAAACCATTTCTTTTAAAAATACTTGAAAATGTTTAAAAATAGATATGGAAAGCACTGTTCCGTATCAATCATGGATCGCAGTCTACTTAATGGTTACGTCGCTATCCCACCGAATCCATAGTAAAATATAGGCAATCCGTGCCCCTCAAATTACACTATGAAAAATCAACCATTTCTTTCCAAAATCTCTCTATTCATAAATATCTGAAAATCTATTTATAAAGATTATTTATAATTTTCCAAGTTTAATTAAGAAAAACACTCTTTATAAATCTCAAACCATTTATAAAACTTCCCCTTTTTGATTTCTAAAACCCATTTATAAATCTCCTTTCAGAAATCATTAAAGCCCAAACTCTTTTTCCCAATTCCAAAATCTCTTTCCAATTTATAAATCTTTTTTATAAATCTTTTTTATTAGATAAAACCCTTTCTAAAATCTTTCATTTAGAAACAATTCCTTTTGAAATAAATAGTTTATTATTTTTAACCATCTTCGTATAAAACCAGTTATCATCCCGAAACACCTTTTAACAAAATAAGTCCACCAACTAAACACTTGTCACATAGCAAGTTACCATTTAAAACCACCTTCATAAAATCCAAGTCTGTTTATAAAACTCTATTTATGGGTCTCGGAAATATTCATAAATAAATAAAAATAATTATTAACCAAAAATCATTTTAATATATAATAATTATTTACTTCAAAACATCTTTAAAATAATGATCAATAATTTCAAAACATTATTAAATAAACAATAATAATTAAACTTTACCATTATTATAAATAGTAATAATTAATTTCCAAAACATTATTATTAATTTCAAGCCATATTTTTATTAAATAATTAACTTTTCAAGCCATATTTCGAAGTCAGGATTTGGGTTAAGGGATGGGCGGGAGGTAATTAAATCTTAAACCTATTTAAATTTAGTTAGTTGATAATTAAATTAAATTCGAAATGTTCTAATATTCGTATCTTGTTCATACGAGGCGGATTTGGACGCGATCAGTCGCATTGGGCTCATAATGATGATACTATGCATTGGAGTTGGAGCTAGTTGGAATTTTAGTCAAAATCGAACGACGTTCGATTTTGGACAATTTGGAAACGCAAAAGCTTCGACTGGAACTTGGGTGAGATTTTCTTACCAGTTATTTATTTATGTTGTAAGATATGGATGAACCACTTTTATTTTATTTTAGTTGATGTTTTTATATGGAGTTGAAAGATTTTTTGAAATTTTTTTCTGCCATAAAATGTTAGGAGGATAGAAAGAAACAGACTGAATAAGAAATAATGAATTGTACAAACAGAATGAATTAGAGATTATGTTTTATTTGAAAGAATGAAACTTTTCTCATTCTTTCATTAAAAATTTCCTAATTAATCCCTCGATTGTTTCTCTCTCTCCAATCCTTTCTTTACACGTATGTCATCAAATGACGTAAAATTTTCATAAATCGTGTCATCAAATGACATAAAATTTCCACAAATCATTTCATGGAATTATCTTTAAATTACATCGATATCGTATATCAATACGCGCAAATATAACTTTTATAAATGCACTAAAATAATTACAAAAAACTTCCAAATGTCGAATAAATAATAATTAATATTTCTCTAATATCAATTAATCTTATCAATTTACAACATTTTTTAAATTAAATAAATCATGTGGTTTTTCAAAGAATTCATCATTATGGTTGTGCGACTCAAAAGTGTAAATTCAGTCAACGATTAATATCGAACTATTTGAATATTAACGTTCACACATCACTTAGCAGGTGGTGTGACATTTTGGTCGAATTTATCGCTTACACATCTTTTGGGAAAATCCAATTTTACTTATTATAAGTGATACTTAATAGTGACAATTATTTACACCAAATCTCTTTGTCAAAACTATATCGCATGAGGACTTATATGGAATTTGGTAATTGTCAAAATTCCAATATCGTTCACATTCAACTTTATAGTCCAAACACAAAGTCCTTGATTCAATAATAACAATTATTATTAACCGAAATGCTTTGGCTAGATACTTTGACTTTGAGTTAACTTTGAGTTGACTTTAGTTGACCGTGATACTAACCTCATATAACTGAGGATACAAATCCTCCATTGAATAGTGTTTCACTTCCAATTGTGACGCCCCACCTCTATACCCACGCTAGCCAAGAACATTACGGTGTAATGTTGTCAACTAGCACGGAGAATAAGGCTGTTGAGGAGCGACCATCCGTGTAATTGCTTTGTGCGAGCACCGATATGTCAGATAGTATAACATGCATTTTTATTTCAGGAGGAAATCCGACATATCGATACAAACTCAAAGCTACTACACAGTGGCTATATTAGTTTAGGACAATAAATATAATAATAACACAGATATAAAAGATGCGGAACACAGATAAAACAAAAGTCTCATATATATATAACTAATGTCAGTTACAATACATTTGACACGATACATATGATACAACTACAACTGTCGACTCTGGAAGTTATATATACAAGTACATTATTGACTAATATACATGAATACATATCAACCTAAAACTGTACACTGACTACTACAAAAAAACGCAGACCACTTCAAAAGATATGAAAAGTCTTCATAGCCCAAACAGCAACTCAAAGCAGGAAATCTACAACCTGAAATAACTCGGGTCTGACCCGAGTATTAAATTCAAAAAGAAAATAATACACGGGTCAGTCTAATTCAAACTCAGTTATTAGTACACAGAAGCAGTAATAATCAAATAACACTATAGACGACTGTCACAGAAATCTCATATATCCAACCTCTCGATAAGAGAATCGGATAACGGCAGATATAACACTAAACAGTGTTAATCAACAAATCAGCAATCCAAATCATCAGCAAGATGAATAAAACGATTATTAATGAAGATACTATGAAAACTCCAGAATCAACAAATTACAATTATTAAATAGATAATTAGAATCTCAAAAATGATCAATCAAAACAAATTTCTGTGTGGCTGCAGTACACGCACACGTGCACTGCCTCGCCACACAGTACGTGAAATCATCACAACAGTGAATACTAACAGCAATCAAAACTGTAGAGGTCAAGTCACGCCTGTCGTGACTCAACTCAACTACAAAGAAATGAAACTCAAGTCAACATATACATAGCATGAAGGCATCAAACAAATGTAACCAAACCCAAATTATAGCATCGCCAAATCATGGACAATGGTGTATAAAGATATATGAAGTTCAATCAACAAATGAACAGCAAAATGAAAACTGCAACTGAAACAGTGATGTATAAGGACTGTAATTGCAAGTGTAGACTCAACGATACATGCATACACACATACAATCGTATATATGCATATATACGAAGAAACAGTGGATACAAGCTTAACAAACAACTCAAACTTACAAAATAAATACACTGCAACTTCATAAGAGCCAAACGTCCAAGCAGTGGATAACAAAGTGCTTCAAATACATAAAAAACATAAGTCGACCATACAAGCAGTGACATGATCGGGGATGAAGGCTCCAACACATCAATCGTGAACTTGAAGACATTATTAAGTAATGTCAAAGTTCAATCAAAACAAGTTTGAAATCAATTCCAGAGCCGAAGCCACATTTAAAATGCAGCAAACACAATATAAGGGCAAGGCAAAATTGAACAAGTCAATTTTGAAATACAGGTCAAAAGAAATAATCAGGCACCAGTGTGCAAAGCAGAGACCAGGAGGCAACTACACAAGACAAGTGCGGACACAAGTGATACAAGACATGCAAACTGTCTCAACAAATGATATCAAAACTTCATGAATAAACCAAATTCAAGTGTAGAACATATGACAATGAAGTCACAACTCAAGCTGCAGTCCAAATCAGGTTCAAAGAGAAATAAAATGATGAAGTTCCAAATCACAAAAGTCCAGTGATATGCACTTATACTAAATGTCTCGAAGAACAGAGGACAGAACTCTAAGGTGACATGAACTAAATATAACTAGTATGCACTGTAAACTGTACTCAAGACCAAATACAACCAAATGCCAACAATATGGATGTACAGTGATGCATGAAACAAGTCAAAGACTACAACACTACAGGCATCAAATCAGAAGACCAGATACGACATGCACGCATCAAGACTACATGATGAACAATATGCAAGTGAAGATAATAAAGACCGCAAGACTCAACCCAGTGCAACAGTGATCAAATGAAGTATAACTACAAATACCAAAGTACACAAAGCATGGGTCAGAATCAAACAAGTCCAGATGAATACAAGTGCATCATGTAGCAGTGCAACCCGAAGTCAAGAACAATAGCTACAACTCAAATGCAAGCTCAAATAATCAAGTGAAAATACAAACTCAATGATGCGACATTTTTAATATGTACCAATATGCTATGCAGTGAAGCCAAAGCAAACAGAGGGATCGATATGGCAACACAGCTATGCAGTGAAGCACTCGAGCTCCAAAAGAACAAATCGAATATAAAAAGGGGCAGTGGGTAGGAAAGTGCAAGCTACACTTCAAATGAAACTATACTTGAAGCTAGAAAAATGCAAGTGCAGATCACACAAACAATTACCACAGTAAAAAAAGAACAGTTAAACAAAATCTCAAGTCAATGCCGTGTAAACCAATGCTATAGGTTATAAATAACTAGAGACAGTAAATACAAATAGCCAAATCGAACAATCTCAAGCATCGGCAAAAATCAAGTCAAAGCCGAAGTTAGTTTTTGAAATCAATGCTACGGGAGTAAACACAAATGGCCAAAGTCGAGTATAACGTCATGGAATCACATAAACAAAGTCAAGTGACCGAATTCAACAATTCAAAGAAATAGATCAAAGTCAGAACTGTGGTGTGCAAGGAATCGAACCAAGTCAAGAAACCCAAACAATCAAGGAAGCGAACCATGTCGCAGTTCAAAATCGCATGAAAATCAGAGAAACCAACAACATTCAAAAGATGGAATTGAATTAGATGTGAGTGATGAACACTCACCTTTGTCGAAGCGAAGACGAGCACGGCGAAGGCAACGTCGATCTACAAAGCAGGCAACGAACCTTCGATCGAGCTTTTGATGTTGGCGCTTTCGATTTCACGAAGCCCTAGTTATCGAATTGAAGAACGAGCGACGAGCAGCCTTTATTTTACGAGGCTGCCATTTTTACTTCTTCGATTTGATTTAGGGTTTTCACCAAAAAAAATGAAAGGGAGACCGGGTTTTTGAACGAACAAGGAGAATGGGTTTGTTTTGGATAGATATCACGGCACAAAACAAGTGGGCCGAGATTTAGAATTTATAAAGCCCGTATACTCTTTTAATCAAAATTGTAAAAGAATTTCTATCGATTAAAAACTTCCATCAGCAATTAACAACCAGATTTAATCGTTTAGAGACGATAATTAATTGGTACGAAATCTCGGGTTGTTATACCAATACTTCCACTCGACCCAACTATAGTCCTTCGATGGATGTTGTGCCATAATTTAACTATAATTAAAGCGGAGCTTCCACATTGTAGATCAATGGTATTCTCAAGTCGAGAGAACTGTGTAAATTAGTCACATCGATATTCTCTGCTTGACCTTAGTTATATTAACCAACGGAAAACTATCGAGTGAGTCATTCCATTGTTATCCAATAACTATCAGTACGTAACCTCTTGGTGCCCCCAGCAGTCATGAGTAATACACTACCCAATATTTGGAGAGCATTATGTACTCCAGTCTCAACGGATACATCGATATCCATTCTCAATACATCTTGACTATGAACATTTAAAATGGTATATTTGTTTCATTGTGAAAAATTACTCACGGTTATAACACTTTGTAACTACTATCACAAAACATACCATTTATAGATTTTTTATTAAATATACTTTTAATTAAATTAATTAATTATTATAACCACATTATATCAAGTATATAATAGAAAGAAAACATCTTTATTTCGACAATATTGGTCAATGAGTTAGATATATATAAAAAAATTACATAATTGCCCCTAGAGCATACCCCTAACTCTATCAATCTTCCACTTGCACTTGGGGTCAATTGGAATCTTATTCCAACTTATCCAATCGGTTTTCTCAAAACCAAAAGGGTCAATCCCTTTGTGAGCGGGTATGCTATTATGTTTTAATTATCTACTCTATCAATCAACACTCTCCGATGGCGATAAACTGTTTTATCATGTGGAACAATTCGAAGTATGTCTCTTGACTTCTAGTGAGCTCTAAGTTCTGTTATGAACTATATCGCGACATTGTTATCACATAACAATTTTATGAGATTCTCAACATTTGGAATCAGCTCGGTTATAAATTTGTGCACTTATATTTTTATATATATTGTCTTTATTATGGCGCTATTCTAGGAAATGTGCTTAGCCATTTTTGTTGAATCAACTATGGTTTTTCATTTGGAACATTTGCAACTTAAAGATTCTTAACTTGAATTTATTATTGACATATTATACTCAATATCACTTATGAAGTGTGAGTCCGAACACTACTTCATAAGGTGATTTTGTTTTTGTAAATAATTCTCTCGTATTTCATAAATGCATGAGAACACTTCAAACAACCATTTAGTGATATCATTTTGGATTTGATATTTGCTTCATGTATCAAATACACAAAAAATCATGATCTCGTAGACAACATAACATGTATGATAATTCCTATTGCCAATGCATAAGGAACACATCTCACATGTTCCATATTAAACAATTTAATAAGGTGTCTTTGCATATCGATTTGGGGCATTCCCAATATCTTTAATACTCACTATTAAATACATCATTTACAATCCAAAATTGTGCATTAAAACAACTAAAGTAGATTTTAACACAAGTACATCGTTTAAAATCAACAACGTGTTGTTTACTTATAGTTTAGAAATATCAATGTACCTTTTAACGTTCTTTCTTATGAACACACGCTTCCTCTGCATTTGATTGACAATCAAACTATTTGATATTTCTATCAAAATATTTTTCAATTTTAATGCTAAAAATGATACTTTCTATCATTTCTTGGATCATATCCACAAACTCACAAACTCAATATCGCTCCCACTGACTTCGAAACATTTTGGTTATTATGTGTAAACAGTTTACTCTAAATCATTATTTAGAATTTTCCATTTCAATACATACGTACCAACATCATATTTTGACACAATTAATTCCAACTGCAGTAGTCTTGCTTATAAAGACACAATTACGGCCGATGGATCACATCCCTTAAGTTACGACTACCAAAATCATATTTTGATAGCATACTTGGAATTCTTTTGGATTTGCGCATCATACCATATCATAGAGTCAACACTCCTAATTAAAGGTGAGAAATATTCGGTTAGAACTGAATTAACCGACCAAATCGATTCATTTCGATCGGTTCGGTTTGGTTATGAAATTATATCGGTTTGAATTCGGTTTGTAAATTAATTTTATTTTGGTTATTGGTTTAACCGAATTAACCGAAATTTTATTATATTATCCAAATTCATCGCATTGTAATATTCTTAACAGTCGGTTTAGTAATAAAAAAACAAACCTTATCTATTAAAAATAGGTTAATTTTTCTTACAAACTTTCAAATAAATACTCAAAATAGTTTATATTAACATAAATTTATGTTTTCCATTGACTAAATCAATCATTTGATAATAACATATGGTAAATTCTTACTTTCTTTCTTAGTTTGGTTAAATCGGTTACCGATCGAATTAACCGAAATTAATTCGGTTCGGTTCGGATTTGATTTTTCAATTTTAATTCGGTTTGATATTTTTTACCTCAAAATTGATCGAACCGACTGAACGCTCACCCCTACTCTTAATGGTTTAAATAATCAAGGATTATATATTATCGACATTGATAAGAAACTCATAGTTTCTCTTCAATGTGCGATAATAATTATTAGACACTCTAATGTGTTGTGTTTGTTTAGGTTAGTTAATTTCATTTCATCTCATCTAATCAGTTCTATCTATGGATCGTATCTAATTCTATTTTACTACCAATAATTCCTCAAAGAAATTTCTTCACGATGAAGTTGGTATTTCTTAAAAAAACAATTATTTCTCAGCGCAACAGAATAGGTATTCATAAACGTTTTATGAATTTCTTTATTTATAAAACTGATTTGGTTTTAGTTTACAAAACTTATGTTCAAAACATAAATATGTCATCCAATGACAGGCTTCCAAAATTCTTTTGGGGAGATTCATACAAGATCCCTTGCGAACAATTATTACGTGCAATCTTTCGACTCGCACAACCCGCCAACTCCTTGGCCTAGGATATGTTGGGATTCTTACAACCCTCATCTTGTGTGATTTTGTAAACTGTTATTTAGATGAAATAATATTAACCATGTGTACTACTCTTAAGTACATGACCTTATAGAAAGAAACTAACTCAACTTCACTCACAATTAATCGTACCTTGTGCGACAAAGTTCAATTACTCCTTATTGATGCATCATTACGTATCACATGGAGGGGTGATTTCTTAAGACTGAATCTTTATTCATTTTTTAGGTACGTTCGGAACTTTTTCCAATATACTCACTCACTCGATCAAATCGAATCATTTCTATTGCATGTTATTTTATTTACTTCTGCTTCATACTCTATGAGTTTACTATAGACATACTACATGTGTATTAAATACACATGTTCATGTCGGTGATAACTCATTAGTGAATATGACGAAGCACGTGGAACCACTTCGGTATTAATAGACTTACGATTGTATACATCTATATGTATCAATCCGAAGAGTTCATCTACTCTTATGATGTTCTCACTAATTGGGTGCATAACTCTTCAATTGTTTGAGATATAATTAACCGGTGTCATATGATTCATAATCATATAATAAAAATTATTTCTCAAAATTATGACTTAATCTATAATTGTAAAATAATTGTAAATAATTTTAGATACTTCTGTATTTTCAATGCATCACTTTTATTGTGAAAACAGATACCACTTTACAGTTTTACTTCAGAATGAATATTCATAATATTCACAATGAAAGTTAACTATGTCTATTTTTAAGCCGCACAAAAAAATAGTCATTATTTCATAAATAATGTTCGGTATGTTTTAAGAAAACAATTTTCGCAATTTGATGCAATCAATAAGTGCTATATGGCATGCTCCCACTATTTCCGCCAATACTATAATAGAGTACTTAATTTGGAGGTCCATCATCCACTTAATATAGACTATTTATTTCATATACTACAACAAGTTTACAGTAGAGAGTTCCTTGATCAAATATCTTGAAAACATAGAAATAAATCTCATAGAAAATAATTTCTATATAAAAATACATTTCGGAATAGAAATCATATTTCTTATTTCAATGTTAAGTATCTTTTATTATCAATTTGTCTCCTATGTTTCTTTATGAAGCAAAAGTTATCATTCACTTTTTTCATCCCAACTATACCTTAAATTACATCTACTATTGTACATTCGTTATTCTTTCTAAATGGTAAAACCATTCAAAAGAAAAACCCTTACAACAATATCATAATGAACTCTTTACAAAAGTGCATTCGATTATCCTTTACTTTTAAAGACATCATATATGTTGCGCATTGCATCAACTGATCAAACTGACATTTCACTAATGAGTTCTTAGATTTATATTGTAGTTTTGGTCCAGTGTTACCTTTTACATTATATGATCCTTTTGTAGTCAATTAGATTTAATACTCAATCTCGCACTAAGGTTTATTTAGTTGTAAAATTAGGCACTTGCATTATTTAGTAGTTGTAAAATCAGGCACTTGCATGGATGTTGAAACGTTAACATGCAATAATCTTTTATTGGTAAGTATATGTTATATTCTTATTTGTCAATCTTCAATTCATTTGTATATCTTAATTGATAAACATTTTACTAATCTTATTGAATGCACAAATTTATCATTGTAGATAATTATAACATTATTTAGCATTGTAGGAAATGTAGATTATGGATCTTAAGGCAGAATTAACACTAGAGGGGGGTAAATAGTGTTTAATTATTTTTATGAATCTTTTTGAAATCTTTTCAAATTCACCCAAATAGATGCAATTCACAAACACATAGACAATCACAGAACCAAACACAGATGCAAATAATAAATAAAACAGTAAAGGAAAGAACACACCGGAATTTTATACTGGTTTGGAGTTACCCTACATCCAGTCCCACACAATTTCTTGTGCATATTTCTTTTCAAATATAATGTCGATATTACAACCTTGATTTCAAGGCCACGAGATACACCCTCCTGTCTCCGAGTCCAGGGCAAACTATCTTGATTTAACCAAGCTACAAAATCATCTAATTGATTTATGGGCTACAATCACACCCCACTAATTTACAGGCCACAATCACACCGTTTCCAATCACACTTTGATAGAGAGACACTCAGTACACTTCGATCTTTCGATCTTTGATTACAAATGATCTTATAACTCTAAATAGCACTGAGATCTTTGAGAGAGAGTGGCAGAGAATCAAACTAGAGATGATCGAGTTTGATTCACTTAGGATTTTGGTAGAGTTTTGTTAAGAATGTTTGAAAATAAGAATGGAAGAGAAAGAGGAGAGAAAACAAAGAAACCTTAAGTGAAAATTCATTGAAAACTACTGGTATATATAGGAGAATAACAGTCATGTCCATTCGTGAAAGGTTATGACGAATAGACACTTCTTTTGAAAATTTGAAATTTAAAATCTACGGCTACCATGTCGACATGGGGGTATAGGCATGTCGACATCCCCTAGTATTTTTTGAAAATTGATTTTTGTTTTAAAAGAGATTTTCTTTCTACAGTTTGTCGAAACAATCTTAGAACTTTGTAAACTATTTTTAATATACTTTATGATTATAAAAACCTTTGGAAAGTGATCTTGCGAAATATAAAAGTAATAAAAACTAAATATATAAATATTTTGAGATTAAAGCTAAAACATTAAAACCAGGAGATAGTTTAAAAACAAGAAATGATTTTGAAATTAATATGATTAAAAATAGTTTTTGAATTAAGGCTAGAATATTTAAACTGAGAGAGAGATGTCTTTTTAAAAAGATAGTTTTGAAAAAATCTAAAAATAAGTCATTTTGAAAATTTCATGGATTCCATTCCATTGGAGAAGGTCATGGGTTCCATCCCACTAAAGAGGTCGTGGGTTCCATCCCACTATTAAAGTGAGAAGGCGGATTCCATTCCACAATTAAAATCCGAATAAAGATTTAAGTGATATTATGAAGTTTTAACATAAATCTAGACTCTATTACTTATCTTGATATCTTGAACTCTTGATACTCATGAGTCTTCGGTCTTGATTTCTTCAATCTTGAATTCGTCAGTCTTGAATCTCTATACTGTATAGTTTTCATTCTCAGTACCTGCATATATATATCCTGCATATACATATATCTAGACAAAGATATTAGTATTTATATTTTATAACAAGTCCTAAGGTTGTTGTCATCAAAACCATCATCTCAGGGACTAACAATCTCCCCCTTTTTGATGAACAACCTATATTTATAAAATATACTCTACCAAACTCTGATTCCCCCTTATTCCAATAACTCCCCCTTAATCTACTAACTCCTCCTTAATCTAAGCCTAACTAACAGCCTAACTATCCTATTTATATATAATTCTCCCCCTTTGTCATCAACAAAAACTAAGCCTAAACTACATAACTCCCCCTTAAACTAATACTATGGAACTAAATGCTAATAACAAAGTATAATAAGTGAAACATAAATCTAATTTTATTATATATGATGTTACATTACACATATATATGAAACATAGATAAAAATATATACAAATACACAAAATATAAAACATTAATATAATAACAATCTAATGAGAGTCCTTGACAATTGGTGACTTGTGAATCGAACAATTAGGGGAATGGAGACAAAAGTTTCCATGTTGTTCGACCTAATTACCATTTTTGTCAAAACAGACTTCTCCAACTCAAACAACATTATCGTCCTCGTCCATTTGCGCTTCCTCTTCTTCTTCTTCTTTGTCGTCCTCTAATGGATTATGAATACGTATGTTAGAGGAATCATCTTCAATCACAATAGAGTCTGCATGATTATCCATCAGAAATTTTTGCAAATTTCTAAGAATCTTGCGTTGTTTCTCTTGTTCCTTTGCCATCCTTATTTGCATGACTTGTAATTCATTCAGCATTTGCAGAGAATCCTTCATAATTTCCTCGATTTTCATTACTCGAGCCAATGCAGTACATTGGAATGGACTAGAATTAGGAGAAGGGAAGGAAATGGTTACATTTTGGTTTGATTTAGAAGAGAAAGCCATTACTTTGTATTTTCAGAAGTTTATTACAGAGAAAATGAAGTGAGAAGATAGATGAATTCGAAATATTGTGGTTATATAACCACCAAACTGATTTTAGAGGGAAAATCAAAATTTCAAATCTGACCGTTGTATGTCGACATGGGGGGTAGGGGCATGTCGACATCCCTTTGAAAATTTTGACAATTTTGTTTTTCTCTATTTATTTAAATATATATGTTACTATATCTATATTCTATATCTCAGTTATAGAACAAATACCTAGTTCTCTTCTTAATTTAGTAAAGGTTGATTGATTCAAGGGTTTGATCAGAATATCAGTTATTTGATTCTTAGTGTTGATAAATTCATGAGAAATAATCTCTTTACTTATATTATCTCTGAGAAAATGATGTCTGATATCGATATGTTTTGTTCTGGCATGATGGGTAGGATTTTTGGATAAATTTATTGCACTTGTATTGTCACAATAAATTGATGATTTTGAAATATTTAATCCAAAATCCTTTAGGGCCTGTTGCATATAGATAACTTGAGAACAAGCCAAAGCAGCAGAGATATATTCTGCTTCAGTTGTTGATAGTGAGACAGTATTTTGCTTTTTACTAAACCAGGAAACCAGAAAATGTCCTAAAAAGTGACAAGTTCCACTTGTACTTTTTCTGTCCAATTTACAACTAGCATAGTCAGCATCACAATATGAGATTAAATCAAATGAATCATTTTTAGGGTAAAATAGTCCATAGTCTAAAGTGTGTTTAACATATCTTAGGATACGTTTAACAGCTTTTAAATGGGTTTCTTTGGGTTGAGATTGGTATCTTGCACAGAGACAAACACTATGCATGATATTAGGCCTACTCGCAGTTATATAGAGTAGTGATCCAATCATTCTCTTGTATAGTTTTTTATAAACATCTTTTGACATGTCTTCTTTATTCAAGGCTTCATTGATTGCCATAGGAGTGGGTTTTCCACTCACAGTGGTCATACCAAACTTACTAACTAGATCCCTTGCATACTTTTCTTGACTAATGAAAATACCACTATCTAATTGTTTTATTTGCAATCCTAAAAAGAAAGTAAGTTCATCCATATGACTCATCTCAAACTCTTTTGTCATTATTTCAGAAAACTCTTTGTTCATTTCATTGTTTGTTGATCCAAAAATTATATCATCTACATAAATCTATACTAATTGGATATAATTTTTGTTTCTTTTAATAAAAAGAGTATTATCTACTCTACCAATTTCAAAATTTGACTGTAATAGGTAAGATCTTAGTCTACCATACTAGGCTCTATGAGCATGTTTCAGACCATATAAAGCTTTCTTTAATTTGTAAACATAATTTGGAAACTTTTCTTCTTCAAAAAGTGGAGGTTGTTCAACATAAACATCCTCTTTAACAAAACCATTTAAAAAGGAACTTTTGACATCCATTTGAAATAATTTGAAATTGTTGTGGTTTGCGAAAGCAAGTAGAATTCTAATGGCTTCTAATCTTGCTATGGGTGCAAAGGTTTCATCAAAGTCTATTCCTTCTTCTTGACAATAACCTTGCGCAACTAACCGAGCTTTATTTCTAACGACCTCACCTTGTTCATTCATTTTATTTTTATAAACCCATTTAGTTCCTATTATAGTTTTGTCCTCGGGTCTAGGAACAAGTTCCCATACATCATTTCTGGTGAATTGATTCGGTTTTTCTTGCATAGCAAGAATCCATGAATCATCAGATGATGCGTTCTTTGGATTTTTGGGTTCAATAGTTGATACAAAAGCTACATTACTCATCTTGTTTAGTTGATTTCTAGTTCTAACAACAGATTCAATATTTCCTAGTATATTTTCTATAGGATGATCTTTTAAAAACATGATCCTTTTATTAGGATGAACAGTTTCACAATTTGTTTCATTTGATTCATTATTTAAAGTAACAAAATCATCTTCATCATTTAGTTGAACAAAATCTATGAAATTTTCATCAAAAGATACATGCATTGTTTCTTCAATTGTGTTAGTTTTTAAATTGAAAACTCTGTATGCTTTACTTCTATTAGAATATCCGATAAAGATTCTTTTGTTGGATTTAGGGTCAAATTTATCCAAATTTTCCTTTGTATTTAGAATAAACCATTTACTTCCAAAAACTTTAAAATAAGATAGCTTTGGTTCCTTATTGAAAAGAAGTTCATATGGTGTTTTATTGGTTAAAGGTCTAATTAAAATCCTATTTAAAATGTAACAAGCTATAGCGACTGCTTCAGCCCAAAAATTTCTTGGTAATTTACTATCTGAAAGCATTGTTCTTGCACACTCTTGAACCATCCTATTTTTATTGTAACAACCCTGTATTTTACAATTAATTTTAATTTGATTTTTCCAAATTTAAGAGCTTTATTTATGAAAAGAATAAATGTTGTTATTGTAAATATAAAAAAACTTTGATTTTGTATGTGGATTTGAATTCCAAATATGACTAAATTTAATATTTCCAGAAAATGTGAATTTTGGTCAAATATTCAAACTTTGACTTTTAACTTGAAAATTTAAAAGTTTGAAATTTATGAAATTTATATTTTATTATAAAAATATATTTAATAACTTGAATACTTCTTTTCGTTTCGTTGCAAACGGATTTAAATTGCAAAAGTTATACTATTTTCAATATTGTGTGTATATTGGGTTATTCAGCAATATTCTTTATTTTAAAATTATATAAATGACATTTTTATTTGATATATTTTATTCTAATTTGTACATTTATGTTATATAAAATATATTTTGGCTTTTAAATATTTTTAAAGTAAGGTAGGAATTTTTCCAGAGTTAGTAGTATTTTTCTTGCAAATTTCCATGCCCTGTTTGTAAATTTTAAACATTTTTCTTTAATCCTTTTCTATTTTCTCCAATTTAATTATCTATTTTATTTTGAAAATGATAAATAAATTATTTTAATTCAAATTTTCACTTCATAATATTTTTATAATGAAGTGTATAGTTTTTCAAGACTGACAGTGATTTATTTATAATTTTTGAACACTGTTTGGTATTTTTAAGTAATTTTCTTCATTCTTTTTATATTTTTCCAAAATTTATTATTTGTTTTCTCATATTTATAATTGATTTCGGTTTGTAAATTATTTTTCTGAATATTTTTGTTTATATAAAGATTAAAAAGAAAAGAAATATGAAAGGTTGTAAAACAATTTGAAACTTAAGCCCTTTTTTGTCCAAACCCTTCATTTTCTTTAACTCCTCAAATTTTGCCCTAGTCATCTAAAACCCTAGTGTAGCCGCCACTTTTTGTTTCTCATCTTTTCACATGAAAACAAATCAGCTCCTCATTTCTCATGGCTTCATCCAAAAATAGGTAATGGCCTCTCCTTCTTTTTCTTCTTTTCTCTTCATTTTCAATGATTTTTGCCATGTTTCTCTTGCTTTGCTTGGCCTAACACCTCCACCATATCCTCCACCGACCACCACCACTTCCTTCCCCACACCATCCACGACCAAACCCCCTCCTCCTCTGACCATGACAGGCCATGCACTCCTTTTGACTAAAAACCACACAAAACCTTGCACAAATCCCTTAAAACAATGCATAGCCACCACTAGTTGCAACATACCTTCGCCCACCACCATGGACACCACCTCTACCCGCCACCACCACCTTGCTACCACCACTACACATCACCATCTCCTCTGTCCAGACCTGTAGCAAGTCATGGCCAAGCCTAGGACCTTGTAGACCGAGCCAAAGATGAACCAAAACTCCACCATATTGCATAAAACTCTTCACATGCCTATGTTGTAACTTCCCCATCATCTCTAGCTTGTAGCCGTGCATCCCTTGGTCCAAACCAGACCCAAACCATGTCCAAACCTGAACCAAAACATTCCCTAGGCCATGCAAAAGGATAGAGAAAGCAAGGCAAAAGATTTGACATTCAAATCTCTTTTCGTTTAAAAGTTATTCCATTTCAAGTGCGTTGAAATTGTGTTTGTTTTGATGTATGTTTTGGGTTGTAATACAAGAGTTGTAGCTTTGGATCTTGCTCTCCACTCAAGTCCGTAGTCTTGTCATCGTGCTTTTGTTCCATTGTGTCATTGGTTTTGATATCTCCAGCACAAACAGGTGAGTTATTCTCACCAGACAATATGTACCTATATAACTGATAAACCGACACCATTTGAATCTGTAATGTATATCATCATGTTATATATGTTTATATTATTATCATATGATGTTCACACCTGTTATTACACTTATTATATCATATGTTACTATTATTTAATGTTATTCTGTTATTTATATCTGTTATCACCATTGCAAGTTCCCTGTAGATTAGAATCACTATGGGTTGAAATGATACATACCCGAACGGACTTTAGAATAGGGAAAAATCGTTATGGGCTGAAATGATAGGCCTGAACGATTTTTATTTAAATTATTTTAACTTGGGATTGCGGGTTTGAAATGATAGAACCCGGATTTTTCTTTTTTAACTGCGGATTGAAATGATACATATCCGTATCACTTGACCTAGGTTAGAAAATTATATATAGGCCCGTGGTTATTTTATAAAGTGTTTTGAATATTTTTAAGTATTTTAAAAATATAAATTTATGAAATTTGATTTAAACAGATTTTGAAATATTTTGAATTAAAGAAATTATGATTTTTCTATGTGTTAAAAATGTAATTAATGAATGGTTTAACTGGATTTTTGAAATATAACTTAAGTTGGAAATTTGGAATTTTGGTTAAAAATGATATTTAAGTTATATAAATAAAATGGATATTAAATTTTATTTGGAAATGGTAAATATGATAATTTGATTAAATTTGAATTTAAGTGATTATTAAGTATTATTGATTTTTCTATGAATTTAAGTGGTTAAATAAATGAATGTTTAAAAGTGATCTTTTAAAATATAACTTGACTAGGAAATGTGAAATTTGGTTTTAATTAAAGGTTTAAGTTAATTAAATAAAATTGGAAATTTTGTTAAATTGTGAAATGGTAATTTAAATTTGAAGTGTTAAGTCTATTTGTTGAAATGTGAAGAATTGGAACTTTTACACTTAAACTTATTAAGTAAATTGTTGAAAATTGGATTTAATTATAAGAAATTTATTGTGAAAGAAACGTGTAAAGTTCTAATTAATGAAAGAAATATGTAAAGTTTAATTTATGAAAGAAACGTGTAAAGTTCTAATTAATGAAAGAAATATGTAAAGTTTTACCTACTGAAAGAAACATGTAAAGTCTTAATTAATGAAAGAAACATGTAAGTCTTAATTTGTGTAATATTGATTTAAAATAATAAATGCCCCTTTTGTAATAAAACGTAAATTAAAACGTACATTCGATAATGTAAGTTTAATTAGTGTAATATTGATTAAATGATAAATGCTCTTTACTGTAATAGGAATGTAAGTTAAAAAGTACATTTAATATGTAAGTTTTAATTAATGTAAATGACATATTTTAATGACAAAAATGATAAAGTTTCTTTATTGTAATGATAATGTAAGTTAATAAGGTACTCTTAACTTAACATAAGAATTTTAGCATTAAATTGGATATTACAGTAACAAAGTTTATTTAACTATAAGGCTATGATAAAATGACCATGTTAAAAATTTGTAAGTATATAAATACTTTGATTATATAAAATGTTAAATTGGGAAGTATTACATTCCAAAAATGCTATGATTCCTTAAGGTTACATTACCAAAATGCTATGATAATTTAAAGGAAGATTTCAAGTTTAATAAATTAAAGGAAATATTCAGTGATTTTGAAATTTGGGTTTTATTGAAATGATATATTATTGAATTGGTTTTGAAATGGAAATGATATATTTTTGAATTGGTTTTGAATAGATATGTTTTGGGTTTGAAAGTATGTATTAGTTTGAAATAAATGATATGATTTTGAAATGGTTTAAAGGATGTATTTTGATTTGAAACATAAACTATTTTTAAAAGTTATAACCACGGGTTATAATAACGATTGGTTGGCAAAGAGACCGGGATCGGATATGGACATACTCTCTGTCGATACCGAAAACCACTTTGACAACCGTGTACGCGGTGGAGATTTCAGAATGAAGTAGGATGGTGGCGACGTTCTTAAGGTATGTTACGTGGACCCAACTCCCGTGAGTTGGCATAAGGTGGCTAAAACAGGAGCGATCTCGGACCAGTGAGGTAGCACCTCTTCTCGGACACATTTCTTCGATATTATACTCTTACTTGTGATTGATTAGATGGCCATCCTCCGATTTGGGAGTGTTGTTCGAGGTGGAACGGTAGTGGCTGCTATGCGTATCCATCAGTCCGTGTGCGTAATTGGTATATCTACCCTGGCATTGCCTAGTTGTGCCGTGTCACCTACCATATCGAGCTTTACTACGATTATGATTTTAAGATCCGACCGCGTTAAGGTTCTCCATCCCCTTAACGCTATTTTCTATATGATTATACTTTACTTATTAGACATTATTATAATAGCGAATATTACTACATAGTAGATATTTTAACGGATCCTTAGAGGATGGGCGGTCCCAAGCATCTTCTAAGTTACTTGTACCTTTATTACAGTTCACTTGAGTTGGTTTACATTATATAAGTATATATTTTCCTGACTCGAGTGTTTTGTGTTTTTCTTTATGCTCGGGTCAGCCTGAGTATTCACAGATTTGGATTTCCACCTTCTGGAGATTTGAATCGCTGGAGATTATTTGCTAGTCTTGTTCTATCAACTTCAGTTCCGTTGTTCTATTCAGCCTGTACTTGGTTATTGTATTGAGACTTCTGCTGTACTTTATTTCTTATGTTGTATCTTATGTAACTCTGATATATTTTCATAGTAGCTTCATGAACTACTATTTCTTTTACTTCCGCTGCATTATTTTACTCTGTGTCTGTGATCTGTGATTATATTTATTTACTGTATATTCTGAGATTTGCCAAAATTTAATTACAACGCGGTATTTTGAGCAATTCAACTCCGGCATGAGTGTCTACCTATACACTTATAATGGATGCGAATGGTTGAAAATATCGGGTCGTTACATTTATGCTCTACCACTCCGTTTTGTTGTGGAGTTCTTGGAAAGGAAAAATTATGAGTTATTCCTTTTTTGTTACATAAATTCTCAAAATTTTCATTTTCAAATTATCCACCGTGATCACTACAAATAGTTTTGATTTTTAAAGAAAGTTGATTTTGAATTCTTTTTGCAAAAGTTTTAAATAAATCAAAAGCATCACTTTTATGTTTCAGAAAAATTCTCCATGTTAATCTAGAATAATCATCTACAATTACAAAGAAACATATTTACTATGATTTATTGACTGAATTTGAGAAGGACCAAACAGATCTAAATGAAGTAACTCAAGTGGTTTTGAAGTTGAAATCATATCTTTCAAATTGAATGACTCTTCCTAAGTTTTCCTAATTGACAAGCATCACATATACTATCTACTTTAAAATCCATTTTAGGAAGACCTCTTACTAGATCAAGTTTTGAAAGTCTAGATAAGAGTTTGAAATTCAAATGCCCAAATCTTTTATGCCAAATCCAAGGGTCACTTGTATTAGCCAAAAGACATAGGTTATCATTTGAGATTTTCATACTGAAAATATAAATATTTTTCTTCCTAATTCCTTCAATGATAATATTTGATTTATTATCTTCGATGTGACACTTATCCTTTTCAAATTTAATTTTGTAACCCTTGTCATATAGTTGACTTATGCTAAGTAAGTTGTGTTTTAGATTCCTAACTAACAGAACATCAGAAATAGTAGGAGTTTTTGAGTTACCGGCATTGCCGATGCAAATCGCATATCCTTTTGAATTGTCTCCAAAGTTGACCAGTCCTCCATCTTCATAAATTATGTCATTCAGTATCTCCGAATTACTAGTCATGTGTTTTGAACATCCATTATCAAGTATCCATTTGTTTTTCTTGATTTGCACCATTTGTCCATTGGGTGTTGATTCTTCAAAAGCCATATAACACATCTGTTCCTGCACAACACACCAATTTGGTAGATAAATTGATTTTCTATAATAACAATATGCAGACTTATGAGATAATGATGATTTGGACAGTTTTGAACTAGTGTTAACAGAATCTCCAAAAATTGCCATTTTAAACTTTTTCAAAATTCAGATTATGATAACTTTGAAAACCAATGCTCTGATACCAAATGTAGGAAATGCAGATTACGGATCTTCAGGCAGAATTAACACTAGAGGAGGATGAATAGTGTTTAATTAATTTTATGAATCTTTTTGAAACCTTTTCAAATTAAACCCAAACAGATGCAATTCACAAACACAGAGACAGTTGCAGACCAGACACAGATGAAAATAGTAAATAAAAGCAGTATAGGAAAGAACACACTAGAATTTTATACTGGCTCGGAGTTACCCTACATCCGGTCCCACACAATTTCTTGTGTAGATTTCTTTTCAAATATAATGTCGATATTACAACCTCGATTTCAAGGCCACAATATACACCCTCCTGTCTCCAAGTCCAGGGCAAACTCTCTTGATTTAACCAGGCTACAGGATCACCTAATTGATTTACGGGCTACAATCACACCCAATTGATTTACGGACCATAATCACACCATTTCCAATCACACTTTGATAGAGAAAGACTCGATACACTTTGATCTTTCGATCTTTGATTACAAATGATCCTATAACTTTGAATAGCATTGAGATCTTTGAGAGAGAGTGGTAGAGAATCAAACTAGAGACGATCGAGTTTGATTCACTTAGGATTTTGGCAGAGTTTTGTTAAGAATGTTTGAAAATAAGAATGGAAGTGAAAGAGGAGAGAAAACAAAGAAATCTTAAGTGAAAATTCATTGAAAACTACTGGTATATATAGGAGAATAACGGTCATGTCCATTCGTGAAAGGTTATGATGAATGGACACTTCTTTTGAAATATTGAATTTTAAAATCTACGGCTACCATGTCGACATGGGGGGTATAGGCATGTCGACATTCCCTAGTATTTTTTGAAAATTGATTTTTGTTTTAAAAGAGATTTTCTTTCTAAAGTTTGTCGAAACAATCTTAGAAATTTGTAAACTATTTTAAATATATTTTATGATTACAAAAACCTTTGGAAAGTGATCTTACATTATATAAAAGTAGTAAAAACTAAATATATAAATATTTTGAGATTAAAGCTAAAACATTAAAACCGGGAGATAGTTTAAAAACAAGAAATGATTTTGAAATTAATACGATTAAAAATAGTTTTTGAATTAAGGCTAAAATATTTAAACCGAGAGAGAGATGTCTTTTTAAAAAGATAATTTTGAAAAAAATCTAAAAATAAGTCATTTTGAAATTTTCGTGGCTTCCATTCCACTAGAGAAGGTCATGGGTTCCATCCCACTAAAGAGGTCGTGGGTTCCATCCCACTATTAAAGCGAGAAGATGGATTCCATTCCACAATTAAAATCCGAATAAAGATTTAAGTGCTATTATGAAGTTTTAACATAAATCTAGACTCTATTACTTATCTTGATATCTTGAACTCTTGATACTCATGAGTCTTCAGTCTTGATTTCTTCAATCCTGAATTCGACAGTCTTGAATCTCTATACTGTACAGTTTTCATTCTCAATACCTGCATATACATATATCTAGATAAAGATATTAGTATTTATATCTTATAACAAGTCCTAAGGTTGTTGTCATCAAAACCATCATCTCAGGAACTAACAAGCATATGTTCTTACAATATTAGAAAGGTTAAATGTAACCATTCATTTTTCTAATAAGGCTCCCACTAGTCTTTTATGTTTCTCCATTCCCTAAGATGAAACATAGAAGTCTTTCGACTTCACTAGTGGATGTTACACATACAACTCCTAACTCATGTTTCAGTGTCCTAACCTCATTTCGGCCTTGAGTTTGCTCAACAGATCGAAAAAGATTATTCACTCATACCTACCATATCGCGATGGCCTAAGTATAGTATATGTACCTTGAGTTTGCTCAACAAATATTCATAATTATCTTATCTCGTCTATACAATACATAAATAATACTACACATAACATCCCTAGCTTGAGTTTGCTCAACAACTAAGGAGTATGAAAGTAATTTATTAATATATATATGGTAGAGGACAACATTATATTGAAGATTCATAATCTTCAATATATTACATTGAGTGATATCGACTTATGGAATAATGTATTTCTTGTGAAATACCCTCATGATTCAAGTGTCTAACACATCAGAAATCACGATATATGTACATTTACGTATGTATTTATTCCTTAAGTATATTTGGGTTTCTTTAATGTTCCGTCCTTAGTTTATACATTCATATCATATAAGTTTTATTGTTATATAACTTTTATATTTCGTATTACTTATATGATAGTTTTATATATGATATTTTATTTAATTAAATATTATTTAATTAATTTAAATTAACTAACTCTTTAATTAATTTTATATTTGTATTCCAATACAACATTTATATTGGACATATCTACTATAACTTTTATAGCGTATATTATAACCTTTATAGTGTAACATATATATCTTATATATGTGTATTTTTATTTAATTACTTAACCTTTAATTAATTTATAATTAAACAATTTTAATTAAATTATATTAGTTTGACAATTTATCTCATATACATACATGTATACTTATGTTATCTTAAACACTTTAAAATAACATAACATATATCAACATATATAATACACGCATATAAGTATTAATCAATAAACTCAATTAATTAATTTATTTTATTAATCTTATTAATAAATTTTTAAATTTTTAAATTAATATTTAAATAGTCTCAAACATTTTGAAATTTTCATTACATTTTTAAACATTTCGAAAATTTATATTATATTATAACCTTTTATAATAAACATGTTTTTATTTTAAATTTAACTTTTAAAT
This sequence comes from Allium fistulosum, assembly GCA_030737815.1. Lineage (NCBI taxonomy): Eukaryota > Viridiplantae > Streptophyta > Magnoliopsida > Asparagales > Amaryllidaceae > Allium > Allium fistulosum. The sequence goes on from CM060906.1 coordinate 777,683,024, forward strand.
TTAAAATATTGTCTTGATTTTCAAAACTATTTTGAAAATTAGCCCAAGGCCTAATTCAAATTGGGCCTTTTTTATCAGGGGCAACCTTTGGCCTCACTTCACCTTTTAGGCCGGGCAGGTAACTAGGTAGGACAGGGTACTTGATTACCCAGTTTCTATCCTAGACATCACCTTTCTAGACACCGTACTAAGTGCGCAAGCTTTATTAGTTAGCCCTAACATGACTAATTTAGACCGTATAGGCTATTGGGCTCTGATACCATTGTTGGAACTGAGTCAACCCGCAGTGGAAGAAATGGCTGGATTTCAAAAGATTTAGCCATTCTGGATCTTTAATGGGCTTATGAAGTTTGGATTCATTTAGAATTTTTCTAAGTTTCTTTTAAATAAAATCAATATGTGACGACCCGGATTTTAGGACTAGTCAAAATTGCTGAAAAACCTGTCTGTTCTAGAAATATGAATGAAACTATTAACTTAATACACAATATTTGATAAATATTCAACACTATCAAATGTATAGGGTACAATTTAAATTGTACAAGTTATCGGAGTAATCAATTTAATATACTAGGTGTGCTTTAATACATACAAAATACAAATACAAATAAATCTACTGCTACACAAATCTAATGAGATTTATAACAATAGTCATTCCTGCAAATTCAATAAACATGTCAAATGCGGAATAAAATAGAAAGTAGGAAAAATACATCAATACACGATAGATATAGCAAACAATAAACAAAAAAATGTTATGTTATTATTGGGGCTGCATCACTACCACTTGTGACTGCCTACGTGCCCCTATCTAACTGGGAATCCAATTAGATACAGGATCTAGCCAACGTAGTTCTCCTATCGCAAATAGGACTCATGGAGCCTACGATGCAACAAATAGTATGCAATTCCCAAAACTAACCACTTAGGCTTAATCTTCACATTTAGATTTTTCTGAAATCTAATTATTTTCAAAATATAATCATTTTCGAAAATAATCTCTTCAAACTAAATTCCTAGTCTTATTTCAAATCCTTTTTGATATATATATACTTCTTTTGTATCAAACTATACTTTACTTCGGTCCTTTAAAATAAATACTTTTGAAATATTTATTTGGAAATCCCAAAATACTACTATAAAAGCATATCAAAATATATGCAAATAGATCGGGAGGTTTCTCCCTATAACAAGGCAACCCGATCCCAGCCTTCCAAAAAAATTAGATATGTATATCCCTCTGTTCGTCGAGCGGACTATACCGAGACTACAGAACATCTGCACCTCCCTTGCCCAACTTTTTAGTTATGAGTTACCCAAATCATTGGTAACATAACAAATCATTTTATATCCCGAAGTGTTAAATCATTTTCACTAATATTCACAAATACTTTCAAACTTAATGTTGTTTATTTTTCCAAAATCTTTTCAAATCAATTTTAAAACCACCATGTTTTAAGTTCTGGAAATCCTCTTTATTTATAAAACACATTTTATAAACCATTGTTATATAAATATCTTTTATATGAAATCACTTCATAAATATTTATTTTCAAATATTTTTATTTCTTTCAAGGAAAACATTTCATAACATTTCTTTTATGAAAACCGTTTCAAAACAATTCAATAAATTGAAGAAAACCAAAATTATTGCAAAACACCTTATAGTCGAATTGTGAAATAAATCACAAGGTGTTTAGCCTATAAATGTTTTCTACCCAACCGATGCTAAACAGAAAAGAGTAATAGTTCATAAACTAGTTGAGCGTAAATCACACAATCAATAAGCAATAAGCAATAATCAATGCTCATAAACTAGTCGAGCATAAATCAAACAACCAAACAATCAATAATAAATAGTGAACGCATCTATTTATTTAATAATAATTAACAACATATTAATTAACTTCAAAATAATCATTTTACTTGCAATTACATAACGGGGATTTATTCTGCTCAATAAATGTCCAAATTAATCCTATTAAATTTATAATAGCAGAATGAGGATTTGTTCTGCCAATTAAATGTCACTAATGAAGTATAGTTATTTAATTACGTTAATCAAAATTAAATTAAATAACTAATATTTTATACTTTATCAAAATGGTTAAATAACTATACTAGTGTGTTCTATTGATTTATATGAATCTAGCGTCGAAATCCGTGGGTTAAATGGATCTCGTATGGGAAAGATATTAATTTTTAAAGTTTAAAACATTTTAAACTTACTAAACTAATTTATTATAACCAAACAAGTTAAAACACTACACTTACCCAAATATTAGCAAAGCCCGACAACCCACTAATTGGCCACATCTCAAACCCGAAAGCTACTTGTTCTCTAACTGTAACGACTCGTAAATATATCACTTTAAATAAATGTTTGTTTCGCTTTATCGATATAACAAAAATTTTGTAAATAATTATTAATATAAATTTATATGGTTTTATAAATAAAATATGATCATTTTAACTAGTTAAGAATGATAAGAAAATTTATTTTCAAAATTTGTTTACAAATATATGCATATTAACTAAAAAGAGAAAATATGACTGAAAATCGGAATCGGGATTTGTAACGATACAATGTGTGGAAGTTGTGCGACTTTGTGGAGATTGTAACATACACATACACATGTACATGTGCATACACGAGAACATGCACATAAACATACATATACAAATATAATTAAGTATAAAAATATAATATAAAATATATAAGATATTTTAGTTTCCTTACTTCTTAAGCTTACAAAAGTCAACATACGTATACCCTAAAGTGATGGAAGTGATGGGCACATGGGTGATGGGGCTTTTGCCATGCTTGGGGAGGAAGGGTGTGATGATGAAGGTGATGCAAAAGATGATGTATGTGTAGATATTTTTTACTCTCTTCTTTGCCTATAAATACCCTACACGTTCCTCTTCATTTTCATTCATCTCCTTCTTTATTTTTTCTAAGCTTTGTCCTCCTCTTTAATGGCTTCTACCCTAAGAGAAATTATGGCAAAATTTATTTCAAAAAAAAAAAATTTATAATATATAGTTATATATACTTAAACACCACAAACAATCCCGAAACTCCACCTTTTCTCCTTGTTCTTCATGGCCTCCACCCTATTTCATTGAAGGCCGAGCCTCTTCCTTGGTCCACCCTAGACCATGAGCTTCCCAAGCCACCCCAAGCTTTGGTCAAGGCACCTAGGAGCTTAAGTCCGAAGAATAGTGGACTTTGGAAACCAAATAGCGGAGCTATAGCGAATTTTGAGTTAATCCTTTAAAACTCAAGGTGAGAACTCTTAAAACTATAGTATTATATGCTATTGGATGTTATATATGTTTGATTATGACTGTTGATGATGGTTGTTTAATATGAATGTTGAATATATATGCAAGTCACGGAAATACACGTCGATAAGCACAAAGGAAATCACTTTCCTCTATATTAATGAATTGGTGTATATGGAATGTTAACCCTCTTTAAAAAGGTTTTAAAATGAGTTTGAAATGTTTTATAAACATTTGAAAGTGTTTTGGTGAAGTTTGAAAAGTGATGGAAAATTTAGTCAAAAATAGGTGCGTCGCGTAACGGCGGTTCGGGATTTCACGCCATTAAAGTCAAACAGGGTATAGAATGGAATATAGCTCGGAATTCTTCAAGATAATAATTTTCCAAACTATTACATCCATAGTTTCCCAACGAAGAAAGAAAATCGAGATTTCAATAAGTGGATTTTGAAATATGAGTAAAACAAGCTTTTTGAAAAATCGCGGTTTTGTAGTTCGGAATCCATAACTGGATTTCTTTGAAAATAGAATTTTAAATTTGTTTAAAAAATATGAAATAAATTCTACAACTCTTTTAACATGTTTTAAAAGTGATTTGAGTTATAAAAAAATGAATTTCCAAATGATAAAAAGTCGTTTTGATCGATATAGCTTAAAAAGCACTTTCCATAGCACTTTATCTATAACTTTTGAAATATAGTTTTAAACGCAATCGTTCTTTTCCAAAAAAAATGTTTGCAAATGATTAAATAAGTATTTAAAGATTATTTTGAAGGGTTTACGAAATGGTTAAATTTTAAATGATTTAGAGTCGATCAAATAACTTGACCGCCTTATGGGTGCCGGAGAGATGGTGTCTAGACTTGAGTTTGGAAAATCAGTTTTCTGCTCTCCCTGGCTATCCGGACTGGCCCGACGGAGGGGATAGTGAATTTGGTTTACTCGGATCAATATTTTCTTAAGTGAAAAATGAAATGATTTCGAATTTATTCCCACTTTAAAAAGAGCTTAAAGTTACCAAAGGATTTTATAAGAGAGGTTTAATGATTCCGTATATGCCGGGAAGAAGTGTTTTAAAGTGTATATATCTCTAAAAGATATTTTTGATAAAAGAAATGAATTTATCAAATATTATTCACCTATTTACTTGACCTCTTTTATCGATGACGGGTTCGAAGGAACCGGGGTCGGATTTGGATGATTCCTTTCCGAAAACCACTTCGAATCAATTTACGTATTCGAAATGAAGACATGAAGATAATTTGGAAGATGGAATGTAGGACTGCTTTCCACTGACCCTCGGGGGAAATTTCCCATATCATTTTATGTGGCAGTAGTTCTTCATTTTAGATCTTTGACGCAAGGACTTCTCGCTACTAATCCTATGGGTAATTCCTGGCAGGATGTGGTAGGAGAGTGCCTTCGGTTTGTCCTGTTCCTGGACAACTTGTATGGAAGAATGTCTGACGATGCATTTCTAGTTACATAAGTGATCTCTATGAATGTATCTTCTATTTGGTGGCGGAGTTTATTTTTTAGTTATCACACCAGTCCCATGACTGACCCGGAGTTTATTTTGTTTACCCTTTAAACTCTAGGTGCCCTACTTTTCCGGGCAGTCAAGTAGTCGGGATCCTTTTAGGAGTATTATGGGAAAACATTCTGGAAGAGTTTTTGGAGCATGAAGCTATAGCTGGAGCTTCTGACGGGGATATCTATCTATCTTTTTATATATTATTTTTTCTGCTGTGCCTAAGTTTAGTTTGTACCAGCAAGTATGGGAGCAGGCAGTTATAACTGTTCTTGGCTGGGTTAGTTTATACCAAAACTCTGATGTACCCTAGTGAAAGTGGTTGTATGTACTATCTATCTATACATTTAAATAAAATGTGAGAATATGTGTTTCTATCTTTTACCTTTACGTTACCCTTGATAATCTGCCTCCCCAGCACTTGGATTTACGGCACGTTAATACCGTGGATGTATTAGTGTCAATTTTCAAGAGTCGAGGAGACGGGTCATCACACTAACTAACCATATAAACTAAATTAAACCAATTAATGAACTGAACTATATAAACTAAGCTTAATTATAAAAATAACTAAACCAATTAATTCTTACCCATTTGCAGAATGCAAGCCCAGCAAGGCCAAACCCACTTACCATACCCCATTCCTATTAAAGTTAAACATGTTAATTAACTAAATAAACTATCAACTAATATTATTCAAACTATTTAACTTAAATTCATTAATAACAAACTTAACTTAACTTAACAACCAATCTCACCCAAGGCCCATACGGCCCACTTCATGCTTACTCCTCCTTCGGCTCGTACATGTTTCCTCCCCTTCAAATGCAGCAACTTTATTTCTATTTCCACCATGCATGCAACAAACCAAACCACCCTTCTCCAATTGTTTGTTTTATTTTCTTCCATGCTCGCCTGAAGCCATGCATGATACTGCTTACTCCTTTCTCTTCTATGTGTGTTGATGTTCCTTTGCATGGAAAATATAAAATGATGAATGTCTCTCTCTCTCATTTCTTGCTCTTTTATTTATTGCATGTGTGATTATGGCGGTGAAGAAATGAAAACAATGTGTCCATGTGTGAGTGCACATATATATTTGTGTGTTTATGTTTCTGTGTTTGCGGTGGAAAAGAAAAAAAATAAAGTGTGTATCCCCTCCATCCATGCATGTGAACGTATATATATAGGGATTATACTTAGCAGCTAAGTAACAAAAGTACACAAGAATTAAATGCGAGCCATATCACAACTCAAGTGCATAGACCAGCAAACATTAAATGCTAACCCCAAAAGTCATGAGTATGACGTGTAATGTGAAGCAATATTGTTGTTTAATATGTTTATTATTAAAAGTTTTGGGGTACGACGCTACATCATATTCCGTTCACGTATGGACCACGAATGACAGAAATAAAAATATGATCGGGCCCAATAATGTGAGATGATCATAAAACAACAATAAAATAGATAAGTTAACTTATTCTGTTAAGTTCAAAAGTACCGATGTTTGTCGCAAAAACGTCAAACGAAAATTTAATTATTTTCCAAATTAAAAATTATCTAAAAATCTTATAAAATAAATTAAAAATACGTCTCCAATAATCAGGTCTTAATTTAATATATATATTTTATTATAATTAAATTCAAATTAGAATATTTAAATAAATTAAATATTCAAATTCAAAGATCAAAAATGCGGGTCGTTACACAATACTTTATTTAATTTTATAAACAAAGTTTTACTTTAATTTAATGTGTGTGTAAATTACAGTATATCAAATATACTCTTATGTGCATATTTATGTGTAACAGTAACTTATTAAATTTACTTACAGAAGGAAACTTTTCATTTCCTATCTCTTAACTTATTCAATTAATGACGGGGCATAAATTTATTTAAAGAAGGAAAAATTTCATTTCCTTCTTCTTAACTTATTCAATTAATGACGGGGCATAAATTTATTTAGATGAAGAGAGAAACCTTTCATTTCTCTCTCTTTAATTAAATTGATTGATTATATGAATGTCATTAATTAGCAACATGTATATGGCATGAATGTAAGTATAAACAAATATATTATAGTGTAAATTTTGTAAGTGCAACATATTACTACCAATTGATGACAAGGTGTAGACATATAAACAAAATTAAATGGATGGGTAATCACATAAAGAAAAAGGAGAAATAAATAAAGGGTAATAATAATGATTGATTCAATTTCTCATTTCATAAACTTAATTAATGCAGCATATAAATGACAATTTATAGACATCATAATATAAGCATATAAACAGTCAAAAATAAATGTATGTATATATAATTGCCTCGTTTTTAAATTGTTTTTTTTTTGAAAGAATTCTAATTCATACTTTGACAATATGTAATACATATAATAAATTTTATATATAAAAACATACAAAATTAATTGTGTGTATATAAGACTAAATTAAGTCTTTCTAATTAATACAAATTAGAGAACTATAGCAATCAATTTAAAACAGATTTATTGTCAAAACATTAATTGTGTGTATGTAAGATTCAATCAAATATATCTAATTAATACAAATTATAGTCTTATGGTAATCAAATTAAAATTTAGATTTATTGCCAAAACATCTTCCGTTTTTTTTCTAATTTCTAAAACAATATAAACACAAAATACATACATGTCAACTTTCAAATCTAAAATTACATTTTGTTTTATATGATTTAAAACATGAATCTTTAATAAAACACTGTAATATTCATACACAAATTTTAGCTTAATTTTTTAAAGTAAAATCCAATCAAAACAATATGAACATACAAAGTTTTAGATTTAAAGGATTATACTTTGAATTGAATGTTTATAATATAGATCTGTAATAAAACATTGTATTCAAATATATATATAAATTTTAATTTTAATTTAACAAAATATGAACCCAAATGATATATTGAACATACAAAATTTCTGATCTAAAAATTAGACTTTAAACTGAATGTTTAGAACATAGTTCTAAAAAAACATTGTATTTAAATATATACAAATATTAGTTTTGATTTATTAAATAAAAACCAATCGATTGAGTTAACAAACAATTCAAACTACATAAACAATTTTCAAATTAAATAAGGCAATGATATGTACATACAAATTATGATAATTAAATTTCTCTTTCAACAAACACTACATAAAATATCATTATCTATTAAAGAAAAATATATCTTATTACCCAAAGCTTGAAGTACATCTTGAAAATGGACTCCCCTTAGGATGTTGCTTAGAAGTCATACCTTGAATGATGATTTCTCCTCAGATCTTCAAGATCCCCATCATATCCTTGCAAGAGATGGATGAACCACTATTGTTTTGTTTTATTTGATGTTTTTATATAGATTTGAAAGTCTTTTGGAAAAAAAATTTGTCTTCTGCCACGAAAATTAAGAGAAGAGAAAGAAACAGACCGAATCGGAAAGAATAAATTAGAGAATATGTTTTATTTGAAAGAGTGAAACTTTTCCCATTTTTTAATTAAAACTTTTCTAATTAATTCCCTTGATTGTTTCTCTCTTTCAATCCTTTCTTTACACATATGTCATCAAATGACATAAAATTTCCGTAAATCATGTTATCAAATGACATAAAATGTAACGATCTGCTATTTCGAACCATTCAAATCGACAATAAAACCACATGTCAGACTTGAATCGTTCAAAACGACATAATGTTAATTAAATTAGGGTAAATAAAATAAATCATGGAATCACAGACACTGAATAGCGGAATATCTCGCAGCGGAATAAATAAAACATAGTAGTTCATGAAGCTACTAAATACATAGCCACAAAGCAAATACATAATATCAGAGTCTACAAGCAAATACAACTGGAAATCCAAATACATAATTCCACTAAGATATAAGCAAATGACTGAAAGGGAAATAACTGAAATAGGAAATGGTAGATAGATAGCTAAATCTCCAGCAGATCTCTAGCTCCAAAAGATGAATCCAAGGCTGTGATACTCAGGCTGACCCGAGCATAAAGTAAAACAAAACACTCGAGTCAGGACTAACATACTTATATAAGTAAATCAACTCAAGTGAACTGTTCAATAAAAGGCATACTATTTTTCACATAGTGGTCATTTTATAAAACATTTATAATAATAAATCTAGAAAGCAGTTCATACTTTCATATCATGATAATTATATACTTATTTCAAAAGTATAAATATATTCATAAATACCGAGGAAGATTTCTTTAAATAATTTATAAATCTCTCTTAAACCATTTATAAACTATTTACATGCTTTAAAACAATTTATAAAGCTATTTATAAATTCCAAAACAGTTTACAACTCTTCCCATTTTCATAAACTTCTACGCAAATTCCTTTAAAAACGCTTCCAAATCCCTTTACGCAAGTTCTTTTATAAAATCCTTTAAAACCTTTATAACTCCTTTATAAATAAAAATCTTTTATAAAAATCCTTTATAAAAATCTTTTATAAAATTCTTTTACAAAGTCCATTGTAAAATCTCTTACAAAACTTTTATAAATGCCCTACATAACCTTTTACAAAATTCTAAAATCTTTTATCTATTAAAGTTATTATAAAGCCTATATTTATTATCTTAAATCAAAACTATATTTATTATATTAAATTAAATTTAAAATATATATATTAAAACTATATTAAATATTTTATTAAATTAAAATTTAACTATTTAAAATATATATTAAAACTAAATAAAATTATAAGTTAAAATCTTAAATTTACATTTAAAACCATATATTAACCTATAATTTGAAACCTTAAAACATATAAAATAAATTATTTTCCAAATATAATTTTTTTAAATAAAATCATTAAATTAAATTTAAAAATCAAATTTATAAATCAAACATACTTTACCATTTAGAAAATAATTTAAAACTAACCAACGGTGTCCGTATATAATTTTCTACCATATGGTCAAGTGATAGGGTATGTATCATTTCAACCCAAATAGTTAAATTTTCTGGGTATACATCATTTCAACCCGTATCCCGAATCAAAATTTCCCAATCAATAAAATCGCGCGGGTTTATCATTTCAACCCATAACGTTTTCCCTAACCTATAAGATCGTTTGGGTATGTATCATTTCAACCCATAGTGATTTTTCCTAACAACAAACTAAGAGAACTTCCAATGTGATAACACAATACATAATAAACATAACATCCAATCATCCAAATGTTAACAAATAAACATCCATCATAATCAACATCCAAATCAGCCAATAAATCACAACAATTAACTGGTTATCATTATCAGGTATTTAACTATCAATTTAATTTCAATACTAATTTAAATTGCAATTTAATTCAATATAAATTCAAATTAAATTTAAATGACAATTTAAATTACCAAACAGCAATCAATAAATTTCTTATCACATTATAAACTTAATTTAACTAACATAAGAAGGTTTAGTATTGCGTGAGTGGGTTAAATCATCCACCTTCGATTTACAGTTGATTTAAAATCCAAATAAAGCCCAAAATTCCAATAGTCTCATAATGCTGCCAAACTAGTTCCATGTTGTCCAAAATTTTGATATGATTGCAATGGAGAAAACCACGTCCAAATCCGAGTTCGTAGGCAAAAGTTATTGATGTTAGAAGATTTAAATTTTAAATTTTAATTAAAACAACACGGGGGAAAATTCGTAAATAAGTTACCATCTCCAAACCCTCGTACACGACCTCGTGAAACCATCCTACAGCCATCACCTAATCCATGAAAACGTCGTCGCCACATGCAGTTTCACCTCGATCAGGCCCTGCCGATGAACTCGCCTACATCGGCGCACCTACGGCCCACACGTGCGCTACTCCGACCTCCCATGTACGCTCCGCCGCCACCGAGCTATATTCGCTGATTCTGGCGATTCTGGCCATCTCCGAGATGAACGAAGACCGGATCTAAAACCTGCTCGCCCTCCTCTTCCAGACACAACTCCTAGATCGTTGATTGGATGAAGATCCACCGTTGAAAACAAAACCCTAGTTTCAACGGTCGAGAATAAACTGCTGATTTCTGACCAAACTATGATTCAATTGCAAAAACGAACTACAGATGTAGATTGCACTCGTTGAGAGCTTTGCAACGATATATAATTCGATAGGTTTTTGAGGAATTAGAGTTCTGAAGTTTGATTTGAAATTGAAATTAGGGTTTTGGAATTAGGGAATTAGGGATTGAGATGACAGTCGTTTGAAAAGGAACTGGTGAGAATCAAAATACATATAGAAATATGAAAATGAGAACTGCTAGGGTTTATAACAGCCTATATATAGGCAGAGATGGATAAGAACGTATGGACGGATCCGGTCGAAACGATAATAACGACCCGAAAAGCCCGTTTCGTTCCCGAAACGAAAGTAGGTCATCCAATATATCGAAATATAGGTTTTCAATATTTTTAAACTCAATGGAACTAGTTTCAAATCCTAATTCCATTGTATACAAATGTTAGCTTTTACAATCAAATTATATTTATTTAAATTCATTTAATTGATTTCTACGCATTTCGAGCTCGCACGATCAAACGATAAGTTCGATCGCTACGAAACTTGAAATCCTACGATAGTTCACTGTTACGGATCCAATGAAATTGGTTTCGTTGAAATCCGAGACAGTGGTCAAAATGGGTAATTTTCACGTTAATTAAATAAATTATTATTTAAAAAAATCAATTTAATCACTTTTAAACTCGAATTTAAAAATTAACAATTTAATATTGTTGATTACATAGAAATTTATAATCTTTTTAAATAAATTTTCCATGTTAAATCCAATATTTAAATATGGCACTAATATCAGCGTTCAATTACAACTGTAATAAAATCCCAGTTAATTATATTTTAATTTCAGTCAAATTCTTTTATTTCGATTTACACTCTTATTATTGAATCAACTATTACCTTATGAATATAATTAACATTAGTTTACATTTTATTACATTCATATTCTACCATTAACATCTTTTACCATATTAACTGCAATATTTAATTATATTAAATTCACATGGATTTTCGTTATTTACAATTATAACCAAATTAATTTTACAATTATTTCAATTGATCTAAATTTAAATAAAATAGTTATCAAGCACATTCAAACAATAAAATTAAATTATATTCTAATTATTTTCTCATTAATAAATAATAAATTTTAATTTCTCACAATATTAAATTTCAAAAACTTATTTAATTAAATAGTTTTAATTATCAAAAAATACGGGTCGTTACACCGGACGAGCTCCAACTATAAACTTCTCATTCTTCTTAAGCGGGGTATCAATCAAGCTAGGACCAAACTTGGACAGTTCGTTGAACTTCCTCTCATACTCAGAAAATGTCATACTCCCCTGCTTAAGGTCCATAATTTCCCTATATAACTGAGACTTCCCGGCTTCGGGCATCCACTTAGCTACAAAAGCATCCCTGAAATATGGTATTCAAGACTTAAGGTAGATTCCAAAGAGATAACTTAACCAAAGTTGAATTCAGCTCAAGATTTATACCTAAATTGCTCCCAAGTGATATTTTCCTCAATAGTGTGGGCCGTAACAGACTCCCACCAATCCTGGGCTGCCTCCTGCCAAGCGGCTAATTGACGCTTCTGAGAGTCGGTGATCTCAAGACCTGTGAAAATCCTCTCTAAACTCCTCAGCCACTGCTAAGCCTCAATGATTCTCTCTGCTCTAGTAAACTTGGTACCACCAAGCTGAGTGAACTCCTTGTAGAGAGTGGTGAATCTGACTGGTGCAACGGGTTCTGGTGCTGGGGCAATTCCTCGACCCCTACCTCTAGCATTCCTACGATTCATCCTGGAAATTCAAGAATGAATTTTTAGGACAAGGGTAAAGATTCAAGCTTAAAGAAAATCCTAATCAAAGAATTCTAACTAACAAGATGGATTCGAAGGAAGGAAATTCTAGGAAAAGGATTAAATTTAAAAAAAAATTATATCCAAAAAAATCTTTAAAACCATTTTATACTTTTCAAAATACGCTCTCTCTTTCAAGAATGATTCTAAGACTGATTCTACTCATTATAGGGTATTGCTACCTATCTCTAATGAGTTTTTACCCTGTAGGTTAAAGTTTGCCTAAAACGAAAGCTCTGATGCCAACTGTAACGACCCGCTATTTCGAACCATTCAAATCGACAATAAAACCACACATGTCAGACTTGAATTGTTCAAAACAACAGATTGTTAATTAAATTAGGGTAAATAAAATCAATCACATAATCACAGACACGGAATAGCAGAATATCTCGCAGCGGAATAAATGAAACATAGTAGTTCATGAAGCTACTAAATACATAGTCTCAAAGCAAATACATAATATCAGAGTCTGAAAGCAAATACAATTGGAAATCCAAATACATATGTCCACTAATACATAAGAAAATGACTGAAAGTGAAATAACCGAACTAGGAAATGGTAGATAGATAGCTAAATCTCCAACAAATCTCTAGCTCCAAAAGATGAATCCAAGGCTGTGATACTCAGGCTGACCCGAGCATAAAGTAAAACAAAACACTCAAGTCAGGACTAACATACTTATATAAGTAAATCAACCCAAGTGAACTGTTCAATAAAATGCATCGGTAACTCAAATGATGCTTGGGATCACCCATCCTTCAAGGATCCGTTAGACTATTTATATGTAGTAAGATACGCTATTATATGTAATGTCTATCAGTAAAGTATAATATTGAAAATAGCGTTAAGGCATTACCCATATCTCCCTTAACACATTTTATATAAGTGTTGTAGTCTATACAGTACTGTAAACTCCACCGTAAACTGGTGGGCTATCAGGGAGCACTCCATAGGTACAACACAAACCAAATTCGTAGTGGGCTCGATCAAGACAAAATGACAAGGCACGCGAGTCAATGCCTAGGGTAGGATTCTACCATTTTGCACGCTCGGATTGGTGGTAACGCATAGCCGCAGCTATCACCCACCTCGAGACAACACTCCCATAATCAAGGGTACGCACCAATCAATCACAAAGCAAGAGATATGGTTTTGAAGAAGCGTGTCCGATAGGAGGAGCGACCTCACTTGGCCCGGTATAGCTCCTGTTTTAGTCATTTTAATTATGACCCGAAGGTCAAGGCTAATCCATCATCGTTCTCTTACTTCATTCCAGCAGCGTTCGCCAATCCATCCTACCTCATTATGTATTTTCCACCGTGTACACAGTTGTTAAAGTGGTTCCGGTATTGACAGAGAGTATGTCAATATTCGGCCCCGGTCTTTAACAACCAAACGTTTATTTCACACCGTGGTAATGTTATAAAACATACTTAAAAATCTAAGTTACATCAAATTCTAAATATTAATCTTTAAATATATTTATCATTTGAAATTAATCACTTAACATAAACAATTAAATTTATTGATATTAGCAAAAGTCAAGTCATTAAGTTTTATTTCTCAATCAATTTATTAAATGACATAATTATATCCTTGAAATTACATAATAATAAAACTTAATAAAAATCTTAAACTTAAACTTATCCTTCTTAAAATGTATTTATTAAAGTTATAAAAATAAATCTTTATATAGTTAAATTTAAATTTTTAAAATAAATTTCCAAATAAATTTAAAACTTATATTAAAAATTAAATTCAAAATTAATTTATTTATTAAATTAAGTATTTATGTTATATTAAATAAATATTTTAAATTAAACTTTTATATTTTAATTAAAAATATAATTATTTTATTAATAAAATATTTATTTTAACTTTTAAAACTAAATAAAATGTTGGAGTTAAAATTTAAATTCAAAATCCATATATAAATATATACATATCTTAAACTTTAATACATAATTAAATCTTAACTTAAATTTTAAAATTTTTATTTAATCAAATTAACTATAAATTTAAAACTTAATTCTTTAAAATCAAATTTTTATTTGTCAAAACATTTCAAATAGACCAACGGTGTCCGTATACAGTTTTGTACCCTATGGTCAAGTGATACGGGTATATATCATTTCAACCCGCAATAATTTAAATTTCCAGGTGTATATCATTTCAACCCGCAATCCCACGTAAAACTTTAATTTTTTTTTCTTTTTTTCCCTAAATCTCTACAATCGTTCGGGTATGTATCATTTCAACACATAGTGATTTTCCTAACAACAAACTAAGGGAACTTGCAGTGTGATAACAACATATATAATGAACATAACATCAGTCACATATCAAATCACATAGCATAACAAAATCCAATTTTTCACGTGTAATACATAGCATATCGAATGATCACTTTAACATAACAAATATATAGTGTCAACTAGCACATCCTAACATTCCAATGACAATTCAAGTGATATTAATTCGCTTAATAATAAGTATGTAAGTCGTGAGTGATTTCTCACCTTTCGTGGCTAATAAAAGTGACAACTACGACTACGAAACAAAGCATGAATAGAACTGAATCTCAACTAACAAATCCACAAGCACGAAACGAACCAAGCTTTGAAATTTTGAAACAAAATTCTTTTTTTTATAAAATAGAAGAGGGGAGAAAGGGGGTTCGGCTAGGGCTAGGTGGCGCACAACCTAGGTGGCGGATAGGGGGAAGGATGGTGGGGCAAGGGTTCGGCTAGGGTTTTGGGAGGGTTCGGCTAGAGCTAGGGGCAGCTAGGGGTGGTGGCGGCAAGGCTAGGGGATGGTGGAGAGAGGTGGAGCAAGGGAGAGGAAGGAGGAGAAAGCTAGGGAGAGGTTAGAGTAGAGAAGGAGGTAGAGGAAATAGGGATTAGGGTTTGGTTTGAAGGAGGAAGAAGAGATGGGTCAGAAGCTTTCTGGAGAAGATGGGGAAGAGAAAAATGAAAGTACGTACAAGTTTCTGTACGCGGAAACTTATCAGAAAGCAAGGTGTTCGTTCACAAAATGTGTTGGTTCAACCAGACTAACAAATCCACTCAAAAACCCATGTAACCATTCACCAAAATACTAGTATAATACTATAGAAAATACTTAGAAAAATACAGGTAAAATACACATACAAACACCGACAAAACGCGCATTTTTACACTGTAAATTGCAGATTTGGAGCTCTAGAAATCCGATTTTGATGAAACGAAAAGTTGAGTGGAGATTAGAATTTAGTCTAGTATGATAAAAATATATATATATAAATTTCAAATTTGAAACTTTTAAATTTTCAACAAAAAGTCAACCTTTGACCAAAATTTAAATTTTCAGAAATTTTCTTATTTTAATAAATGTGGAAAATTATATTACTTAACATTTCAAATTCGTTATTTAAATTCAAATTTTAAAATTTAACTTAAATTCAAATAATAACTAATTTTAAAATAGCTCAAATTTGAGAGTCGTTACATAAAATTTCCATAAATCATGTCATCAAATGACATAAAATTTTCATAAATCATTTCATGCAATTATCTTTAAATTACATCGATATCGTATATCAATGCGCGCAAATGTAACTTTTATAAATGCATTATAATAATTACAAAAAACTTCCAAACATCAAATAAATAATAGTTAGTATTTCTCAAATATAAATTAATCTAATCAATTTATAACATTTTATAAATTAATTAAATCATGTGGTTTTTCAGAGAATTCATCATTACGGTTATGTGACTCAAAGGTGTAAATTCAATCAGCGGTTAATATCGAATTATTCGAATATCAACGTTCACACGTCACTTAGCAGGTGGTGTGACATTTTGGCTGAATTTATCGCGTACACATTTTTTGGTAAAATCCAATTTTACTTATTATAAGTGGTACCTAACAGTGACAATTATTTACACCGATTCTCTTTGTCAAAACCATATCACATTAGGACTCATAGAATTTGGTAATGGTCAAAATTCCAATATCGTCCACATTCAAATTTATAGTCCAAACACAAAGTTCTTGGGTCAATAATAACAATCATTATTAACTGAAATGCTTCGGCCAGAGACTTTGACTTTGAGTTGACTTCAGTTGATCGTGATACTAACCTCATATAACTGAGGAGACGAATCCTCTCTTAAATAGTGTTTCACTTCCAATGCTTCCAATGGACGCTTTGCCGCGATTTAACTATAATCAAAGTGGAGCTTCCACATTAAAGATCAATAGTATTCTCAAGTCGAGAGAATTGTGTAAATTAGTCATATCGATATTCCCTGCTTGACCTTAGTTATATTAACCAACAGAAAACTATCGAGTGAGTCATTCAATGGTTATCCAATAACTACCAGTACGTAACCATTTGGTGCCCCCAGCAGTCATGAGTAATACACTGTCCAATATTCGGAGAGCGTTACGTACTTTAGTCTCAATGGATACATCGATATTCAGTCTCAATATATCTTGACTAGGAACATTTAAAATGGTATATTTGTTTCATTGTGATAAATTACTCACAGTTACAACACTTTGTAACTACTATCACAAACATACCATTTATGGATTTTCTATTAAATATATTTTTAATTAAATTAATTAATTAATATAACCACATTATTTCAAGTATATAATAGAAGAAAACATCTCTATTTCGAATAAGATTGGTCAACGAATTAGATACATGTAACAAATTACATAATTGCTCCTAGGGCATACCCCCAACTCTATCATCCAGCTCGTCTCTTGAAGCTCCAAGGAATATCAACGAAAACCTGCTTTTGTGAAACTGCTCAAAAGAGCACTCGAGGGATTAAGGGAAAGATAAAACCACGAGTCAGACATAAGCCTAGTGTGAGAAACTCAAGAAATATGATGCACCTTTAACAGTATCTTTTGAGATCGTTCGAATCATCGTAATGGTTTTCCCATCAAAAGAACCAAAACCATCTAATAAGTACATATGGTGATATAATAGATAGTGTCTAGAGTGTAGAATATAAATCAGAAAATAGCTGTGCTGCTTTCATCTCACAACACAATAATATTAGAAGTACAACTAAAACCGCTAAGGTACATTCGTATAAGGATATCCATGGATGTATTAGTGTCAACATTTGGGGGTTGAATAGGCGGGTTGTTACAGCGGGTATTAGAGCTGAAGGTTAAGCAAGAACCTTAGCTTTGGTTGAGTATAACTTATTAGAGATAGGGTAAGCGATGCCCTAGAATGAGTTGAGTGTATTATACATATGAGAGCACATTTGTATTTGCTATAAGTGTATGCCTTAAAGGTGTTCCAACTACAAAAATTAAAGATCTTATATAAGTATGAATTATTAAAATGTAGTTTAATTAATGTAAGGATTAATGATGTTCATTCATTACCCCACATTAATTAGTTTAGCCATGCTCGACCAGTTTATGAGCATTATTATCATTTGTAGATTTATTAGCTTAGTCTTGCTCAACCACTTTACGAGCATTATCATCATTTATTGATTGGATTAATCATGCTCGACCAGTTTATGAGCATTTATTATCATCTATTGATTGTTGATTTGTGCTCGACTAGTTTATGAGCAATTTACGTTTTTGATGCATGGGTTGGATAGACAATAAATTGCAGATGCATTGAAAGGAACATCTTGTGAATTGAGTTTCACATTTTGACTATAAGGCATTCGATGATAATGTTGGGTTACATGTTTAATTTAATGAAAGAAGTTCATTCTAATAGAAGAAGTTTAGTGTAAATTTTCTAATATGGTTTATAAAAGAAAAGCATTTAAAAAGATATTTTGAGAACTTAAAACCCATCTTTAAAATTGGTTTCTAAGATTTTGGAATTAATAATGAAAGTGTTATTTGAAAGTAATTGTGACTAGTATTTTGAAAAGAGTTTAATATTTGTTCGAGTTCGAGGTTGCTCTCAGAATCAGAAAGTCAATTCGGGAATAAAGTATTTTTTATGTTATCATTCGGCTGTGAGATTCTAATGTTTTGTTCTTTATTCCTTGTTTGTTTTCTTCTTTTATTTACCCTAACAAACTATATTTCCAACACTTGGGTGCTTGGCACGTGAATACCATGGATGTGTTAGAGTCGACATTTGGGGGTCGAAAAGACGAGTCGTTGCACATGATGAACATTAGACACACTAGACCCATCATTTTACAATATCCTAAAGGGAATTGTATAACCCTTAAGGTTTCTCAACAAAGTTACATAAACATTCTTACTTATTTATAGATAATATAAACATCACCTTAAATATTCTATGGCGTAAAGGTACTCAACAACCATAGATACAAGGTACTCAATTTATATTACAAATGATGGACACTGTTATTGATTTAAATTCATAATTTAAAATTAATTTTGTTGACTAGTATCAACTGTTAAAGGGGGATGAGTTTAACGATTATAACTCATGATATCACATTTCTTTTATATACATCCAATGTACACTCCCTTAAGCCTAATGGTTTTTATTTATTTTTAACCTTCCGTTATCTTTATACATATTTTATATACAGGTAAATAGACACAAGGAAGAAGTTGCAAAAAAAATTAGTCTCAGGGACAATAAGTTTGCTTTTTAGTCTGAAGGACACTTTTTAATGTAAACTGAAAATGATAGTTACAACTATCATTCTGTGATATACACTAAAAAGTGTCCTTCAGCCTAAAAACAAACTTCTTGTCCTTGAGACTAAATTTTTCTCTAACTTTTTCCTTGAGTCTAAAAACCCCTTTTATATATATATATATATATATATATATATATATATATAATTATTGTAACATTTATAGTTTATTAAGTGTGTATATACATACATATATATTCATACATATTTTTAATCAATTAAATAATTTAATTAATTTATAAAGATAACATTTATATTTATTTAATTTTAAATTTATATTATGTAAGTATTTAATTTAAAATAAATTAATTATATAATATTCAAATATGATATTTGAATTAACCTAAGATCACAAACACTTCTGAGTCTTCCACAAGAGTATATCCTGGAAATATATTATTTCGATGAGTTAAGTAAAGGCCAAGGGACCAGGATGTTTCCACTCAAGAGTGTTCCTTAATTAGAGTAACATTCTTCTTAGTTTAAGCACATTTTCCTTAGAGATCCATCCACTTTGACTTTTCTAAAAGTAGTGGCCTACTCGTTGGTTAATTATTCGCATAAACAGATTGCGAGCTCCGATACCATGGTTGAATCGGTGCACTAGCAGCGTGATAAAATGAATGAATTTCAAAAAATATCATTTTATTAAATTGCGCAAGGTCTTTATATTATATGTTTGTGTCAATAATATTTTATTTGTACTAAATCAAATTTAATATTAAATTAATACAAAAGCTTTGAAATACTTTAACTTATTTAGTTTGATTAAAATAGTTATTTATACTTAATGTATAAAATTAATTTATTAATAATTTAATTTAAAATTGATTTACTAATTTATTTTACTTTAATGTTGTAATATGTTATAACTTTCATATTCAAATTATAAGGATCACAACAATATAAACATTAAAAATATCCTAGGGGTTCAAGGAAAAACTGACCGCTTTGTCCTACATTCAATAAGATATTAAATTGAATGAAATATGTCAACTTAATGTTATAAAATAAATCATGTAGCATTATTATATTTATACTTCTACAAAATGAATTATTCGAGCAAAAAAAATTTATAAATAAAATTTGTATATAAAACATATAAATATATATGTGAAAATATATATAATTTAAACATATATGTATATATATATATATATTAGAAGTAAAATATATGTTGTAAGACATATATATGTATTAAATAAAATATATATTTTTAATAGATTGATTTTTGGCTATTTATAAAATATTTCAAAATTCAAATTTTAAATGCTTTGACTTACTATTATATATATAATAACAGTTCAGTTATTTTAAATTAGTTGAAGTCGATTCAGCTGGATACACGCACATATATATATATCTAAAAATTTCAAAAAGTCAATTTTTAAATAGTTTGACATAGTAATAAAAGTACATCAATATTTATAAAATGTATGTGTGTGTGTGTGTGTGTTTATAGATATGACCCAAAAAATATGTTCTTTTAAATATCCGTGAATATACACACACACACACACACACCATTTTCAAATATATATATATAATTTTCAAAATAATAGAGATTTAATTTAAAATATTTAATATATATATATATATATTTGAAGTTTTTTGAAGCTTTGCAGAAAACAAAATTTTAACTATATAATATACACACACACATATGTATGTATATTTGAAAATATATTTATACTTGAAAAAGGTTTTAAAATTACAAATATATTAAAAAAAAATTATGGTCGGTTATAATTAAGTTTAATAATGGACACGATCATATGCATGTACATATGTGCGAGTATATAAATATCATAACTTTCACCTTTCACCGAAATGATGTTGTCGAGAGCCTAAAACGTTATTTATTTAGAATTTCCTCTTAGAGCTTCACCGTCTCCTCCTTCTCTTCAATTTAGATGGTCGAAAAGATGGCTTCACCAATGGTAAAGGCTACATATAGGTAGCTAAGGCTGAGAGATATAGCTCAAAAGAAAGCGTGCTAAAATATGGTGGTGGCTATCCCATTTATAGCCAAAGGTTTGCACCATTTTCTCCACCATTCTTTCAAGATCTTGAAGACTTAGTAAGGCCTACAATTGCCCCATATGTTGTCGACCCTAGGTATTGACCGAGCAACGTTAAACATCTCTTTGGCTCCTTTTGAATCATCATTTAATTAATTAATTTATATCTCTTAAATCGATCGAACTGTCGTATGACCTTTATACATCATTCTGCTAGATTTCAAACTTGAAATAATTTATTAAAATTAGCCACAAATATTTATACAATATTTGTATTATATAACATTTATAAATTAATTTTACCATTGGTCGAACTTAGAGATAATTAAGAACGCGGTTGTGTTGACTTTCGGGTGTAAACTCGATCCAATGTCGACACTTAAATAATTAAATATCGAAGTCTGTACCGACTTTACTGAAACGCAGTATTAGGGTCAAGTTCAACGCTTATGGTCTATTTAGACAAAATCATATTTTTGATCTAAAAAAGTTCACCTAGTAACAACAGTTTGTATACGTATTCTTTTCATCATCGCTATATCACTTAGATATCTAAAATTTGGTCTAAATTGTATTTAATTGCGTAGACCACTTTAAAACCCTTTGTTCAATCCGATAACATTTACCGATTCACCGTTCTATTCTGCTCAGAGATTTTGACGTTAATTGGCTACCAATTATAGTGATACCGATGTTCTATAACGAATGAGACAAAACTTCGATAGTGTTTCATTTCAAGTGATTCAACATATACCAAACTATGATAACATATACCAAACTATGATGCTAACAAGACCGACAAGCCAGCCAAGTATTTGACCATGTTACTCAAATCAACGATCCCCTTGGTTTCCTTGCATCCAATAACCCTAATTTTGTACCTTACAACGTTGCAGTAAATGTAGCTTATTTGGTGTGTTTTTTTTAATCATTGTTATTACTTTTTAATTTTTATTTTATGTAAAGTCGTTGTTGGAAATTTTTAGATACTGCTAAACTTTTACTTTAGTTTCATAATTTTTACTACAGTTTTAAAAATACCAAAATAAAGGCAATATTTTTTAAAAATACCTTGCACACGGTAGATACATACAAAAGGGTACGAGAATTAGTTCCTATAACACAAAGGTGACGATGCATTTCATCATGAATAAGCAACAGTATTGAGCAACATTTGACTTTACACTTTGAGGAGTTAACGTTTAGAACCTTTCATCACGAATAACAAAGTAAAACCACTTGCGAAACTCGTTATCAAATTTGCAACAAAAATAATAACAATGTAAACTATCATATTTCAGAATCAATTTTCTTGCAGCAATTAATAAAATGGGCAGTTAGAACCAAATCGAGCATAGCAACTAACTTTTTACGTCAATGCACGTAATGGCACAAAGATTAAAAAAATACAAATTTTTTTGCATCTGCCTGATATCTATAAACCGCATTAAACAGTGAAAAAAATGTGAAACGGAGGGATTATTTCACCCTTGTATTAAAATTAACATGAAAACAAAAATTCAACATATCTTTAATACATTTCTGAACTAAAACAAAATAATACTTCCAAACATTCACATCGAAGATCAATTCAACTCCATGAAAGAAGAAATGGAACTGCAGCCTTGGTGATGGTCTCACTTGCATCTTCCTGTAAAATTTATAGTTGAGTACAATGCATCATGCCAAATTGGTGATAAATGTTTGTATAATAACAGTATTGGTGTAGATATAATATATTAACATAGTTCAACCACTTTAAACCATGGGACCTTACCGGGGTACAAATTCCAGAGTTAATCAGCATTCAATTCAGCCTACAGTAATAGAATACACATGCGTATATGGACAAGGATGGGCTACACCTCTATCCCCCCTCATTTTAACCATACATTCGGATTTAAATAATACAATGAGGTGACAAGAGAGAGAAAATATGTTATTTAAATCAGAATGTGTGGGGCTAAAATGTGAATGAAAATTACTTTCAAAAATTATATAGTATGAATGATCTTCTAATGACAAGTAAATTAAATTATGAACTAAAAATAAGACTACATGATCAACCAATAGAGATAGCGAAGAAAAGTATGTGTGTGTGTATGAATGAAAATTACTTTCAAAAATTATATAGTACGAATGATCTATCATTCTAATGACAGGAAAATTAAATTATGAACTAAAAACAAGAATGTACATGATCAGCCAATAGAGATTGCCAAGAAAAGTGTGTATGTATGTCTGAATGAAAATTACTTTCAAAAATTATACATATAACAAAATTACTTTCAAAAATTATATAGTTCGAATGATCTTCTAATGACAAGAAAATCAAATTAAGAACTTAAAATAAAAATGTACATGATCAATCAATAGAGATTGCCAAGAAAAGTAAACCTGACTTGGCTTAAATTTTACGAGTCCATAAAAAAAATTATATTTCGAATATCTCATGCGCGTGGCATCAAAAATTAAGGTATAGTTTGAAGGACATTTTTCTAACAGTAAACACTATGACATGAACCGAGACCATTAGCACTACAGATAAATTCATTTTGCTTGATCACATTCATACATGGTGCTAAAACTTCATTAAACAAATAATGTACTTGAAAATGAAAGATAACTTAAAAGAACTAACCTTTATGTATATTCAATTAGAACTCTTGTTGAAGGAATGGAATGCATCGCGAAGATGTTCCTCACAAAGAGGGACAGCCTCAGGCTTCAATGACTTTTGAAATTGTTTTTTAAGCTTAAATGACTCAATAATTTTTAAAACCTGACTGCAAAATCTCCGCACTTCTTTCCGTCTTCCTTGCTTCTTAGGCATATCACTTAATAATCCATGGATCAAATCACAAAGTTCTGTCATATTTTTCTTCAGAAGTTTAGTTGTAGATTTTTTACTAGCCTCTTCCAATTTTTCTACCCTAGTCCATGGCTTCATAACAGTTTCTAGTATCCCCACTGCTTCAGCTTTTCTAAATTCAAATTTTACATCAGCGATGTTCTTTAAAAGAAAAACTAATAATTCTTTGCCAATCCATGGATGTCCATTAATCACTTCCTTTATAAAAGTAGATTTGAGTTTGCATTTTTTACTCCGAAAGAAATCACTTAATGAGCTTTCAAACAACATAACAACCTTCTTCAGCTCTTTTTTATCGAAGTTTCTTGACAGGATGACTTTAAGTAGCCAAAATGTAGATGCTTGAGCTATAGAAGATGCTTCATGGTTTGGAGCTCTTGAAGCCAATCTAAGGCTTTTCTCCAACAGAGGTTCGAGATTAGTTAAAAGTATATCATCGCCTTTAGGACATCCTTTTGCTTTAAAAATTTTCTTTTGTAAAATTCCTTTTATGCGCATTGCAAGTTGTTGTAACTGAGTGTCCTTATCTCCATTATACTTCATAAATGCCCGAACCAAGTTCGTATAAATCATTAGAACTTGAGATTTGCCTGCTCAAAGAAAATACTTATTGCAACGAAAGAGTAATCAAAATTCTACCGAATGCAGGCATAAAAACAAAACAAAATAAAAATAAAACAATGGAAATAGTATATTTGCATACATGGTATACAGGAAACAATGCTAGGTTTTTAAAAAAATGATGAGACAATTACGATTGACAAATCCTAGAATTTAAGCTATTTAATAAAATTAAGTGGGAAGTAGAAGCAAACACTTGTTTGATGATGAAGTTATGTTGCATCACATTGCATTCAATAAGCATCTGTAAATATACTGTTTTTGAGTACAAATCAAAATTACAACACACACATAAGATGCATAAAACTTTAATAAGATGCACTAATAAGATGTTTGTGAGTGTTTGATTAGATGCATAAAACTTTCAAAGTTGGTGTTGTGTTAGTCTTTCAAAACCGTTGATTGAAGACAAGCATAAGTTTGTTTTTCCTATGATTGTGATATTTCAAATATGCCGTGCAGAGATAGGTTATTCAATGGTACATGTGGACAACCATTCAAGCTATTCGGTAAATTTTGCACCCATGAATATTCAGTTCAGTTCGACCATTTGTATTGGTTTATGATTCCTTTAAATAAGACCCCTTGAAACTATTTTACTAGATTCAAACGATTAAACTTCAAAAGAACATCATTTACAAGATCAAACAAAGAAAACCTAAAATACAATACCTGGGTGTTTTTGCAAAAATATTTCCAAAAGCGATAGCACTCTGCTCTTGAATGTTAATAGCTGAGAAAAGGTTTTATCTTTCCCTCCTGATGCTAACCTCTGCTTTAGAATCTCAGCAATTCCCGCATCCCTCTTGAGCATCTCATCATCGTCCATATCAGAATCAGATTGATTATTATCATCTTTGGTCTCCTCATCGTCACTGCTTGAATCATTTTCACTCATTGTCCCAGAATCAACTTCTTCATTCTCGATAACTTTTCCCAGCTTTCCTTCAATATTTTCAGCATGAGCATTTATATCGATAGCATTAGCATCCTCTACATCTTCAATTCCAAAAACATCGTCGTCGTCGTCCTCATCCTCATCGCTGCTATAACTGACACGCCGTAAAGGTTTCAGATCTTCCCTTATAACACGCAGCATTCTAAGAATTCCATCGGTTGTTAGATCATTAGAGAACAACCTATACACCTGCGTAAGACAAACCTGAAGTTGAGTAAACAAAGAACTCCTAATGATTTCAATGTTAACACATGAATTTTGAATTTTATATCTACGAACTGCACTTTCATATTAATAAGACTAGTAGCTTTCATGGAGAATTTAGCGATTCATGGAGAATTAACCAACAATTTGGAAATAAACAAGGATGATGTTACTAGCTTTTATGGGGAAGTTAGTTTTACATGAAAAATTTACCAATAATTTGAAAATAAATACACAAATTTATATAGTAACAACTCACAGTCAATGAAAAATATTTATTTAAAAGAAACAAGAGTGGAACTAATTGGTGTTTGGAGATTGGTAACATACTGTCCACTTTCATCGCTACACCCTATTTAGATTTCCATTTTGGCATAAGACGATAAGGTAGATTTATCCCAACAGAATGTATTACTGAGCAACTTGACAACATCAACTTGCATTATTCTACTATCCAGAAACAAGGGAATTAACAAATAATCTGGTACTACGTAGATAGCTTAGAACTCGGAACACCATTATTAACTAACATATACATCCAGGTACCAAACTAGCTTTTAAATAAAATATGGTAAAAAATAGCACTCAGAAGCAATTTCTTTAACTAAACATCATAAGGCTGCATTAGCATGGAGATAAATCACATAACAAAACGGTATATCTGGTTAAAACACTAAATCCAAGTATAATATCCCCTAAAGCCGAACAAGATTCCAGCCAGTACAAAAAATGATATTAAGAAAACTTCTGTCATAGATGATGTTTGCTCATGTAGCTGACCATTATTAGTGTCCCTTTGCACGAGCCATAATTTGAGAATAGATTCAAAAGCATATATGACACTGAAAGATATATGGACAAAAAGGAATAACTTATCTCACTGTGGATGAAGATTAATAGCACCTAAAATCTTAGTTCATAAGGCGATGAAGTGTTTGTATTTTGTGATAAATTATGTGTACAATCAAATGATCTTGTCATGGTCACTCATTACAGGTAACCTTCACGGTTATAATTCATTGTCTGACAACAGTACTTTCGTCTTTAAGCCTATTTAGATTACTTGCCTGTTCAATAGCAAAACACGTTGGACCAGATGAGTGAGGCAAAATTGACAAGAAAGTTTCTGAAAGTACATCCATCAGTTCTGGCATTTCATTGACTGAATCCTCAGCTTCACCATCAATGGTAGTAGTTACATCATCAATGGAAGCTGTAGGGCATATTTCATCATCAACAGGACACGCAGAGAATGCTTTTGGAAAGGCTTTCTTGCAACATATGACAATTTCCAATGAAGCCTCGTTAAACTCATCGGGACAGAGAAGAACTTGAAGCACTAAATGGATGAGCACATATCGCAAAGTATGCAATTTATGAGCTTCTTCAGAACCAATCTCAAGCTTTCGTTCCTAAATTAAACATAAGACATGTTCATTTCACTAAGCAATATAACATTGAAAATACTAGGTATCAAGCAATGCAAATATTCAACAGCGAAGATGCACAGATCAAGCATAAAGTATACCTCTTGAAAAAGCCTAGATTCTGTTTCTTGTAGTTTTTTGAATGCCTCTTGATCCTTGTCACTGAGAGGTCTATATATGGATAATGATGGAATATTGCATAGGGTCTTAAGAAAACACATAAAGTAAGATCCAATGTCATTTTTCTCAAGACTGTTTGATGAAGCATTTGAGACCTCGCCTTTTTGTGCATCCTCTAGTAATAACTGCAGCTGCTGAATACACATCTTACATAGAGAACTAGAAATAGCTGATTTTGGCCACTTGAATTTCTCTCCCAACTCAAACGATGTGACTTCAATGCCTAAAGACGCAGTAAATAATCCCTGAACTGCTAAAAATTTCATGATTTCTGTTTGGATACGAAATTTCTCCTCAATTATTTTCACTATTTCAGTATCAGCCAACGACTTCACATTAGAATTGAGTTTTAGGTTTTTCAGAATACGAGGCATGGTATCCACAATCCACGTTTTGAGTGTGTCATTGTCATCATTCTCAGATTCTTCCAGATAACCTTTTTCCTCTAATGAACCGTTTTCAGTATTTTCATCTGCTTGACTCTGATCAGAGGGATCATCAGAGAGAACACCATCATCTAAAAATAATACGATTAAATTTTGAACAAACAGCAAGCAACCTTGAGTAGTATCAAATTTTGCAATTAACCCTTTTACTGTTTGTGTCTTTGTAAGGATATCAAATCTACCGTAACTATTCTTCTGCAAGGCGAAAATTACTGAAACGCGCCTTTCAATGTCATTACCTATCCAACTATCTAATTCCTTCATGAAGTAAAGACCAGTTTCATGCAAATTGGATTTTTTGATAGCTAATATATCAATTAGACATCGAACAAACTTATAAGAAAGTACTATTGGGACACATGATGATGGCAAGTGAGGGAAAAGGAGAAGAAGAATCCTTAACGCCAGATGCTTCCTTTCATGAGATGAGAAAAGTAAAGTGCTCTCCATAACCTCACAAAAAGAGCGAACACATTTAGTTGTGTCTTCAGAAAGACTGCCTTTACGATTTTTCTTGTTCTTCTTAGAATGGGTTCCTTCATCTTGAGATGCTAATGTTTGTGCAAGAATGTTCACCAATAATGGCCACATACTATGAAGCCTAGGATGACAGAATGTTGATTCTTTAAAGCAAGCAGAAAGGGACAGCAAATGATCTCGATCGAAAAGCTTTTCAGGGCTGAAAGGGCAAGGAAGAAGGTTGCCAATTATCTCATTATCAAATGAATTTTTTTCACGCAGCTTTAAAGCTAAAAACAACGCATCTGGATCGCCAACACTAGCAGCTTTCTCAAAGCATTCCTTAATGCCAGGAGCTTCTATGACATGATTTGTCACCGCTTCCGAAGGTAACTGTTCAGCAACATTGATAATTACAGAAAAGGAAGATTCCTTTAGGTATTGTTTTTTTCCTGCAAGGGTCGCCAGGCAACTAACAAAATCCCTGATAGAGGATGTATCCTTATTTTCTGACCATTCAGAATATAGTCGCCCTGATGAGGCAATAGATCCATAGGCAAAAAGGCGACCTAAATAACAATCTTTAGCTTCCTACGTTGCAAAAATGGGTCAACATTTGAAATTGGAAAATAGATCTTATGTATGCTTTAAAAACTTTTTAGGGTCTCCAAATTACCTGACCACTCAATGACGACGTAACTTCTAATAAACTAACTATGAGTTTCATAACAGAATCCAACTTGACTGAAGGTATTTCAGCAAGCAAAACTGACAGCCCCAATGCAAACCCTTGTCTTGCACACTGTAATAAAATCATATAAAATTAAAGTACACTACATATATTTGAAGTACAACAGTCATTTGAAAAGCATATGCAAATGAAATATTCGTGCATAGTAGGGAAGCTGAGACTGAAATTTCATAGTGGCTTTTGTCAAGATTGAAGTAACAAGTTTCTTTTATAAGTTACACCAAGTTTAACAACCTGGGTTTGCATAATACGCCTGGTAAACACCACTAGCACAGTAGCCAAGTATTAAACAATTAAAGATAATGCAGAATGTCAACGCCACAATAAGATTTTTTGTCTATGAAGTCATATGATACGAATAAACTCAATTGCACAACAAATATTTTGTGCACCCAAAAAATTGAAGGATTACAAAGAAAATCATACATACATTAGTCATAACATGTACAAAAATGTTCCAACTGACGTAAACAGCCCTTTTGGGAACAACTCTTTTTATTATAATGGTTTCGAGTGGTAATTTTTAAGTTGAAGTATTTGGTTAGAGAGATAAAATTTAATTGTGAAAAACAAAATAAGTCATAATCAGGTATTTGTTGCTTAAGTGGGTATGTGACAATAGCTTATGAAAAGCTAAGCAATTAATATTGCTTAAGAGCGGGTATGTGATATTTGAAAATAGAATAATATCTTGATAATTACATTATGTTTGTTAGCAAGATATATAAATTATGACAGTAACAAAAGATGTAAATATTCTCTCTTTTTTCACTAAAAACCGGTGTGTACCCACTCCGATCATTGCACACGGTAATGTTAGTATTCATACAAATATTGTTAATAACAGAGTTTTGTTATTCAATGCACATATAATAAATCCATTATAAATTAGAAAAAATATTATTATTCACGTATACAAATTTTTGTTGCTATTTTTTATATCAGAATGAAAAATGGCAATTTTGTTAATATGAACGTGTGTGCCTATTTATGTTGTCATTTTATGGATTTATTAGACTGATTAATGAATATTATTTACTGAAATCTATTTGAATAGTTTAAATCTAAGACCGTTTAGTTAATTTAAATATACGGACATAGAGGTAAAATAGTAGGAAAGACTTGATGAGAATGTAAATAATTGTGAAATTATAAAATCTAGGCATCTGGATGTAAAACCATGTAAATAAATGTAAAAAGTAGAAGAAAAAATAACATTTGAAGTCTATTATGTGATACAAATCAAGATGATACATCACCGAAAGTATCCTATGCTGACTACTTGTGTAGAAAAAATAACTTACAAGTTTCACTGTAATTTAAAGTGCTTGACTTCATTTTTTAGTTAAAAATAGTCAATAAGTCATCTTGTATGGCTTTATCAAAAATTTATGCTTATCTATCCAACTACTTTTGACTAGTTGGTTAAAACACCTTTAGGATTACAAATTATTTAAAGTGGAAATAAGGATCCGACGCTTATTTTCAGACTAAACAAACAACAGTGTCCACCCCTTAATTTCAGATTGGATACGTTAGAACCCCTTCCCAAAAACTTGTTTTAATTTACCTTTATATTTTAATTTCGACCAAAAAAAAATTTGTTTTTTGTTAGAGATTAAATTTGAATATTAATCGCATGTTTCCATTATTAAAACATATTTTTTTGAAATCGCATAGAACTCTGCAAATATTTGCATATTTCTCTGTAAATATTTGCAGTGCGGAAACTTCAAATAGTTGCAAATTTTTCTGTAGATTTTTCCACAAATATCCTAAAACTTAAAAGTAGTGGTTTTTTAATAACATTTTTTTAGGATGAACGGATGCGTATTTTGAAACTTAAAGACGGTATTTTCCAAATCTTCCCTAAACAAAAAACTCATTTAAAAAATAAATTTCACAAAACACTCATGCTTCAGCGAAAATGTAAAATTTATACGGCAAATATTTACAGTTAAAACTGCACATATTTGTAACATATACTGCGATTATTCGGGGTTTTAACTGCAAATTTTTGTAAAAAATATTTGTAGTTAAAACTACAAATATCTATCGTATTAACGATAGATTTTCGCTGAAAATAATTACAGAAGTGTTTCTTGAAACACGTTTTAAGAAGGGACGTAAGTGCATTTTAAAACTTATGAAGGGTGTGATATTCTTTTAAGGGTGTGTTTGTTTTTATCAAGTCTGAAATAGTATTCGGAACTTTTGATGTTTGTTTTTTCTCAAATATTCTGATTTGAACCACTTATTCGAAAATAAGTGTTCGGAATTTTTGACACAATGGAAAAGAGATGTCTGGTCTGGTAACAGACTCAGGTTCGAGTCCTGTCTTGCACACACTTCTCACAAAAATAGTACCGGAAGGTTTTAGGTGTCATAAGTTGAAGCGGACAGACACAATTTAATTCCCCCTCGGAAGTTTGCCGGTTCACCGGGTTCTCGAGTATAATTCAAAAAAAATGTTCATAACTTTATTTTTGCTTATAAATAGTTCTGAAAGTTAAACAATTATATCTTCCATTTATATAATATATACATGCATATATATATATATATGTAATATAGGGCAAGGATCGGCTATTAACTCACTAGAGGCTCGAGAGAAAAAAAGATGGATACGAACAAGATATCTAGCAACAAGGAAAAGGATTGAATAGAGGAACTCACAAGCATTTCTTGATCTCAGATGTGCCCATATCAATGGAACAGATGATTCATCATTTCTATGAATCATATATATATATATATATATATTGAAATAAAAAAAGAACATTTTGGTTCGACGTGAAGTTCCAAAAATACTCTTACTACGTTAAAAAGAGAACCATGAGGTCACAAGTTCGAATCCCGCTCTTGGCAAAATTTAATCTTTATTGTTATTTTTTTTACAATGTTATTATGGTCATATATATTTAAATTTCATCGATAGACAATCTTTCATGTAAATTTTTCCTTTTGTTTTTTATTTTTGTTAAGTCTTTTCCGTTTTAAGTATCAATAAGTGGAAATTAGCCACAAGAGCCTTTATAGCAAGTGCAATTAGTTTCTAGAACACACAACTGAAATAATTACTTTTAAGGACAAAATGCAAAATATTTAGTTTCTAAGGCCTCAAAACCTATGAAATTATGTCCTTGAAAGTAATTGGATTGCTAACTTTGTCCTTAAAAGTAATTATTCTACAGACTTTGGCCTTGAAATTAAGTTCTGTGGATGTGTGTCCTAGAAACTAATTGGATTACAAAGTTTGTCCTTCTAGTGAAATAATATGTATACATTTCTCATTTATTCCAAAGCCCTATCGAATGTCCTATTTATCTCGATTTTTATATAATGTTAACTTCCTTGCGAATTTAAACACTTAAAAATAGAAAACAACTAGTGTGTAACCCGTATGTTGCATACGGTAATATTGTAAAAGAAATTGTCAAATATACATAGTCAAATAGTTAACGTACGATGTAATATGCTAATGTTAAACATACATTGTGTAAGTCATGTGTTTCAACTATTGGGTATATGTTAGTGTATAATAAAATACCAATTTCGAAAGAAAAATAACATAAACTTAAAATGTAGCTTAGTTGAACGAAATTAAAGAGCATTTCAAATAATTTGTAAATTATACCTCAATATAAGGTGGTAAGGAAAAATAAAGAGAGCCTTCATTATTATGCATGTTTATTATTACTAAATTTCATTTAAGAAAGAAAATAATGGTACAAATTTGAATGTAAAATAATTAAAGTTTTTTTTATAAAAAATAAAACTCAACCCAAAGTCCTGATGAAATTGAAGGGATGGGAGGAGCCCCCCTGCCTGGTCCGACCACGGACAGGAGGGTTTTGGTTTTAAAGGGACCCACCTCCGCGTATTGAAATTGGGAGTATGTCAGACGAACGATGATAGAATTTATACCTGAAACTAAATGGTAGGTCAAAATCAAGAAAAGAAATATTAATAATAGTAAAAATCATAAACTATAAACAATAGTGATTTTATATAAAACAAAAAATTGAAATAATAATGACTTTAATTCTCAAAATTCATAAGCGAGACATAATTCATTATACATTAGTATCATTTAATAGAATATATTTAATATAGAGGAAAAACAATTTTTTTAATTTACTAAAATTATGGATAATAATAATAAAATAGCATAATGTATCTCATGCATTGCACAAACTAATGTTGTAAAAATATAGTACTCATACTTTAAATATTGTTAAAATAAAAATTTTGTTATGGAATGTTCGATATATCAATTATAAATTAAACTTATTATTGTTTATGCATATAGTTTTTGTTAAGTGGTTCATATATTTTTATATTTGAACGAAATATATGTTTTATCATTTTGTTACTACGAATGTGGTATATAAATTGAAATCGACATTTTTTTGAAATAACTTAATGGGTATTAATTGCTTGGATTTATTTATATAGCATGGATTTATAGTGTTTGGTTAATTTAAATACATGGATTTAAATGTAAAAAATAATAAGAGAAAATTGCTTTATAAATGAATGTGGAAATCAAAAAATCTCGGTATATGAATATAAAATCATGGAAAAAATTAACGTGATATTTTGAATGACAAAATGATAATTTATATGGATTCAAAAAAATCGAAGAGAATTAAGGAGTAGGGTTGAAATTTTTATTATTATTGAGATGATTTGTAATTTTTAAACCTTCGTATCATTTAACCGATAATTTATTAAAATAAATAATTATATATTAAAGTTGTTCTTATTGTCTTTTATGTGATCCATATTTTTTTATATACTTATATCTGAATGAAAATTTAGTTTATACCATTTTGTTACATTGGACGTGATATATTTGTTGACATTGTTATATGTATTATTTATTAGACAAATTAATAAATATATGTTAACTAATTTTTTAAAACGGTTTATAATTAAATTATTAATAAATTTAAATATACAGACTTAAATGTAAATTGTACATGAAAATAGAGAACTTTGAAAATGATATTAGGAAGCAGAAAGTGTAGATTTTGAATATAAAAGGGTAGTACAAAATAATTATTGTAAACAATTCAAAAATAATAAATTGTAACGGGTCTTTAAAATAAAATACTAATAAATATCTAGAGAAAGTTAAGGAGAGTTGAGAGAAATGATAGAACTAATGTGAGAGCTAGAATTTCTTCTGTTTTACTTTATTTAATAGATAGATTTCACTTAATCATGAATAAAATCAAATTTATATGTTATATTTTGTGTGTTGTTCGATTTTTTCTCATACTTAAAAAAATTTGAGAAAAATTATTGCAATGGAAAATTAAGATTTTGCATAAGTACATAGTATATTTGTATGATATATATATATATATATGTATGTATATATGTGTGCGCGCACGTGTAAGGTGTGCGCGTATGGTGTGTGGTTTTACATTATTTTAATCTAAAATTAAATTATTCTAAAAACATTGCTAACTATAAAAAAATTATAAGATTGAGAACAACTAAAACTACTGGTAAAATTTTGCTTGTTTCAATTAAATATGTATTTTGTTCAAAGGTATTTTTGAAAAACATGTGCAATGCATGTGTCAATGTATTCACAACCTTATTAGCTTTTTTTTCAATCTCACTCATAACAATTTGCAATCAAATTAGTTTTTCTTTTACAATCGGTAAAAAAAGACAAACCATGAGCTAAGTCTAATAAAAACAATAATTGTTTAGTCAAATAGTCTAATTAACATTGTAAACCATATCAAAATGCTCTTTAAAAAGGTTTTCAAGTCCTTCATATATGATCTTTTGCTACTAACATCGATGTGCATTCCTAAAAAGAAGGAGAAAATACAATCAATATAACGATATTTGATATATGTTGAACCACCATACTGCTTTGATTAAACTCCCTACAAGTTTTACATATATCGAATTTATGTTATGATGTCTAAAAGTAGCACTTAAGCTTTTAAATTTCAATTTGTAATCTTTTATATTTCATGTGTGAAGCGTGATTTTTTTGTACTATTTTTAATGTCTTTCATACGTAGATGTTGTCATTCGTAATATTTATTTTGATTTTAATTTGATGATCGTATACCCTCTGCATTAATAATTTTAACTTGCATGCGCAAAACGCGTGCCATTAGATCTCATCTTCCATTTATATTCTCAATAACATTTACAGATTACAATAAATTCAAAGTTTAACATATAAAAACTATAATATATTCAAAATTTGAAATTAACTTCTAATATTCGAAAATTCAGAAAATTCAAATCTTCATGTTCAAACTAGTAAGAGCCCAAACCTTTAAATTTTGAAAATTCAAATGTTTTAAATTTTAACTTTTAGAATATAACAATTTGAAAATCAATTTTTCTCTTAAAATCCAAAGTTGAAAATTTTTGTAAACTATTTTTCAAACAGAAAGTTCAAAAAAAAACTAAATTAAAAGAAAATCATTACCTTTAAAAACTATGATTCTAAACATAGAAATTCCACAATTAATCGTTTTAAAAACCTAATTTTCCTAAACGAACATTTTACCATTTATCTAGTATTCAAGTTTCTTTTATTTCAAACATTTTACAATTTAAATTTAGAAATTCAACATTTCAAATTTCTCCTTTAATACTCATTGTTTTAAAAAAAAGATGGATATTACTGTAAAAGAAAACATAATTCTTAATACTAATCAGAAATTTTAAAATGCAAACAAACAAGTAGGCAGTTATTTAGCATTCAGCCATCAACATTCAGAACTTAGCATCCAGCAATCTCCATCCAGATTCCGCCACTTTAAACAAACGCAAACCAATTAACTAATAACAAATCCGTATAAGTTGTTGTCACAAATAAGTAACTAATAAGCTGTTTTAACCAACTATAGTTAGTTTCTCTAAAACATAAGCATACCTCCCTTGATGAAGAAACTCCTCTAATAAGCCTTCTAATTGCATATCTCAAGCTTTCTGCACAATTTTCCAGTCCATCATCCTTCTCCGCCTCCAGCATAACTGCACCCTCTCCTTCCATCTTCTTCTCACTACCCATCTTTTCAAACTCTTTTTGAACCTCGATCAACTCCGTACCCAACTTCTCAGCCGCACTTTTCCTCACTGAAGCTTCCGCCGAAGTCAAATCCCGAAACACGTCAATATGAAGCCGGGGCACATTATTCATCGGGCTCGTTGACATGTTTTCATCAACGATTTTTGGGACAACTTCGAGTTTAGCAGGCTTTTCAGTCCCCATATTTTCATCGACGTTTTTTGGGACAACTTCGATTTTAGCGGGTTTTTCAGCCTGGTGCTTTAATTTATCCATTTCTTTTCTCTTCTTGCGCCTTTCCATGGGATTAAGCTTGTCGTTTTCAGGTTCTGTCTCATTTTTGGGTTTGGTATCTTCGTTTTCGTCTTCGATTGACCGTTTTTTGCTGCCCATTGCTGTATAATTCTGGAATAGGTGATATTCTTATTGCGTGTTTGTGAAAAACGTAATTATGTGGAAAAATCGAAGCATATGAAGAATTTTGCTGGAAACGGAGTCCACCGAACAACGTAGGGTTTTTGAAGACGAAAGAGGGTGGCTAGGGTTTTAGTTTGTGTCTTTTGTTATTTGGATCGGGTCGGGTTACAGTCTGAGATGACTCCGTGTCATAAGAAAAGCGGAAAGACAATTGACAAAATAGGAAGGTCGCTCTATAAAACGACTAAGGTGGAGGTCAAATTGTTTAACTTTTTTGATTAGAGATTGGTTTGAGGCAGAACTGATACGATAATGGTTACCGTTACCATTTGTAAATACCGTTATCGTACCGTTTTTGTTGGTAAACTAAAATTGTTTACCACTACCGATTGACTGGTATACCGATAAACTGGTAATTGTTACACTGGTAATGGTAAATTACCGTTTGTCTAGAAAAATAATAAGTTGATATATTTTTACACTGAACGATGCTTCATTATATATCTCATTTGGTCACTTAATAAAGGACATAGAAAAGAAGTGTATTTACGATCATTTGAGTTGAATTACTGAAATAAATTGAACTATTTTCTTGATTTTAAATGCTCGTAATACAACATCCTACATGAATATCGATATATTATGAACGGACTGGTAAATTACCGTTGGTTTTGAAAAAATATTATCGATGTTTTACCGTAGAAAATGGTAAATTTACCGTTACCATATCGATTA
Source organism: Allium fistulosum (assembly GCA_030737815.1). Lineage (NCBI taxonomy): Eukaryota > Viridiplantae > Streptophyta > Magnoliopsida > Asparagales > Amaryllidaceae > Allium > Allium fistulosum. The sequence goes on from CM060906.1 coordinate 777,720,585, forward strand.
TACTGGTATACTGGCTTTACTTTAAAATGGTAACCGATTGACTGGTAATGGTATGGTAATGATAAATTTACCATTACCATAACTGCCCTAGTTTGAGGTTGGGCAGGATCTAACAAATGTTGACTAATTTGAAAACAGCTATTTAATTTGTATTAATTAAATAATGATTTTAATTATTAATTACTTATTATTAATTAATATTTAATTATTAATTAATTAATTAGTATTTAATTAAATTGATGTTTCAGAATTAATAATGCAAATTCAATTTCAACTTCAAATTCTAATATAAATTCGAAAAACTTACTACTAATTTTAGCCGAAAAACAAACACAACATTGCACAAAATTTCAACTGAAGTACAACAGTTAAACAATACATAGCATCTCTAATTTTATCACGTGTTGCAACAATCTAGTGTGTTTTTGATGAACTTGTACCACCATGGTTGTGTTGAAGACGTTCACGCCAATTTTCAACATAACTTCATAGAACTTCTTCATTAACTATTCCTTCAAAATCAGGATCTGTACCGTTGTATTTTTTAATAAAATTATGGATAGCATAGCTTGCAACGACAGACTGTGCTTGTTTGGCAAAACTATATGTCGGGATATCTCGTAAAATGCTGAATTTTTTTCCAAATATCAAAATTTCTTTCCACGGCTATGCGCAAACTAGAATCTAAATTTTGAAGTTTTCAGTACGCGATTTTGAAACATTCTAGCTTTGTTGGAATTATGGAACGTGGTAGTTGTGACGCCCCACCTCTATACTCACACTAGCCAAGGACACTACGAGGTAATGCCGTCGACTAGCGCGAAGAATAAGGCTGTTGAGGAGCGACCATCTGTGTAATTGCTTTGTGTGAGTACCGATATGTCAGATAGTATGACTTGCATTTCATTTCAAGAGAAAATCTGACATATCAAATACAAACTCAAAGCTACCACACACACTACACCAAAACAGGTGATTCCCAACGAGTATAACTGTCGCAAACAGTTTCAGCAACGCTTATTAGCGTCGCTGTAGGGGCGTCGCAATTTATTACCAACGCTTATAAGCGTTGGCGAGTTTAGTTTCCCAACGCTTATAAGCGTTGGAAGTTTGTATTCGCCAACGCTTATAAACGTTTGTATATATTAGTTAGCAACGCTTATAAACGTTGATAACGAAATATACGGTAACACTTATAAGTGTTGGTATAGAAATACACGGTAACGCTTATAAGTGCTGGAAAATGGTTATTTAGTAACACACACACACACACACACATATATATATATATACCAAAACTTAAACGCAAAGTTCAAATATAAACACACTGCAAATAATGGTTAAACACTCGATAAAAACTTTCATTTCAAAACTATATATATTCCATTTTCATTTTTTTATTACATTCTCTATAAATGATTTTACATTCTCACTGCATTTCTGCCTGTTTCCATTTCCGTTGCACTTCTATTCATTTTCTAATACCAGTGATACCGTCTGATACCAGCTACTGCTGTTTCATTCAAAATACTTCCCTTACCTCCTTCCTACCCACATTCACATACAACAATCAACCACTATCACCACTTCATAACTTGCACAAAAAACTGATGCCTTAACATTCACTACATACCATACTTCACTGCCTTGTACCACTGTGCACATGCACATAACCAATACAACAAATTTCCCCCCACATTCAACTCATCACTTCGGCTACAACTTCAAGTACCACTGCTCCACCACCTCCTTGCTGCCTAAACTGCTGCCTCCCCTTCACCCTATACAAACATCACCACCCTGCTCCACCTCCCTTCTGTCACCTTACAAAACTGCAAACTCCTCTTCACATATCTAACCCACTGCCTGCTCTATTTCAACTAACATCCTCACTGCCACTCTCCACCCTGCCAACTATCTGCATATCTGCCACCATTCACCATTCAAATACAACAGCACCCTGCCTACCATTGCCACCATTACCAAAACACTTCACCTCCAACAGCAGCATCAACACATAGCAACCATTCAACAAACATCAAAACATCACCACAATCACAACAGTATTTCTTCCCTGTACCACTTCCATCTACTTCAACTACCATCCAAAGCATCCTTCTTCAAGTTCCTGCATTTAATATAAACACTCGATAAAAACTTATACCTTCAAAATCAAAAGGTTAAAGACTGAGTTACAACTCAGGTTCTAATTTTTTTTGTATTTATGAATTCGCAAACTTAGTATGCAAAATACATGTTAATCAAACTACATCAGCACTTAGTATGCAAAATACATGTTAATCAAACTACATGAAGATAAAATGGGGTAGCCATACGTATAGACAAAGTATTAATCAACGACACCTTTCTGCAACACTTCCAAGATTTCATAGCTACTACCACTACATCAGCACTTAGTGATCACAACCCTATCATCATTAAACTACATTCACAAGGTGCTCAATGAAAGGGGATACATTCTAGATATATCAATTGTATATTGGTGTGGTTTATGCAATTCGAAGCAGTGTATATGCATTAAGACAAATGCTCACAGTAGACAAAGAGCAATTTTTAATCAGAAGTCAACATAGTGAGAACAGGCGGTGGCCAAAAAAAAATGCATAATATAGCAATAGTAACCAAGCCAGCTACAGTGGAATTATAATTCAAGCAGATTCCACAGTAAGGCATTATAGGTGAAACTACTTATTACCATATAATAAATAAGCTGAAAGCTAATGATAAAAGAAAGTAGGCATAGAAATATAATGTTTTCAATGACAGACGGTACAGATAAATGAAGTCTAAAGCATCCATTACAAAGCAGAACGTAGAAGTAATAATCCAAGTAAACCAGCTTAAATCACATAATGTTCATATGCTGTTTTTTCATTTTGGTGGCCATAGCCTTGGTCTCTTCACTTGTTGAATCCTGAAAGAGTAGCATTATTACTTATTAGGGGATAATAGAAATGAATTGAATTTTTTTTTATTTTAACGTCGATCTAATTCTGGAATAAGTGTTGGGGTTAATGTTGGGATGGTGTGTGGTACATCAAATAGGGTCATGGTTGGTGTAACAATGTTCGTTTTTCTATTAAGTATGTTCCATTATCCGCTAGTATAGTTAGTCTATGTAAATTGGTTTTACCTCATCAGCACTGTGTCTTCCATGAAAATGGCCAACATTCTTTGTTGTAGCAGTGACTTTGCTTGCAATGAGCTTCTTCTCTCCTTGCTCGGGACTGGTTTAATCAATTGTATATTTTATATTTTACTATTTGTTGTAAAATTGACCGACAATATTTGAAATTTAATTTATAACTATTGCAATAAAGAACATAAAAAATATAAATCTGAAATTAGCAGGCAGACCATGCTTGAACAAAGTAGCATTATGAAATTAAACTCTAGTCTGGCATTTGCTTTTTGTGGGACAATTAATATGCTTATATCATAATATGATGCAGTGGAAATCCAACATCTTAACACTCCGGCTACACAAGCAAATATATGAATTAGTTATGGACAAACAAAAAAAAGAACAAAGGACATACTTCAGGTTATCTAATTATTGTGCTAATGTCTGTGGTAGCATTTATTTACCAGTACCTTTAAGTACAGTGCATAGTTATGAAAATACTTCAGGTTATCTAATTATTGTTTCATATAAATGGTCAAATAACTCATGTCCATAAAAAACATAGTAAAATAGAAACAAATCCAAATTTAACTCAAAAAAACTTCCGTACCAAACCTTTGATGCAACCCCCTCTGAAAATCAAGTGTACCAAATGACATATATCAATATTTGTTGGATAAAATTAAACTATTAGACACCCTACACCTTTTGCTTGAACATACATCGATCATTAAGCTAGAAATCAACCAAGTGAAAATGTGAACAAAAGCTAACTTTAGCAATGGTTTCACCATGATCAGTAAGTGATATACAATGTCAGTTGATCAGGTGGCCCTCTCATCAAATTTAGCAATAGTTTCATGATGATCAATAAGTAATCATTCAGACTCAAAATACATACGTGCGATTATAGCACATCACCGTCCATTATTTTTATAATCGAACAAAAAAAAGTATATTTATCTAGCTATTAAATGCACATACGTGCGATTCATATTAGTATATAAATAATATATATATTGAAATTTTCGTATTTTTTAGGATTTATTAGATAGACTAAGAATTATTAGTTAATCAAATTTAGTTAAATAGTTTAAAATTAAAATTACATAATTATTAAATATAAGGATTAAATGTAAAATAGTATGAGAGAATTGAGAAGAGTTTATAAGTAATTGTAGTTTTTTTTAAATTTAGGTATTTGCCGTTAATAGAATTTTACAATGCAATGCAAATTCATTCAGGTAAATGATTTACAAAATAATTTTTTATGTTAATGTATACAATTTATGTTATGTGATATATATATATGTGTAAATCATACGACTTTGAAAATAAAATATCGGATATCAAACAGAGTAGATAAAACTCTTATAATTAATAAGAGAGTTTGAAATTCTTCTAATTTACAGTTTTGTAATAGATGGATGATATTGTTTAAGTAGAAAATGGTATTTGACCATGTATTTGGTAGCTTTCCAGTAAATGGATTCAACTATATCTCAATACATTAAATTTATCATTACAGACAAACATACATTTGGATATTCAATAGTACTTCAATTCCTCTGTGCCCAAATAGGTATGCCCCATCCCTGCTAAATATGGTCTCAGTTCACTAATTTTCTTTGCAACTAATGAATGATTGAGATTTTGTTGGTCCCATAAAGACACATAAACTAAGAACATAAGTCTTAACTCATGTACTAATAGCCTATGGATAGAAAGGATAAAACGAAGAAGATATTTCTTTTTAAAGAATTTCTATGTAATTAAGGTTGTTTATTGTTCTCTAATCATATAACTATTAAGCTCATTGCATAAAGCAACCTAGATAAACTTTCAACTGTAGACTGCATCCCACTTTACCGGTTATCGATTTATTATTCATTAGCTATATGGATAATATTATTCATTGACTATATGGATAATAATGGGCAATTTGGAAAAGAGTTCAAGTACTGAACAGATCAAAGCAAGATACCATTTCAATGGATAGTCTGGATATCAACTGCATGCGCTAATAATGAGAAGACCAATCTGCACCACTGCTCACCCTTGGAATTCCTGAAATATCCTTTTTGGACGTTTCATCCACAGTGAAATCTGCACCACATACTTCCCCCTGACTATCAACTCTGGGTACTGCCTTAACTTCACTCAGAGGATGCTCATAACTTTGTAAACCCTTAAAAGTTGTGAAGAAACAACCTGATCAAATATTAATGTGTAAGCCATACTATTGCAAGGTCTTTCCTTCATTTCACAGAATACAACATTTTCTGAACTTTGGATTATAGGAGATATCCTAAAAAGAAGGATCAACCACTGGATTTTATAAGAAAAACAAGTACGTATATATTTCATAATCACTACATTAGGTGATGGAGTAGATAGTTATACAGCAAGTACCTTTAGGGAATGGAGCAAAAGATCTTCCACAACTTTTCTTCACAATTTCCACATCACCAGAAAGAACCATATTACCTTCTAGGTCAGCTCCCAGAAGAAAGGAACTCCACCTTCAGAATCCTGCATTTTTAACAAATTAAGTTGTTAAACTCAAACTTCAGCCTATCCTATTTAAATATAAAAAACGAGTGAATAAAGATGTTACTGTACTAGACATGTTTTGTGCATATTATTGTTGCAGATATTGCCTATAGTTCTCAATATAACGACCATGCAATATTTCCCAATCACACAGATATAGCAAGTAGATACGAACTGCGTTGTTTTTTATTGTTAATTTGACATGATTTGACAATGAACTATCTACTCGATCAAAAATAAATTTGCAATTATGAGAAAACAAACATAACAGTTGTGCTAAGTTCTACTCACTGCAGCGATGAAGGTTGATTTTGTTGAGCTGTCAAACAAAATAAAAGCAAATTTCCCTCCGAAATGTCCCACGCACGACTTGAGTAGCAGGATAAGGACCCCTATCTCTGAGTGTCCTGTAAGCTTCAATGACAACAATTGCTTCACTGGATCTCTTGCCCAATCCATATTGTTGTGTGATCAGAAGAGGTAAATTTTCAAAGAACCCTTCGAATGAACATAATATATCATCTACGGAAGCAAAGAGTCTGAAAAATAAAATACAATATGCATTAGAGTAGATTTTTTGTTTTTCGAATGCATGTAGTTTTGCAGCAACAAAATAATAAATATTTAAATGAGCTTTCATACCGATAGGAACTGATTAGAGTCATTAGATTACCTGTGGATCCGATGAAGAACACTGCAGCTAGGGTTCTGAAAAGAACTTGACAAATACGAGATGTGACATGAGCGGATTTGTTTCGATGATGATCGGAAGCGTTGTTCGCATCTGGCTTTGGTTCCTGGAAGGTGACTTTGTTCTCGATGATGGTGGTTTGATCGTTTATTGGAACTATTTGGTGTGGGGATTCGGGGATCGTCTCTATTAATGCAACCTCAAAAATATAACTGGAACTGATTTGGGGAAAATGCGGCCAGGGATAAACGTGGCTAGGGTTAAGCGTGATATATTATTCCATTACAATTTTGCCCTAGTATATTTCAATTAACTCTAATTAAACCAAGGCTTACAACGAAAATAAGTGTCGCCGTATTTAAAAGTGTAAATTTTTATTTTCAATAACACTTATATTGGATAGCGACACTTATTAGCGAGACTAAATTGCAACCCATATAAGTGTCGCCAAATGGAAAAAAAAAGTGTTGCCAAATGACTGTTTTGGTGTAGTGACAGTGGCTATGTGGTATTCGGAAACAAATATAAAAATAAGCATAACACAAATCGATCGCATATATTCATATCACTGAGACGGAAACAGATATGAATATAACACATAGAAGTGTACGCCAAAGTTGCGGTCATATAAGATCCACTACATCACAAAAGAATAGGTACAAGTGTTAGACAAAAGAATATGTATACATCAAGGAGTCTCTATCTCGAATGTATAAAAGCAAAAACTACTAATCTAAAGTAGTTAGCCAAAAGTCAAATGGTGGTCCCTACTAAATAGTCAAGTAGAAGCACCTGAAATACCTCGGTCTGGTCCGAGTATTATTTAAGAAGAAAAATAATAAACGGATCAGTCTAGCTATAAATATCATATAAAATGAGATATGATAAGAGATATGACAAAAACGCATGATAACAATAATGCCATACTGTGACAAGTATACATCAGATAACAACAAAAATCATACAATATCTCAAATATTCTCAAACACTAAAAAGAATGTCATATTTTTTAAATTATTCACCAAAACACAAATATTGATAGAGCTTATCAATGCAAACCATGAAAATTGGTGAAATACAAATTTTAGAAATCAACAACCAGAAATCCAGAAAACACAAAGGGGGAGGCCTTTCACAAACGGGGGCGTGAAAACTCTCCAACACGTGTATCACAAACGGAACGCTATTCCATGGTCGCTAACCATCAAGTTTGAGCCGAAGCTCCACAAACGGCCCGAAGACCATGGGTTGCTACCCCACCAATTTGAACCGAAGCTCCACAAATTTGGTTTTTAGTCCCCACACAAATAAAGAGACATCACACATCGCTAGTCTAAATCACAAAATGATCACCATTGATCAATAAGAAGTGTGAATCACACTAAGCTAGTAAATATAAGAGTTTAACTTCACGTCCCATAACCACTAGCTTAACTTAAATATTTATGAACAAATTGTAGATTTCCACTCAAAATTGTCACGAGAGTTCAATCGATAAGTCCAAGAATTAACCGACGAAGTAAACGCAAGCGTTTCATACCACTTGTTTTGCTAAGCCGTTTAATTAGATTTCTCATACGAATGAGGTAAAGGTTTGTATATACTAATAAATTGGAAAATGGTTTTAAAAGCGAGCTTTATATTTAAAATAGTGTTGAAATCGTTTTAATGAAAGAGTTTTAGTATTTACTACTAGTATAGAAACCTTTGTATTTTAAAGTGACAAATCACAAAAATGATTGTAAAAACAATCAATCACCAAAAATTCACATACGACAATGTGAATTAAATCCATAAAAATCGATATCAAATCCATCAAATGGATATTCCCAAAAATCCAAAGAAAAAAGTCATCAAAGTCGATAATAAGTGATAACAACTAACCGGATCAACAAAAATCGATTAAAATTAGAAATCCACTCAAAAACAGCCAAAATTGGCAAAATTGGCAGTTCCAGACGTCTGGGGGTTCATCCAGACGTCTGGAATTGGGTTCTGGAAATATTTCAGAAACCTACCAGATGTCTGAACCCTAACCAAACGTCTGACAAGTTGTATCAGACGTCTGAAAGGTTGTATCAGACATTTGACAAGTTGTATCAGACGTTTGACAAGTTGTATCAGACGTCTGACAAGTTGTATCAAACGTCTGAAAGGTTGTATCAGACGTCTGATTTTGTTCTCTGCATTTTTTTTCCATCTGCTTCCCTAACCAGACGTCTGGACCTTCCAACCAAACGTCTGGTTGCCTTTTCTGGGCAACTATTTTCCTAGGCCAAAGATGGCCAAAATGATTCGGAAGCGATCAGACGAGCGATGGAGGCTAGGGATTTATGCCAAGTGACAACCCAGTCCTATAGGCTCTTCGATACACCCCAAATAACACGTCCAAATATCCAAGACAGGATCTTTAAAGATTTTGACTTCAAAACGCCAAAATTTGGAAAATTCACCAAATCAATTAAAATCAAAAGCAAATGAACGTGAATGGATGTTAGGAATTCATACTTAACAACAATGAAAACTATAGACATAGATGTGAGTTCAAAAACTCACCTTTAAACCAAAAACAACAAGTGAGAAACTTTAAAACGAAGGAAAGATCAACCACTCTTCAACTTCAACTCTAGAAGCTCCAATCTAAGATCATAAGCAAATATTTCCTAAATTAGGTTATAGGAAATTTCTGAAAATTCGAGAGGAATTGAGATGGAGAAGATGACGAGGATGCTTACCTAAGCTTCTCTTTGATTTTGGAGCTTGAATCTAGAATTTCCTAGTAATCTAGGGTTTAGGAATTCTAATTTCCCTTTCTTTCCCCCATTTTTCTTTTAGCTTGAAAGTGTTAGGAAATGAAAATGAATGAAGAGGAGTTGGAGGAGGAGTTAGGGTATTATGTTAGGTTAGTGGGCTGAAACCCAAACCCAAAGCCCAAAATAGAAAAAATAGCAAAATTCTACTCAACTCCAAACATATCGATGTTTATACTCAAAAAAGTTGTAAATGCTATTTTGGACTCAATGGAAGTAGTCTCGAGTCCCTATTCGACTGTTTATAGAAAGTAACATTTCAGACTTTAATCCGACCAACGATGCTATATTTAAATAAAATATTTAAATATACAATCGTAAAATATGCGGGTTGTTACAGTAGTACTCATTACGATAAGGTGGTAAATAATTGTTTCTAAGCTTGTATGTTGAGTCTGCAAGGTATTATTTATCGAGTGGCGGATATAGAAATGTTTCAAATTCTTTGATGGCATGATTAACAATCTACTATAATGGGTAGAGCCTTCTGAACCAGACATTACAAAACTAAATGTTAAACCAAAATTAACGGCAGCAAGAATGTTTTAGGTTGACAACTTCTTTCTGCCTATATACGCCGGTAATTATTCTTTACTAACCCTCGTAGGAATATGTGTTCCGTCTATAGCTCCAACAACATTTTGGAAAAATAGATGGTATTGTGTATCATACCTAACTTCATTGGGAATCTCATTGAAATCTACCAGTTTAATATATCTTTGGCCAAAAGTAAGACGGTGTGCCAAACCTTAGAAACACATAAACTAACAATGGCAATGGATCGATTAAAAGTTTCACTTACCAACATTTGTGATGTTCCTTGACTTATGCGTGACAAAACATACAAATCATTCCACGAATGTCTAATTTTTGAGTTGAAATTAAGTCATACATGTTAACTAAAATGTCACTAAGACGTCTGAAAGTAGCACTTTTCATTCGGAAAAAATCTTGACTTCTGTTTTCATGACCGTTAAAAAAATCATCAACTCACATTCGTACAGTGCAAGAAGAGATATGATGCGGAGTAGGCATTAACTGAGTATGATTTACCATCATTCCAGCAATATAAGCGAGATCCTCATCATACTCATCTGCATCATCAAAATTAGATAGATCATCGCCATTCGTTGAGTTATCCGAGTTTTCTAAATCATTGTCTGAATTACTATACGCAGTATCATATTTGGACATTGTTGGAATTAATATTAGGAAGAAAGAATAAGAACGTGTCGAAAATATTTAGATAGGGAGGTTTATATAGGAGATTTTCCAGATTTAATTTTTTACTTTCGACTTAATTGATTTACATCCGATGTAAAAATTAAGTTCGAAAATATACTCTGATTTTTGAAGCGACAAAATGCTGGGGGAAGAACCGCTGACGTATTTTTTACATCTGATGTAAATGATTTATGTCACGTCCATCATAAATGATTTACGTCGGACGTAAAAATTCATTGTCGCTAAATGCTCTAACAAGCTCTTATCTGCGAGCGCACTATAAATCATTAATTTTTTAAATTAACAACTAAAAATAACAACCCTGAATCATCATTTTCGCAGTTGATAACATTGAAAAATAATGTAACAATTTTCATTTGATTGTAATAATCAATTTAAATTGAGAGAATATCATAAAATAATTTAAAAATAACATCAAAATTATATTGCGGATCATGATCTGGGTTCTTCATGTTAAGCAAAGCCTACATTGCATTACTTGTTATTGCTTACATTCGTATAATATGCTAAAGTCAAAAAAGAATAGTGATTTTAGTGATTTTAATCTTATACTGATGTTGATGGTGAATTCTAGTGAACTTTGTTATATGTTGAATGATATGCGTGTGAATCGTTATGTTTGTGAATGGGCTGGTGGTGAATCCAATCGATTGTAATTTAGTGAATTTGATGATTTTTGATGACAAAATGGATGGGTTACATTATGAAGGTATCTAATGTAGACTGATCACTATGTGAATTGTGATTTTATGATTTGTGAATGTGAAGACTGGGTTGATAAACAAAAGACTGTTTGGGTTAGCTCTATATCCAAGTGGTTTGTATTGTATTAAAATTATTGGTGAAATGCATATTATTGGTAGCATTGATATTTTGCCTCATAGTTCAAATGAGAGTTCTCTGTGTAAGAAAAAACTCGATAATATGAAATAGTTTGAAAATAAAGTGAAATTTGATGAATTAGTGATGTCAAAATGAAATTGGTGATTACGTGTTATTATATTGTGTAATACGTGAAAAGTAAAATGGTTGGTGTAGGCCAATAATAAGTGAATATATGTGTGAAAGTAGGCCATGGTGAATAAGTGAAATGTGATAATATGGGAAAACAGAAAACGGACGATGTAGAGCTAAGTGAAAGTAAAACGATCAATCTTGGCCTAAGTAAATAAATATGAGTGGTATAACACATATCTAGGTGACTTGGTGAGGTTTGGATGGCCATAAAGTGGTAATACTTAAATGGACTGGTAATTGATCGAGTGTAAATGAGGATACACCTACAAACAAATATGTTGATGATGCTTGACTCGCATATTAAATGCAGGTGAGGCTTATTCTGCATATTTATATATGTGTATTCCTGCACAAAGTTCAATGAGACTTTAGTAAACTAAATTTGGGATGTGTTGTTACTCCAAAATAAGATGATTAAAAACAGAGGAAACCAAATGTGAATAAACATGAACAGTGAACATATATGAATACAAATAATTGGTTAGTTGTAACAAAACTATGAATAGTGAACCAAGTTAATAACGGACAATGGGCTATAAGGGAAAAACATGAATGAAAGTGAACGACAAATACAATATATATAATAACGAATGTTTCTTTAATAGTAGATAATAATATGATACGTGAAACCGAAAGTGAAATAACAAAATATTAGATAATGTGATTTAGTGAAAATATGGGTAGGTAGGGAGTGACCCCTTGGTGTTTCGAAAGTGAGGGCGGTCGGTGGACGAGTGAGTAGCGGAACTGTTTAACCGAGCTAGTATAAATAAAAGTGATGGGTGAAACAGACATCCAAGATGATGAACCGTTGCAAGTAGGATGATTAAATGAAATAGACACGGTACTATCATTGTCAATTCCAATGAACAATTCCTGGCCTTAACTGTAAAAACAAAATACTCACTCTTCTTACACGATTAAAAACATAAAATACTCTAAAGATCAGAATCGTATCAACAACTATCTTTATCTTCAATAACCTAAGAAACCTCAATAAATAATGGAGTGAGATGAGTTTGGTTACGACAACTTCCATTCTTCACATTATTGGATATAATTAAGGGTGTGCCTATGAGGCAATCATGTAATTTAGTTATATAACATGACTAGCGAATCTTGGTTGAAATGAAGTAAGCTTTTAGTTTTATTTTCTATTGTATATGTTGTTGCGTAGAGATATAAATAGTATTATGAATACATTAATACATACAAGTAGAAAATATTTAGGAAAAGTATTTCATCGATTGCAAATACAGTTGTATTTGTAACCACGAGTAATGAATCGAATAAAATAAATACTTGTCCTTAAATGTTCATAGTCAAAACGTATCAAGAACATGATATCGATATATCCGTTGAGACTAATGGACGCAACGCTCCTTATACGATGGATGTCGAATTACTCATGACCATTGGGGGCACCGAGAGGTTACGTATGTGTAGTTTTTTGGAACAACTACAGAATGACCCACTGAGAGTCTTATATAGGTTAAATTTCAAATAGAAGACTTCATGTGATGATGTAGTGGTCTTTGGACTTGAGAATACTTTGAATCTTAAATGTCTAAACTAAACTTTGATTATGGTCAATCACACGATTAATAATAATCGTGCTAAGGCCATAGTTGGATATAAATTGAACCACCTTAAGTGAAACACTATTCAAGAAATGGTTCGTCTCTTTCGATCGAAGGTTAGCATCACCGTAATTAATAGTCAATGTAATGTTAAAGTCTTTGGCTAAATCAAATCAATAATTGTTGGGTTAAACAACCAACTTTAATGTTGGACTTCATAATTAACTATGGATGTTAACAGAGTTTTGACCATTGACCGAGCGCCACATATTTAAGTGATGTAGTGATGACGAAGAAAAAATGTGCATGGTATATCATTACTTAAGGGTGTCACTTTAATAAATAAGGATTTCACCTGGATAATATATAGGAACTAAACTCACGCCTAAATACCATCCTTTAGCAAAGTTTATACAATTTTAATATTTAAATTGTTTAAATATTACCAATTGTTGAGTTCACGGAGTCACATAGCCACAACTCTCGGTTTTTGATCAAAAATAATTTATTGAAATAATCTAAAAGGTTATAAATTGTTATTATAAAGAGATTAATATAATATTTATATCAATTAATTTATTATTATTTTAACTATTATTAAAAGGAAAAAATTAACTAATAAAGTATATAATTTTTATATATTTATCTAGTCGGTTTTTGGGCAAATATAGTAATATTAATATAAAATATTTTATTTATACATTTAATTTATTTTGGTATCCGAAATTTATATTTATATTTTGAATTAGGCAGGCTAGTATATGTGGGTATCAATTAATTAAATGAGATAAGGTCTCATTTATAATGGGTCATATCATGAATGGTGGATCTTGGTAAAATATAAACACAGTGTAACGACCCTAATTTTGATTAACATTATTTAGGATATTTAATTAGTTAAATTAAATGAAATAATGAAATGGTTAGAGGATTGAGATTTGTGTAAATAAGGGGTAGCCGTGCCTAATAACAAATGAACTAAAGGGAAACTAAAATGAAATAGAATAAGTTAGGGTAGTTGATAAGGGCAATATAGGAATAAGTAACATTCTTACACCCTAAACTCTCACTCACGTTCATTATTCATGTTCACAATTAAAAATCAAATACCAAAGAGACCGGACACCATTAAGGGATAACAAGAAGAAGATAAGAGGAAGAAGTTTAAGCAACTTAATCCAAGATCAAATCTCAACTCCTTAATCACAAAGCTAAGGTGAATAATAGGTTACATCTCATATTTTTATTATTTTTGGTTTTAGATTGAAATCAAAATTATTTTGCAAATGTTTTGCCATGTTTTTTATTGTTAAAATGGATATATATGTTTGTTGATGAATTATGCTATTTCATATGGATTTTATGATAAGTTTTAATATGAAAACCCTATTAGATGACATTCAAATGCCTTGCGATTTTGAGATAAGGTCAAAAATATTATTTTAAAGATGGGTTTTAAATTTCATAATTTTCTGAATTAATGTGGATTTATTATTAATTTTTAGTGAAGAAAATGGTTAATTGGGTTTAAAATTAATTACGGCTAATTTATATTGTTTTTAGGTCAGAAATTAATATACGTTAGAAAACTTATTATAAATAATTTATGGGAATTTTTGTAGAATTTTCCTAAGTGTTTTAATAAGTATATAAAATTATTTAACATATGTGACTTAAATGTTTTATATATTTATAAAAGGAGGAGGAGCATTTTGTAAACCTTTTAAATTATTTACTTTTGAAATTTCGGCAGCACCGTTAGAAAAGAATTAAGAAAATAAATTACCAACCAATCATATGTTGACAAATAAGTAGGTTAGTTGGAATGAAATTACTTTAAAAAGAAAGAAAATAGTTTTTGTATGCTTTTGCTGTTTCACCACTTTCGGCACCTACCTTTTGCCTAGGTGCTTCCGCCTTCATCTCCCTCAAAACCAATGCGCCTAGTATCAAAGGCTTGGTACGTAGCCAATTGGACATAGGCGAAAGGTATATAGTCGAAATAGGGGTTCTAAATGGGTCGAAGCCTTGTTTTGCTTTTAAAAGGAAATGCTCTTGCTTTGCTTTTGAAAAGAATGCTTTCGGCTTAGATGGCTTTCGACTTGGCAAATGGTTTTAAAGAATGGTTTCTAAAGAGGTTGCGCCTTTGTTTTATAAAGAGCTTTCAAATGGGTCGAAACCCCTAGGTGCCGCATCTTACCTTTCGAAGCAATGCTTTCGAATGGGTTTCTTTGTTTTAAAACTTAAGCCGCTTCTCTAATGCTTTCGAAGGAATCGGTTTCGACACCATCCACTTCTTTTACTTATGAAATTGCTTTTGAAAGAGTGCTTTCGACTTAGTTATTTTATGACCCTTTGTGCTATTGAAAGTTAAACCCAACTGGTTTCGAAAGGAATAGTTTTAAATGATTTCGAAAGGTTGTTCCACATGTACTTGAACCCAATGCTTTCAAAAGGTTTGTTTATAGAATAGTATTTGAATGCTTTCGAAAGGTTTTAAATGAAGGTTTCGAAGGGGTGGTTTCCTAATGTTTTCGAAATGTTTTAAGTGGAAGGTTTCTAAAGGTTTCCAAAGGTATATTTTGGCCTTCGGCCTAGGTTATAAAGTAAAGTAGCTTACTTGTATCGAAAGGGGTACTTTCAATGGTTTCGAAAGGGGTACTTTCAAAGGTTTCGAATGTTTTCATCGACAATGTTTTGTGTAAAGTACATATATAACATGGCAAAAATTTGAGTAAAGCATAGAGTATATTTCCTTGTTTAAGTATGATTTAAAGGGTTAAATCGATTTGAAAGAAATGTTTTCAAGGAAAATTTTAGGGGAAGACGACACTAAGTAAAATAACTCGGATATTAGAATACCATATGGGACTGGTATAGGGTCGCGTCCTATTCATTAACCATTAGCCCATACCTAATATAAGTCCAAAATTCTACTGTGTAGGGCTTTGTCATAGGTAAGACTAAAATGATGTTACACACAGAAAGGAATCTATAGATTAGAGATAGGTTATTGGTGAGCCCACAAAACCATTAGGATCAGTTGACCCTGGGAGAAGGAAGTTAGGGACAGACTGTCCTGAAAAGTATCTAACATAAGTTAGACTATTTGTTTATTTTTGTCCGGTAGGCCCGAGTCAGCCAAAGGTTAGTAGTTAGCCAAACAAAACTTTAGTGTTCGGACAGATTGTCCATTGATTACCTAATTTATATGCTTACATGATATTGATATTATTGTTTTAACCAATTTGGTTGTAAGGTTTTGGTTTGCAAAAGATATGTTTTAAAAAGGGATATTAGTGAGGGGAAACCCGTTCTGCTTGTTTGATGTGTGTTTAGTGTTTGATGATAACAAACTATATATATCGTATTTTAGATGTGTTTACAGATTATACATATACAAAAATTTTATCAACACAGAATTTGAATTCAAACTGAAATTTTATTCAAACAATCTTTTATTACAAATTTTGAATGGTACAAGTTCTGACTCACTATAACTGTACAATTTCTGTATACATCACAATTTGATTTTACAGTCACAGTCCTCACTACATCACTCATACACTCCGTTGTTTGTCTGCATTTGCACTGTCCAGTTCCAGTATCTGTCTTGTTTCCAGTGTACCTGTATAATTGACAATCTACAGCAGTAATATGAACAGAAACAAATTTGATTTGCAAAAATATAAAATTTGTTTTTAAAAGTTGTCTCAGATATATGGGTTAACGTCATCATCTTTGATTGTGTAATATCTGTGCATATCAGTATTCATATCAGGGACAGAGAATTACGAGTGGCTGCAGTACACACGTATGCACGTGTGCACTGCCTCGCCAACTCGAGTGCACAAAGTCAAATCAAAATAAGATTCAACACAAATGCAAATGGCCTCGATCAAAATTCAAAGTGTAACTGCAACAAGGCAAATGCATGTACAAGTTCAACAAGACAGGTCTAACAAACTGGACAACAACAAAAGCCACCAATAATGCAACAGTGACATGCATATGTACACTGACAATCAAGTTCAGCTCAGAACAAAAGCAAGAGTGCTACTGAACTATGCAAAGTCGAGGAACAACATCCAGACCAAATGCCAAAGTATAGAACCAAATCTCAAGTCAGTAGATATCTACATGAGTGCAGCAATCCAACAACTCAAGTGAAGCTACAGATCAACAGGGAAGAACTCAGTGATTAAACTATGAAGGCAACATGCAAGCTCGACTAGCAGGTGAATGTGCAACATCAACAAGACAAGTACAAACTGGACAACAACAAAGGCTATCAAGTGAACCAACACAAATGTCACCAAAACACAGTGCAGTGACTACAGAAATGATCATCCAAGTTTAACATCATTATCAAGTGCAATGAAGACTATAATGTACTCAAGTGATAACGTGAAACAGGCTCAAGTAATGAAGCAGATGTGATAAACAAACAGGCTGGTCAAAGTAATACTACAAGTGCAACAGGACAGTGTACACTACAATGAAACAGTGGTCAGTATCATCAAGAAACAACAAGACCAGACTTACAAGGAATATCAACAATGAATGATCAGTGAACATCAATGCATCCAGAAAATCAGATGGCCAGAGACGAAGCTCACTGGGGCCAGAAGATAAGCAGTCAGGTGTTAAAAATCATGTTCAAGAAATCAAATGCCAAAATGCAGTTTTAACAAGAAGGAAAAAATCAAGTTCGAGTCGATTCAAGTCTGTATTTTTGAATAAGTCAGAAAACAAAAAAAAAGGAAAGTTTTGATCAAGAAGGATCGAACGTCACAAAAATAAAGCCGTGCATCGAAAGGAATTTCCAAATATATCAGAGCTTAAAACAGGAAAGCTTCAACAACGTGAATATCACGTAAACCAAATCAGACGTCTATATAAAGGACCCAAAAATCATCATTGACGGGGTGGTGATTCAGAGCAACAAAACACAAACCCAATCATCATCGACATCAAGCAATCACGTTCAAATTGAAAACAACAGAGCAAAAATCGTACCAATTTCAGAGACGAAGCCTTAGCTTCGAATAAGAATCGCCAAAGGCAACAGCGAAGCCGAAGCCAGAGTCACCACAAAGGAGCTACAAAGAATCGACAAAGCCAAAGCTCTCAATTAGCCAGAAAATCACAGCATCACCACAAGGAAAGATAAAGTCGAAGTCCAATTCGCCAGCAACAGTCAACAGAGCAAAACCCTAGAACCAGAATCAAAACAAAAGAGCATCGAGTAACGACGCACTCGAATCCAGATTCAAGAACAACATAGAATCAAGGAATAGTAGCTCGCAATCACCAGAGAAACAACATATCACCGAAGCCCTAATATTTGCGAATCGCCATTTATTTTCTCCAGAGCAAAGAGAAGGATCGGGGCCGATAATTTTCTCGAGAAAGAAGGGAACGGTCTATTTTTAACAAGGGGTTAAATTAATTAGGGTTTAAGTTTTTTTTAAAGGGGTTTAATTTAGTTTTAATTTAGTTTAAATTTGGGCCAGGTTTTATTGATCTAGTTTTAGGCCAAATTCATTTGAGGGAAAAAGTGCTTTAAACTGTCAATCTATATTTTGCCCTGGGGTTCAAACTGTATTTTGTACTTTCAGTTTGTATTGTCAAAGTCCAGTCAGAGTGAATCACCACCTAGGGTTTAGGTGTTGTCAGATTGTCTAGTTAGGGTTAGTTCAGTGAGCAGGGAGGCTGCGAGTTTGCAAAGCTCTATAGGCGGGAGCAGAGTTTGCGAGTAAACGAAACTCTATAGGCGGAGCAGGGTGTGCGAGTCTGTAGGAGTGTTTGTGAGCGGGAGCGAGTGTCTGCGAGTCTGTCAGAGTGTTTGTAAGCGGGATACTGTTTAACTCTAATAGAAATCTGGGAATGCAGCAGTAGGCAGGGGTTGCCGAAGCTGGGTAAATTCTGTGTGTGATTTACTTTACTGCATATTTATTTATCTGTTGTTTACTTCTGCGTCTAATTTGAGAAAATTTGCGATAACCCTATTCACCTCCCCCTCTAGGGTTAATCTAGATCCTACAAGTGGTATCAGAGCGAGGTAAATTTTCTTTAACTCTAGAGTCATGAATCTATCAAAAAATGCTTTTTCTGAGGGGCAATCTATTGTTAGGCCACCAATGTTTAATGGGAGTGATTATGCTTACTGGAAAGTTAGGATGAGTATCTATCTTAGTTCTGTTGATTACGATGTTTGGGATATTATTGAATCTGGCTATAAATCTCCCACTGTAATTGTAGGTGATACTGAGATTCCTAAACCAAAGGACAGGTGGGATGCTAATGATAAGAAATTAAAAACTACCAATGCTAAGGCAATGAATGCTCTGATCTGTGCTCTTGATAAAACTGAATTTAATAGAATTTCTCATTGTAAAACAGCACAGGAAATCTGGCATACTTTGGAGGTGACACACGAAGGAACTTCTAAAGTCAAGGAGTCTCGCCTGGCCCTATTCAGCAATGAATACGAGAATTTTGTGATGGACAAAGGCGAGAGTATAAAGGACATGTTTGGACGCTTCTCAACACTGGTATACAACGCTAGAGCGCTTGGAAAGGAATTCTCTGAGGTAGAGCTGATAAGGAAAATACTACGAGTCCTACCAATGAACTTTGAGGCAAAAGTCACGGCAATACAAGAATCGAAAGATTTGAGTAAACTACGCATGGAGGGTTTGATCGGAAATCTGATGACGTATGAGCTTGAGTTGAAAGCAAAGGAGGAACGCATCAATTCCGAACCAAAGAAGAAGACGATTACCTTAAAGAGCAAAGAAGAGAGTGATGAAGAAGAAGTTGATCCAATTGAAGGACTTACAGTGGCTGTCAATAATTTCAGAAGATGGTCGAAATTCAAGCCACGAAAGAAGAAGACCAGTGGTAATAGATCTAAAGATTCAGACAACTCTGAAAACGAATTAATCTGCTATAATTGCAACAAACCTGGTCACTTCAAACAAAATTGTCCACTCCTCAAAATCAACAAAGGAAAGAAAAAGAAGAAGAAGGCCTTCGCAGCAACTTGGGATGATGAGGAAGTTTCAACTGATAGCTCAGAGGAGGCTAACCTGTGTCTTACGGTAAGATCAGATTCAGAAGCAAGCTCAAAAGAATACAATGAGGTAAAAAACTATTCTTATAAAGATCTTGTTTATTTGTGCCTCGATCTTACTAAAACTGTTGAAGCTCTTGATTCTAAAAATGAAAAACTGAAATCTGATAGGAAAGAACTTGCCCGTGAAAATTTTAGGTTAGAATCTGAACTTGAAAAAATTCAAAACCTAGAATGTAAAAACTGTAAAGCTTTAGATTCAGAATTATCTAAACTGAAAAATAGCTTCGAGGATCTTGAAAAAGAAAACCTGAATCTAAAGGAAATTATTGAGACTAGGAAAAAGGATTTTATAAATAGATGCACCTCACTTGTGTCTGAAAACTCAACATTAAAAACCAGAGTCCAAGATCTTGAAAAATCATTGAATAACTTTTCTAGAGGAGAAAAATCATTCAATATGCTGTTAGGAAACCAACTGTTTGCTAACAACCGAAAAGGGCTAGGTTTTGGTAAATCACAGGTTGACGATAGTGCAAAAGGACAGGGCATCTTTACTGAATGTGAAATAGTTGGACATCATATTGAAAATTGTAGTCATAGGAACAAGAAGACGAGATTTATACAAGTTTGGGTTCCTAAGAATTCTACAAACAAATTTAATGTCTATTGGAACAAAAATGAAAAGACAAAACAAGTTTGGGTTCCAAAGGGATTGTTTATTCACAATTATTCTGCCACTAACAATCATGGACCTATAAAAACAAATAGGTCACATACATCTTTAACCGTGTAGGTGTGGTGGCAGGCTAAGGAACAATGTTAGTGTTATCTGGATTCTGGCTGTTCTAGATATACAACGGGCGTCAAATCAACGTTCCTTAGCCTAGTATAAAGGTGACAGATTTACTATGGGCAAATAATGAAAGTTTATCGTACAGGTAAAACAGGTAATTGTATTTCTTTCAAACGATAGATAACCGGTAAGAATCTGCATCTGAATTAAATCAGCCAGTTATGATTGATGATGTTAATTCTGATTTTTAACCAATTATCTTGCTTGAAGTAATTGTGATGGATCTAACTTACTCGATCTTTAATGACTTGACTTTAATCAGTGGTTAAAATTTGATCAACCATCTTCTTCTTGAACTTAATCTGTTTGGTCAAACTATGATTGATTTTTGATTGCTCATGCTCTAAAAAGTATTTTGAGAAGCTGCTGAAACTGATGCTTCACTGATGAAAACTTCAAATTGTTTTTGAGATAATCTTGATATTTTAACTGTGATACTACGAAAGGTATACACACTCGCTCTTCATTTGATAAAAGTTTGTGTGAGTTTTGTTAACACCGTAGTTTTATTTCTGAAGATGAATCTGATACTGTTGAAATGGTTCTTAACTGCTTCTAGACTCCATATTATGTTTTCCGTGTGTTTGTGTACACGTTTTCACTCTAATTCTAAAGAATCACATTTGAATACCACTAAACGAAATTTTGAGATATTTTTCACACACACACAATTTTGGACTATGATATCTTTCGTGTGAAAACTTTAATTTAGTTGGTTATTCTGATGTTGATTATACGGGTTCACTGGTTGACAGGAAAAGTACTAGTAGGACATGCTTCATGCTAGGACACTCACTAATTTCATTGTCTAATAATCCTGCTCTCCATTCACTCACGAAACACATTGATGTGAAACACCATTTTTTTTTGATCACATTGCTAGGAAAAAACATTTGCATTGAATTCATTTCAACTGAGAATCAACTTGCTGATATTTTCACAAAACCCCTCCTCGAAGACAGATTTTCCAGATTACGTTTGGATTTGGGAATTATGGAAATTGACTAATCATTTTTCAATTTTTGGTTGAAATACTCTTGGATATTTATTTTCAACTTCAATTTCTAGAATTCAAACCTGTTTTGGATATTATTCAAAGATTGATTCAAATATGGTATTCAGTAGTGGAAATACGTTTGGTTTATGAAATTTCATAATATGATTAATTTGGTAACTTATTCCACGACCATTTCTATTTCTACTATCTTTCTATCATTCATAATGGTTTTGAAAAATGAGAAGAGTGAATTGCTCTTTAAATTAAAAAGGAAAAATTAAAAGAAATTTTAAAATATTCCTCATGCATCCATTCTCATTTAAAAGTCCTTATGGTTATGCATGGATGGATCATGAGAGGTTATCATCACTTCATTCTCATTTAAAAGTCCTTATGGTTATGCATGGATGGAGCTTGATAACTAATGAGTAACTGCTAATCTCATTTAAAAGTCCTTATGGTTATGCGTGGTTAGTAAGTGCTTATTATTTTTTTGTGCTTAAATGTCAAATTTTTTTTAAAAATTAAAATAGAATAGAACATCTCTCTTCTCATTATAAAAATCATCGATCCATTCTCTAAAATGTGGAAAATGTTATCTTGTTATGATATATTATGGTTTTTCCCTATTTTTCCATTTGTTTTCCCCTACTATTTCATTATTTTTTGTCAGTCTTTTGATGATAACAAAAGGGGGAGAAGGAAGAGATTTTGATAAGAAAATAAGTATTTCTAGAATATTTATTTACCAAATTTGTTAAATGTTGTTAGTTATTTTCTATAGTTTTTTCATTCGTCTGTAATTTCCTAAATCTTCTAAATAGGAGCGGTCTCAGTTGTAGGGGGAGCATACATGTAGGGGGAGCTAAATATCTCATGTTTAAACACATCTACTGGAATTTCAAAATCTTTAATATATGTTTGTCATCATCAAAAGGAGGAGATTGTTTGATGTGTGTTTAGTGTTTGATGATAACAAACTATATATATCGTATTTTAGATGTGTTTACAGATTATACATATACAGAAATTTTATCAACACAGAATTTGAATTCAAACTGAAATTTTATTCAAACAATCTTTTATTACAAATTTTGAATGGTACAAATTCTGACTCACTATAACTGTACAATTTCTGTATACATCACAATTTGATTTTACAGTCACAGTCCTCACTACATCACTCATACACTCAGTTGTTTGTCTGCATTTGCACTGTCCAGTTCCAGTATCTGTCTTGTTTCCAGTGTACCTGTATAATTGACAATCTACAGCAGTAATATGAACAGAAACAAATTTGATTTGCAAAAATATAAAATTTGTTTTTAAAAGTTGTCTCAGATATATGGGTTAACGTCATCATCTTTGATTGTGTAATATCTGTGCATATCAGTATTCATATCAGGGACAGAGAATTACGAGTGGCTGCAGTACACACGTATGCACGTGTGCACTGCCTCGCCAACTCGAGTGCACAAAGTCAAATCAAAATAAGATTCAACACAAATGCAAATGGCCTCGATCAAAATTCAAAGTGTAACTGCAACAAGGCAAATGCATGTACAAGTTCAACAAGACAGGTCTAACAAACTGGACAACAACAAAAGCCACCAATAATGCAACAGTGACATGCATATGTACACTGAAAATCAAGTTCAGCTCAGAACAAAAGCAAGAGTGCTACTGAACTATGCAAAGTCGAGGAACAACATCCAGACCAAATGCCAAAGTATAGAACCAAATCTCAAGTCAGTAGATATCTACATGAGTGCAGCAGTCCAACAACTCAAGTGAAGCTACAGATCAACAGGGAAGAACTCAGTGATTAAACTATGAAGGCAACATGCAAGCTCGACTAGCAGGTGAATGTGCAACATCAACAAGACAAGTACAAACTGGACAACAACAAAGGCTATCAAGTGAACCAACACAAATGTCACCAAAACACAGTGCAGTGACTACAGAAATGATCATCCAAGTTTAACATCACTATCAAGTGCAATGAAGACTATAATGTACTCAAGTGATAACGTGAAACAGGCTCAAGTAATGAAGCAGATGTGATAAACAAACAGGCTGGTCAAAGTAATACTACAAGTGCAACAGGACAGTGTACACTACAATGAAACAGTGGTCAGTATCATCAAGAAACAACAAGACCAGACTTACAAGGAATATCAACAATGAATGATCAGTGAACATCAATGCATCCAGAAAATCAGATGGCCAGAGACGAAGCTCACTGGGGCCAGAAGATAAGCAGTCAGGTGTTAAAAATCATGTTCAAGAAATCAAATGCCAAAATGCAGTTTTAACAAGAAGGAGAAAATCAAGTTCGAGTCGATTCAAGTCTGTATTTTTGAATAAGTCAGAAAACAAAAAAAAAGAGGAAAGTTTTGATCAAGAAGGATCGAACGTCACAAAAATAAAGCCGTGCATCGAAAGGAATTTCCAAATATATCAGAGCTTAAAACAGGAAAGCTTCAACAACGTGAATATCACGTAAACCAAATCAGACGTCTATATAAAGGACCCAAAAATCATCATTGACGGGGTGGTGATTCAGAGCAACAAAACACAAACCCAATCATCATCGACATCAAGCAATCACGTTCAAATTGAAAACAACAGAGCAAAAATCGTACCAATTTCAGAGACGAAGCCTTAGCTTCGAATAAGAATCGCCAAAGGCAACAGCGAAGCCGAAGCCAGAGTCACCACAAAGGAGCTACAAAGAATCGACAAAGCCAAAGCTCTCAATTAGCCAGAAAATCACAGCATCACCACAAGGAAAGATAAAGTCGAAGTCCAATTCGCCAGCAACAGTCAACAGAGCAAAACCCTAGAACCAGAATCAAAACAAAAGAGCATCGAGTAACGACGCACTCGAATCCAGATTCAAGAACAACATAGAATCAAGGAATAGTAGCTCGCAATCACCAGAGAAACAACATATCGCCGAAGCCCTAATATTTGTGAATCGCCATTTATTTTCTCCAGACCAAAGAGAAGGATCGGGGCCGATAATTTTCTCAAAGGATCGGGCTAATACGAGAAAGAAGGGAACGGTCTATTTTTAACAAGGGGTTAAATTAATTAGGGTTTAAGTTTTTTTTTAAAGGGGTTTAATTTAGTTTTAATTTAGTTTAAATTTGGGCCAGGTTTTATTGATCTAGTTTTAGGCCAAATTCATTTGAGGGCAAAAGTGCTTTAAACTGTCAATCTATATTTTGCCCTGGGGTTCAAACTGTATTTTGTACTTTCAGTTTGTATTGTCAAAGTCCAGTCAGAGTGAATCACCACCTAGGGTTTAGGTGTTGTCAGATTGTCTAGTTAGGGTTAGTTCAGTGAGCAGGGAGGCTGCGAGTTTGCAAAGCTCTATAGGCGGGAGCAGAGTTTGCGAGTAAACGAAACTCTATAGGCGGAGCAGGGTGTGCGAGTCTGTAGGAGTGTTTGTGAGCGGGAGCGAGTGTCTGCGAGTCTGTCAGAGTGTTTGTAAGCGGGATACTGTTTAACTCTAATAGAAATCTGGGAATGCAGCAGTAGGCAGGGGTTGCCGAAGCTGGGTAAATTCTGTGTGTGATTTACTTTACTGCATATTTATTTATCTGTTGTTTACTTCTGCGTCTAATTTGAGAAAATTTGCGATAACCCTATTCACCCCCCCTCTAGGGTTAATCTAGATCCTACACTGCTAAATAGTGTGGTCTCACTTTATATCAAATAACTGAGATGTTTAGTATTATCCACACCAGGTTTTATGTCTGACTCGAAGTTTATGTTTTTCCCCTTAAACTCTCGGATGCTCAAAATTGATTTGAGTAGGTTGAGAGTTGAGGTTTACAGGTTTTAGTAGGTGGACGAATAAAGCTTCTGGAGATGAGCAGGAGGCTGATGTTAGCTATTTAGGAGTTGTTATGTTTATATTTCTACTATGATGTAGTAAGATAGTTTTTGTCTATTTAGTACTCTGATCGTCCAAGGGAGCATCTACGTATGTCACTATTGGCGTATATTGTAATAATAATATTTGATTAAACCCGAGAAATGATCGGGATTATGTAATTGGATATGAAACATGTTTTGTTGTTCCACCAGTACAACACTGTTCCTTGTAACATTATTTAGGACATTTAATTAGTTAAATTAAATGAAATGGTTAGGGGATTGAGATTTCTGTAAATAAGGGGTAGTCGTGCCTAATAACAAATGAACTAAAGGGAAACTAAAATGAAATAGAATAAGTTAGGGTAGTTGATAAGGGCAATATAGAAATAAGTAACATTCTTATACTCTAAAACCTCACTCACGTTCATTATTCATGTTCACAATTAAAAATCAAATACCAAAGAGACGGGCCACCATTAAGGGAAAACAAGAAGAAGATAAGAGGAAGAAGCTTAAGCAACTTAATCCAAGATCAAATCTCAACTCCTTAATCACAAGCTAAGGTGAATATTAGGTTACATCTCATGTTTTTATTATTTTCGGTTTTAGATTGAAATCCGAATTATTTTGCAAATGTTTTGCCATTTTTTTTATTGTTAAAATAAAATGGATATATATGTTTGTTGATGATTTATGCTATTTCATATGGATTTTATGATAAGTTTTAATATGAAAACCCTATTAGATGACATCCAAATGCCTTGCGATTTTGAGATAAGGTCAGAAATAATATTTTAGAGATGAGTTTCAAATTTCATAATTTTTTGAATTAATGTGGATATATTATTAATTTTCTTGTGAAGAAAATGATTAATTGAGTTTAAAATTAAATACGGGTAATTTATATTATTTTTGGGTTAAAAATTAATATGTTAGAAAACATATTATAAATGATTTATGGGAATTTTTGTAGAATTTTCCTAAGTGTTTTAATAAGTATATAAAATTATTTAAGGTATGAGACTTAAATGTTTTATATATTTATAAAGGAGAAGGGGTATTTTGCAAACCTTTTAAATTATTTACTTTTGAAATTTCGGCAGCACTGTTAGAAAAGAACTAAGAAAATAAATTAGCAACCAATCATATGTTGACAAATAAGCATGTTAGTTGGAAAGAAATTACTTTAAAAGAAAGAAAATTGTTTTTGTACGCTTTTGCTGTTTCGCCACTTTCGGCACCTACCTTTCGACTAGGTACTTCCACCTTCATCTCCCTTGAAACCAATGCGCCTAGTATCAAAGACTTGGTACGTAATGAATTGGACATAGGCGAAAGGCATATAGTCGAAACAGGGGTTCCAAAGGGGTTGAAGCCTTGTTTTGCTTTTAAAAGGAAATGCGCCTACTTTGCTTTTGAAAATAACGCTTTCGACTTATATGGATTTCGACTTGGTCAAATGGTTTTAAAGAATGGTTTTGAAAGAGGTTGCGTCTTTGTTTTATAAAGAAGCTTTCGAAGGGGTCAAAACCCCTAACTGCCGCATCTTACCTTTCGAAGCAATGCTTTCAAAAGGGTTTCTTTGTTTTAAAACCTATGCTGCTTCTCCAATGCTTTCGAAGGGGATCGGTTTCGACACCATCCACTTCTTTTACTTAGGAAATTGCTTTCGAAAGAGTGCTTTCGACTTAGTTGTTTTATGACTCTTTGTGCTATTGAAAGTTAAACCCAACTGGTTTCGAAAGAAATAGTTTTAAATGATTACGAAATGTGGTTCCACATGTTTTACTTAAACCCAATGCTTTCGAAAGGTTTATTTATAGAAAAGTATTCGAATGCTTTCGAAAGGTTTTAAATGAAGGTTTCAAAGGGGTGGTTCCCTAATGTTTTTGAAAGGTTTTAAGTGGAAGGTTTCCAAAGGTATGTTTTGGCCTTCGGCCTAGGTTATAAAGTAAAGTAGCTTACTTGTATCGAAATGGGTACTTTCAATGGTTTCGAAAGGGGTACTTTCAATGGTTTCGAAAGGGGTACTTTCAAAGGTTTCAAATGTTTTCATCAACAATGTTTTGTGTAAAGTATATATATAACATGGCAAAGTGATTTGAGTAAATCATAGAGTATATTTCCTTGTTTAAGTATGATTTAAAGGGTTAAATCGATTTGAAAGAAATGTTTTCAAGGAAAATTTTAGAGGAAGATTACCCTAAGTAAAATGACCCAGATATTAGAATACCAGATGGGACTGGTATAGGGTCACGCCCTATACATTAGTTATTAGCCCCTAACTAATATAAGTCAAAAATTTCAGTGTGTAGGGCTTTGTCACAGGTAAGACTAATTAGATGTTACACACAGAAAGAAATCTATAGAGTAGAGATAGGTTATTGCTGAGCACACAGAACCATTAGGATCAGTTGACTGGGAGAACTAAGTTATGGACAGACCATCCAGAAGAGTATCTAACAGAAGTTAGACTATTTGTTTAATTTGTCTAGTAGGCTCGAGTCAGCCAAAGGTTAGTAGTGAGCCAAACAAAACTATAGTGTTCGGACAGATAGTCCATTGATTACCTGATTTATATGCTTACATGATATTGATATTATTGTTTTAACCAGTTTGGTTGCAGGGTTTTGGTTTGCAAAAGATGTGTTTTAAAAAGGGATATTAGTGAGGGGAAACCCATTCCGCTAAGCGGTGTGGTCTCACTAAATATCAAATAATCGAGATGTTTAGTATTATTCACGCCGGGCTTTATGTCCGACTCGAAGTTTATGTTTTTCCCCTTAAACTCTCGGGTGCTTAAAATTGATTTGAGTAGGCCGAGGGTTGAGGATTTACAGGTTTTAGTAGGTAGACGAATAAAGCTTCCAAAGACGAGTAGGAGGCTGAAGTTACCTATTTAGGAGTTGTTATGTTTTATTTCCATTGTGTTGTATTAAGTCTGTTAGGACTATTTAGTACTCTGGTCATCCAAGGCGGCATCTTCATATGTCGCTCTTTTGTAATAATTATATTTGATCTGAATCTGGGAAACGTTTTAAGATTATGTAACTTGGATACAAAATGTTTTTTTGAAACGTAATTAGAAAAGTGTTTTAATATGTGATGATTTTTTTCATATTCAATTTCTTCTAATATTATGGATACCATTAACATTACTGTATTTGGTCACCGGAAGTTAATACTATGGATGACTACAGCATCTGTAGCGCTTAGCTTCGGACCTCCAGATAGGGGATGTTACACATATCCCATTAACGTTGTTATAAATATACCAAGATTCCATTAAGTTAGAGAATTATTCTCTCACAAATGATGCCGACGAGTTCAAGGTGTATTCGACTGATAGGATTATTCAACAAAGTTACCAAAACATTTTTTTATCAAAAAGTATTTAAAATTATTTTGAATAAATTCATTATAAAAATAAATTGGTTTTTTCAAAAAATAAATATTATTCATGTACGAATAGTGACCATGCATAATCCATATTAGTCCTATGCATTGCCCATCACGTCATGGCGGCTTACAATCACCAAAGGACGTCGCGAGCATCATTTCATCAAGGGGGAACACATCGAAGTGGCTATTGATTGTACGAATTAAAGCAAGGACTACGGTGGTAAAATGGAAAATTAGGGTTTTTGCAATTAACATACAATACTTGAATGATACTGGAAGAATCCGCTCAACTAGGTGAACACAACAGCAGCGTCGGCCTTGGTCCATCGATCTTAGGCAGTTGATTTAATTCAACGAACATATTCATGGTAGTAGCAGCTACATTTGGGATAAAAGAGGTAAATATTTTAAAGTCCCTATAAAATATGTAAGTTTGCATTTCAACTCTGTACGGTCGGACAATTATAACTTTCACTCATGAACTCTATTTTACACACAAGTTGTATCATTGAGTTCATATCAAAATTCTATGCATACTGGAATGATTTGACAGTAAATAATTTACATAAATTCTCCATGAAAATTAGACATTAGAATATTAACTTATTATATAAATAATTATATATATTGACATCTTTTGAAATTGATACATTGGAACACAAATAGCTTCATTTGAATAATCAACATTTGAATTTAAACGAATTATCACATGATAATACACGCACGCACATATACATACATATGTATGTGTGTGTATACACTTAGAGTATGTACATATATTATGATATGTATTTATTGTTGTTATCAGATAAGCCCACTACAGAAGAAATGGGTAAATTTCAAAAAAATAATACATTATTGGATCTTTAATGGGCCTATCTAGTCTAAATCAATTCAGTACTTTTCTAAATTTTCTTTTAAACAAAATCAATATTTATTTAAATCGATAAATAAAATTTTATGTTATATAAGTTGTATTATATTATATATATATATATATAAGTGTATCATATACGCATATGCATGTACATGCATGTGCAAGAGGATAAAGTGTACATGGTCTGACATATCCATGTATAGATGATGGGATTTACATAGCAACGGACATCTTAGCCCCTTTTGTATACAAATATGTTGTCTAAATGTATATATATGTATATATGAAAATATAATGTGTATATATATGCTTATATACATATATTATAAAATAATACTTGTAAAATGATATTTAATAGTACATATATATATATTTCAAAAATTGTAATATTTTTTATATATTTAAATTAAACTATATATGTATATATTATATATATAATACTTGTAAAATACTATAAAATATATAATAATGATTAAAATTTATGTGTGTTGCTCTCGGCATAGATTTTTTTTTGGTTTTAATAATTAAACAATTTGTTTATTTTCTTTTGAATTTTCCTTATGGAAAATCAATTAAAATTAAAATTAACTTTTTTGTAAAATTCGAAATCAAAATGACAATTTCTTTTGTATAAAATTTTGTATTTCTATTTTATAGTATTTATAATTTACATATACATATTTATTAATTACGTAAACTAGTTTTAAATTAAATAAATATATTTAAATTATGCATACAAATTAAATTATTTTTAAACCGTGAGCACGTAAATGTTATTAAAATTTTATAAAATATAAATCATATGTGTGTGTGTATTAAAGTATTGTGTTTAGTGTATAAGTGTTTTAAATAAATTAGAAATTGAATAAACATACATATGATTTTAATTTTGAAAATAGTACTTTCTTTTTATTACCAGGTCATGAGCATATTAAATATAATAAAAGATCATAGGCACCCACACACACACACAAACAACCATCCAAACTATGTAACAGCATATCGATATACAGACTTGTGATAATTGCTATATACCCAAATTATGATATAATAATTGAATTAGACATTGTTAAATCAGAAGTATACCTTTCAGCGATGCCTAATACATACATATTGAAGCGAAGAACAAACTCCTTGAATCCAATTTCAATTATGAAGTTGTTAGCTCCCGAATCGCTTCACCATCGACATTCAAATCGAATTAATTTCATATGAATTTGTGCTTTAGAGTTTTGGAGCTATTAATGGTGTGGCTGGCCTCATACTTGCAGCAAGGATAAAGAGAAAAAAGTCCCAAAAGAAGTGAACGTTAGAGTGAATAAATAAAGGAGGGATAAGAGGGTGAAATAAGGATCAAGATCCTTATTTTTCTGTTACTTGTTCTCTCCTTTTGAATTCAAAGTTCCTCCCCTTAAACCATCATACAACCACATTCAATTTGCTTCCCTATAGCCGACCTAAGCATGCTTCAATTGGGTCTAAAAAATTTGAAGTCCAAACAATATTTATCGCATTTAAATCTAATTTAAACGCGTATCGATATCAGATATCGATTAGTGTTTGTATAACTATTATATGCACACTATTTATTATATTTTAATACACATCAAATAAAAATTTATAATTAATATTTCATAAATATTAATTAATTTAATTAATTTATAATAATTATAATTTAATTAAATTGGGTGGTGGCAGTAGTATTCAACGTTTCAGTTATATGACTCTTAGGTGTAAATTTAGCCAATGATTAATATCGAACGATTCAAATATTAACATTCACACATCACTTAGTAGGTGGTGTGACATTTTGACCAAATTCAAAGCTTACTTGGTTTTGGTAAAATATAATTTTACTTTATTAAGCGTTACCCGGTAGTAACAATTAATTACACCAATTCTCTTCGTCAAAACTATATCATTGGACTTGTGGAATTTGATAATGGTCAAAATTCATCAAAATTTCAATATCATTCATATTCATCTCTATGGTTCAAACACAAAGTCCTTGGCTCAATAATAACAATTATTATTAACGGAACTGCTCTACTCAGAGACTTTGACTTTGAGTGGATTTCAGTTGACTGTAATACTAACCTCATATAACTGAGGAAACGAATCCTCTCTTTAAAAGTGTTTCACTTCTAATGCGTCCACTCTACCCAACTATAGTCGTTCGATAGACGTCGTACCATAATTTAACTATAATCAAAGTGGAGCTTCCACATTGAAGATCAACAGTATTTTAAAGTCGAGAGAATTGTGTAATTTTATCACATTTATATTTTCTATTTGACTTTAGTTATATTAATCAATAAAAAACTATCAATAGAGTCATTACATAGTTATTCAATAACTATTAGTACATAACCCCTTTACACCCCCCAACAGCCATGAGTAATACATTGTCCAAAATTTGGAGAGTGTTACGTACTCTAGTCTCAATGGATGTATCGATATCCACTCTCAATACATCTTGATTAGGAATATTTAAAACAATATGTTTAATTTCATTGTAATAAATTACTCATGGTTACAACACACTACAAGAAAATTACCCTACTACAACTGGCGCCACATGACAGTTGAAATAAATAATTAACAACTGGCATTTCCTAATGGTTGTAATAAGTGATTTTTAACAGCTGACATTTTTAGACAGTTGCAATAAACATATGTATAACAGCTGCACTTTCCTGTTAGTTGCAATAAACATATTTTTAACAACTGCGCTTTCCTGTCAGTTGCAATAAACATATATTTTAACAACTGCGTTTTCTTGCCAATCGCAATAAGTATATTTTTAGCAACTGTTTCTTTTAGCCAGTTGTAGTAGAGATCTACAACAGCTAATTAATTTTCACCGTTGTAAATATATATATTTATAACCATTGTCCTGCTCATAAGTTTTAAGTGATCGTGTAATCACTTTTATGTAAACATTGTAAATTACAGATAATAATCTGAGTGAACACAAAGGTGTTCGCTTGGATATTGTAATTAATAAAAAATAATTAATACTTACTTAATAATTTGTAAGTATTAATTTATAATTAATAATTATAAATGACATCTTATATACATTTTTATTTGTAATTTATTATAATCAATGATTACCAATAAATAATTTATAATTACTAATTATTATCAATAATTTATATTATTTTTTATATTTAATAATTTATTATAGTTAAATATTAATAATTAGTAAATTATAGTTAATATTATTAATTACATTTAATAATTAATGGGACTAATATAGTCAAGTTTGGCACATGGTCCAATTTATTTTAATGTTTATCCTAATTTACAACTCTCTTTATCTGATGTTAATATTTTAGAGCTATTACTTTAAATGTTTAAGACCCATGGATATGATTATATTCCAGGATCTGAAGTAATATGCATTTGCTATAGAATTTACTATAAGCCTTTATATACTTTAAACTCCTAATGTGAATTGGTTGATAAACCTTTAAATGAAACTATTTTAATAGAAACAAATTTTAGCCAGTCTAATATAACTACAAGAAGGTCAATAAAATCGGAGGAAATTCCTCTTCTAAAAAATTGGAAAATAGAAAGATTCGTTCCTTCACAACCAGTAACAAATAACAGTATTACTAATATTATACAAACTCCTGAAGAAACTATTCAAATACAAATGAATAATAATCTCTCTAGATCTAGTTATAGTAAAACATATTTATCAAAAACAAAATCTTTTCACTCTCATATTTCTCCTTTTGATTATATTGTTGAATCTCCATGAAGAATGTCCACATCTCCAATTAGAGAAACTGAAAGAAAATCGTCTGATGATGGATCTTTAAAACATAACCCTGTTGAAAAATTATATATAAACAGAAATAATATTGTAAAGGTATTTACAACAATCAAGAAGCAGATAACCGAATCAGAAATGAATTTTTCTATTTAATGGACCATACGACCAAAATAGATTTAACCCTGGCTCTCAGGCCAGACAGAGAATTAAATTTGAGTTTAAACTTTCGAAATGGGAATAATTTAGGAAACGGTTTTTAAAAAAAATTCAAAAGAAGAACAAAAATATTTTCAAGATGAATTTTATAAATTTAAATCTGAAAAAAATATAATGTTTCGCTTCGTTCCTTGGTTTACAACAAATTATATTGAATAATATATTTCCGTAATAGAAAGAGATTATAAACTTTAAAATGGAAGTGTGCTAAAGGCAATGTATCCTCCTCAACAATTTTTTCGAATAGAATAAAATGATAAGTACTTAAGTTTTAAAGCATTTTCTAAAATATTAGAAAATGATACATTACAAATTACTGTAAGACAAATAAACCAAATATTTGAACAACAAAATTATGCAAATCTTTATTTAGTTGTTATTGGTGAACAAATTACTTCATTACGTAGCAAAATAGACCAAATATTTTCTACCATTAATAATATAAAACCTATTTTTTCAATTGCAACTGAAGAAGTAAGTGAAGTAATTGCAACTTCAAGTCTTTAACCTCCTCCTGAAATTAGAGGTTTTAAGTTAAAAATAAAATCAGAATTAAAAAAGGCTTTTAAATTAAGGTCAGAATCCGACTTAAAAAATTCTTAAAAGAAAGAATGGATAATCTAAGATTAAAAACTCTCGAAGAAGAATCTTCTCAATAAAATAGTATTAACCAAACAGTTCAAGATGATATAAATAAGCTTGAAAAATATGCATATAAGCCTTCTCAAAAATTATTTTACTATGGAAGACCTTCTCCTATGGATACTTTACCTAAAAAACCAATTTTTATCAGCAATAATAGCTACAATGGGAAAAATATATATGAATAGAATATTGACACATTTAGTGAAGAACAAATATTTAATGTAGCTCATCGTATGCTAATGTATAGTACAGTTTGCAAAAATAATGGTAATAATGATGTTACCGTTGCAAGAATGATAGTCGCTAGTTTTACTAGCCAAGTTAAAGGTTGGTGGGATAATTATCTTCCTATATCTTATAAAAATGAAATTTACAACATAGTTAAACAAGAAGATGGACAAACAGTCCAAAATGTTGTATATACTTTAATAGTTACCAATCTAGAACATTTTACTGGAAGAGTATCAGATATAAACGAATGTGTTCATACACTTTTATAGAATTTAACATGTAAAACATTAATAGATTTCAGATGGTACAAAGATACATTTTTAAATAGAGTAATGGAATTACCAGAGAGTAATAGCTCTCACTGGAAATCAAAATTTATTGATGGACTCTCCTCCTTATTTGCAGAAAGAGTAAGGAAATCTCTAAGAAAGGATAAAATAAATATTCCTTTTGAAAGTTATACTTATAGTAAACTTATTGGAACAAGTATCCAAGAAGGTTTATCATTATGTAATGAAACAAAATTAAATCAATAAATAAAGCGCCAAAAGTTGACTGAAAGAAATCAATTAGGATAGTTTTGTAGTCAATTTGGAATGGATGTTCCAAACATTAAAAAATCTCATAGAAAAGATAATAAATTTAAGGAATCTTTTCGTAAAAAGAAGAAATTTTATTCTCATAAAAAGTTAGAGCAAAAAGCAAAAAGAAAAGAGGAAAGATTAAATAAATAGAAAAATAAAATCATCCACTGTTATAAATGTGGAAAAGTTGGACATTATGCTAATAGATAAAATTAAAAAAAAAATTAATAATTTACAAGCTGATAATAAATCAAAAGAAACATTATCAAAACTTCTATTAAACTCTAGTTCTGAAAATGATTCAGAAATAGAATCTGAAATTGATTCAGATTATTAAGTTACTTTTGAAAAACTTAAAGTTCTTGATGAAGAATCATCAGAATCTGATGAAAGTTGCGAACCTTGTAGGTAGGAAAAACCCTGTCTAAACCCAATAATAAGCAGTGAAGATGAAAAGGATGAATTTTATAAAATCCTCTCACAATTTCAAGATTTAAATATAAATGTATTAACTAATAATAATATTATAGAATTTTTAAAATTAGTTAAAGACCCGGAATTAAGATAAAAGATGATAGATCAAATGGAAGATATTCCAAAAACAAGCAAAAATAATGAAACATTAACTGAGACATTTCAAAATATTGGTAGTTCTAAAAATCCATATTCTATGGATGAAGTTCATAAACTTTTAAAAGAAAGACAAAGGATTGAATATCCTACTACTATCGAAGATCTTAATAATGAAATCCAAAACCTTAAAAGGAAATTCAAATCATAAAAATGAAAATAGAAATCTTGATTATAGACTTTCTTTTCTCGAACAATCAAAACAAATTATCACCATCGAAAATAATCAAACAAATTATTCTCAAATAAAAATTCCAGAACAAGAAGAATTTCTTTCAAAATTAGATATTGTTATATCTCAAAAATTGTTATCAGAATAACTCTTTTAATTGATAATCATTTTAAAAAGGAAATAACTACGCTTGTAGATAGTGGTGCAAATATGAATGTAATTCATAAAGGAATAATTCTAACTAGGTATTTTCATTAAACTACTAATTCATTGAGTCATGCAGGTGAAGAAAAATTTGATATGAAGTTTAAATTACCACATGCTTATATATGTAAAAATCAAACTTGTATTCCTACAAGCTTTTTATTAGTAAAAAACATCAATAAACTAGTCATGCTTGGAACACCATTTATAGATAAAATTTATCCTACAACAAATATTGATACAAATGGAATAACAAGTATATATGAAAACATGCCTATTACTTTTGAATTTATAACTAAACCTTTTACAAAGGTTTCACATGAAATAAAAGATCTTTTGACCCAAATGACCTATCATTTAAATTTTCTAAAATAAGAAATCATTTCTCTTAATATAGAAGAAAAACTCCAAAATCCAAAATTACAAGGAAAAACTAAAATAATTCATAACAAATTTTCTATGGAAATTTGTAGTGAACATCCAAATGCCTTTTGGGATAGCAAGAAGCATATTGTTAATCTTCCATATGAAGAAAATTTTGATGAAAAGAAAATCCCTACTAAAGCGAGACCATGTCAAATGAATTCTGAATATTTAGAATTGTGCAAAAAGGAAATTGAATCATTATTACAAAAAGGTTTAATAAAACCATCTGAATCACCTTGGTCATGTACTTCATTTTATGTAAATAAACATAGCGAACAAGAAAGAGGGGTACCTAGATTATTAATAAATTACAAACCTCTTAATAAGGTCCTAAAATGGATTAGACATCCAAGTCCTAATAAAAAAGATTTACTGGATAGGCTATATGATTTCATCATATTTTCTAAGTTTGATTTAAAATCTGGCTATTGGCAGATCCAAATTTCAAAATCCGACTAATACAAAACTGCCTTTAATGTTTTAATTGGACATTATGAATGGACAGTAATGCCTTTTGGTTTAAAAAATGCTCTCTCGGAATTTCAAAAAATAATGAATGACATTTTTATTCCATATAGTGAATTTATTATAGTATATATTGATGATATTCTAGTATTTTCTAAAGATATTGAAACACATTTTAAACACCTAGATATTGTTAGAAATATCATTATTCAAAATGGCTTAGTAATATCAAGAGCAAAAATATCTTTATTTCAAACAAATGTGAAAATTTTAGGCCATAATATTGAAAAAGGAAAAATAATTCATATAAATAGAAGTATAAAATTTGCTTCAAAATTTCCTGATATATCAACTGGTAAAACACATGTTACAAAGGTTATTGGGTTGCTTAAATTATATATCCTCTTATTATATTAATTTAGCTACAGATGATGCTATTTTATATGATAGACTAAAAAAGAATACAGGTCCATGGACAGAACAACATACTCAAGCTGTTAAAATAATAAAAGAAAAGGTAAAAAAATTGCTTTGTTTAATGCTTTCAAATCCAAATCAAGAAAAGATAACTGAGACAGATGCGTCGGATATAGGATTTTGTGGAATTTATAAAAATATGTCCAAACACAAAACAAGAATATCTTGTCAGGTTTCACCCTGGTAAATGGACTAATAGTCAAAAGAACTATGCGACCATATCCAAGGAAATTCTTGCTATAGTTAAATAAATATGTTTTAAAATTTCAAGATGATTTATATAATCAAAAATTTATTATAAAAACTGATTATAAATTAGCTAATATATGTTTAATAAAGATTTTAAACATGATGTATCAAAACGGATGTTTGCCAGATGGCAAGCTCATCTAGCACCATTTGATTTTGAAATCCTTTATAAAAAAGGTGAAGAAAATAGTTTTCCTAATTTTTTTACTCGTGAATTTTACAGGACAATGATCCCTAGAGGAAGGGGTAATTCCTCTTACATAGAAAGAGGCAGAGGAAATATCCTGGCTCAATATGGTAATAAAAGACTAATAGCCGAAAATCTTAGGCTATGTTTAGTTTACCGTTTTTAGTTTTGAGTTTTCGTCCATACAAAAATACGCACGACGCATGTATATTATGAAAAATGACCATTTTAGAAAACGAATTTAACACGCAAAATAGAAAACAACTTTTTTTCATTTTTCGTGTTTTGAGAAAAACGGAAGCACGGGCAACAATTCATCCTTCCGTCGTTCCTCCATCCACTTCGTGGTCCCCTCCAATCTTCCGTTCATCCCTTCCGATCTTCCTTCATTCTTCTCATATTTTGTAATTAATGTTGAAAACTCAAAACATAAAATACAAAATAAACCAAACAACCCCTTAGTACTTCAGGGAGTAATAACTATACTGATCCTTTATATAAAGAAACTCTAGAATTTAAGAAAAGGCAAGGGGCAAATAGTCAAATAGCTAATAGCCAAACAACATCATCTTCATATGCTAGCGTAACCAGCAATGAAGAAAATGAGGAAAATATAACCACATATGCAAAAAATCATCATAAAGAAGTTATACTTCTTTTAGAATTCAATGATCTAAAAAGGGAAAATGACCCTTGGAATTTGATGCAAAGATACCTGGATGCGGCATCATTTACGATCACGGCTTATAAACAAAGAGGATACCATGAGGCAATAATAAAAGCCTTTAAAACTTGTGAAATAACACATTTTAATGTAGGAGATCCAAATGTTTATAGCTTTAGAAAAATAATCATAAAAGGCTAATATTGCCAAAAGAATGGAGATTATCAATCCTTAAAGAAAAGGAGATGTTCGTGCTTGATAAAAATACTACTATCAGGTATAATCACTAGGATTATGTTGATGCATTAAATAAAGTGTTTTTTAATATGAAAATAACAAGAAGAAACATTCATGGTTCATCAAGATATGTTCGGAAGTTTATAAACATTCTATACCAAATTGGTTTTATGAATGGTGGACCAATTATGGATCGCTTATTGATATTTTTCCTGAAAAAATAAAAGAATTATATTCTGATTGGGTTGTTACTTCACCCAAAATAAATGAACTGGACCAATACCTAATGATAATAGAATCAGGTCCAATATATTTCTTTATTGAATTTTCCATTCCTTGGATATGGAAATGGAAACCAGAAATCGGTTATAGAGAAAAAGAAATTCCTTGCTTATATAGGCATTTCTTTACTAAATTCTGGGATAAATTGACTAGAGTTGATAATAGCACAGGTCAAATATTTGGCCAAGAAATGATAGCAGAGATAAGTAAGATAATAAAAGTTTATCAGGAACAGGAGAACATGAAACAACATAAGGAAGCTCCTTGTCCATTCCAGCACATTGCTAGGAAACTAAAAATGCAAAAGGATGTGGTCACTAAAGAAGATATTCTCTATGCCTACATTGAAGAGATGAAGAAAGATCTTATAAAGAATCTGGGAAAGGAAGATGCAAAATCTGACACATTGATGACATCTTCTAAAGTAAAAAATATAGCTGAAGATGATCAATTTTTAGACATGAATGATGAAGATTTTGCCAAAATTTCGACAAGATTGAAAGGGAGGCCCATTATGTGGGACAAGATAAAGGGAAAATGGTTCTAGACTAAAAGAAATATACTTGCCAGCAAAAAGACACACTACTTTGATAAAGTAGACTCGTTGCTTTAATATAGATAAAAGATTCTCCGTTTAGGTATAGCAGATGGTCTAACCTATATCAACTTTAATAAAGTTAGCAATAATTATTGGATTTGAATACTTTGAAGTCTAGAGGGAAACTAATTTGAATTCTCAACTCATGTCCAGCCTCAGCTATATATAGGAAGGCACTTCATTTGAAGAGGTCAGACTTCATTTTCATCTATTCTCTTCTATACTCCAAAACCTTCTGCCATTATAATATAAGTGTGTAATATTTAAAGTGTGTAAAATAAGGAAGAATCCACTACTTCCACTTGTGGTGATATCCGAAGACTGCTTCTGATATCTTTTGTAAGTTTTTATTTGTAAGTTTTAAATTTGTAATAATATATTGAGTATAGCCTGAATGACAGGCTAAATTAATTGTGTGTTGAATTACTTCTGTTATGTATGTATGTTTTCATGTTTTCATATGTCTATGGTTTAGTTTTAAATTGAAAATATCATTCATGGGTTAAGAATAAAATTTCATTTCTAAAAATGCTGGCAAAACTCAGAACGCAATACACTAAGACAAATTACGAAGTAAAATATTGTTTTAGCATAATGTTATAGTACGAATTTTGCTACAGTATTTTCAGGATCTTACATATTAAACTGAAAATATCAAAACAAATATGGGGACATTTTACAAGTCAATTATTGATCTGACAATAATTTCTGGTTTATAAGCCAATGTAAAGAAAGTCCGAAAAACGCCTTATCATTGCTTTGAAATGGACATAAGTACACGACTTAGAAGATAGCCAGAAATTACCATCCTTTGGTACTGTTCTTTACCCATGAATGATATTTTCAATTTATAACTAAACCATAAACATATGAACACATGAAAACATACATTGTAACGACCCGGATTTTTCGTCGTCTGATTTTGAATATTTAAATGGTTTTAAATATTGGATTTGGAATATAAATTGATTTTTGAATATGAAGATTTTGGTGGAAATTATAGAATGAATTTAAATTTCAATATACAGCGATTATCGTAATACGGAAATAGGGCAAATAATTGAATTTGAGTTGAATATGAATTGAAACGATTTCTAATGTTGATATAAATTCTATTTGAATTAGAATTGAGTTAGTAAGTTTTAAAAACTGAAATTTCAAGTGATTTCGACAGTTGTTGAAATCGTCGATTTAATTGACGCATTAAAATAGCGATCCGGGGCACAGTCTTGAAATTCGACGTAACCAGTTTCATTGGATTCGTAATAGTGTATTATTGTTGGATTTCAAATATCGTAGCGTTTGGAGTTATTGTTTGGTCGTGCGGGATAGAAACGCGTTGAAATTAATATCGAAAACTTAGTATTTTAATTAGGTTTAAAAAGCTATCTTCTGCATATGATCGAATTAGGATTCGAAACTTATTCCATTGCGTTCGGAATAGGGGTATAACATTAAGAATGCTAGGCGGCACACCTCGATAGGAGTTCGAGATTTCGAGATATGCTAAGCGAGATATTTTGAAATTTAAATAATATTATAAAAAATTTAGAAGTCAAACCCTCGAGCCACCCTACTCCGAGAAGCCGACCTAGTTTATGTTGTATAGCCGCCCTTTTGTTTTCTAAATTCGCGTAATTCCTTTCCTCCTTCTTCAAAAATTCACGGCTCGAACGGAAGAAGAAAATCATCATTTCCCCCTTCCCTATTTGAATTCGCATTCGATTGTTCATCCCTTAAACAGTTCAAGCGCAAAATCCAAGGGCCGAGATCGCCTAGGTTAATCAGCACCGTTTTGGTCGAAGTGTTCAACTGCAAGGTGGAGGAGGGTGGTCAGGCGAGTTCATCCATGGCGGCGCGTCATCAAATGGTGGCGTGTGGCAGAAGCTAGGGCAGCGCGACCTGGTTAGGGTTTGGGTTTGGATTTGGTGATTGGGCGATGCGGTCGGGTCAACGCTGGTGGTGGGGAGCTTAACGAGGTATGGGCGAACGATTAGTGGCGAGGCGACGAACTCCGGTGGCACGGTCGGTGGTCGAAGTCGAGAGTTGGAGGACGTGATGCCTGGAGATGAAGATACAAAGATGGATGCTTGGGAACAAGATTAGTAGCGGGTTAGCAATGTGATTAGGTTAGTTTGAGAATTAGTAATTAAGTATAACTATATTATTTAAATTTGAATGTTTATTAATTGTGTAACTCTTCCATTCGAGGTCCAAATCAAACGAAACAAGCGGCAACAGATTCGTATCGACGAGTGCTACGCAACAAAATTGGTTTGGAGATTTTTGGAGTCAACTGGGATTTTATATTAAATTGAATGCAATTTAATTTAAAATTGAGACGATTTGAAAATTAAAAATCAAGGTGAGTAAATCTCACTTATTTTGGATTACTGGATTTAATTTACAATGTTAAAAATTATTTATTGGTTGATTGGATGAATTTATAAATTATTATCAGTTGAATTTTATATTATATATAGTAGTTTATATATTAGTATTTGGGTATATTTCCCGCCGATTAGAGCGGATGAGATACTATGCGCCCCGCATAATAGCGGATGACCGTATATTACCGCGATATCCCGCCTTGAAGCAGGAACGGTATTTTATGTTATATAACATCTGTGGATGCAGGGAAATAGGTTGGAGGGATCCAACTAGATTCCCCAAAAATATATTGATTGTTTCATATATAGTGATATATGATGTGATTGAATAATCTGTTATGGATTATTGTGTGATTTGATATATTGGATGCTATAGTAGCACTGGCCTTAATTTTGGTATTTTAAAAACCATCAATAATATTTTCGAGTTTAAAAGGGAAATTCAAAGGCGATTTTGGAATTTATAATTTTTATATTGAATTTTGGATTATCTAAAAAGGATTTGATTTGGATAAATGATTCAATTTTGGGATTTGTACTTATCTATTTCGGAAGATATTTTAAATAGAGATTTCAATATAATCTATATAAGGAAATTTGAACAATGGATCTAAAGTGGTATTTTTGAAATATGGAAAAGGAGTCGAAATCGATATTTAAAATAGGTTTGAAAAATAAAAAGGATTTATGAAGGGATGGGTTTATAAATGAAATCTTATAAATGAGATTTTTTATAAACAAGTAAAACTGGAAATGAATTTATAAAATTTATAAACGATGGTATAAATAAAGTGAAGTGATTATCACTCGATGAATTGAGAACGTAAATTCACAATATGAATTTATATTGAGTTAAGAAAATTGGTTTAGAAAGAGATAGTGAATCTTGTTTTGGAAAATTGGAAATAGTTGTGAAATTGGTAATGAAAACCGATTTGTGATAAATCGAGAGAGATTTATGAATGTAAAATGGTTATGGTTGAATTTAAAAATAATTTTTTATCAAGAAGTTAAGTTTTGTTTTAAAAAGGGATTTTATTTATTTATTAAACCGTGTAGTTAAAAAAACTGTTTTTAGTATTGAAATATTTCGGAAAGTTGATTATTCAAATATTTAATCTTAATTGAAATGAATTCTTATTTTAAAATAAGCTCGTAAATCGATTAGTTTTATTTATAAATGAGAAATTGTTATCATTGTCTATTTAAAAGCGTTTGATATTTTAATAATCACTTAAATGGTTTGAAATTTTGTTACTCTTCTTTAAAAGTACTTATTTTGTAATATAGAGTTTTGGAAATTGATTGAAGTTATTTATAATTACTCTCGAGATTTTTAAATCGGGTTTTATTTAACAGATGTCATTTTATAAGAGAAATCTTATAACGAATTTTGGAAACTTAAGGAAATTTCGAAATGTTGGAAACAAGAACTTTGAGAATGAATCTGAATTCATAAAGAAGTTATAAATGGTTAGACGAGATTATAAGTGAGTATAATCGATTTTGGAAATTGTAAAAGGAATTAATATAAATTCTGGAGATTTATGAGATAAGTTATGAAATATTTCCTAAGTTGATATTAAAATGATTTTGGAGAATATGTTTATAAATATTTTCCTAAGTATTGAAAAGAGGGTTTTGGAAATATTTTAAGTGTGAAATGAATTATATGGAAATATTTTTCTATGTGTTATAAATTAAATTCAAAAATTTTCTAAGTGTTGAAATGGTTTAAAAATATCCTATTATGGATAAGTATTTGGAATTGTATTTTTCAAATGTTGGAATGCTGGAAGAGAGTTGAATATATATCTTTGTAAAGATAGTTTTGAAATGAATGTTTTGAAAGATT
This sequence comes from Allium fistulosum, assembly GCA_030737815.1. Lineage (NCBI taxonomy): Eukaryota > Viridiplantae > Streptophyta > Magnoliopsida > Asparagales > Amaryllidaceae > Allium > Allium fistulosum. The sequence goes on from CM060906.1 coordinate 777,765,023, forward strand.
TATAAAATTGGGCCTAGTGATTGCTTATGCGTGTAATTTGATTGTTAAGTAACTGACTATCAAATCTGGCCAAATTCATTGATCATTTCGAAGAGACCGGGATCGAATTTGATTAGTGATAAGTTCATGCATGATAGAGGGTTCTCGCTTTGTGTTTGGTGGCGAGTAGGAGACTCTTACCCCTACATGTCTCTAAGTGGTTTGTTTGCTAGGTGCTTACAGTCGAGAGGCTGGCCATAAAATCAGATTCGAGGTACCAGTGTATGCCATGGTGGATTTTAGCCGCTGTCGGTGGTTGAAAAGCCTAGACCGCTACACTTGGTATCAGAGCTGAAGGTTAAGCGAGGACCTTGGCTTTGGTGGGGATTACACATTAGAGATAGGGTCAGTAGTACCCTAGAATGAGTTGAGTGTATTAATAGATATGAGTGTGTATTTGTTAGTGAATATAAGTTGTTTTTTATTGTGTTGACTCATCGGTTGAGTGTTTATGAATTCTGGTTGGTACAGTCTAGACAACCGTATCGATAGGGGTTTCTAAACTCTTAAACACGGTAAACCGACATAATATTGTTTTGAAGTAGGTAAATGAAATAATTTTACCCAATTATATTTTAATATGAAAGAAATAATTTTCAAAAATTATTATAGTGTATTTGGAGTGTTTGGATGATATTATTATAATCAAAATAAGATTACGAAATTAAAATGGTTTATATAACCAAATTAAATCAGTATAAGAATGATTTATGCATATGAGTTATAAATAAAAACGGATTCAAAACCCAAATTTGGAGATTTAAAGTTCCGGAAAGTTTGGGAAATATTTTCTGAAGTGTTATGAAAATAAAAATGGTATTATTTTGATGATATTTTTGGAACAAAAATTGTTTTAAATGGATTTTGAAAGTGATAAAGCACCGATCTCACTTCTATCATTGGAAAATAATTCTGGTGATGACTGCAGCATCATCAGTATTCATTTTTGAGTTTCTAAGTGACAAATTGCTACTGTAGTAATTTGACATGGAGAATTTTGTTGAAAAAAAAGTGTTGTTTCAGAAATTCCGAAGGGAATTTGTTTTTGAAATTTCCAAGGAAATTGTTTGATATACAGAAAGAGCTATATATATATTTATGATTTCAAAATGATTTGAAATGAAACTGGGTGTTTAAATTCTGGAATATTCATTTAGATGTTTTATGAAACCAGAGAAAAATAAGTTTTGAACTTATGAATTTAGAATAATGTTGATAAGGAAAGGAAGCGTGAAAAATTGAATTTTAACTTAAGTAAGTTAAAAAGAATTGTATGAATTGGAATTTAACTTAAGCTAAATTGAATAAAATTGGATTTGGGTTTGAAACAATATCAAATTGAATGGAATATAAAATTCGAGTGTAAAATGACTATATAACTTTAAGTTATAAATTTTGAATGGAATCAACTCAAGTATAGAATGGATGAAAATGTGAAAAATAAGTTGTGTAACTTATAAATTGGAAAAGTGGGGTAGAAAAACCGAAATAGAAATGGTTTGATATTTTTGTAAAGGAATGGAAACCCGAATTTGTATTATAAAATGAAGTTAACTCAAGTCAGTTAAATGAGATGATTTTTGAAATAAGCTTAACTCAAGTTAAGAAAAGTGGAATGAAGTGAAAAGGAAGTTGAACATGAATAAATGAGACAATTATTGAAATTGGATTTAATTCGAATTGAATTGATAGAATAGACTAACCAAGGAATTAGTGAATGGATGTGGGACTGAATTGTTATTGGTAGTGACAGAAAAGAGTTTTGAAATATTATTAGATAATCACTGAAAATGGACTTCAGTCGGAAGTGATGAAAATCATAAGTGATGGTATAAAATGTTTATACTAGAACTTAAATAAAATTTGAGTATGAACTTAAGTTTTGAAGTGGAAATAAATTCAAGTGTTGTATAAAATGTTATAATAAACCTTAATATTTATTTTATGAGGTGAGTCGTAAACAAATTGGCATGGAATGAAATACAGGTTGATATAAAATGAAGTGAACAAGATTTTGTGAATGAATTGAATATGTATCAATAGAAATTGATAAATCGAACTAGAATTAATTTAAAATAGTTTGTAAGATTAAGTGGCTATTTTATTAAATGAATATCATCGAATTTCTATGGAAAAATTTGTTGTTTGACGTAAAAGGAAGTAAACAAAATTTGGTGAATCAATAGAAAGTGAATAAATTGATTTAGAATCAATTGGGAATGGATATGAATATATTGGATATGAATATGAAATGAATACAAATGAATTGTTTGTGAATCGTTTGGAATTGAATAAAATGGTATGTAAATCGATTGAAATGAATAATCGAATGCTGGAACCTTGTGATTATTGATAAATTCATGCTATAACATGTTTGGTTATGGAATTTATATGATTAACTAGTTAAATGAATGAAAGTTATTAAATTTCATATATTTGGTACTTATGGGTTTTATTTGAGTAAGTACAGGTACAAGAAGATCATTTGGCTATATTTTGGTAGCGCGATTGCATATAAATTGAGCTTGCTCGCTTAATAACGCTAAAATAAGGTACGTTTACGGATTTAGCGCGCGAAAAATAAAATTATTGATATATATTATGTTTTCCGGCCATGAGAGCCGATGTATATCTTTTTATCATATTTTTCATATTGCAAAAGGCTCTCCGTAATAGGGAGACTTTGCCAAAAAAATTCGAAAATTTAAGGTGTTAGAAAATTTTTGGAAATTTTTGTTAACTAGAGTTTGATTTTTGAATTTAACTGAGAAATAAAGGGTTTTGATGAATGTTGGAAACTAGTTAGTGAATGTAGGTCTAAAGATTTAGGAAAGCAAAATATCGAGTTTTAATTAATTGGGTTTTGAAAAAAGTTAATGGGTTTGTAGCATTTTTCCTACCTTAGCAATTTCGGGGACGAAATTCTTTTAAGAGGGAAGGAATGTAACGACCCTGATTTTTCGTCATTTGATTTTGAACATTTAAATGGTTTTAAATATTGAATTTGAAATATAAATTAATTTTTGAATATGAAGATTTTGGTGGAAATTATAGAATGAATTTAAATTTCAATATACAACGATTATCGTAATACGGAAATATGGCAAATAATTGAATTTGAGTTAAATATGAATCAAAATGATTTCTAATGTTGATATAAATTCTATTTGAATTAGAATTGAGTTAGTAAGTTTTAAAAACTGAAATTTCAAGTGATTTCGACAATTATTGAAATCGTCGATTTAATTAACGCGTTAAAATAGCGATCCGGGGCACAGTCTCGGAATTTGACAAAACTAGTTTCATTGGATCCGTAATAGTGTATTATCATTGGATTTCAAATTTCGTAACGTTGGAGTTATCGTTTGGTCGTGCGGGATAGAAACGCATTGAAATTAATATTGAAAATTTAGTATTTTAATTAGGTTTAAAAAGCTATCTTATGCATACATCGAATTGGGATTCGAAACTTGTTCCATTGCGTTTGGAATAGGGGTATAACAATCAGTTATTATATATTATATATTGTTTCGCTGCGATTGTGAGATTCTGTATTGTTATTTCTGTTTCTTCTTCTATCTCTTCTTCTTCTTCACCCCTAGCAATTGGTATTTCCGGCACTTGAATATTTGGCATGCTATATAGTGAACGTATTGATGTCGATTTTCGAGGGTCAAAAATTCCGGGTCGCTATATACATATAGAACAAAAGTAATTCAACACACAATTAATTTAGCCTGCCATTTAGGCCATACTCAATATATTATTACAAATTTAAAACTTACAAATAAAAACTTACAAATAAAAACTTACAAAAGATATCAGATGTAGTCTTCAGACATCAGCATAAGTGGAAGTGGTAGATTCTTCCTTATTTTACACACTTTAAGTATTACACATTTATATTATAATGGAAGAAGGTTTTGGAGTAGAGAAGAGAATGGATGAAAATGAAGTCCGCCCTCTTCAAATGAAATGCCTTCCTATATATAGTTGAGGCCGGATGTGAGCTAAGAATTCAAATTAGTTTTCCTCTGGAGTTCAGAGTCTTCAAATCCGATAATTATTGCTAACTTTATTAAAGTTTATATAGATTAGGCCATCTGTTAAACATAAATGGAGAATCTTTTATCTTTATTAAAGCAACGTGTCTACTTTATCAAAGTAGTGCGTCTTTTAGTTAGAATATTGCTTTTAGTCTAGAACCATTTTCCCTTATCTTGTCCCACATTGTGGGTCTCCCTTTTAATCTTGTCGAACATTTCGACAAAATCTTCATCATTCATGTATGAAAATTGATCATCTTCAGCTATATTTTTTGCTTTTGAAGATGCCATCAATGTGTCAGATTTCACATCTTCTTTTCCCAAATTCTTTATCGGATCTTTCTTCATCTCTTCAATGTAGGCATAGAGAATATCTTCTTTAGTAACCACATCCTTTTCAGTTTAGTTTCCTAGCAATATGCTGGAATGGACTAGGAGCTTCCTTATGTTGTTTCATATTCTCCTGTTCCTGATAAACTTTTATTTTCTTACTTATCTTTGCTATCATTTCCTGGCCAAATATTTGACCTGTTCTATTATCAACTCTGGTCAATTTATCCTAGAATTTAGTAAAGAAACACCTATATAAACAAGGAATTTCTATTTCGCTATAACCAATTTAGTTTCCATTTCCATATCCATAGAATGAAAAATTCAATAAAGAAATGTATTGGACCTGATCCTGTTATCATTAGGTATTGGTCCAGTTCATTTATTTTGGTGAAGCAACAACCCAATCAGAATATAATTCTTTCAGGAAGAATATCAATAAGTGGTCCATAATTTGTCCACCATTCATAAAACCAATTTGGTATAGGATGTTTATAAACTTCTAAACATATCTTGATGAACCATGAATGTTTCTTCTTGTTATTTTCATAAAGGGGCACTTTATTTAATGCATTAACATAATCCCAGTAATTATACCCGATAGTAATTCTTTTATCAGGCAAGAACATCTCCTTTTCTTTAAGGGTTGATAATCCCCATTCTTCTGGCAATATTAGCCTTTTTATGATTATTTGGCTAAGGCTATAAACATTTGAATCTCCTACATTAAAATATGTTATTTCATAAATTTCAATTTCTTTTATTATTGCCTCATAGTGTCCGCTTTGTTTATAAGCTATGATAGTAAATGATGTGGTATCCAGGTATCTTTGCATCAAATCCCAAGGGTCATTTTCCTTTTTCAGATCATTGAATTCTAAAAGAAGTTAACTTCATTATGAGGATTTTCTGCATATGTGCTTATATTTTCCTCATTTTCTTTATTGCCAATTATGCTAGCATATGAAGATGATGATGTTTGGCTATTAGCTGTTTGACTATTTGCCCCTTGCCTATTCTTAAATTCCAGAAATTCTTTATATAAAGGACCAGTAGAGTCATTAATCCGTGAATTACTAAGATTTTCGGCTATTAGCCTTTTATTACCATGTTGAGCCAGGATATTTCATCTGCCTCTTCCTCTGTAAGAGGAATTACCCCTTCCTCTGGGGATCATTTTCCTATAAAAATCCATGAGTTAAAAAATCAGGAAGGCTATTTTCTTCACCTTTTTATAAAGGATTTCAAATTCAAAAGATTCTAGATGAGCTTGCCATCTGGCAAACATCTATTTTGATACATCATGTTTAAAATCTTTATTAAACATATATTTAGCTGATTTACAATCAGTTTTTATAATAAATTTTGATTATATAAATCATCTTGAAATTTTAAAACACATTTAACAATAGCAAGAATTTCTTTGGCTATAGTCGCATAGTTCTTTTGACTATTTGTCCATTTACCTGAGTGAAACCTGACAAGATATTCTTATTTTGTTTTTGGACATATTTGTTTTAAAATTCCACCAAATTTTTATCTGACGCATCTGTCTCAATTATCTTTTCCCAATTTGGATTTGAAAGCATTAAACAAGGCAAATTTTTTACCTTTTCTTTTACAATTTTAACAGCTTGAGTATGCTGTTCTGTCCATGGACCTGGATTCTTATTTAATCTCTCATACAAGATAGTAATATCTGTAGCTAAATTAATATAATAAGAGGGTATATAATTTAAGCTACCCAAAAACCTTTGTAACTGTGTTTTATCAGTTAATATATCAGGAAATTTTGAAGCAAATTCTATACTTCTATTTATAGGAATTATTTTTCCTTTTTCAATACCATGGCTTAAAAATCTCACATTTGTTTGAAATAAAGACATTTTTGCTCTTGATATTACTAAGCCATTTTGAATAATGATTTTTCTAAAAATATCTAGGTGTTTAAAATGTGTTTCAATATCTTTAGAAAATACTAGAATATCATCAATATAAACTATAATAAATTCTCTATATGGAATAAAAATTTCATTCATTATTTTCTGAAATTTTGAGGGAGCATTTTTTAAACCAAAAGGCATTACTATCCATTCATAATGTCCAATTGAGACATTAAAAGCAGTTTTGTATTGGTCGGATTTTGAAATTTGGATCTGCCAATGGCTAGATTTTAAATCAAACTTAGAAAATATGATGGAATCATATAGCCTATCCAGTAAATCCTTTTTATTAGGAATTGGATGTCTAATCCATTTCAGGACCTTATTAAGAGGTTTGTAATTTATTACTAATCTAGATACCCCTCTTTCTTGTCACTATGTTTATTTACATAAAATGCAGTACATGACCAAGGTGATTGAGATGGTTTTACTAAACATTTTTGTAATAATAATTCAATTTCCTTTTTGCACAGTTCTAAATATTCAGAATTCATTTGACATGGTTTCGCTTTAGTAGGGATTTCTTTTCATTAACATTTTCTTCATATGGAAGATTAACAATATGCTTCTTTCTATCCCAAACAACATTTGGATGATCATTACAAATTTCCATAAAAAATTTGTTATGAATCATTCTTAATTTTTTCTTGTAATTTTAGATTTTGGAGTTTTTCCTCTACATTAAGAGAAATGATTTCTTGTTTTAGAAAATTTAAATGATAAGTATTTTGGGTCTAAAGATCTTTTATTTAAAGTAAAACCTTTGTAAAAGGTTTAGTTATAAATTCAAAAGTAATAGGCTTGTTTTCATATATACCTGCTATTCCAATTTTATCAATATTTGTTATAGGATAAATTTTATCTATAAATGGTGTTCTAAGTATGACTTGATTAGTGATGTTTTTACTAATAAAAAGCTTGTAGGAATACAAGTTTTATTTTTACATATATAAGCATGTGGCAATTTAAACTTAATATCAAGTTTTTCTCCACCAGCATGACTCAATGAATTAGTAGTTTTATGAAAATACTTAGTTGGAATTATTCCTTCTTGAATTACATTCATATCTGCACCACTATCTACAAGCGCGGTTAATTCCTTTTTAAAATGATTATCAATTAAAAGAGTTATCTTGATAAACCATTTTTGAGATATAACAATATCTAATTTTGAAAGAAATTCTTCTTGTTCTGGAATTTTTATTTGAGAACAATTTATTTGATTATTTTAAATGGGGATATTTTGTTTTGACTGTTCTAGAAAAGAAAGTCTATAATTAAGATTTCATTTTTCATTTTTTATGATTTGAATTTCCATTTTAAGGTTTTGGATTTCATTATTAAGATCTTCGATAGTAGTAGGATATTTAATCCTTTGTTTTTCTTTTAAAAGTTTATGTACTTCATTCATAGAATGTGGATTTTTAGAACTACTAATATTTTGAAATGTCTCGGTTAATGTTTCATTACTTTCGCTTGTTTCTGGAATATCTTCCATTTGTTCAATCATTTTTTATCTTAATTTCGAGTCTTTAACTAATTTTGAAAATTCTATATTATTATTATTAGTTAATACATTTATATTTAAATCTTGAAATTGTGAGAGGGTTTTATAAAATTCATCCTTTTCATCTTTGCTACTTATTATTGGGTTTAGACAGGGTTTTCCCTGCCTACAAGGTTCGCAACATTCATCGGATTCTGATGATTCTTCATTAAGAACTTTAAGTTTTTCAGAAGTAACTAAATAATCTGAATCATTTTCAGGTTCTATTTCTGAATCATTTCAGAACTATAGTTTAACAAAAGTTTTGATAATGTTTCTTTTAATTTATTATCAGCTTGTAAATTATTGATTTTCTTTTTTAGTTTACATCTATTAGCCTAATGTCCAACTTTTCCACATTTATAACAATGGATGATTTTCTTTTTCTTTTTATTTAATCTTTTCTCTTTTCTTTGAGCGTTTTGCTCTAACTTTTTATGAGAATAAAATTTCTTCTTTTTATGAAAAGATTCCTTAAATTTATTATCTTTTCTATGAGATTTTATAATGTTTGGAGCATCCATTCCAAATTGACTACAAACCTGTCCTAGTTGATTTCTTTTAGTCAACTTTTGGCATTTTATTTGTTGATTTAATTTTATTTCATTACATAATGATAAACCGTCTTGGATACATGTTCCAATAAGTTTACCTTAAGTATAACTTTCAAAGGAATATTTATTTTATCCTTTCTTAGAGACTTCCTTACCCTTTCTGCAAATAAGGAGGGGAGTCCATCAATAAATTTTGATTTCCAGTGAGAGCTATGACTCTTTGGTAATTCCATTACTCTGTTTGAAAATGTATCTTTGTACCATTTGAAATTATTTAATGTTTTACATCTTAATTTCTGTAAAATTGTACGAACACTTTCGTTAATATATGATACTCTTCCAGTAAAATGTTATAGAATGGTAACTATTAAAGTATATACAACATTTTGGACCATTTGTCCATCTTCTTGTATTACTGTGTTGTAAATTTCATTTATATGAGATGTAGGTCGATAATTATCCCACCAACCTTTAAGCCGGCCAGTAAAACCAGCAACTATCATTCTTGCAACAATAACATCATTATTACATTAATTTTGCAAACTGTACTGTACATTAGCATACGATGAGCTATATTAAATATTTGTTTTTCACTAAATGTGCCAATATTCCATTCATATATACTTTTCCAATTGTAGCTATTATTGCTAATAAAATCTGGTTCTTTAGGTAAAGTATCCATAATAGAAGATCTCCTATAGTAAAATAATTTTTGAGAAGGCTTATATGCATATTTTTCAAGCTTATTTATTTCATCTTGAACTGTTTGGTTAATACTATTTTGTCGAGAAGATTCTTCTTCAAGAGTATTTAATATGAGATTATCCATTCTTTCTTTTAGGAATTTTTCTAAGTTAGATTTTGACCACAGTTTAAAAACCTTTTCTAATTCTTATTCTGTTTTTAACTTAAAACCTCTAATTTCAGGGTGAGTTTGAAGACTTAAAGTTGCAATTACTTCACTTACTTTACTTCTTCAATTGTAATTTTAAACAGTAGGTTTTATATTATTAATAGCATAAAATAGTTTTTCTATTTTCTTATGTAATGAAGTAATTTGTTCACCAATAAAAGCTAAATTAAGATTTGCATAGTTTTATTGTTTAAATATTTGGTTTATTTGTCTTACAGTAATTTGTAATGTACCGTTTTCTAATATTTTAGAAAATAGATTAAAACTTAAGCACTTACCATTTTTTTCTATTTGAAAAGATTGTTGAGGATGATATATTGCCTTTAGCATACTTCCATTTGAAAGTTTATAATCTCTTTCTATTATGGAAATATATTATTCAATATAATTATCTATAAACCAAGGAACGAAGGGAAACATTATAGTTTTTTCACATGTAAATTTATAAAATTCATTTTGAAAATATTTTTGTTCTTCTTCTGAATTTTTTTTAAAACCATTTCCTAAATGGTTCCCATTTTGGAAGGTTAAACTTGAATTTAATTCTCTATCTGGCCTGAGAGCTAGGGCTAAAATCTATTTTGGTCGTACAGTCCATTAAATAGAAAAATTCAATTTTGATTTGGTTGTGTTTGTACCAAAATTGGGCACAACACTCTTCGAAAGAGTTTGAAGATGTAACGACCCAGAATTTTGAACAAATTAAATTGAAAATATTTAATTAATTTTAAATATTTGAACGATGATTTAATTTGAATCCCGATATAACTCTGAATTTGGCGAATAAACTTTAAAATTTAATCTGTTGAATATTGAATAAAAATTTGAATCTTCAATTTTAAGTTGAAGAAAAATATTTCAAAAGCTTTTAAAATTCGTATTGATATTACTGAAGATGATTGAAACTTCAGAATTAAGTTTGAAAACGACTTGTTCAGTTTTGAAATTATATCGTTCGAATTGACATTTAAAAATAGCCTTCCGAGGCACAGTCTCGGAATTCGACGAAACCAGTTCCATTGGGTCCGTAATATTGAATTATTACTGGATTTCCAATTTCATATTTTTCGGAGTTAATACGCGACCGTACGGTGAGTAAACGTGTTGGATTTTAAATCGAAATTCAATTTAAAAATTTACTCCATCCACGCCCTGAATCACGTAGAGATTCTTTCTTCAGCCACCCTAGTTTTCTTAGCAGACCTATCCTCTGTTAATCGCGTACGTTTGTTCCCCCTTTCAAATTATAAGAAAACGAAATATGCTCGTCTTCGTTCAAAAAGAAAATCTTTCTCGTTCTCAACTTTAATGGCCGAATAGAAATCTTTCGTTCGAAAATCAAATTGTTCAGCCTTGTTAAAAATTGAAATGAATCTTCTCTTCCTAAAAATCATTCAAACGAAAACAATCGAAACCCAGCCCTCTTCCTTTATTTGTTCGAAACAAATTCAAATCCGTGACCACGCAATTCACAAAGACGAGGCATCGCGAACCAATTCGCGATGTTGATAGGATGGTGGTGCAGGCGTTCGAGCTAGGGCTTCGGCGAGCAGTTGTTCGCGAGCGACGCGTACGCGTTAGTGGGGGGTCTGGGTTCGTGAGTTCGAGGACCAGGAAGTTGGAAGTTCGCGATCGTTTAAGGAGAGGGCAAGCGGTGTCGCGCAAAATGATGGTCGCGATCGAGGTTTAGGCGCACGACATCTTAGGGAGCTGTTGTCATCGCTGTGGTGGTCGCAAGGGTTCAAGCAATCGACTTTGTTGTCGAACGACAGTCAGAGTTAGGGTTTCGAGGCAATGGAGGCGTGCGAACTCGGTCGAGGCCTGGTTCGTGCTCGATCGTGGAACGAAGTGTTGTCACGGCGGTTTCGAAGTCAAGCCTGGGTTGCTCAGTTTGCAGTGAGGTAACAGAGGTATAGAAATTTCTTATTTATGATAATCTCAGTTTAATTTAAATCTGGGTTAAATTGAAAGAAGAAATTTGTTTAAAATAAATTATCTCCCGAGAAAAAAATGTTTACTGTTAATTTTAAAATTTAAATTGAAGTTAGATAAATTTAAATAAAGGAGAAGTTGTTAACTAAAACTATCATAACGGAAAATTGATAGTTCGATTTAAATTCGAATGTTAATGAATTTATATGATTGTTATACAAGGTATAAATCAAGAAAATCAATCTGGAATGGAAAATGGGATTGCTAATAAAAGCAAAGGTGAGATTTTCTCTCTCAAATTGAATGTGGAATTTTTGCAGTTATTGATTGCTATTGGATGTGATATTAGATATAGTAGGATATATATCTATATATAGCAATATATACATATTGGCATATGTATATATTGGATTGATGATTTCCCGCCTCGTATAGCGGATGAGACCCTATTGCACCGTTAGTAAGCGGATATTTTTATAAAACCCATATACCGCGATATTCCACCTCGAAGTGGAATTGGTATTGTGCTAACGTCTGTGGATGCAGGGAAACAGGTTGGAGGGATCCAACTGGATTCCTCACCAGTATTTATTTATTTACAGATATTGATGTATATTCTGTTATCATATGTTGATATATGATGTTTGATGTTGTGATTGACTAATTGGTGCTGTTGCATCATCGGATTCAGTTTTGAAGTTTAAAAATAACATCTTTTACTTTAAAAGGGTTTTTAAAGTGATTTTGGAAAGTAGACGTTTTATTGGATTGTTGAATTGATTTATTTTAAATAAATAAACGTCTAAAATTTTAAAGTTATAAAAGTTAAGATTTTTGTGAAATAAAATCAAAGTGTGATTTTTGAAATAAAAGTTAAGAAATTTATGAAATGGGTTAATTTGGGATTTCTAGTATTATAAACGGTTTATTTAAAAGATGTACAAAAATGGATATTTATAAATTTGAAATATTGGAATTATAAGACAAGTTTCTATAAGTGTTAAAATGAAGTATAAATGGGATTTCATAAGTTAATGAAATCTGAAAGTTTTAAATTTTGTGAAGTTTAAAAGAACGATTTCTTTTAAAATAAATGAACTATAAGTTATATTAACTTATAAGATGGACCTTTGGTATATACATTGAGTTATAAATTGAATGGGTCGTTAAAGAAGATTTATAAATTGAAGTTGTTAGAAAATAGAAATAGAATTTATAAATGTTGTTTTATAAATTCGAAATCAATTGGATTTGATAAATTAAATATCGAAGGTTGTTAAAGGAGATATATTCACGATTTTGGATAGCGAATTATTATTGAAATAAAACGTGTAGAAAATAGTGAAATGTAATTAGTGAAGTATATTCACGATTTTGGACAGTGAATTTATTGTTAAGTAAAATGGATATGTTTTGGAGAAGTGATATTATGAAATGAAGTAATTGTTTTAAAAGATGTTTTAAAATGTGTTAAATATCGAAATCATAGATTTCAACTTTTATTGTTGAAATAGACGTTTTCGAGAAATAAGGAAATGGTGGACTATAACACTGTTGTTATAGTAAATGATTTCCAAAAGGAAATGTTTTATATAGTATTGGGATTTATATATCTATCTAAATTTCGAATCCCTATACTAGTGATTTTGAGTCGTCGTAACGATGTTTTACGTAACATTTGTTTTGACTCAAATAAATGTTGTTATAGTAAATGATTTCCTTAAAGAATGAATTTATACTTAAATTTGATTTAAGTATATTGAATATTTTCAAATGTTGAAAATAAATGATTTGTGAATTACTTATTATTAAATAAGTATGGAAATGCTTTTCCAATATGAAATGAAATGTTTTTGAGAATTTATCTTTGAAAAGATAAATTGAAATTGAATATTGAAATCGATTTGAGAATCGTATATCAGTAGATATTTTGAAAATATAAATTCACTATGGAATTTATAAAAGGGAGACTGTTTAAAAATAAATATTGATTTATTTTTAAAGTGTGGAAATTTTATATCTAGTAAAGATATTTTGGAAAATAAATAATTTGGAAAAAATTATTTGGAATCTGATGATGTTGCGCATCTTTATTGATAGTTAAATAACCGACTATCAATAATTACCTTGAATAGGTATTTGTTGTGAATTGGATGAATTTGAATGCCACACTTATTTTTGAGTAATCGCTCACTATTCGGGTTAGCCGGGAAAGGACCATGGGGTCGTATAACCCATTCCGAATATGTGATACGTCGTTATGAATTGCATTCGAAGACCGGTGTTGAAGACCGGATATTTTTGAAAACGGAAGGATTACCGTCGAGTTACTCTACATCGGCTGATCTCCGATTTAGAGGTTTTATCACCCTTAATGACGGGAAGTCCGGACGTGATTGGAAATTATCCGGATTTGCAAGGGCTTCGTGAGAAGTGCCTTCGGTTCTGTTCGATCCCGGAACAGACTTGTATGGATTGTGTGTCTGACATTACACTTTGAGATATAAAGCTGATTACTTTCAAATACATATCTGTTGGTGGCGGAGAATTTATTCTCTTAGCTTAACACCCTTCTCTGAGACGTACGAGCTCAGAGGTTATGTAGTTGAAGTTATCAGCGATATATCCCAATTTGGTAATGTGGCATGCTGAGTGTTGCTGTGTGATGATCAATGTTTGATCATTTGTGATATGATCATTTGTTTGATCATTTATCTTTGTGATCATAGGTTGATCATCTGTTGACCCAAAGCGTGGCTTTTTGAAAAAGCGTAGCTTTGTGGACGAGACTTCGTCAGGGCCTCAACAACCCGGAAATGGTCGAAACAGGAATGTTGCGGCAATGTTATGAGGGTCGCGCCCTTTAGGGTATGTCATTTCCTTCTGGAAAGGGGTGGTATCATGGTATGGAGCCCAGATACTTACTCATGTGGATACACTTTCTTTATGATGTGTGATGTTGGATATCGAGCGCTCGGATAAAGGTCCCAAAGGACCGGGTGATGACATATTCGTGAGTTACCTGTTACAGGGGTAACCCGGCCTTGTTTGGCAGAGAGCAGTTTGTCTCTCGGGACGTCCAGCCATAGGCGATCCTATTCGGCAGGAGGAAAGGAAGTTCCTTAGCCTGACCATTTGTTGGAAATCCATTTCCCAAATACGAAACTTGTACGGTTTTAGTTGTAGAACCTGCTATCTAATATAGCAGCTATAGTAGGCATAATATAATGGTACCTATGCTGGCTAAGATTAATATTATACTTTCAAAATGTTTTCCACTATGCACTAATGATAATAATCCAATGATTGGCGTAGTAAGCATCTTTGACTATCATAAGAAGAAATCTCCCCCAATTCTGCGTTTGCATTGTGTGTGTGGCGGGAGGTCTTATGCTAGTTTCATTTTCCAAAAGCATTGCGAATCTATTTTATTTTCTTTGTGAAAAATAACTGTTTTACGATCTCACACTAGTCTTGCTATATTACAGCATGACAGGGGATTCTCGCTTCGCGGTTAGGTGGCGAACGGGAGACGCTTACCCCTACATGTCCCTGAGAGGGATGGGTTGGTTAGGCAGAGGCCGTGACAGTCGAGAGGCTGGCCGTAAAAGTAAATGCGAGGTGCCAGTGTGAGCCACGGTGGGGCCAGGATGGTTGCAAAGCCTACCGGTTGTGACCGCTGTTTTCAGACCATTACATTTGGTATCAGAGCATATGGTTAAGCGACAACCCTGCTCTGTTGGGTGTTACTCATTAGAGATAGAGTCAGTAGTACTCTAGAATGAGTTGAGTGTAATAATAGATACGAGTGCGTATTTGTTAGTGAATATAAAATTGTTTTGTATTGTGATGATTGGTTTATTGAGTGGCATATGAACCTTCGTCGGCATAGTCTGCGCAACTGTATCGAAGGGGTTTCTAAACGCTCGAATAGAACAATTCGACATAGTATGTTTTGAATAGGGTGAATGAGATAATTTTGCCCAAAACTATTTTTGTATAGAAAAGAAATGTTTTTCTATAAAGTACTATAGTATATGGTTGCATGGTTGTTAGGAAAGTGATAATATTGAAAGTTATCATTATTATTGAATAAGAAATTGAAATCATAACTCTAAAGATGAGAAATAAATTCACATACAAATGAAATTAAAGAATGTAAATTATAAATGTAATTTGTAATTTAAAATGGAATTCCAGAGAAGTATTTGGAAATGTTTTGAAAAGAATTTGAAAATTTTGGGGATTTGGAAAGTTTAATTCGTTTTTGATTTGAAAATGAATTTCAAAGGTTTTGAAAAGTATTTTGGAGAAATGAAAGCTCTAAACTCTTTTCGGTCGCTGGAAAATAACTTCGGTAATGACTGCAGCATTATCGATGTTCATTTTCGGGTTTCCAAAAGAGGAATTGCTGCCAAATTGTTTTAAATGGAAGTGTTTGAAAAATTTGGGTTTTGTTTTAGAAAATTCAAAGGATGATTTGAATTGTTTTCAAAATGATTTTTGAAATGTTAGTAAGACTCTGGAATACTATATAAAAATATTTATGAAATATTATGAAGTTGATAACTTGTAAAGTTTAAAGTTTAAACAAAAATCTAACTTAAAGAAATAAAATCCATATACAAATAGAATTTGTGAATATGAAATATTAATGTGATTTTTTATCTGAAATAGAGTTTCAGAAGAATATTTGCAACAAAATTCAATAATGAAATATGAACAAGTTGAGAACTTATAACATATTTGAAATCTGATTGGAATTAAGTTAAATGAAATTAAATTGTGTTTGTAAATGAACAAACGAGATAACATTTGTAAATAAATAAAATTGAAACTGAATGTTGAAAAAACAAATTTGAATAAAATGAATTGGAATCTGTGATGAATTAGTAAATGAAACTAATTTAAAATAGTGTAGTTATGAACTAAAGATAATTGATAAATTCAATATTCAGAAGTTGAACTGAATCCAAATAGAATTGAAAGTGTAAATTGAATTCAAATGAAATTAGAAATGCAAAATTGAATGAAAATAGATAAATAACTTCAATAGTGAAGTAAAGATGATATAAGAAATAAGTATCGAAATTTTGTAATAGAATTTGCAAAATAGTTTGAATATGTAACTAGATATTATGGCTAGTAGGACATACAAGTGTTATAAAAGGAATTGGAATTTTGATTTCGAAGATAATTTGAATTGCTCGAAAAAGGTATGTATTTAAATTTGAATATGAGATTTGATGACTTATTTCTCTAGCCGCTTGGCTTTTTCTTTTTCTTTTTGAAATCTGAGAGTCCGTAGGGACGTTTTGTAGTCGTACCGTATTAGCCGCGCAAAGGAGGCGCTGGCGAAATTTTTCGAGAATTTCGTGTGTTAGAAATTTTTTGAGAAAATTTTGAAGTTAAAATTTGAATTTGAAATTTAAGTTGAATTGTTAAGAAAACAATGTTGTTTAAAACTTAGAATTTAAGTTGGAAAGTTAGTTGAATTGATAACGAATCTTTAGTAGAAAGATTTGTTTTGACAAAATGATAAAACTATTAGATTGTGAAAGATAGTAGACGAGTTAAGGACCTTTTTCCCTAACTTGTAATTTCGAGGACGAAATTCTTTTAAGGGGGGAAGTTTGTAACGACCCAGAATTTTGAACAAATTAAATTGAAAATATTTAATTAATTTTAAATATTTGAATGATGATTTAATTTGAATCCCGATATAACTCTGAATTTGTCGAATAAACTTTAAAATTTAATCTGTTGAATATTGAATAAAAATTTGAATCTTCAATTTTAAGTTGAAGAAAAATATTTCAAAAGCTTTTAAAATTCGTATTGATATTACTGAAGATGATTGAAACTTCAGAATTAAGTTTGAAAACGACTTGTTCAGTTTTGAAATTATATCGTTCGAATTGACATTTAAAAATAGCCATCCGAGGCACAGTCTCGGAATTCGACGAAACCAGTTCCATTGGGTCCGTAATATTGAATTATTACTGGATTTCCAATTTCATATTTTTCGGAGTTAATACGCGACCGCACGGTGAGTAAACGTGTTGGATTTTAAATCGAAATTCAATTTAAAAATTTAACTTTTAAATTGTTGCCTGCACACGTTCATTCCTCCATCCACGCCCTGAATCATGCAGAGATTCTTTCTTCAGCCACCCTAGTTTTCTTAGCATACCTATCCTCTGTTAATCGCATACGTTTGTTCCCCCTTTCAAATTATAAGAAAAC
Organism: Allium fistulosum; assembly: GCA_030737815.1. NCBI lineage: Eukaryota > Viridiplantae > Streptophyta > Magnoliopsida > Asparagales > Amaryllidaceae > Allium > Allium fistulosum. Next base: position 777,782,572 of record CM060906.1, read on the forward strand.
GAAATATGCTCGTCTTCGTTCAAAAAGAAAATCTTTCTCGTTCTCAACTTTAATGGCCGAATAGAAATCTTTCGTTCGAAAATCAAATTGTTCAGCCTCGTTAAAAATTGAAATGAATCTTCTCTTCCTAAAAATCATTCAAACGAATACAATCGAAACCCAGCCCTCTTCCTTTATTTGTTCGAAACAAATTCAAATCCGTGACCACGCAATTCACTTCAAAGACGAGGCATCGCGAACCAATTCGCGATGTTGATAGGATGGTGGCGCAGGCGTTCGAGCTAGGGCTTCGGCGAGCAGTTGTTCGCGAGCGACGCGTACGCGTTAGTGGGGGGTCTGGGTTCGTGAGTTCGAGGACCAGGAAGTTCGCGATCGTTTAAGGAGAGGGCAAGCGGTGTCGCGCAAAATGATGGTCGCGATCGAGGTTTAGGCGCACGACATCTTAGGGAGCTGTTGTCATCGCTGTGGTGGTCGCAAGGGTTCAAGCAATCGACTTTGTTATCGAACGACAGTCAGAGTTAGGGTTTCGAGGCAATGGAGGCGTGCGAACTCGGTCGAGGCCTGGTTCATGCTCGATCGTGGAACGAAGTGTTGTCACGGCGGTTTCGAAGTCAAGCCTGGGTTGCTCAGTTTGCAGTGAGGTAACAGAGGTATAGAAATTTCTTATTTATGATAATCTCAGTTTAATTTAAATCTGGGTTAAATTGAAAGAAGAAATTTGTTTAAAATAAATTATCTCCCGAGAAAAAAATGTTTACTGTTAATTTTAAAATTTTAAATTGAAGTTAGATAAATTTAAATAAAGGAGAAGTTGTTAATTAAAACTATCATAACGGAAAATTTATAGTTCGATTTAAATTCGAATGTTAATGAATTTATATGATTGTTATACAAGGTATAAATCAAGAAAATCAATCTGGAATGGAAAATGGGATTGCTAATAAAAGCAAAGGTGAGATTTTCTCACTCAAATTGAATGTGGAATTTTTGCAGTTATTGATTGCTATTGGATGTGATATTAGATATAGTAGGATATATATCTATATATAGCAACATATACATATTGGCATATGTATATATTGGATTGATGATTTCCCGCCTCGTATAGCGGATGAGACCCTATTGCACCGTTAGTAAGCGGATATTTTTATAAAACCCATATACCTTGATATTCCACCTCGAAGTGGAATTGGTATTGTGCTAACGTCTATGGATGCAGGGAAACAGGTTGGAGGGATCCAACTGGATTCCTCACCAGTATTTATTTATTTACAGATATTGATGTATATTCTGTTATCATATGTTGATATATGATGTTTGATGTTGTGATTGACTAATTGGTGCTGTTGCATCATCGGATTCAGTTTTGAAGTTTAAAAATAACATCTTTTACTTTAAAAGGGTTTTTAAAGTGATTTTGGAAAGTAGACGTTTTATTGGATTGTTGAATTGATTTATTTTAAATAAATAAACGTCTAAAATTTTAAAGTTATAAAAGTTAAGATTTTTGTGAAATAAAATCAAAGTGTGATTTTTGAAATAAAAGTTAAGAAATTTATGAAATGGGTTAAATTGGGATTTCTAGTATTATAAACGGTTTATTTAAAAGATGTACAAAAATGGATATTTATAAATTTGAAATATTGGAATTATAAGACAAGTTTCTATAAGTGTTAAAATGAAGTATAAATGGGATTTCATAAGTTAATGAAATCTGAAAGTTTTAAATTTTGTGAAGTTTAAAAGAACGATTTCTTTTAAAATAAATGAACTATAAGTTATATTAACTTATAAGATGGACCTTTGGTATATACATTGAGTTATAAATTGAATGGGTCGTTAAAGAAGATTTATAAATTGAAGTTGTTAGAAAATAGAAATAGAATTTATAAATGTTGTTTTATAAATTCGAAATCAATTGGATTTGATAAATTAAATATCGAAGGTTGTTAAAGGAGATATATTCGCGATTTTGGATAGCGAATTATTATTGAAATAAAACGTGTAGAAAATAGTGAAATGTAATTAGTGAAGTATATTCACGATTTTGGACAGTGAATTTATTGTTAAGTAAAATGGATATGTTTTGGAGAAGTGATATTATGAAATGAAGTAATTGTTTTAAAAGATGTTTTAAAACGTGTTAAATATCGAAATCATAGATTTCAACTTTTATTGTTGAAATAGACGTTTTCGAGAAATAAGGAAATGGTGGACTATAACACTGTTGTTATAGTAAATGATTTCCAAAAGGAAATGTTTTATATAGTATTGGGATTTATATATCTATCTAAATTTCGAATCCCTATACTAGTGATTTTGAGTCGTCGTAACGATGTTTTACGTAACATTTGTTTTGACTTAAATAAATGTTGTTATAGTAAATGATTTCCTTAAAGAATGAATTTATACTTAAATTTGATTTAAGTATATTGAATATTTTCAAATGTTGAAAATAAATGATTTGTGAATTACTTATTATTAAATAAGTATGGAAATGCTTTTCCAATATGAAATGAAATGTTTTTGAGAATTTATCTTTGAAAAGATAAATTGAAATTGAATATTGAAATCGATTTGAGAATCGTATATCAGTAGATATTTTGAAAATATAAATTCACTATGGAATTTATAAAAGGGAGACTGTTTAAAAATAAATATTGATTTATTTTTAAAGTGTGGAAATTTTATATCTAGTAAAGATATTTTGGAAAATAAATAATTTGGAAAAAATTATTTGGAATCTGATGATGTTGCGCATCTTTATTAATAGTTAAATAACCGACTATCAATAATTACCTTGAATAGGTATTTGTTGTGAATTGGATGAATTTGAATGCCACACTTATTTTTGAGTAATCGCTCACTATTCGGGTTAGCCGGGAAAGGACCATGGGGTCGTATAACCCATTCCGAATATGTGATACGTCGTTATGAATTGCATTCGAAGACCGGTGTTGAAGACCGGATATTTTTGAAAACGGAAGGATTACCGTCGAGTTACTCTACATCGGCTAATCTCCGATTTAGAGGTTTTATCACCCTTAGTGACGGGAAGTCCGGACGTGATTGGAAATTATCCGGATTTGCAAGGGCTTCGTGAGAAGTGCCTTCGGTTCTGTTCGATCCCGGAACAGACTTGTATGGATTGTGTGTCTGACATTACACTTTGAGATATAAAGCTGATTTCTTTCAAATACATATCTGTTGGTGGTGGAGAATTTATTCTCTTAGCTTAACACCCTTCTCTGAGACGTACGAGCTCAGAGGTTATGTAGTTGAAGTTATCAGCGATATATCCCAATTTGGTAATGTGGCATGCTGAGTGTTGCTGTGTGATGATCAATGTTTGATCATTTGTGATATGATCATTTGTTTGATCATTTATCTTTGTGATCATAGGTTGATCATCTGTTGACCCAAAGGGTGGCTTTTTGAAAAAGCGTAGCTTTGTGGACGAGACTTCGTCAGGGCCTCAACAACCCGGAAATGGTCGAAACAGGAATGTTGCGGCAAGGTTATGAGGGTCGCGCCCTTTAGGGTATGTCATTTCCTTCTGGAAAGGGGTGGTATCATGGTATGGAGCCCAGATACTTACTCATGTGGATACACTTTCTTTATGATGTGTGATGTTGGATATCGAGCGCTCGGATAAAGGTCCCAAAGGACCGGGTGATGACATATTCGTGAGTTACCTGTTACAGGGGTAACCCGACCTTGTTTGGCAGAGAGTAGTTTGTCTCTCGGGACGTCCAGCCAGAGGCGATCCTATTCGGCAGGAGGAAAGGAAGTTCCTTAGCCTGACCATTTGTTGGAAATCCATTTCCCAAATACAAAACTTGTACGGTTTTAGTTGTAGAACCTGCTATCTAATATAGCAGCTATAGTAGGCATAATATAATGGTACCTATGCTGGCTAAGATTAATATTATACTTTCAAAATGTTTTCCACTATGCACTAATGATAATAATCCAATGATTGGCGTAGTAAGCATCTTTGACTATCATAAGAAGAAATCTCCCCCAATTCTGCGTTTGCATTGTGTGTGTGGCAGGAGGTCTTATGGTAGTTTCATTTTCCAAAAGCATTGCGAATCTATTTTATTTTCTTTGTGAAAAATAACTGTTTTACGATCTCACACCAGTCACCATGACCGAATCGGAGTTTATTGTTCCCTTCTAAACTCTGGGTGCCCACCAATTTCCACACGGGCAGTCTAGAGTTAGGTTATCAGGATATTCTGGATATTCTGGAGCTTTGGAGATAAGCTGGATGACGAGACGTAGTATTTGTATCTGATAGTATTTATTCCGCTTTGTATTCTGTATGAGGACAAGTTTATATAACTGTCCATTGTTGTATATTGACTCTGATTGATGTATGTATAAAAAGATATAGTTCTTTGTTTTAAAAGACTAGTGATTATCTATTATATATTGTTCCGCTGCGATATGTGAGATTCTGATATTGTTTCTGTTCTGATGTTGTTCTGTTGTTTTTCTTTTTCTTCTATCTTTTCTTCTACCTCTTCTTTTAAAACCCTAATGGTTCGGTTTTTCGTTCACCTTGAGTAAATCGATGGAGATTAGTGTCGATTCAAAGGGTACGGAAAAGCGGGCTATTACAGAAGAGATAACAATGAAGAAATTAAATGGAAAAGGAGGATTATCTAACAAACACTTCAAAATAAATGATAAAAATGCACAGAAACACAGGAATTTAGAGTGGTTCGGCGTATTGCCTACGTCCACTATGAAATTGATCAATTTATTGATGTTTCTCTGATGATTACAATTGATTGCAGCGGATTATAGTGAATTAAAGTTATGAAATTCGAGTATAACAGCAGTAATGGAATATAAAGTTGAAGCCGGCAGAGTCTGGGCGTTGGAGCGTCAAAAGATCCCTCTTTTGTAGGCCCTAGGGCTCTATTTATAGGCGTAGGAGGCTGATATCTCGCTCAGATCTCGGGAGACTTCTTCTGGCACGTGAGTGGGCCTACGCGACCGAGCCCACAAAGTTTCGGCTTGATCCGTGATCGATACGAACGTAATTCGCATCGATCAAGATTTTGTCTAATGGAGTCGAAATTTGGTGTGAGCATTCTTTAGCTTGTACGTAGGCTCCTGTGAAAATTTCATATCGTTTGGACTTGTGGATTGCGAGATATGATCGATGAAAGCTTGTATTTTCGACAGGCTGTCTGGTTCGACTCGATGATTTCGAATCGATTACTTCGAATCGATACTGGGCACGTGCCTAGGTGATGACGTGGCCCGCGATTTCTGGATCGATCCACTTTTTATGCCAAGTCGACCGAGTCGTCCCAAGATTCTCGCCTTGTTCGCATCGAAGTAGTTGTCTTGTTCGAATTGATCAATAGCTTGCTCTTCGTATCGATCTGCAGTGTGCTCTGTTCGCATCGATTGTGTTGGCTTGTTCGCATCGATCCAGGTTGTTCCAATTTGATGGATGCGGATGACTGATGCCTCGATGGATTCGAACAAGGCTTTCCTGAAAGCAGTGAGTTCTCCACCGATCGAGAGAGCATGGATTCGAACAAACGTGAGTCGATGGATACGAGCAAGGCTTTCCTGATGGATTCGAACAAAGGCTATCTGCTGGATACGAACTGAGGTCACCTGATGGATACGAACAAAGGTTATCTGATGGATACGAAGTGGCGTGTTCCGATGGATACGAACAGATGTTCGTCGATGGATGCGAAGTAGTCAAATGGTGATCGATATGAAGTGAGACTATCTGCCGATGGATAAGAAGTTGACCGATGCAAAATAACGGGTTGTGACTTCGATCGATTCGAAATGATGGATACGAATGGATTGAACTCCTTGGTTTGCATCGATCATAGCTTGAGCATACGAACTCGGATTGACTTGAAATTTGGGACGTTGGCTTTCATGGCTTTGCTTGTCGTGTCTTGTTAATTTTAGCCTGATCCGGACTCCGACAAAATTCGTCGATATCCATGATGAACCTGTGCGTACTCGATATCCAAGATGAGCGATCCTTGGTTTTCAGTCAATGCCTTGATATCTCGTCCTTGCCAAAAGGCGGGATAACATTTGCTCCCCAAAGTACGTCTTGTGTGAACATGACGTGCTTTGAAAAGCTGCAACCTTCACTTTGATCAGTTATCGTCTTTTCGTTGAAAGTTGTAATCTTTGACTGATTTCCTTAGTATGTATTATTGTAACTGATTGTTGTATGATTGTGGTTAGCTGTTTGTTGTCGTAATCGTTATCAGATAAATATCTAGTTCCTGTGGATGTAGAAAATTGAATATTAGTCCAACATATATGCACATATGTTAATCTGACTCTCGCTGACGTTGCACTTTCATGAGTCGTTGCCAGTTCTCTCGTATCGAATCTCGTATCAATCCTATCCTGAACCGATGTGAAATTCAAATTGTAACAACGCTTGATGGTTGTTTTTGAATGTTCCTTTGTATCGATCCTCTCCTGAATCGATGTGAAAGGTTGAAATGTGGTTTTCGTATCGATGTGAATCATAACGATGGATACGAAATATGCGTTCGTATCGATGGATACGAGCTTCTGTGGTCTCCATTGCAGTGGACTTTATTTCATATCGATGAACTTGCGCCATTGTGGGTTGATTGCTGATGGATACGAATAAGGCATTTCGTATCGATGAAGCTCGAGTTGTTGGATTCGAATAGTCAGCTTGCCTTGATGGATATGGGCCTTTAGAGGCTATGACTTGATGGATTCGAACAGCGAAGTTCGTATCGATGAACTGTGGCTGGAGTCGCTAACAACGGATACAAACAATAGTTTCGCATCGATGGACCTTGGTGATTCAGAAAAATCCCTGTTGATAATTTCGTCTTGATAAAATCTCTATGGGTTCGAATAGCTCGTTCGAATCGATTTGGTGGAACCGTTGTAACCGGTCAAGTTTACCTGGAGGCGAAACGTTTTTCCTTTCTCACTCGAGTCCATATAAATACTGTGGACTTAGTCATTTTTTATTTACCTGCTTCTACTTTTCAGCTTGCCTTCGTATCGATTGAGAAACCGACAAATTGAAACGATTAGACTCTACCTCCTAATCTAGGTAATTATATGACGAATTCATGTTTAAAACGATAAGACTCGACTTCCAACATCAAACCAATCACAGTTGCGGCCTATTCCGGCGTCGTTGAGGCCGGAGTGGGGTCGAAGTGAGGTTGAGGAGAAGGTAATGGTGTTTGTGCCATTTGGAGAAGAAGGAGTGAGGAAAGAGATGAAGGAATTGTTCGGTCTGGATTTCGTATCGATGGAGGGTTAGAGAAACTGGAGTTTCGTATCGATCCCCCTGTCTGTAACTTCGTATTGATTGTTGACCTTTCGATCCTGTTTCCTCGCTTTTAATCGACATGGAATTCAAAGTGTAATTGTGATGGTTTCGAACCATGGCCGCAGCCTGATCGTTACGAAACCGCCTCAATTCAATCGATGCGAAGCTGCGATTTCAATCAATTCAAGATTGAAGCTGCAATGATTGATACGAGCCTCTGATTAATGGATCGATGTGAAACTCATCGTTCTGGACCGGTACGAAACATGACAAATACTGATCGATGCGAAGAGGCCGAGCAGTGTTCGATACGAACTTTACATCAATTCAAAGTTGCGGGCCTTGATCGATACGAAACTAAGGCCTCTTCTGATCGATGCGAAACAGCCTTCTAGTGATCGCTCCCAGCTTGAACCCTGATGGATACGAAACCTTGTACAATCGATCACACGACTCCGACGAGCTTCATTCTTGCACATCTGGACTTAACTGTTAAACTGCAGATTTGACTGCCCTTCGAAGCTCGTCGATGGAACTGTAACTTAACAAAATGATAACGAATTTTAACTCGGATCGATCACTAACATCTGGATGGCATGGTTGTGACGGTCAGCGATGACGGTCACTCCAGTTGAATTTCGAAGTCTTGTCGTTCAGACAGTTTTTCTAACCTTGTATAATTTCTTAAGTATTATGCAGCACTGCACTTGCACAACACATTCACACACTTTGCACTGGGGGAAGCACGAGTGTTATTGTCGTCTAATGATGATTTCTCATAAGTTAGTTAATTATGGAACCTTCAAGCTCACAACAGCAGGAAGTTCAGGATTCGTCTTCTTCTGTCCTAGAGATTCCAGCCATCGCGGTCGAAGTTATAGACCCAGCTCTGGACGAGCTACCTAACACTACGCTCATTTGTAATCCCCAAGATTCTGTACCGTCCAATGTCTTTGAAGACATGTTGGGACGAATATGCTTAAGGCATGGTTTGTCATTGGTTGACGTACTATTACCGAGACCAAACGATAGACCGCACGCTCCCCCAGAGGGGTTTACTACCTTTAACCGTCATGCATGTGCAGCGGGAACACTTCCTCCTTTTAACCAATACATTAGGGAAGTGCTATCTTTTCTCGGAATCGCCCCGTCTCAGCTACACCTTAATGGATATGCTTTGCTGAATAGCCTATTTATCGTATTTATGGAGCATCTCTTCCGACCACCAATGCTGACTGAGATTAGATATCTCTTTAACTTCAAGAGCAGGGGAGATAGTCTGTCTTTCACTTTCCTGGAGTCAGTCAGGAACTACTAAGTAGTAACCGAATCCTGGGGAAGGTTGAGTTACTTTAAAACAGAATGGTTCTATGTCCGGTGCCCCCAGGATTTGCCAACCGATGGCTAGTCAGACATAAGTGTTACAGTGCTTTTCAAGAGTTATCCAGATGATAGTAGTTGATATAAACTGACATCTTGTTTTCTTTTTACAACCGTAATTTCACGACCTGAAGGCGGGTACTTCAAAGAGATAGTAAGGGTCCTTCAAGAAGTTCCGAGCGAAATGAGGAACATTGATTCGGTTCTAACCGATAGAAATTTAAGAATCGTCGGGCTGATTGAGCAGAACCAAAGCATAAGGCCTGAAGGGACACTGAGGGCAGTCTCGAAGAAGCGGGTGAAACGCAAAGCGCCCGGTGTCGTAATAGCTGAAAGGGTTGATCCGGAGAGAACACCCACTGATGACGAACTTATAGCTGGGCCTTCTAGCAGTTTTCAGGACTCAGAAGGAAGGAGAAAAGGCAAGGCAGTTGCTCATAAGCGTTCTAAATCCATGAGATTGAAATCTGTGGTTGTGTCTTTGCCTGCTCCTGGAATTAGAATTTCGGAGGCTCCTCCCCCACAAGTAGAGAATCCTTTCGAAGGGCTTGCTGATATTCCGATTCTGGATTATGTACCGTTTCAACATGACACCGGGTTGGAGGAGCTTGATAGTGCTCTTGATCTGAGTGAGTCGCTTGCCATAAGTGCGGCCGACATTTCCGATTGGTCGGGGGGTTGCACATACATACACTTCACGGTCACTACACGATTTACAATCATAAATTGTCCAATTCAAGAGATCACTAAATTTTCTTTCGTTTCTCATTTACAAGTACGATGTCTGGGAGAGGATCTATGTTAGGAAGACTTCGCTCGGCTCGAAAGTCTTCTACTTACTACAAGCCCCGCAGGAGGGATTCAGATAGAGACCGCGATCGTGGGTACTCCAATCAGGATAGATACGAGCGGGATAGGATAGAGACTATAGATACCGATCTAGGTCCCGTTCTCCACCTCCTAGAATCCCTTCACCACCTCCTGTTCACGTTTCACACCCATCAGAGCCTCCGCAACACAGACCGTCTTCTCACACTTCTAGGCTCGAAACTCATCACCAGCGAGTCGAAACTGTGACCACCATAATTGCAGAGCAGGCCATAACTGAGCCCACGGGGGAAGGGGCTATTAAAATCGCTCAGCTGAGGAAAGAGTTCCCAAACATATGTTTCGACGGCTACGTCTTTCCACCTCATTTAAAGAGAATTCCATCGGGGGCGTAAAACATGATGTATGATTACATTCATGACATCTATGCCTAGTATAGAGAGTGGGTGAAGGCTGCAGAAAAAGCTTCCAAGATGGCCTTTGAGCGAGCCAAAGCGATTAAAAAGATGGAGTCTGAACTCGCTCAAAAGGACCGAATCATCCAAGTGCTCAATACCGAGGCCGAGTCTTCTCAGAAATCTAAAATTGAGGCCACCAAAAAAGATGATGAAGCGAATGTGGCGATGGAGAGATTGAGGCAGACACACGTTGCCTTGGTGGAGGAGACGGGCCACCGAAATACAACGGTCATCGCCGAACGAGATGCGGCGATTAAAGAACTTAACGAGCTTAAAGCCAAATTCTCTGACATTGCTAAGGAAAGGGACGATGCGAACAACGCAGCCCAGGAGGCGTGCGAACAGGATGTCTTGCTTTGGGGTGAGCGGAATGTGGCTATGGCTAAGGTCCGCGAGGTGGAGGATAAGGTTGAGGAAGAGGTGAAATCGGCTGAGTCCAGGCTAGAAGCCAATATCGAAGATCTCCTTGTCGTTTACAACGCTAACGTGCTGAGGCACAGAGGCCTAGCCTGGCTTGATGACTACCCTACACATTTATACAACACCTGGGGCCGATTGGTTGAGGAGGAGAAGGCGGTGCATCTGGGTGAGTCAGTCGATGAGTTTGAGCTTGAGAATCGTTTGCTGATTGAAGATGAACGGAGGATCCTTCATGCGTCGATGATTCTGCATGAAAAGGAGAGGCTCAGCACCCAGCATTTTGAAGTAGGAGAAGGTTTAGGGGTTGAACATCATGATGCAAGTCTTGAAGTTCCGGTGTCAACTCAACCTAAACCCTTATCTGCGGTGGATCCCCAAGCTGTCCCTACCTACAATCCAGATCAGCCGCAGATATCTCCGACCATAGAGCAAGTTGACGAAGCCGCTCAGCCATCTACAAGCCAAACCGAGGAAGGTACTCTGAACATCCTATATGTCTATCTTGAGTCGGAGTCGTCATTTGAATTAAGTACTAACAGTTCTCCTGTTTTTGTCCAATGATTGATGCTGCACCGATCGTGCTTCCTACAACCCAAGAATCACATCAAACGCAGGAGGCTATCGTCACCGAAGCGACCACCGTAACTACAACTGCGCCACTTGATGAAATGCAGGGAAGCACGCTTGTTTTTGATGAGAAGATGATGGAGGAACTCTTTTGTCGTCATAGCGATCCTTTTGCGGACCTGCCATTTGTTATGGATGGAGGCGCCCCCGCTACTGGCTCTTCAATGCTAGCCACTAATGCTCCTAGCGAGGCCCAAGAGATTCATGAAGAAGAAATATTGGCCGAAATTGACGCTGAAATGGAAGCAGCGGCTCGTGGTGGCAGTTTTGGAGGTGGAATGGCGGCACCTGGTCCAGCTCCGCTTAGAATGATACCACCTGGTGGTACAGTTATTGACACTAGTGTGCCCATTCCACCTTCTACACTTGATCCTGTTCCTCCGACTCTGCCCGCAGGAAGCATCCCTATACATTCAAGCTCGGAGGAGGATGTCGAGATCATGCCCCCGCCTGGAGACCGATCACCGAATAGTAAAGGCTCAAAGAGGAAAGTTAGTGGTGGCTCCAGCGGGTCTACACCGAGGAAGAAGCCGAGAGAGAAGAAGAAATAGATAGGCCTCTTTAGTTTGTTCTGAGTAGATAGGGATTTATTTTGGTTTTCTTTTCGTAGGCCGTGTATAGATGCGGGTTCGGCCCCTACTAGTAGGAATTTTTTGAAACAAACTTGTACATGAATTTCTTTCACAAACAGTAGAAATGAAACTCTTCTTTTTTGGCTTCTTCTTAGTTATTGTGTATTTGCTTAAGTGTTTCAATATTTGAAGTGCACTTGTGAAGTTTCAGCTTCCGAGTCAAGTTTGTTTTTATTTGCCAGGTCCGGAAATTGTGGACACGGTTCATGACCGGGAAGTGAGTTGAATTTTGACGTCGCACTGCTTCAGTCAATGGTCGATACTTAAGTTCTGCTCCCTAGTCTTGGGGATGAGTTGTAGAACATCAGCCAGTGATTGCATCTCACTTGTAACATGCTGAGTTTAATGCCACTGAATGAATGTTTGAGACAAGCGAAGATTGAGTGGTTCAACCATGCTTTCTTAATTATCGATGATCACATCCGCACTCTAGGGATTTTTATTTGTTTACTGGCGGTCGGTTACGCCGTTTTAAGTTTTAATTATCTATCCGCGCTCTGGGGACTTGGAGTCGACATTTATACTCCGACTCGCACTTTGGGAGTTTGGAGTTGGTGCTTATACTCCAATTCGTATTCTGGGAATCCAAGGTCGATGTTTATACTCCAATTTGCACTCTGGGAATTCGGAGTTGATGTTTATACTCCAATTCGCACTCTGGGAATTCGGAGTTGATGAACAGACGGTTAGTCACATCGGTTGCATGTTTTTGGATTTCGCTCGCACTCTGGGAACGAAAGGCGTATAGGGTCATGGATGGTCAGATCACATCCACCCTGAGTTAACAAGTGAGGTCGTTAGATGGACGGATCCACCCTCCTCAAACTTGGTTCGGATATGGACGAAGTCGTTAGGTGGACGGATCCACCCTCTTCGCAAACGTATTTGTAAGTTTATACTCTAGTTCGCACTCTGGGAATCTGGAGTTAAGTGAAGGATTGTCGTGTATCAATCCTTTTTTGACTTTGGTGTGATGGCTTGCCCCCGAGCTTGGGTTTCACATAGCGAGTGACCGGTTGCCTCACAGTCACTCCCTATTTGAATAAATCCCACCGTATGATGGGACTTAGCTCTCCATGCATGGTGATGATTATATGAAGTATTTCAAGTAACTCACAGCTCTGGCTCGAAGAGATTGCATTTTATTGCTGAAATAAGAAAATATGGCAAAGTCAGTTGCCTTATTACAAATTCTAATTTCGAAATGCAAAAACAAATTGCAAATGAAAAATAAACTGAATAAATAAACAGAGCCTGTTATGTGTAGTAGCGACGAAGATTCTCGCTATTCCAGGCTCTCGGTAGAGTAAGACCGTCGACGGTTGACAATTTGAATGTGCCATCTCCGAGCTTTCGTTCGATAACATACGGCCCTTCCCATGTTGGCTTCATATGCAAAGGAACCAGATAGATTCTTTTCAGGACGAGATCGTCGAGTTCAAAGGTTCGCGGGAGGACCTTGGCGTTGTACAATCGGGCGACTCGACTTCGATACGCGGCTGCCCTCAAATCAGCCTCTTCATGTTTCTCATCTAGTAAATCGAGAGATTCGGCAAGTAATATAGCATTTGTCTTCGGATCATAGTATGTCACTCGATGAGAATGTACATATAGCTCGACTGGAATAACAGCTTCTGAACCATAAGAGAGAGAGAATGGAGTGTGACCGGTCGCACACTTGTGGGTTGTACGGTAGGCCCATAAGGCCATAGGAAGTTCATCGACCCATTTGCCCCCGGCCTTTTCCAGTCGTTTTTTCAAAATGGACTTTATAACTTTATTGACTGCTTCGACCTGTCCATTCGCTTGAGGGTGTGCAACTGCAGAGAATTTCTTTCGAATGCGAAACCGTTTGCAGAAATCTTTAAATTCAACACTGTCGAATTGAGTTCCGTTATCAGTGATGATGGTGTGTGGGAGACCGAATCGACAGATAATGTTGCGGACTATAAAGTTGATCACTTTTTTCGTCGTTATGGTAGCAAGAGGTTCTGCTTCAGCCCACCTTGTAAAGTAATCAACTACGACGATGGCGTACTTCGCACCACCTTTTGCCAGAGGTAGAGAACCAATGATGTCGATGCCCCATACTGAAAACGGCCATGGGCTGACCATTTGAGTTATCTCGGTAGGTGGGGCTCTAGGAATTCGAGCATGCTTTTGACATTTATCACATTTCTTGGCATAATCCGACGCATCGCGATTTATAGTCGGCCAAAAATATCTGTATCGAAGTACTTTCTTGGCAAGTGCTTGCCCCCCGGTGTGGCCGCCACATTCTCTCTCATGTACATCGTGTAATACTCGTTTAATTTCATCGTGAGTGATACACCAGAGTAAAGGAACAGAGTACCCTCTTCGGTACATGACTCCGTTCTGGATGGTGAACCGTGAAGCCTTCCGAAGGACTTGTCTTTTTTCATTCCTCCGCTCTGGCAGGATTCCATGCTCAAGGTAATTTCTGAATGGAGTCATCCAGACTCCTTATCGGGAGCGACTTCACATATCCAATCTGCCTCTACCCGGTCAATACTTGGGGAAGATAACGTCTCTACGGGAACGAGTCCCATTTGCTGTGTTTCACCCGTGCTGGCTAATTTTGCCAACGAATCGGCTTTCTGATTGCGTTCTCGAGGTATACAATAAATGGCATAATAATCAAACTGATTCAGTATTTCCTAAACCCGAGCTAAGTAAGCTACCAGTCTTCGATCTCTTGCTTGATATTCTCCCCGAACTTGAGATACGACTAATTGTGAATCACAATAAATTTCCACAGCGATAATTCTCAAATCTCTAGCAAGTTTCAATCCAGCTAAGAGGGCTTCATATTCAGCTTCATTATTGGTTGCATGAAAATCGAACTTTAAAGCATAACATATAGATCGGCCTTCGGGGATTTCAAGTACAACCCCAGCGCCCGAGCACTGGTTGTTTGATGCACCATCAGTGTACAACTTCCAGACGTATTCGAGAGATTCGCTGGTTTCAGACAAGTCCTCTGGAATGGTAAATTCAACTATGAAATCAACTAGGACTTGTCCTTGAATGGCTCGCCTTGGAGTATAAGAAATAACAAACTAGCTCAGTTCGATGTTCCACTTGAGTAGCCTACCAGACATCTTAGGCCGCGTAAGGACCTGTCATAACGGCTGGTCGGTGTAAACAATAATAGGATGGGCCTGGAAATATGGACGGAACTTCCTTGATGCAATAACAAGACAATAAGCCAGCTTCTCTAGTTTCGGATAATTCCTTTCAGCTCCAGTCAACCGTTTGCTGACGTAGTACACTGGCTTCTGTATCATGTCTTCTTCCCGAATTAGGGCAGCGCTGATAGCATTTTCCGATATCGCCAAGTAAATGTACAACTTCTTATGATCAATAGGTTTTGACAGGATATGAGGCGTGGATAGATGCTGAATTAATGCTTGGAAAGCGCTCTCACACTCCATGGTCCATTCAAAGTTTCGTTTTCCTTTTCGGATCAGATCGAAGAAGGGAATGCATTTGTCAGTGGACTTTAAAATGAACCTGCTTAGTGCCGCTACTTTCCCATTGAGACTCTGGACTTGCTTTATAGTTTTCGGAGTTTCAAGATTTCTGATTGCCCAAATCTTTTCAGGATTAGCTTCGATTCCACGAGCATTGACGATAAACCCAAGGAATTTTCCGGATGCAACTCCAAAATGACATTTCAGTGGGTTGAGCTTCATTCTGTACTCTCAAAGTATATTGAACATTGATTCCTGGTCATTAATATGGTCAGTGGAAAATCGTGACTTCACAAGCATGTCGTCTACATACACTTCCATGGTTTTCCCGATTTGATTGGCAAACATCCGATTGACCAATCGTTGATAAGTAGCACCGGCATTTTTGAGTCCGAATGGCATGATCTTGTAACAATAAAGTCCCAGATTAGTTATGACACTGATATGTTCTTGATCAGGTAAATGCATTGGTATCTGATTGTAGCCAGAATACACATCCATGAAGGACAAGAGTTCATGTCCAGCTGTTGAGTCTACGAGCTGATCAATTCTGGGAAGCGGAAAACTATCTTTAGGACAGGCTTTATTCAGATCGGAGTAATCGACACATGTTCTCCATTTTCCGTTTGACTTTCGAACAAGCACAAGATTCGACACCCATTCGGGATATATCACATCTCGAATGAACCCATTCATTTTAAGCTTTTCTACCTCTTCTTTAAGGGCGGTAGATCTCTCTGGATCCATTCCATGCCTTTTCTATTTGACCTGGACATGCCGCGGGTCAATATTCAAAGTGTGGCTCGCGATGTCCGGTGAGATCCCACACATATCAAAATGCATCCAGGCGAATACGTCAAGATTCGCCCGTAGAAACTCAACCAATTCCTCTTGAGTTTGCTGGCTTAGCTGAGAGCCAATCTTTATCATCTTTGAATCATCATCATTGTCAATTGGGACATCGATCGTCAATTCGGCCGGGGATGCTTGACTTTCTTTAGATTCTCCTTCATCTTCAGTTTCCCTTGGGTCAAGATCCCTTTGGAATTGGCTGGGGTGCCCGGGCCTAGGCCCAGGCATTAATTATCAATTTTTAGCAAAACGGATGCAGAGAGACTCCTCTATGCCCTTTCCTTTCTCCATTCGCTGCGCGCCTCGCAGCTCAGCAACATAACAGGCTCTCCCAGCAGCCTGATCTCCTTGAATGATTCCCACTCCATGATCAGTGGGAAACTTCAGAGTCAAACACCACGGGGCAATAGCTGCTCTGAAATCAGCGAGGGCCGGTCGACCCAAGAAAGCATTATAAGGGGAGTCTATGTCCAACACAACGAACT
The DNA here is from genome assembly GCA_030737815.1 of Allium fistulosum. Taxonomy (NCBI): domain Eukaryota; kingdom Viridiplantae; phylum Streptophyta; class Magnoliopsida; order Asparagales; family Amaryllidaceae; genus Allium; species Allium fistulosum. The sequence continues at coordinate 777,799,078 of CM060906.1, forward strand.
GCAATATCCGGACTCTCCGGCGTTCTCCAACTCCTAACTCCACTGGTAGTTCCACCACTCCAGTGGGTATAGTAGCGCTCCCATTGAAACCATGGATTCGAGATTGGCAAGGCTTTAAATCTTTAGCCTCCATCCTCATCTGATCATAAGCTCGTTTAAACAGAATATTCACTGAGCTTCCACTGTCAACCAAAATCCTTTTCATCCAGGCTGTACCTACTTGAGCTAAAATGACCAGTGGATCGATAGTGGGGGCTTCGACTTTATCAGCGTCTCTGTTTCTGAATACGATGTCATCAACCATCGTCTTCTGTTGTTTGGCCGGAGCCCCTTCATCAAAACTACTACAACACTCGAAGTCTGCATGCCTAATAGAGCTGGCATACGACTCCATTCCTTCCAGCTTCGATCTGCTGGATGAGGACCGCCACAAACAGTGTTTATCACTAACCTCCCGCCGGTACGAGCGGGTTCCTCCTGCCTTTCCTGGTTTGGTGCACGATTCTGATTCGATGGGCCCACACCTCCTGACTGTAGCGCCCGCACAAACTGATCCAACTTTTGTTCACGTATCAGCTTTTCAATAAGATCTTGTAAATGACGACACTCATTTGTATTATGGCCATAACTTTCATGGAATCTACAAAACTTCCCTGTTTGGATTTGTCTTTCCGTTGACGTCTTTGGAGCGGGTTTCTTGTACTGCATGGTATTGCAAGTCTGCAAATACACATTTTCTAACGACATATTCAATGGAGTATAATTGTCGAACATGGGAGCTCTACGTCGTGGACCACGATTTTGATCTCGTTTTTTACCTTGATTTCCACTATCCCTCTGCTGGTTCTGTTTGTTTTGTATGTTCAACTGAACTTTTCCGGAACTCTCTCCGAATTGTTTAACTACGATGTTACTTTGAATTCCTTCCATGTTGGGCTCTACGTCATCCTGCTTCTTAGATTGTTTCGCATCCTCCCTCCTCAAGAATTGGGCTGCCTTGGAATAGAAACAGTCCAATGACGTAGGTGGCTTCCCAGCTAACCAATTTCTGAATTCTGAATCAGGATCAATCCCCTTAGTTAATGCCATCAAGGTAGAGTTGTCATTGGGATTGCTTATTTCCGCACACGCAGCATGAAATCGCTCCAAGTAACGTCTGAGTGTCTCTCCGGGAGCTTGAGTGACACTAGACAGAGTATTAACATCTTTAGGTCTCGCTACGTGCATACGGAACTGTTCAACAAACTTAGTGGCCATTTGGTCGAAATTAGAAATGGACCGTGGTGGCAAATGAGTAAACCACATAGTTGCAATGCCCCCCAGGGAAATGGGGAAACTACGACATTTAACTGCATCATCAGCTCTCGCAACATTCATCAACCATTCATACTTCAGGATATATTGATTGGGATCAGAACTTCCTTCATAGACTGGCAAAGTTGGCATGCTGAATCGCCGAGGTGGTTCAGCATATAGTATGTCATCAGTGAAAGGGTATGACTCCGGGAAATCCCCCAATCGTCATTTGTGAGATCTTGACTTTCACGGATCATCTGACGAATCATCGTCGGTATATCCGACATCCGGATGTTTGGAGCATGCTGTGCCAAGGTGTGGTCGGGTTCCACAACGCGAGGCTGGACCGGGCGCGGTCAACGGTCCATGTCTCGCCTCCTTGGTTCAAAATTTTCAGGAACATAAGGTTCTGGAGTGTGCTCTCGTTGGCGACGATGTGGATCAGCTTGATTTCTAGCATCAACTCCTTGTTCGGTAGTGGTGGTGGTAGCGAGATTGCCTGTGACATGGTAAGGAGAGGCACCCCCTCGGGATGAGGGTCCGGTCTGATGGCTGGTGGAAGGTCCAGTCCTAGGTTGTCCAAGATTTAGGGCAGGTTGGTGTCCGATGGCCTGGGTGTAGCTTATGTCCAATCGTGGGCGTATAGATCAGTGGTGACCATCGGAAGAGGCTGAACTCTCGGTGGAAGAGTTGGAAGTTTGATCTCTTCTGGATCTCCTTCGCCGTTGACGCTGCAGCTGCTTGGTCAGTTCCGCGTTAGCACGGAGTTGCTGGCGGCTCTGAGTTAGCTCTTGCATAAGCATTTGGAATTCTTCCCTGGTAACAGGTCCGGTCGGATCCGATGGTCCGGCATCATTCTGGTTGGATGGAGGCAGTTGTACGAGATTCTGTCTATCCCGTCCTTCCCGATCAACAGCTGTGGAAGCAGTTCGTGTGCTCAACATGATGAATTAACGAAGTCCTTTCCTAGATTTGATACAAATCCGAATAGAATGGAAGGGCTATTAGGCTTGAGATTTGGATCTTCCTTTTGGATTTATGCAATCCGGTATCGATAGCAGATCCAAAGAGCAAGAGAAAAACTTGGTTTTTCTCAGTGAAAGCACCAAAGTGTTTGTACCAAAATTGGGCACAACACTCTTCGGAAGAGTTTGAAGAGATAACAATGAAGAAATTAAATGGAAAAAGAGGATTATCTAACAAACACTTCAAAATAAATGATAAAAATGCACAGAAACACAGGAATTTAGAGTGGTTCAGCGTATTTCCTACGTCCACTATGAAATTGATCAATTTATTGATGTTTCTCTGATGATTACAATTGATTGCAGCGGATTACAGCGAATTAAAGTTATGAAATTCGAGTACAACAGCAGTAATGGAATATAAAGTTGAAGCCGGCAGAGTCTGGGCGTTGGAGCGTCAAAAGATCCCTCTTCTGTAGGCCCTGGGGCTCTATTTATAGGCGTAGGAGGCTGATATCTCGCTCAGATCTCGGGAGACTTCTTCTGGCACGTGAGTGGGCCCACACGACCGAGCCCACAAAGTTTCGGCTCGATCCATGATCGATACGAACGTAATTTGTATCGATCAAGATTTTGTCCAATGGTGTCAAAATTTGGTGTGAGCATTCTTTTGCTTGTACGTAGTCTCCTGTGAAAACTTCATATCGTTTGGACTTGTGGATTGCGAGATATGATTGATGCAAGCTTGTATTTTTGGCAGGCTGTCTGGTTCGACTCGATGATTTCGAATCGATTACTTTGAATTGATACTGGGAACGTGCCTAGGTGATGACGTGGCGCGCGATTTCTTGATCGATCCACTTTTTATGCCGAGTCGACCGAGTCATCCCAAGATTCTTGCCTTGTTCACATCGAAGTAGTTGTCTTGATCGAATCGATCAATAGCGTGCTCTTCGTATCGATCTGCGGTGTGCTCTGTTCACATCGATTGTGTTGGCTTGTTCGCATCGATCCAGGTTGTTCCAATTTGATGGATGCGAATGACTGATGCCTCGATGGATTCGAACAAGGCTTTCCTGATGGATTCGAACAAACATGAGTCGATGGATACGAACAAGGCTTTCCTGATGGATTCGAACAATGGCTATCTGCTGGATACGAACTGAGGTCACCTAATGGATACAAACAAAGGTTATCTGATGGATACGAAGTGGCCTGTCCCGATGGATACGAACAGATGTTCGTCGATGGATGCGAAGTAGTCAAATGGTGATCGATATGAAGTGAGACTATCTGCCGATGGATACGAAGTTGACCAATGCGAAATAACGGGTTGTGACTTCGATCGATTCGAAATGATGGATACGAATGGATTGAACTCCTTGGTTTGCATCGATCATAGCTTGAGCATACGAACTCGGATTGACTTGAAATTTGGGACGTTGGCTTTCATGGCTTTGCTTGTCGTGTCTTGTTAATTTTAGCCTGATCCGGACTCCGACAAAATTCGTCGATATCCATGATGAACCTGTGCGTACTCGATATCCAAGATGAGCGATCCTTGGTTTTCAGTCAATGCCTTGATATCTCGGCCTTGCCAAAAGGCGGGATAACAGGTTGTATCCACTTCTTAATTGCTGTAAATACCTTTTACAATTTTTGTTTTGTTTTATCTATATTTTTTCAATAGGGTTATCTTTTAAAGATCCATCATTAGACGAGTTTCTTTAGTTTCTCTAATTTGAGATGTGGACATTCTTGATGGAGATTTAATAGTATAATCAAAAGGTGAATATGAGAGTGAAAAGATTTTGTTTTTGATAAATATGTTTTACTAGAACTAGGTCTAGAGAGATTATTATCCATTTGTATTTGAATAGTTCCTTTAGGGGTTTGTATAATATTAGTAATACTATTATTTGTTACTGGTTGTGAAGGAACGAATCTTTCTATTTTCCAATTTTTTGGAAGAGGAATTTCCTCCCATTTTATTGACCTTCTTGTAGTTATATTAGACTGGCTAAAATTTGTTTCTATTAAAATAGTTTCATTTAAAGGTTTATCAACCAATTTACATTGGGGTTTAAGAGTATATAAAGGCTTATAGTAAATTCTATAGCAAATGCACATTACTTCAGATCCTGTAATATAATCATATCCATGGGTCTTAACATTTAAAGTAATAGCTTCTAAAATATTAACATCAGATAAAGAGAGTTGTAAATTAGGATAAACATTAAAATAAATTGGACCATGTGCCAAACTTGACTGTATTAGTCCCATTAATGATTTTTTCCAATCTAAATTTCTACCATCTCTTAAAGCAGCTATAAAACTTTCTGGTAGACCTTTAAAGGTTAAAGGTTTAAATGCAATTTGTATTAAACCTATGTGAATAAATTTGTGTGTTTGCCTATAAGGCTATAAATCCTTTTCACTTAATAGTTTAATAATCATTTCTTTATTATCAAGTGAAATTGATTCTTCTGCAGTATTAACTATTTGTTTTAAACCGAGTTTTTCAAAAGTACCTAATTGGTATATTACCTTAGGTTCAATTTTAGGAATAGTCCATTTATTTAGTAAATCTAAATTTGGGGAATTTCATATTCTTGTTTAATATTGTTTTAACAGTATCTCTTTTCCTAATCATATTCATTTTTATTGAGTATGTGTTGAATTACTCTGAAGCTATATGTACCTTTTACTTCGTAATTCGTCTTAGTGTATTACGTTCTGAATTTTGCCAGCATTTTTAGAAATGGAATTTTAAAATAAAATGGTATAAGGCTATTATTTACTAATACTATTTATTAATGAATTTTTAATAATTAATATTAAGATGTAATATTTATTATTTAATAATTATAATCGATAATTATATTCAATGTTTAATATTTAAAAAAGTAATAATTAAAAATAATTAATATTGACTATTTAATAATTGATAATTAATAAGTAATAATTATTAATTATAATAGATACATATTACAAACTTCTTAGTTTACCCGTTGCAATAAATAATTAATAAGCAATAATTAATAATTATAATTAAATAATAATAATCAATGATTAATTAAAAATTAATAATTAAATAAATAATTTTAAATAATAATAATTAAATAAATAATAATTAAATAATAATTAAGTAATAATAATAATAAATTAATGGATAATAATTAATTTAAAATACGAAATAATTTGTACTAATAATAGATAATAAATAAATAACAATTAATGAATAAATTAATAATCAATAAGTAAATGATAATTGACTAATAATTACTATTAAATAACAATTAATAATTAATAATAATTTTTTTTTGTAAATGGGTAAGACTTTATTAAAGGCATTACAACCCAAACTTCAAACCAATACAAAGCCCAATTACGAACTGAGTAGGTTTACATATACATATCCGACAAAATCTTTCAAACCCAAAAATACCAAAAATAAGTTCAGATTCATGGCGGCTGAAGGTAGCTCGTACTTAGGTTTTCTTCCGATGCTCGATTCTGATCCTCTCCTGCAATTCGAGCTTCTCCTAGTTCCTTTGAGGTATTATCCCATACTTTGATTCTCTTTCGTATCAATTGCATGTCATTTCTCACAAGTTTACTGACCTCCGTGTAATTTCTCTGTGTCTTCTGAAATACTCGACGATTTCGCTCCTTCCAAATGCTCCAAACGGTCGTAGTAATAGAAATACTGGCCAATTTGGTTTCCACGTCTACATCGTTTCTCCGCTGAACCAGGGGAGCTACTTCTTCCTCCAGTGTACTTGTTTCATTCTGCAGATTTGTTTGTCTTTTGCAACGTTTCCATACTTCATTCGAAAAATTGCATGCAAAGAAAAGATGCTCATGCGTTTCTTCTTCTATATTGCATAAAACACACTTATTTTCTCTCAAAATCCCCCATTTAACAAGCCTATCCTTAGTAGGTAACCTATTAAGAATTGCTTTGTAAGTTGAGAAAGCCATTTTCGGTGTATTTGCCCGATTCCAAATGATTTTACTCCATTCAGCCTTATTATCTCGTTTCCTGATCGCTTCCCAAGCTGACTTAGTCGTAAAATCAGCACCTGTAGGTTTCCACGCCCAGATATCATTTTTCCTACCACTGAAAATTGGCATAAATTGTATTCTATCTTTAATGTTTTGATTTACTAGAAGTTGTGCACAGTTCCAATCATTGTTGTTAATAATATCTGACACTTTTCTATTGGGGCATCCATAATCGGAAAAAGTGTGAGGCCCCAGTATGTTGATCAAAGAATCACCACCTACAATCCAAGGATCCTTCCATAAATCAGTTTCTCTACCCATAGCTATCTCTTTCATACTGCATGCAGCAAGAGTTTTCCTTACTCTCATTATGGCTTTCCAGTTTGCCAAAGCATTATTGTCAATTTGCATACACCAGAAATTTCCTTTAATGTATCTACTCCTCATCCAATTCCCCCATAGTCCTTTTCCTTTGATTATACTCCAAGCTTGTTTTAGAGTGAAAACTAACCTCATATCTTTAATTCTTCTCAAACCCACACCTCCTTCCTCTTTAGGTCTACACAGGTTCTCATATTTAATTTTATGCATGCCTTCTTTCCAAATAAAATCTGCACACACCCTTTCTATTTTCTGAATAGAAGCGTCTGGTAGTTGAAAAGTTTGTAACCAGAAATTTATTTTGGAATGAATCACTGTGTGAACCAATTCAATCCTTCCCGCTAGTGATAGAAGCCTAGAGCTCCATCCTTTCAATTTATCCCTTATCGAGGAGATTAAAACAGCACATTCTGTGTCAGTTATCTTATTTGAAGATAGAGGAACACCTAGGTATTTCACAGGGAGATTAATAATAATTTTTTGTATGAATTAATTTATAATTTTTATTTTAAAGAGGAATTTTTATGAACCAATTAAATGTTTTATTATTAATAATTATTGATATTATTATTTTTAATTTGTTTTAAGTATTTTTAAATTTATATTAAGTTAATATTTAAATTGATATAAAATTATAAATTAATATTAAATATTAAATTATAAGCGAATAATGTCACTGTTTAGAAAAAATTTGAAAAAATATAATAAAAAATAGGACAGTTCAAAATGTTCAAAAATGGTACATCTCGTTTGAATTTGAATAATTTTTTTTAAGTTTAGTTTGGGTTTATAATACTTCAAATTGTACCCTTCATATTCACTTAAATTTTTTTTAGCAAAGCTAAGCGGGGTTTTACTAGGCCCCTGCCAGTTTATTGCAACACAATAAAAAATGTACCATTACAAGTAATAGAACATGGGGGAAATGAAAAATAAAGAAGAGGAAAATAGGACAGCATATCAAACATTAAAAAAAGAGAAAGAAACAGGATGGCATGCATCTACTTCCACATCTCTGTAATGTCCGAATCAAAACTGTAATTGCCATTTTTGATCCCATAGACTATTGCAGTTTTAACTCTCCTACATATTTCCACATCACTTACCCCAGTCCCATTGAAAATCCTATCAAGTCTTTCCTTCCAGATCATAGAGGTGAACTTCCTCAGGATAAGTTGCAACAGCATACCATTATCATTCTTCCACCTCGTAGCTTTGTACATATTACACCATTCAACACTGCTTTGTCTACCTATAGAGTTTCTGCCAGCCAGGATCATAAGTTCTTTCCATATAGGAAGTGAGCAGGCACAGTAAAAGAATAAATGTAAGTTAGTCTCTAACTCATCACCGCAGAAAACACAGAGAGGATCAACCAGTAAACCCAACTTCAGAAGTCTGTCTTTTGTATTTAGAGCATTTGATAGGATTTTACAGAGCAGGAAATTTTCAGACTGTCTGAAATGAATGCTCCAAACTCTTTTGTTCCAAGGAAATATAGAATTAATTATGTGACCAGGGAGACATTTGTAAACAGTGGAAATTGTATGGTCTTTGAGATCAAGTTGCCACAATACCTTTTCAACCTGACAACATGATATTGTTGCAATATCATGCCACAATCTTCTTATAGTTTGATTGCTACTATAAAGTAGGCTGATAACATCATTGGATATATAGTCTATGGCCTTTGCTTGAAGAGGGATACCAGTCTGCATCATTTGGCTATGTGTTAAAAAATTAGCAAGAATCATCCCCTGCCTTGCCCATGGGTCATACCAGAATTTTTCCTTGCAATCAGGAGTAGTTATAACTCTAATATGAGGCAGAAGAAGGGACCTAAGATTTAATATAGATCTCCATATCCAGCTGGCTGCATGAGGGATATCCATGACCCAGAAATTCTTGCCTTTGAGGTTGTGTTTGATTGTCCAAGCAACCCATATGCTATTCTTCCTATTCAAGAGATTATCAATGTGTTTACTGAAGGCAGCTTGATTCCAGAAGTTGAGATTCTTGATACCCAGACCACCATGATTTTTTGCCATCTCAACCTTGCTAAAACCGATAGGCTTAAGTTTTTTTGATAGGATGGAGCCAGTCGATAAAAAATTGCACATTGCTTTCCTTATCATCATAATAAGTTTCTTAGGAAATAGAAATGTTCTACACCAATAAGTGGTATAGGAGAATATCATAGAATCAATCAAAACAAGACTACCAGCCTAAGATAAAAATCTGTTGGACCAAGAGTACATAGATGTGGTAATTTTTTTGTAGAGACCAATGCACTGGGTAGTGGTAATTTTTGAGGTTGCAAGAGGTATTCCAAGATAATTTGCTGAATTTATAGGTTGCAGAAGCCCAGACATATGTCTAATTTCTTCTGCATGGTTTGAAGACACTCCAGATATCATGATACTAGATTTTATTAGATTTATGATTAATCCAGAAAATTTGTGGAAACTTTCAAGAACATCCATTATGCCTTTAATTAAATCAGAGTTAGGCTTGGAAAAAATGAGGAGATCATCAGCATACATTAGACTTATTATAGTTGGTTCTTTGCACTTAGGATGCACAACAATATCCTTATTTGCAACAACCAATTTTAGCATTTGAGTTAAAACCTCCATGACCAAGATAAATAAATAAGATGACATGGGGTCACCTTGCCGTATTCCTTGTCTACCTTTGTAATAACCCACAGCAGATCCATTATATACAAGGGAATAGTGAACAGTGGACAAACAAGTGTAAATCCATGAGGCAAATGTTTTGGAAATTTCATGCAAGCCAAAACTCTGGATACAGCGGACCACTGCAAGGTATCATAGGCTTTCTTGATGTCTAATTGAAGCATGGCTCTAGGAGAGGAGTTATTCCTGTTGTAATCTTTTAGAAGCTCATGAGTGATCAGAACATTCTCTAAAATGCTTCTGTCTTGGATGGAAGCAGCTTGGTTGTTTGATATCAAGGTTGGTAAAACATGTTTCATCCTGGTAGCAATGATTTTAGAGATGCATTTGTAGGTTATGTTGCAGCAAGTAATATGCCTATAATATGAAGGTTGAGTGGGATTATTACACTTTGATATAAGAGCCAAATTTGTAGCATTGACTCCAGAAAGCATTTTGCTCTTATCAAAGAAATTCTGGACAGCCTTATACAAATCATCTTTGATTATATCCCAGCAAGATACATAAAAATTTTCATTATATCCATCTGGTCCACCACATGGATCTTTTTTCATGCTAAAAATACTATCTTTGATTTCAAAGAGACTAACAGCAGATGAAAGGAAGGAAATTTGATCATCAGATAAAGCAGGCAAGTTGAGATTGTTTATAATGGTTAAATCTGAAATAAAATCATTATAGTTCCCAAGCAAACTGGAAAAATAACTAGTAAATACTTGTTCAATTTGTTGAGGAGATGTAACAAAATTACCATGCTGATCTTGAACATTGTGCACTTGAGCTTTAGCCTACTTATCTTTAAACTATCGTGATAATATTTGGTATTTCTATCTCCCTTAGCTTCCCACCTCTGCTTCAGTTTCTTCCATTTCATATCCTCTTCAATAGCTAGAGCCTTTTTATATTGTTGATGTATGTCATATTTATGGGTGCTTGCTTGGAGGTCATTTGGATTGTTAATGCAGTGTATCTGAGCTTGTGCAAGACTGTGTTCTAGAGACTTAGATAGGAGGTCACCTGTTCCATACTTCTTAGCTGCCCATTCTCTTATCTTAAACTTTAGGTGCTTCATCTTCTACTTAAAATAAACTTAGGGTTACCAAAAAAATACATTTGCCAAGAATTTTTAACTATGTCAAAAAATTCTTGATCAAGTAACCAAGCGTTAAAAAATTTAAAAGAGGACTTCTTTCTAATAGATGCCATGCCAAAGGATAGAATTTGTGGAGAGTGATCGGAGAGTAGGGGGAAGGTAACAAGAAATAGAAGGCCAGGAGGACAAGGCAGAGAAGTTGTAGAAAGCATGGTCAATCTTTGAGCAAATTTTATTCTCAGATCTACTCATACTATTCCAGGAGTAAGTTGAGCCATGGAAAGGGATATTTAAGAGGGAGGAGTTAGATATTGCATTATTTAGAGGAAAGATCTCTTTCAAGGAAACTGGGTTGCCACCAATTATGCCAGAGGATGTTAAAAGACAATTGAATTCAACAGAGATAAATTAAGGATGAGAATCTTAAGCAAGATGTGGTTGATAATTAAGCATGCTTTGTCTTGAAGTTAGTTGATTATTACCATAGACAACAGTGAGATAGAGGGAAGTATTAGTGGGAATATGAATGAGATGACAATGATAGAATTGATGATGAGATAGGATGGGGGAAAGAGTGTATGTGGTAGGATTACTTAAAAATCATAATTCTTCCATATGGAGCTTCCACCAGATTGTGATGAAGAAACCAATTTGGTTGAATGAACTTTACAGCTTTATATGTTAAAAGATTATCTAACTTTGTTTCAAGAATGGAGACAAGGTGCAAATTGTAATTATGGATTAAGTTTCTGACTTTGGATCAGCTTTGCTTTATGATGAGCTCCCCTTATGTTCCATGTTGCAATGGGGTGTATCATAGATGATATTTTTTTCTTATTTTCCTTGCTTCCTCTAGTTGTAGAGGTAGGGGATTTAATTCCATATGGAGCTAAACTTGTTGAAGGCAGAATATTTTCCTCATTTAAGTCAGCCAGATTCTTATCCTTTTTATTATTATTGATCCTTTTGGGTTTGTTTGTTGTGATAGAGGTGGCATGGATGGAATTAATATTTAATCAGAGGGAAACTTGATGAAAGATGGATTCAAAGGTAAAGTGTTTGAAGATTGTTTATTGGTAGAGTCAGAATATCCTGGAGGGGCAAGAAGATGGAAGTATGGATTAGATGAAGGAGAAGATAGCACATTAAGCACAAGGTCATTCTGATCAGGTTGTTGCAACATATTTGGTTGTGATGAAAGGGAAGATGTTGGATTGGTGGGACATATTGGTATTAATGGTGAAGAAAGAGGAGCTTGGGTTGAAAGAAAATGAGAAGCAATTTTTTGTTGTGTACATGCATGCACATGCATATCATGGGACAATTTACTTTATGAGTTATGTATATCCACTCCAACTTCAAGTTCTACAGATTCATCATTTCCTTTATTTTCATTTCCATTCATCGTTTCACCATGGTCTTCATCTGAATTAGATAGAACATGAAATTTATAGGCATCCACCTTAACCATTCCTTCTAAAGAAAGTGCTATAGATGCACCATCATCACAGTAGCCTGGAACATGTTAAGCAATTGATTTATCAACAGTATTGACTCCACTATCTCCTGAATCAACATGATCACTGAATTGTTTATCAACAGAAGCATCAACCGCTTTATTCTGAACTCCCCTTCTCCTATTAATTCTTTTCCAAACCTTTTTATTCTTTATATATCTAACCTTGTTTGAGTTTCCTTCCACCTTTTTATCAATCAAATGGTTCTTTGCATCAGTTTATTTAGGCAAGACATCTTTATTTGCTTCAGTATATGTTATGCAGGCAGAAGTGTCATAACCAAAAGATTTGCAATGCACACATATATCTGGCTTCCATAAATAATTAACAAAAACTTGTTGCTCACTTCCATCTAAATGCTTGATAGAGAAGCTATCAATCAAAGCTTGATTGTGCCTTATTTCTACCACACATTTAGCATAGGAAATTCTTTCAAGCTTCTCTATATAAATATCCATGCATAAGAGTTTACCAATTCTTGAAGCTAACCAATTTATACCAAGATGAGACCAGGCATAAATGGGTATGTTTGATAATTGTAACCAAACTGGAACAGACTTGACTTGACCACATGCATTACCCAAATCAGGACTCCAGGCTTGAATAACAAAAAATTTATTTCTCATTATAATTGGATCAGATTTTAAAATGTTCTCTCTGTCTTCACTATTAGAGAGGAGGAAAAGAAACACAACACCATCAAACTTAACCTTAACAGTTCCTTTAAGCCTCCATAACTTCTTGAGGTGACCAACAACAGCAGAGAAAGACAATGGTTTATCAAGGAAATATCCAACAACATATTCTTTCCATACTGTTATTCCTGCATCAATAACTTCAGAAGGTGGAACAGGAGCTTCACCTTGGAACTGAAGTTGAACATCAACCAGGGTGTATGAGCTAGCATTACATGGTTTAGTTTTGAAAAGCCCAGACCAGGCCTTAACAGGAGGTGGATTAGAAGAAGATAGATTGTCTTGAAGGGGAGCTGGCAGGTTTGGGTCAGGCAGAGGAGGGTTGACAAGGTTGGAAGATAAAGAGGTTGGAGGTGGTTGAACAGAAATAGAAGTTCGAGGAGGAGGAGGAAGATCGATAGGCTTGGTTGACAGAGGGAGGACAGAAGGTTGATTGTGGTTAAACGGGGAAGGGACAGGTTGGACAGTGGTCATGGTTGAAAAGGACAGCAGGAAAGGTCAGGGTAAGGGGTTGAACAGTGGGAAGTATGGGAGGAAAGGAAGATAAAGGCTGGCAGCCATTAAAAAGAAAAGAATGATGATATTCACTTAAAAATTTCACTTAACAGTATGCTTTATAGCTTATAAAACTTTGACTTATATTAAAAACAAATTTTGGCTCTAACCTCTAAAATCTTGGCTCCATTCTCTAAAATTTTGGCTGCAGCTTAACACACACGCCCCATTCGAAAAACGGTATATACAATTTTTATAGGAATTTAACGTTTGAGATGAATTTAAATAGTAAATATTAAATTATTATTATTAATTTACAACTAATTATTATATTTTATAATTATTACCATTGGTATTTAATATTAAATTAAGACTATTAATATTTAATATGTACTACTTCATTTTTAATAAATAATAATAATTAATAATTAAGACTAACATTTAGTCAATAACTAATAAGTATTACAAGTTTGTATGATACAAAGTATTACAAGTATTACAGGTTTTCTGGCTCCAGAACCAAACCTTTGGCTCCAGAACCAAACTTTTGGCTCCAGAACCAAACTTTTGGCTCCAAGTTAAAATTTTCAACATCCCTCTCAAAATTGTGTCTATGTTATTTTTCCTACAGCACTCCTTAAACCCAAATCTCTAAATTCACTTCCAGTTTTAAACCCAAACCCATCAGACAATCCCACGATCTAATTTGAAAACGAAAATCGAACTCAAACTTGTAGGACGACCCTACCAACTCAAACTCGAAGGACCTCAAGAGATGGTACGTGGCCTCCAACTTGAAGGACAAACCTGCCAAGGAGTCGACTGGCTTCACCTCCCAAGTCATCATCATGAATCATCCGGATCGGATCGGCAACGGGTACGTGCCCATTCTCGGCCGCCATACCTCCCATGTTACAGTCAAGTTCACTTTGATCCTGAATCATTGAGGTTGGTGGTATTTCCTGATGCGTTTTCGGGTGCTTGGTTGCATAATTTGGTGCTTGATAGGCAATGTCGATGCTGGTTTGTTATGCCATTTTCTTTGTCTGATTTTTGTACTTTGCAAAATATTGATATCCCGGCTGAAGCAGTAATTGGTGATGTTGATTGATTTTTGTTTCATTGGATTTTCATTATTTTATTTCATTTTTTCTTTGGTACCAAACACTGCAAGGCATTTTTTTGGAGAAAATATGTACATAGCTATTATTTACGATCTTATGATTTATTCATATTAGTTGTAGTTGTTGTATTCTTGCATATATATAGTTAAATGCATTCGTGATGGGTTTCGGTTGTGTTTTGATGCTCAGTTTTTTATTAAGATTGTGCATTTTTATATTTTATCATTTTTTTCAATCCATCTTGAAAACAGTTCATTGGAAATATCCGAGGTTAATGGTTTATAGTGAATGATTGTTTACTCTGGTTTCGATTCGAGACACTTTATATATCCACATTTAGGTCTGTCAACAGATACTTTCAGATGCGGATAGTGCCATATCCGCATCTGCATCCGAAATCATTTTTGGATGTCGGATATCCACAACCACGGATACGGATGGATATCGGATAATTCTAACGACTGATAAATTAAAAAATATAAATGGAAAATTTTAGTTTAACATAAACTTTTTTCAATCCCATTAATTATAAAAGTGTTAAAAATAAATAAATATAATGATAATAAATAGTTTTGGGCAGTTAATATGCATTTAACGCGTATAATATAAATTTCTAACTTAATAAAACGATAAATAAATATCTTTCACTATACTAAAATACACATAATTTAAACTATAATCTTGAAAAATACCGGATGGATAATTTTTGAATGCGGATGTCTTCAAATCAGCATCCGCATCCTTTTTTCGGATATCGAATATTTATCTGCTTTTCGGATACAGATATTTTTACAATTCACATAAGGTAATAGAAGTTTGTATATAAATAAATGAATTTGAGAGCGAACATTTACTAGGTTTATTAAACCGGTCAAATCAAACAAATTTAATTGATTCGATCCAATTTATATGATCAATTAGTTGGATTCCAAATTACACATACATGTGCAGGAGGCAGCTAACATTTTTTTAGATAATTGCAATGGATGTTTATGTATAAGTCTGCTATAAAATCATGGAATGCATAAATGACACATTGTAAACAGAACGAATGAGAGTGTTGAAAGGAGAAGAAATGAATTGATGAAAAATTGACAAGGGTAGATATACAGAAGATGAAGTAGTAGATGAACCCATGACTGGAACAAGTTGGAGGTAAAAGGTCAGATGGACATTAAAGGATATTGGATGTCAAACCTGAATAGGTATTTCAGATAACATAAATATATACTTTCAATGCTAAAATATTATAGTTCAAGGTCTGCTTCAATGTCGTTCGGTCTAAATTTTAAATCTTGTGTTATTTTTAGTATGTACTACATGTTATGTTAGTTTTAGTATTTTGTACTTATGTGAACACTATATAAATTGTGTGAATACATGAATCTTTTTGACATTTTGAAATATGAATCTTTTTTTGTTAATTTTAGTAAATATGAATAAGGTGGGTGTTATTAGTACATTATTTTGGTTTCAACTGCAAATTAGTTTTAAATTTACAGGTGCACTACAACAGTTTTTATATTTTTTTTCTTATTTGAATTTTTTTAACAAATGGCAAAAATAGTTGCAAAAGACCCTATTGCAACGGGCAAAAACAATTGCAAAAGATCCTATTACAAAAGGCAAACATAGTTGCAAAAGACCCAACTGCATCCTTCATTCCTAGTTGTAATAATATCATAGTTTTCAAATAAATGTTACAGTTTCGCAACTAGCATTTACAATTATAAAAGGACCTATTGCAATTGCTTTTAACAATTGTAAAAATACTATTGCAACGATTTTCTGCAACTTTCATAAATAGTTGTAAAATGCAATCATCCTATAGCAACTTCGTATATTAAGGCTGGCGGCTACCAGTTGCAAAAGGCCTATTACCATTGGCATTGCCAGTTGCGAAATGGTGACACTTTGTAAATACTATCACAAAACATGCCATTTATGGATTTTCTATTAAATATACTTTTAATGAAATTAATTAATTAACATAACATGTTACATCAACTATATAATAGAAAGAAAACATCTTTTGTTTCAAACAAGATTGGTTATCGGGTTAAATATATGTAACAATTACTAACTGCCCTTATGGTATACTCCTAACTTTATCGATCTCCCACTTGCACTTGAGGCCAATTACGAAATCTATATCTCATCCCTTCGATTAGTTTGACGAGAGTTGATCGTGTTAGACCGTTCGTGAATGGATCTGCTATGCTGTTTTAATTATCTACTCTATAAATTAACTTTCTCCAATGCTGATAAACTACCTTTATCATGTGGAACTATTCGGAGTATGTTTCTGGACTTCTAGTGAGCTTTTATTATTACATTATTATTATATAATAATGATATAATACTTTTAATACTTGGAATCACCCCTATCTCAGTTGTACATTTGTGTATTATTATTTGTATACATTGCTTTTATTGTGGCACTATTAAAGATGATGTACTTAGCCTTTTCATCAAGTCATCCACAATGTTTCATTTTGAACATTTCCAGCTTAAAATTCTTAATTAAGGTTTGAACATGAATTTAATATTGACATTTTCTATTCAATATCACTCATGAAGTTTGAGTTCGGATACTCCTTCATAAGGAGTTTGCTGTTTCTATAAACAATTCTCCAGTATTTCGCAAATACTTTAGAATACTCCAAACTACCATTTAATTATCTTTATTTGGATTTGATATTTACTTCATGCATCAAATACATAAGCAAACTACGATATTGTAGACAATTCAACATGTATGATAATTCCTGTTGTCAATACATAAGGAATCAATCTTGTATGTTCTATATTAAACATTTTAATATGGTGTCTCTGCATATCGTTTGAGACATTCCCAACACCTTTTATACTTATTATAAAGATATAATTTACAAATCCAATATCGAGTATTAAACAACCAAATTATTACCGATTTTAACATAAGTACATCATTTACCATCAGCAGTATGTTGTTTACTTATAGTCTAGAAATATCTATGTACCTTTTAATGTTTTTTCTTATGAACACATACCCCCTCTGCATTTTGACTAAAAATCGAACTACTTGATATTTCTATTAAAATACTTATTCGGTTCTGATGCTTATAGAATGATACTTTCGTATCATTTCTTGGATCATATCCAAAAACCCACAAACTCAACATCAGTTCCTCCGACTTCAAGACACTTTGGTTGTTATGTGCAAACAGTCCATTTTAAATCATTATTTAGACTTTTTCATTCCAACACTTATGTACCAAACACAACGTCATACCAAGCAATTATTTTATAAGTAAATCCAAATCAACTTGAGCTCGTTGAATAATGAATCTATTACATAAATTTCAACAATTGAAATTTACGATGTTATTCTTATTAACATTACTCATTATATTCAAACGATATTAGTCTTGCTATTGAAGACTCATTTGCTGCTGATGGATCATATCCCTTTGGGTATTGGTATATAATCATATTTTGATAATGTACTTGGAATCTATTTTGGATTTGCGCATCATACCATATCGTAGAGTCAATACTCTTAATGGTTTAATTAATAAGTCAGATTATCTATCTCGAATTGATAAGAAACTCATAGTTTCTCTTCAATATGCAAGAATATTTATTATACATTCTAATGTGTCATGTTAATTTAGGTTTGGTTAATTTCATTTCATCCATCGTAGTCAGTTTTATCCCTGGATCATATTTGAATCCATTTTACTACCAATAATTTCTAAAAGAAATTCCTTCACTATGAAGTTGGTATTTCTTGAAATGTTTCTCAGTGTAACGGATAGGTATTCATAAACACTTTATGAATTCCCTTATATATAAAACTGATTTGGTTTTAGTTTATAATACTTATGTTCAAAATATAAGTTAGTCATCCAATGGTGATCGTTCCTAAAATTCTTTTGTGGAGATTCATACAAGATCCCTCACTTACAATTATTACGCGTAATCTTTCGACTCACACAACCCGCCAACTCCTTCGCCTAGGTATGTTAAGATTTCTTATAAACCCTTATTTTTTATGATTTTGTAAACTATTCTTTAATGAAATTAATTTTAACCTTATGTACTACTCTTACATACACGACCTTGTAACAAGAAGTTAACTCAACTTCACTCACCATTAATCATACCTTGTTAAATAAAGTCCGATTACTCTTTATCGATACATCATTACGTATCATAGGGATGAATGACTTTTCAAATTGAATCTTGGTTCATTTTTAGGTACATTTAGGACTCTTTCAAATATACCCACCTATTCGATCAAATTGAATCAAATTAATTTTCTATTGCACGTTTTTTTATTGACTTCTATTTTTATTATACAAGCTTATTATAGACATACTACAAGTCCATGCCCATGATAACTCATCGGTGAATATAACGAAGTATGTAGAACCATTTTGGTATTAATAGATTTACGATTGCATACATCTATATGCATCAATCTGGAGAGTTCATTAACTTGTATCACGCTCCCATTGAACGGGTGCTTTGCCCTTTATTGTTTGAGATATAATCCACAAGTATCATATGATTCATAATCGTATACCGAAAGAATTATTTCTCTAAACATTGGCTTAGTCCATAATTCCAAAAATAATTGTTAATAAATTTAGATACTTCTGTATTTTCTAATGCATTACAAATACTTATGCTATAGTTTTATTTTTCAACGAATATCCATATTATTTATACTGAAATAAAACTTGTTTGTACCAAAATTGGGCACAACACTCTTTGGAAGTTTTTGAAGAGATAAAGTGAAGAAATTAAATGGAAAAAGAGGATTATCTAACAAAAACTCCAAATTTCAGATATGAAAGCAATTAAAATGCAAGGAGACACAAGAATTTAGAGTGGTTCGGCGTATCGCCTACGTCCACTATGAAGTTGTTAGCTTTATTGATCTTTCTTTGAAGATTACAAGTGAATTCAGTAAGTTACAGCGGATGATTATGATTTGCAGCAGTGGATTTCGTTGGTGGCAGCAGCAAGGGAGTTCAGATCTGGATCTAGCAGAGTCTGGGTGTTGGAGAGCTCAAAGAAGAAGAAGAACCCCCTTTTCTGTTGGCTTTGGGGGTCTATTTATAGGTGTAGGATGATGATATTTTGCTCAGATCTCGGGAGGCTCCTTCTGGCACGTGACCAGGCCCGTGCGCCCAAGCCCGTGAAGTTTCGGTCCGATCTGTGATCGATACGAACGGATTTCGTATCAATCAAGATTTCGTCCAATGGAGTCGAAATTTGGCGTGGACATTCTTTAGCATGCACGTAGTCTTCTATGAAAATTTCATAGCACTTGGACTTGTAGATTAGGAGATATGATCGATACGAAATGGGATTCTCGGTTGGCTGTTTCGTTCGACTCCCTCACTTCGACTCGCTCTCGTTCGACTCGGTGACGTGGCGCTTGAATCTCTGGAGCACTCCGCCTTTGATGCTATTTCGATCGAGTTGTTCTAAGACTTTTGCCCTGTTCGTATCGATGGTATTGTTTTGTTTACATCGATAAAAGATGTGCAGTTCGCATCGATGGAGGTAGAAGTCTTCGGATGGATACGAAGTGGAGCGAGTCGAAATGTGGCTCTCTGATGGAGTCGAACTAGATGGAGTCGAATAGAGGTTCTCTAAAGGATGTGGAGTGGGTCGAACAGAGGTTCTGAGATGGAGTCGAAGTGGAGCGAGTCGAACAGTGGTTCTATGATGGACGCGAAGTGGAGCGAGTCGAACAGAGGTTGGTTTTCATCCAATTTTGTATCGTTCGTAACTTGAACATACGAGCTCGGATTGACTTGAGATTTGGAGCGTTGACTTTCATAGCCTCGCTTGTCGTGCCATATCAATTTAAGCTCGATCCAGACTTGGACAAAATTTGTCGATATCCATAGTGGGCCTGCATATAACCTATTCTCTTAGACGAACTGCCTTTGGTTTCTAGTCAAGTTCTTGGTGTCACGGCCTTCCCAAAAGGCGGGATAACATTTACCCCCCAAAGTACGTCTTGTGAGAACATGATGTGCTTTGAAATGCTGCAATCTTCATTCTGAATAGCTATCGTCTTTCCGATGAAAGCTGTAACCTCCGACTGTTTTTCTTGATAATGTAAACTGTTGACTGTCAACTACTGTACCCTGTATTGTTGAAACTAATTGTTGTATGCCAGTGATTAGCTGTTTGTTGTTGTAACCGTTATCAAATGAGTTTTCAATTCCTGTAAATCTGGAATATTGAATATTAGTCAGACATACATGCATATATGTTAATCTGACTCTCGTTGACGTTTGTACGTTCACGAGTCGTTGTCAGTTTATTTTATATTGAATTCCGTATCGATCCTCTCTTGAACCAACGTGAAATTTGTTGTAACAACGCTCGATGGTTGTTTTTGAATGTTCCTTCGTAACGATCCTCTCCTGGATCGATGTGAAGGGTTGAAACATTGAAGACGATTTTCATTGAATTTAGGGATGCGAAATGAGCATTTCGAATTGATATAGATGGAGTCACTGGATACAAACAGGCAATTCGTATCGATGGAATTGGCCTCTGGAAGCAGTGATTCGATGGATTCGAACTGCATAGGAGATGGAGTCGAAGGTGAACGATATGAAGAGAGGCTTCGCATCATTGTAGACTCAAGCCCATGGAGTCGAACAGCTTGTGCCTTCTTCCGATGTCCAGGATTCAGGAGGAAAGAGAAAAGGCAAGGCTGTTGCTCACAAGCGTTCTAAATCCGAGAGATTTAAATCCGTGGTTGTGTCCTTGCCCGTCCCGAAGATTAGAATTTCGGAGGCTCCTTCCCCGCAAGTGGAGAATCCTTTTGAAGGGCTTGCTGATATTCCGATTCCGGATTTTGTGTCGTCTCAATACGACGCCGAGATGGAGGAGCTTGATAGTGCTCTTGAACTGAGCGGGTCGCTTGCTATGAGTGCGGCCGACATTTCCGGTTGGTCGGGGGGTTGCATATGCATACACTTCACTACACTACATGATTCACAACTACAAATCGTCCAACTTAGGAAATCACTAACTCTTCCTTCGTCTCTCATTTTCAGGTACTATGTTTGGAAAAGGATCGATGCTCGGGAATCTTCGCTCGGCCCGAAAGGCTTCTTCCTATTATGAGTCCCGTAGGAGAGACTTGGATAGAGATCGCGAGTACTCTAACCAAGATAGGTATGGGCGTGATAGGGACAGGGAATACATACATCGGTCTAGATCACGCTCTCCTCCTCCTAGACTTCCATCCCCACCTCCCGTTTTTGTTCCACACCCGCCAAAGCCTCCTCGTCACAGGACATCTTCTCATACTTCTGGATATGAGACTCATCTTCAGAGAGTCGAGACCACGGCCTCCATAATTACAGAGCAGGTCCCAGTTGAGCCCACAGGAGAAGGGGCCCTTAAATTGGCTCAGATGAGGAAGGATTTTCCGAATATTTGCTTCGATGGCTATGTCTTCCCACCGCACTTAAAAAGAATTCCATCAGGGGTGGAAGGCACGATGCACGATTATTTCCATGACATCTACACCCAGTACAAAGAGTGGGTAAAGGCCGTAGAGAAAGCTTCTAAGGTGGCCTTTGAGCGAGCCAAAGCGCTTGAGAAAATGGAGATCGAACTCGCTCAAAGGGATCAGATCATTCAAGTGCTCACTGCTGAGGCTGAATATTCTCGGAAGTTTGAGATCGAGGCCACCAAAAAAGCTGATGAAGCGAATGTGGCTATGGAGAGGTTGAGGCAGACACATATTGCCTTGGTGGAGGAGATGGGCCATCGGAACACTACAGTCACTGCCGAGCGGGATGCGGCGGTCAAGGAACTCAATGAAATCAAGGTCAAATTCGCCGACATGGCCAAGGAAAAAGATGATGTGAACAACGCAGCCCAGGAGGCGTGCGAACAAGCTGTTCTGCTCAGGGGTGAACGGGATGCGGCTGTGGCTAAAGTCCACAAGGTGGAGACTGAGGTCGAGGAGAAAGTGAAGTCGGCCGAGTCCAGGCTAGAGGCTGACATCGAAGACCTGCTCGTTGTTTACAACGCTAACGTGCCGAGGCACAGGGGTCTAGCCTAGCTCGATGATTATCCAGCGCATCTTTACAACGCTTGGGGCCGACTGGTTGAGGATGAGAAGGAGGCGCATCTGGGTGAGTCTGTGGATGAATTTGAACTCGAGAATCGCATTCTGAATGAAGATGAAAGGAAGATTCTTCACGAGTCAATGATTCTGCATGAGAAGGAAAGACTTAGCGCCCATCACTTTGAAATAGGAGAGGATTCAGGGGTTGACCACCATGAAGCGAGTCTTGAAGTTCCTGCGTCAACCCAGCCCGAATCCTCGTCTGCGGTCAATCCCCAGGCTGTTCCTGCTTACAACCCAAATCAGCCACAGATGTCTCCAACTGCAACGCAAGTTACCGATGCCGCTCTGCCACCTACGAGTTAAACTGAGGAAGGTATTCTGAATATTCCACATATCTTTCTTAAGTCGAAATATTCGCTCAAGTCAAGTTTTAACAGTTTTCTTTATTCTTTGTCCAGTGATTGATGCTGCACCGGCCGTGCCCCTTGTTACTCAAGAATCATATCAGACGCAGGGGGTTATCGTTACTGAAGTGACCGCCATGACTACTGCTGCGTCTCTTAACGATATGCAGGGAGGCTCACTTGTTTTTGACGAGCAGTTAATAGAGGAACTCTTTCGCCGTCATGGCGACCCTTTAGCTGACTTACCATTTGTCATGGGTGGAGGTGTTCCTGCTACAAGCTTCTCGATGCCGTCTGTTGATGCTCCTAGCGCGGCCCGAGCGGTTAATGAAGAGGAAATCTTGACACAAATCGCCACTGAAATGGATGCAACAGCACATGGTGGCAGTTTTGGAGGTGGAACGACGGCGCTTGGTCCGACTCCGCTTAGAATGATATCGCCTGGCGGTACATTTTCCGACACTAGTGCGGCCATTCCATTTTCCACATCTGATCCCGTCCCTCCAACTCCGCCGACAGGCAGCATTCCTATCCACTCGAGTTCGGAGGAGGATGTTGACATAATGCCCCCGCCTGGAGACCAGCCATCGAAAAGCAAACGCTCGAAGAGGAAGGTTAGCGGTGGCTCCAGTGGGTCTACTCCGAAGAGGAAGCCAAGGAAGAAGAAAGATTAGACATGCTTCCCTGGTTTATTTTGACTTGCATTTTGTTAGCCGTGTATAGATGCGGGTTCGGACCCTGCTAGTAAGAATTTTTTGGAACAGACTTGTACACGAATTTCTTTCATGAATAGTAGAAATGAAACTTTTCTTTTTGAGCTTCTTTGCTATCATTGTGTATTCGCCTAAGTGTTTCAATATTTGAAGTGCACTTGTGAAGTTTCAGCTTCCGAATAAAGTTTTTTTTTGTTCGCCAAGTTCGTATATCGTGGACATGGTTTACGACCGGGAAGCGAGTTGAATTTTGACGTCGCATCGCTTCAGTCAATGGTTGATGCTTAAGTCCTGCCCTACAGTCTCGGGGACGAGTTGTGGAACACCGGTCAGCGATTGATTCTCGCTTATAACATGTTGAGTCTAGTGCCACTGAATGAATGTTTGGGACAATCAGAGGTTGAGCGGTTTATTCACGCGTGTCCGATTGTCGATGGTCCTATCCGTACTCCAGGGATCCTCATTTGTTCATTGGCGGTTGGTCACGCCGTCTTAAGTTTGAGTCATACGTCCGCGCTCTGGGGACTCAGAATCGATATTTGTACTCCGACTCGCGCTTTGGGAGTTTGGAGTTGATATTTATACTTCGATTCACGCTCCGGGAACTTGAAGTTGACGTTTATACTCCGTTTCACACTCTGGGAATCCGGGGTTGATGTTTATACTCCGACTCGCACTCTGGGAGTTCGGAGTTTGTTGTTTATATGCCGTTTCACACTCTGGGAATCCGGAGTTGATGTTTATACTCCATTTCGCGCTCTGGGATCCGGAGTTGTTGTTTATACTCCAATTCGCACTCTGGGAATTTGGAGTTAATGTTTATACTCCGACTCGCACTCTGGGAGTTTAGAGTTGTTGTTTATACTCCAATTTGTGCTCTGGGAATTTGGAGTTGATGTTTATACTCCAATTCGTGCTCTGGGAATTTAGTGTTGATGTTTATACTCCGACTCGCACTCTGGGAGTTCATAGTTGTTGTTTATATTCCGTTTCGCACTCTGGGAATCCGTAGTTGATGTTTATACTCCGACTCGCACTCTGGGAGTTCGAAGTTGTATCAGGATCATCGATGGTCGGGTCACATCCACCCTGAGTTAACAAGTGAGGTCGTTAGATGGACGGGTCCACCCTCCTCAAACTTGGTTCAAATATGGACGAAGTCGTTAGGCGGACGGATCCACCCTCTTCGTAGACGTATTATTTTTCATACTCCAGTTCACACTCTGGGAACCAGGAGTTGAGTGAGGGATTGTCATGTATCAATCCGTTTTTGACTTTGATGTGATGGCTTGTCCCCGAGGTCGGGTTTCGCTGAGCGAGTGACCGGTTGCATCACAGTCACTCTCTATTTGAATAAATTCCACCGTATGGTGAAACTTAGCTCTCCGTGCATAGTGATGATCATATGAAGCATTTCAAGTAAATCATAGCTCTGGCTCGAAGAGATTGCATTTTATTGCTGAAATAAGAAAATATGGCAAAGTCAGTTGCCTTATTACAAGTTCTAATTTCGAAATGCAGAAACAAATTGCGAAATGGAAAATAAACTAAATGGATAAACATAGCCTGTTATGTGTAGTAGCGGCGAAGACTCTCGCTATTCCAGGCTCTTGGCAAAGTAAGACCGTCAACGGTCGATAATTTGAATGTGCCATCTCCGAGCCTTCGTTCAATAACATACGGTCCTTCCCATGTCGGCTTCATATGCGAAGGAAACTGATAGATTCTTTTCAGGACGAGATCTCCTAGCTCAAAGGTTCACGGGCGGACCTTGGCGTTGTACAATCGGGCAACTCGACTTCGATGCGCGGCTGCCCTCAAATCAGCCTCTTCACGCTTCTCATCTAGTAGATCGAGAGATTCAGCAAGCAATATAGTATTTGTCTTTGGATCATAGTATGTCACACGATGAGAAGGTACTTCTAGCTCAACTAGAATAACGACTTCTGAACCATAAGAGAGAGAGAATGGAGTGTGGCTGGTCGCGGTCTTGTGGGTTGTTCGGTAAGCCCATGAAGCCATAGGACGTTCATCGACCCATTTGCCCCCGACCTTTTCCAGTCGTTTTTTCAGAATGGATTTTATAACTTTATTAACTACTTCGACCTGTCCGTTTGCCTGAGGGTGTGCAACTGTAGAGAATTTCTTTTGGATGTGAAATCGTTTGTAGAAATCTTTAAATTCAGCACTGTCGAATTGGGTTCCGTTGTCTGTAATAATGGTGTGTGGGAGACCGAATCGGCAGATGATGTTGCGGACTACAAAGTTGATTACTTTCTTCGTCGTTATGGTAGCAAGGGCTTCAGCTTCAGCCCACTTTGTAAAGTAATCAACTGCGACGATGGCGTATTTCGCACCATCTTTTGCCAAAGGTAGAGCACCAATGACGTCGATGTCCCATATCGCAAACGGCCATGGGCAGACCATTTGTGTTATCTCGGTAGGAGGAGCTCTAGGAATCCGGGCATATTTCTGGCACTTATCACATTTCTTTGCATAATCCGACGCATCACAATTCACAGTCGGCCAGTAATATCCGTACCGAATTATTTTCTTGGCAAGTGCTTGCCCACCGGTGTGATCGCCGCATTCTCCCTCGTGCACATCGTGCAATACTCGTTTTATTTCATCGTGAGCGATACACCGGAGTAAAGGGACTGAGTACCCTCTTCTGTACATGATTCCATTCTGGATGGTAAAGCGTGAGGCCTTCCGAAGGACTTGTCTCATTTCACTCCTGCGCTCCGGCAGGGTTCCGTGCTCAATGTAATTTCTGAGTGGAGTCATCCATGAATCCTTTTCGAGGATGGTTTCACATACCCGGTCTATTTCTGCCCGGTCAATGCTTGGGGAGGATAACACTTCTATGGGAACAAGTCCCATTTGCCGAGCTTCACCTGTGCTGGCTAGCTTCGCCAATGAATCGGCTCTTTGGTTGCATTCTCGAGGTATACAATAAATGGCATAATAATCAAACTGATTTAGTACTTCCTGAACTCGAGCTAAGTAAGCAGCCAACCTTCGATCTCTTGCTTGATACTCTCCCCATACTTGACACACAACTAATTGTGAATCACAATAAATTTCCACGACGATAATTCTCAAATCTTTAGCCAGTTTCAGTCTAGCTAAGAGGGCTTCATATTCAGCTTCATTATTAGTCGCATGAAAACTGAACTTCAAAGCATAACATATGGATCAGCCTTCGGGAGTTTCAAGTACAACACCAGCGCCCGAACACCGGTCGTTTGATGCGCCGTCGGTATAAAGCTTCAAGACGTATTCGGGGGATTCACTGGTTTCGGGAAAGTCCTCTGGAATGGTAAATTCAGCTATGAAATCGGCTAGAACTTGTCCTTGTATGGCCCGTCTTGGAGTGTAAGTAATGTCAAACTGGCTCAGTTTGATGTTCCACTTGAGTAACCTACCAGACGTCTCAGGCCGCAAAAGGACCTGCCGTAACGGCTGGTCAGTGTACACAATAATGGGATGTGCCTGGAAATATGGTCGGAGTTTTCTTGATGCAATAACAAGGCAATAAGCCAACTTCTCTAATTTCAGATAATTCCTTTCGGCCCTAGTCACTCGCTTGCTGACGTAGTATACTGGCTTCTGTATCTTGTCTTCTTCTCGAATTAATGCAGCACTGATAGCATTTTCCGATATCGCCAAATATACGAACAACTTCTCATGATCAATAGGCTTCGACAGGATAGATGGTGTGGATAAATGTTGGACTAGTGCTTGGAAAGCGCCCTCACACTCCGTGGTCCATTCAAAGTTTCGTTTCCCTTTTCGGATCAGATCGAAGAAGGGAATGCATTTGTCAGTGGACTTTGAGATGAACCTGCTCATTGCTGCTACTTTTCCATTGAGACTCTGACTTGTTTTATTGTTTTTGGAGTTTCAAGATTTCTGATAGCCCAGATCTTTTCAGGATTAGCTTCGATCCCTCGAGCGTTGACAATGAATCCAAGGAATTTTCCGGATGCAACTCCAAAATGACATTTCAGTGGATTTAGCTTCATTTTGTATTCTCGAAGTATGTTGAACATAGTTTCCAAGTCTTTAACGTGGTCGGTGGAGAGTTATGACTTCACAAGCATGTCGTCTACATATACTTCCATTGTTTTCCCGATTTGATTGGCAAACATCCGATTGACTAATCGTTGATAAGTAGCCCCGGCATTCTTGAGTCCGAATGGAATAACTTTGTAGCAATAAAGTCCCAGATTGGTTACGAAGCTGGTATGCTCCTGATCAGGTAAATGCATCGGTATTTGATTGTAGCCGGAATACGCGTCCATGAAGGATAAGAGCTCATGACCAGCTGTCGAATCTACTAGCTGATCAATTCTGGGAAGCGGGAAACTGTCTTTTGGACATGCTTTATTGAGATCGGAATAATTGACACATGTTCTCCACTTTCCGTTCGGCTTTCGGACGAGCACGGGATTCGACACCCATTCAAGGTATAGGGCATCCCGAATGAACCCGTTCGTTTTAAGCTTTTCTACTTCTTCTTTAAGGGCGGCAGATCTCTCTGGATCCATACCACGCCTTTTCTGTTTGACCGGGACATGCCGTGGGTCAATGTTCAGAGTGTGGCTCGCGATGTCCGGCGAGATCCTACACATGTCAGAATGCGTCCAGGCGAATACATCAAGATTCGCCCGTAGAAATTCAACCAATTCCTCTTGAGTTTGCTGGCTTAGTTGAGACCCAATCTTTATCATCTTCAAATCATCATCATTGTCAATTGGGACGTCGATTGTCAGTTCGGCCGGGGAAGCTTGACTTTCTTTAGATTCTCCTTCGTCTTTAGTTTCTCTTGGGTCAAGATCTTTGAGGAATTGGCTGGGGTGCTCGGGCCTAGGCCCGAGCGTTAATTGTCAATTATCGGCAAAACAGATGCAGGGAGATTCCTCAACACCCTTTCCTTTCTCCTTTCGCTGCACCTCCCGTAGCTCCGCAACATAACAGGCTCTGGCAGCAGCCTGATCTCCTTAAATGATTCCCACTCCATGATCAGTGGGAAACTTTAAAGTCAAACACCACGGGGCAATGGCTGCCCTAAATTCAGCGAGGGCCGGTCGGCCCAAGAAAGTATTATAAGGGGAGTCTATGTCCAACACAACGAACTGTAACATTCGTACTCTCCGGCGTTCACCAACTCCCAATTCCACTGGTAGTTCCACCATTCCGGTGGGTATTGTAGCACTTCCGTTGAAACCATGGACTCGAGATTGACAAGGTTTCAAGTCCGTGGCTTCCATTCTCATTTGATCATAAGCTCGCTTGAACAAAATATTCACAGAGCTTCCACTGTCAACTAAGATTCTCTTCATCCAAGCGGAACCTACTTGAGCTGTGATGACCAGTGGATCGATAGTGGGGGTTTCGACTTTATCAGTGTCTCTGTTCCTAAACACAATGTCATCTGTCATCATCTTCTATTGCTTGGCCGGAGCCCCTTCATCAAAACTACTACAACACTCGAAGTCCGCATGCCTGATAGAACTGGCATACGACTCCATTTCCTTCCAGCTTCGATCTGCTGGGTGAGGACCACCGCTTATTGTATTGATAACCAACCTCCCGCCTGTACGAGCGGGTTCCTCCTGTCTTTCCTGATTCGGCGCACGATTCTGATTTGATGGGCCCACACCACCAGACTGCGGCGCCCGCACATACTGATCCAATTTCCGTTCACGTATCAGTTTTTCAATGAGGTCTTGCAAGTGACGACACTCATTGGTGTTATGGCCATAACTCTCATGGAATCTACAAAATTTTCCTGTTTGGATTTGTCTTTTAGTTGGTGGTTTCAGGGCAGGTTTCTTGTATTGCATGGTATTGCAGGTCTGCAAATACACATTTTCCAACGACGTGTTCAGTGGAGTGTAATTATCGTACATGGAAGCTCTACGCCGTGGACCATGATTCTGATCGCGCTTTTTTGCTTTAGTTTCCATTGTCCCTCTGCTGATTCTGTTTATTTTGTACGTTCAACTGAACCTTTCCAGAACTCTCTCCGGACTGTTTAACAGCGATGTTACACTGGATTCCCTCGATGTTGGGCCCTGCATCATCCTGCTTCCTAGACTGTTTCGCATCCTCCCTTCTTAAGAATTGGGCTACCTTGGAATAGAAACGGTCCAATGACGCGGGTGGTTTTCCAGCTAACCAATTTCCGAACTCGAAATCAGCATCAATCCCCTTAGTCAATGCCATCAAGATAGAGTTATCATTGGGATTGCTTATTTCTGCACATGCAGCATGGAATCGCTCCAAGTAACGTCTAAGTGTTTCTCCGGGAACTTGTGTAACACTAGACAGAGTGTTAACATCTTTAGGCCTCGCTACGTGCATACGGAATGGTTCAACAAACTTGGTGGCCATCTGATCAAAACTACAAATTGATCTTGGTGGAAAACGAGTAAACCAAATGGTTGCAATGCCCCCCAAGGAAATAGGGAAACTACGGCACTTTACAGCATCGTCAGCCCTCGCAGCATTCATCAGCCATTCGTACTTCAGGATGTGTTGATTGGGATCAGAACTCCCTTCGTAGACTGGCAAAGTTGGCATCCTGAAGCACCGAGGTGGTTCAGCATATAATATATCATCGTTGAAAGGGGTATGACTCCGGGAGATTCCCCAATCGTCATTACTGAGACCCTGACTTTCACGGATCATTTGACGAATCATCGTTGGTATGTCCGGCATTCAGATACTTGGAGCATGTTGTGCCAAGGTGTGGTCGGGTTCCACAGCACAAGTCTGGACCGGACGCGGTCGACGGTCCATGCCTCGCCTCCTTGGTTCAACATTTTCTAGGACATAAGGTACTGGAGTTTGCTCTCGTTGGTTACGTTGAGGATCAGCTTGGTTTCTAGCATCAGCCCCTTGTCCGGTAGTGGCGGTAGTAGCAATGTTGCCTATGACATTATAAGGAGCAGCACCTCCTCGGGATGAAGGTCCTGTATGATGACTAGTGAATGGTCCAGTTCTGGGTTGTCTAAGATTCGAAGCAGGTTGGTGCCCTATGGCCTGGGTGTAGCTTACATCCAACCGTGGGCGCGTGGATCGGTGATGACCGTTAGATGAGGCTGAACTCTCTGTGGAAGAATAAGAACCTTGGTCTCTTCTGGATCTTCTGCGCCTTTGGCGATTTAGCTGGTTGGACAACTCTGTGTTGGCGCGCAGTTGTTCAGTTAGCTGTTGGCGACTCTAGGTCAACTCTCGAAGCAACATCTGGAATTCTTGTCTAGTGACCGGGCCTGATGGATCTGAAGGTCCGGCAGCATCTTGGTTGGATGGAGGCAATTGCACAGGATTCTGCCTGTCCCGTCCTCTTTGATCAGCAGTTGTAGAGGTAGTCCGTGTACTTACCATGGTGAATTGGTGAAAGTCCTTTCCTAGATCTGATGCAGATCTGAATAGAATGAAAGGGCTTCAAAGTTCTAGATCTGGATCTTCTTCTTGGATTTATGCAATCCGATATAGATAGGAGATCCAAAGAGCAGGAGAAAAATTGGGTTTTTTCTCAGTGAAAGCACCAAAGTGTTTGTACCAAAATTGGGCACAACACTCTTCGGAAGTTTTTGAAGAGATAAAGTGTAGAAATTAAATGGAAAAAGAGGATTATCTAACAAAAACTCCAAATTTCAGATATGAAAGCAATTAAAATGCAAGGAGACACAAGAATTTAGAGTGGTTCGGCGTATCGCCTACGTCCACTATGAAGTTGTTAGCTTTATTGATCTTTCTTTGAAGATTACATGTGAATTCAGTAAGTTACAGCGGATGATTATGATTTGCAGCAGTGGATTTCGTTGTTGGCAGCAGCAAGGGAGTTCAGATCTGGATCTGGAGAGTCCGGGTGTTGGAGAGCTCAAAGAAGAAGAAGAACCCCCTTTTCTGTTGGCTTTGGGGGTCTATTTATAGGTGTAGGAGGCTGATATTTTTCTCAGATCTCGGGAGGCTCCTTCTGGCACGTGACCAGGCCCGCGCGCCCAAGCCCGTGAAGTTTCGGTCCGATCCATGATCGATACGAACGGATTTCGTATTGATCAAGATTTCGTCCAATGGAGTCGAAATTTGGCGTGGACATTCTTTAGCATGCACGTAGTCTTCTGTGAAAATTTCATAGTATTTGGACTTGTAGATTAGGAGATATGATCGATACGAAATGGGATTCTCGATTGGCTGTTTCGCTCGACTTCCTCACTTCGACTCGCTCTCGTTCGACTCGATGATGTGGCGCTTGAATCTCTGGAGCACTCCGCCTTTGATGCTGTTTCGATCGAGTCGTTCTAGGACTTTCGCCCTGTTCGTATCGATGGTATTGTTTTGTTTGCATCGATAAAAGATGTGTAGTTCGCATCGATGGAGGTAGAAGTCTTTGGATGGATACGAAGTGGAGCGAGTCGAAATGTGGCTCTCTGATGGAGTCGAACTAGATGGAGTCGAACAGTGGTCCTGCGAAGGAGTCGAACTAGATGGAGTCGAACAGAGGTTCTCTGAAGGATGTGGAGCGGGTCGAACAGAGGTTCTGAGATGGAGTCGAAGTGGAGCGAGTCGAACAGTGGTTCTATGATGGACGCGAAGTGGAGCGAGTCGAACAGAGGTTGGTTTTCATCCAATTTTGTATCGTTCGTAACTTAAACATACGAGCTCGGATTGACTTGAGATTTGGAGCGTTGACTCTCATAGCCTCGCTTGTTGTGCCATATCAATTTAAGCTCGATCCGGACTCGGACAAAATTTGTCGATATCCATAGTGGGCCTGCGTATAACCGATTCTCTTTAGACAAAATGTCTTTGGTTTCTAGTCAAGTTCTTGGTGTCACGGCCTTGCCAAAAGGAGGGATAACAAAAATATGTCTATTTTTCAATCAATACTGAAAAATAATTATTATTTCATAAATAATGTTTGGTACGTTTTACGAAATAATTTTCAGAACTTGATGCAGCCAATAAGTGTTATATAGTATGCTCCTACTATTTTCGCTGTTACTTTAATAGCGTATGAAATATGAAGCCCCATTCAACCACTTAATATAGACTATTTATTTCATTTACTATAACTGATTTATAGTCGAGAACTTTCAGATTAAGTATCTTAAACTCAAATAAATAAATCTCGTAAAAAACAATTTTTATGTGAAAATACATTTTTGGAATAGAAATCATATTTTACATTCCAATGTTAAGTATCAACTATTATTTTACAATTCTAGTTTCCGATGTTTCTTTATGAAGCAAAAGTGATAATTCACTCTCTTTATCCCAACCTTGCCTTAGGTATATATACCCTTATACATTCGATTTCCTTTCTAAACGGTCGAACCATTTAAAGGAAATCCTTACTACAATATCATAACAAACTCTATACAAAATCGCATTTGGTCATCCTTAACTTTTAAAGATATCAAATAAATTGCACTTTATGTAAACTTTTAGTCTTTGGTCCATCTTTTATTCATTCGTCCGGTGCTACATTTAACACAATAAGGTCATTAACGCAATCAATCATATTGAACACACAATCTCACACTATAGTTTAATTGCTTATTTCAATGAACTAATTTCATCGAGGTTTTGTTTTTTCGTGTTTTTAGTCATTTTTTGATATAGCGCTTTATGGCCCTTTTTTTTATATAGAGTGGATAAAGATAGATGCATGAGATGTTCACCTAAATTTCTTATGAACTCAAAAGAGGGCAACCCTTCATTACGAATTGAGACCATTCGCCATATAACATTTACATGTGATCGTATATGGATAAAATGAGTTTGAAACTCATTTAAGACAATAGATAGTCTCAGGTAAGTAAACTCGTAAGTGACAATTTAGAAATGTATTTAGTGGTTGTATAATTAGGCGCTTGCATGGGTTAACATGAATTTTTTTATTGGTAAGTATATTTTATATTTCTATTTATCAATATTAATTCAGTTCATTTGTATAATTTAATTGATAATCATTTTATCAATTATATCAATTGCAAAAATTTATTAATGTAGATTATTATAATTTATACATAACAAGTATTTTTACAATATTAGAAAGGTTAAATGTTACCATTTCATTTTCCTAATAATGCTCCCACTAGTCTTTTATGTTTATCCAAATCCTAAGATGAAACGTAGAAGTCATTTGACTTCACTAGTGGATGTTAGGACTCGTCTGTCTTGGGATTCTAATCTTGAGTTTGCTTAACAAGTCATAGCCCCATAAATAATGGATAACTCCTTATAGGTTGTACCACATACAACTCCTAACCCATGGTTACTTGTCCTAATCTCATTTTGACCTTGAGTTTGCTCAACAAATCAAAAGAGATTATTCACTCACACCTACCATTTCGGAACGACCTAAGTATAGTATATGTACCTTGAGTTTGTTCAACAAATATATATAGTTATTGTTGGAACTAGGCCAGCCCACAATGGAGATAAAGGGTACATTTCAAAAATAATAATTCTATTTTGAATCTATTTGGCCTATGAAGTCTAAAAGATTTTTAGATCCGTTCTAATGAGATTTTAAATAAAATCTTGTTTTATTAAAATATTTTAAATGAAATTTTATATTTAATTTGAATTTAAATATATAATAATGAGTGTATCAAATACATTCATGCGTGTATAGTGCAAGTACAACATATAAACAGTGTACATAGTTAATGTGTATGTATATAAGTGTTGGTATTAACACCGCAATGGACACATCCGCCCTTTATATATGCCTTTGTTGTCCATGGTTTATTTTGAAATTATATAAAATAATAATATAAGTAAGAGTGTGTGTGTGTGTGTTTGTATAGTTTATTTATATTTACTTATATATAATATGTTCTAAAGTTATTTTACCTAATTAAAAGGTTACATATATTCAAAATGTCAACTAATTATGTTAAAACAAGCAATTGATAAGGAGAGGAAAAGATGGAGGACTTATCTTCTTTTATTTACTTATCTTTAATGCTATTTCACAATAGTTGAACACTCAAACACATATATGTATGCATATATGAATAACTACAACTACGTTTTAAATTAAAATAATACACACACACACACACACACACACACACACACTTTGTGATCTATTATATGTTTTAAATTAAAGCAACAAGTTGAAATCTACTTTAACTTAAGAGAGATTCAAAGGGTTTATAATTTTTTGCATAAAAGTCCATTTATGTTTTTTTTGGTTTTTAATTGAATCAACTTTTAAACAAATGTCAACGACAACCAAAAATTATATTCAAACAAAAAATATGTGAAACATGTATTCAATCTCCAAAGTAATTTAAATAATTTACATATATAGTTAATTTATATTTGTGTATATAATGTGGTACAAAATACATCAATTAATTAAAATTAGTTTCCAATCCAAAATTGTTTGTCTGTTCACCTTTTTCATATTAAATAATAATTTCTAAAACAGTGATAAAATTAGATTGGATAAATTAGGCATATAAATTCATTGTAAAATGAATTAAATCTAAATTATACATATAATTAGAACATACGATGAAAAGGTTGTAGGAAATGTAGGATTTAATTATATTATCATGATAAACATACAATCAATTAACATATATCATATTTGAATTTTGGGTCAATGTAATGAACAAATAATGAGATTAGATGTATCATATATATGATTTAAAATTCATTAACATGGTGAATATATAATAAAATAAAATTAGAATTACTTAAAGATGACGCCTAAGATTTGCAATTTTTCACTTTGAATGAAGAATAAAACCCCAATTTGATTGAATTAACCTCTGGATTTTGCAAGGATCTAGAGCCAGACACCATCTTGAATGTTATTGACTTTTATATAAATTTTCTTAGGGGAATCTTTTTTCTCATGGAGGTCATTAAGGGAGAGAGGGAGAGCGAGAGAAATAAAATAAAAATTTTGTTAGGAAAAGAGTGATGGATTGAATACGAGAGAATATGCTT
Source organism: Allium fistulosum (assembly GCA_030737815.1). NCBI lineage: Eukaryota > Viridiplantae > Streptophyta > Magnoliopsida > Asparagales > Amaryllidaceae > Allium > Allium fistulosum. Next base: position 777,834,563 of record CM060906.1, read on the forward strand.
TAAAGAAAATATTGAAACCTTTCAATTCTCTTGTTTAAAACCTTCCCTATTTAATTCCTATTTAAATCTCCTGAAATCCTCTCCCTCCTCTTCATATTTCGGCAGGAGAAACATAATTAAAGAGAAAATGGCAAAATCATTTCATAATGAAATTTAAGTGAGTCATAAAGAGGAGTAATGGATGGAGTTTAATTCCTTCTTTTAATTACTTCTTTAGATTCTCAACTCGCATTTGAGACCTCTCCCTCTTTTCATCATGCATGTGGGCTTTAATAAAATCTCAAAACCACTTAGCAATTAATATATTTAAACCCAGTTTAAATATTTTATCGACGGGGTACATCAATATGCGCATTTGTAAATTTTATATACGCACTTTATTAAATGCTAATGGTATTGAAAAAAATCAAATAAAGTTTAACAATTAATATTCATAAATATTAATTAGTTTAATTAATTCATGGTAATTTATAAGTTAATTAAATCGTATGGTTTATTCAGAGTATTCATCATTACAGTTGTGCGACTCAAAGGTGTAAATTTAGTCAGCGATTAATATCGAGCAATTCGAAATTTAACATTCATATGTCACTTAGCTAATGGCGTGACATTTCGGCTGTATTTATCGCTTACACATATTTTTGGTAAAATCCAATTTTACTTATTATAAGCAATACCTGTAGCGACGATCATTAAGTTAAAACTGTATCTTTTGGACATATGGAATTTGGTAATGACAAAATTCCAATATCATCCACGTTTAACTTTTTATTGTCAAAACACAAAGTTCTTGGTTCAATAATAATAAATATTATTAACTGAACTACTTTGGCCAGATTTTGACTATGAATTGACTTTAGTTGACCGTTATACTAACCCCATATAACCGAGGAGATAAGCCCTCTCTTGAATAAGGTTTCACTTCCAATATTTCCACTGGACCCAATTATAGTAGTTCGATGGTCGTCGTACCATGATTTAACTGTAATCAAAGTCGAGCTTTTATATCGAAGATCGATAGTATTCTCAAGTTAGTAGAACTGTTTAAATTAGCCACTTCCATATTTTCTATTTGACCTTAGTTATATTAACCAACAAAAAAATATCAAGCGAGTCATTCCATAATTATCCAATAACTTTCAGTACGTAACCCCTTTGTGCCCACAGTAGCCATAAGTAATACACTACCTAACATTTGGAGAGTGTTGTGTACTCTAGTCTCAATGATGCATCGATGTCCTGTCTCGATACATCTTAACTAGGAATATTTCAAATGTGTACTTATCATATTGTAATATAATACTCATGATTACAACTATTTGTAATTGCTATAACAAACACATCGTTTATGGTCTTTCTGATTTATATGCCTAAATAAACTAATTGATCATTTATAACATTTTATAACAAGTATATAACATAAAGGAAACACATTTTATTTCGAACAAGGTTGGTTGTCGACTTAGATTTATATAACAAATTACATAATTGCCCATAGGGCATACCCCTAACTCTATCAATCTGCCATTTGCACTTGAGGTCAATTGTGGAATCTTATTCCAACTTCTCTAATTGGTTTCTTCAAAACCAATTGAGTCGGTTCCTCGGTGAATGGGTATGTTATTATGTTTCAATTATCTACTATGTCAACCAACTCCCTCCTACATCGATAAACTGTCTTTATCATGTGGAAAGATTCAGAGTATGTCTCTCGAACTCTAGTGAGCTCTAAGTTCTGTTATGAACTATATCACAACATTGTTATCATATAATAATGTTACGAGATTCTTAACATTTGAAATCACCCTTAGCTCAGTTATAGAGCATTTATTATGTATATACATTACTTTTATTGTGGCGCTATTCAAGGCGATGTACTTGGCCTTTTATCAAGTCACCCACATTCTCTCATTTGGAACATTTCCAACTTAAAGCTTCTTAACCTAGCTTTGAGTATAAATTTTATATTAACATACCATACTCAATATCATATATGAAGTCCGAGCCTGAATACTCCTTCATAAGGAGTTCATTATTTCTATAAATAATTCTCATATATATCGTAAATACACGGGAATGATCTAAGCTACTACTTAGTGATCTTAATTTAGATTTGATATTTTCTTCATGTATCAAATACATAAACAAATCATGCTATTGTAGACAACGTGACATGTATGATAATTCTTATTGCCAATGCACAAGGAATCCATCTTACATGTTTTTTATTAAACATTTTAATAAGGTGTTTCTGCATATTGTCCGGGAAATTCCTAATATCCTTTACACTTACAACAAAAGACATCATTTACAAATCCAACGTCGAGTATTAAAATAATTAAATGCTGATTTTAATGCAAGTACAACATTAACAATCAGCGGTGTGTTGTTTTCTTATGTTTAGAAATATCAATATACCTTCAACATTCTTTCTTACGAACACACACTTCCTCTGCATTTTGACTAAAATCAAACTATTTGATATTTCTATCAAAATAATTATTCAATTATGATGCTTATCGAACGATACTTTCATATTGGTTCTTGGACCATATCCAAAACCCATAAACTCAATATCGCTCCCACTTACTTCGAGACGCTTTGGTTGTTATGTGCAAATAGTCTAGTCTAAATCTTTATTTAGAATTTTCCATTTCAATACATATGTACCAAAACATAAAGTCATACTAGGCGATAATTTTGCAAGTAAATCCGAACCAACTTGAGCACATCGAATGGTAAGTCTGTTATGCTAATTTCAACAATTGAAATTCCTGATGTTATTCTTATCAATGTGGCTCACTATATTCCAACTGCATTTGTCTTTCTCTTAACGACACGTTTGTGACTAGTGGACCATATCTCTTCGGATACAACTAAAAAAACCATATTTTGATAATATACTTGGAATCTGTTTCAGATTTGTGCATCGTACCATATCATAGAGTCAACACTCTTAATGATTTAATTAAACAACCAAGGATTACTTATTCTTGACATTAACAAGAAACTTATAGTTTCTCTTTAATGTGCAAGAATATTCATTAGATATTGTAATGTGTTGTGTTCATTTAGGTTTGGTCGATTTCATTTCATTCCTTGGAATCAGTTTTAACCTTGGATCATATCCATATTTATTTTACTACCAATAATTTCTCAAAATAAATTATTTTACTACAAAGTTGGTATTTCATGAAACAACAGTTGTTTCTCAGTGCAACGGAACATGCGTTTATAAACAATTTATGAATTGTTTCATATAAAACTAATTTGGTGTTAGTTTACAATATTCATGTTCACAACATAAATTAGTCATCCAATGACCATCGTTCCCAAAGTTCTTTTGGTGTGATTCATACAAGACCCCTTATGTATAATTATCACGTGCAATCTTTCGACTCACACAACCCGCCAACTCCGTAGCCTAGGACATGACGGGGTTTCTTATAAACCCTTATCTTGTACGATTTTGTAAACTATTCTTCGGATGATACTAATTTTAACCTTGTGTACTACTCTTAAGTACACACCTTATAGAAAGAATTTAACTCAACCTCGCTTAATATTAATCGTACTTTGTCCAACAAAGTTCGATTACTCCTTATCCATACATCATTGTGTATTATAAGGCGGAGTGACTCTTAAGACTGAATCCATATTCATTTTAAGTACGTTTGGAACTCTTTCCAATATACTTTACCATTCGATCAAATTGAATCACTTTGTTGCATGTTATTTTATTTACTTCCATTTTAAATTATATGAACTTATCGTAGACATGCTCCATATGTATCAAATACATACATTCATGCTTGTGATAGTTCATCGGTGAATATAATGAAGTGGATGGAACTGTTTGGTATCATCTTGCTTGTGATTGCATACATCTATATGTATCAATCCGAAGATCATCAACTCTTTTGACGCTCCCATTGAATGGGTGCTTTGCCCTTGATTGTTTGAGATATATTAATCCATATCATATGATCCATAATCATATCATATAATAAAACTTATTTCTCAAAACTACGGCTTAGTTTATAATTCCAAAATAATCATAAATAATTTTAGATATTTCAGTATTTTCCAATGCATCACTTTTATTGTGAAAACAAATACCACACTATAGTTTTATTTCATAACGAATATTCATACTATTCTCATTGAAATAAAATTATGTTTATTCTTCAGTCATCACTGAAAAAAAGATGTTATTTCATAAATAATATGCGATATGTTTTACAAAAATAATTTCGTAACTGATGCAATCAATAAGTGTTATATGACATGCTCCTAATATTTCCATCGTTACTATAATGGCATACTGAATACAGAGGTCTATCATCCACAGATATAGACTATTTATTTTATATACTATAACTAGTTTACATTGGGGAGTTCTTTGAACGATTATCTTGAACTCATACAAAAAAATTTCTATATGAATATACATTTCAGAACAGAAATCATATTTCTTATTCCAAGGTTAAGCATCAATTATTATTTTACAATATTTGTTTCCAATGTTTCTTTATGAAGCAGAAGTGACAATTCACTCTCTTCATTCCAACCATACCTTAAATCACTTCTCTCTAATAAATTCAATTTTCTTTTCTAATGGTCGAACAATTCAAAAGAAAAACCTTACTATAATACCATAGTGAATTCCTTAAAAAAGCGCATTCGATCATCCGTAACATTTAAGGACATTAATCATGTTTCACTTTATGTAAACTGATCAAAACTGACATTTCAGCATTTAAGTTCTTAGATCCTTTTTGTAGTTTTGGTCTTGTGTTTATTTAATGCAATATGATCTTCATTGTACTTAATAAAATTGATTACTCGATCTTATAGTACGGTTTATTTGCTTATTTTGAATAAACTAATTTCATCGAAGTGTCGTACATTACGAACTGTGACCGTTCACTATATAACACTTATATGTAACAACATCTGGACCAAATATCCATGGTCTTGTATAACTTTAGAGTGCGAAACTTATAGTATGCAATACATGGTCTGTGACAACCCGCACCTCCGGACACACCGATTCAAAGCCTAAAGTGACTTTCAAACTCGCGTCATGCTAAGCAGTACGAGCCATCGATTTAAAACATTACCAAGATTAAGATAATTCTAAGACATTCTACACTTTCAGATCTCATAGTGGAAGAAATTAAAATATAAGTACTGAAACTAGACATTACAAAAAAACAATTTCTATGAATACTTAGTTCGTATACAAATGTTTCTAAAGTACAATATAAAGTCTGAAAGACATTTAATATAGTAATTAGTAGGAATAATGAAGAATAATGGAACTCTAACGCTTAGCTCCCTTCTCTACGTATTATGCCAAATTAATTGTTGTTTTGTCCTTCTATGGTAGGGGAGGGAGAAATGAAAAGAGTGGTTCAGACAAAAGTTTGGTGAATGAGTTACATCATTAACATATGGTGATAACATGCAATTGACTTCATTTATAATCTAAATGACCTAAGTTACCCTACCTAGTTTTGTGAACTACCTACTTAGCTTGATTTCTCTAACTTAAGGAATTACAGCTCTAGATACACTTACGCCTAACATATTGCGAAGATTTACACTCAGGATCGAACAACTAATCGAACCCCAAATCAATGAAGGAACAAACTAATAGCCTCTGGGACTATTCCTAATATAGGATCGCCTATAATATCAACATTGGGACTACATTCCCAAATTATGACTACACGTATCGTATTTACGCATTGAGGTGGAGCCTGCAAAGTCGACTCGTGCCAAAGACATCTTAGGGTCTGCTGCATCTGTGTCCACTCTCAATGGTAACGTAACGTCACTTATTTCACAGCATCGGACATCCATTAACAACACAATATCAGGTCCTCATCGTCGTGTACACCAAGGAACCTTCCTTTAGTTCCAGGCCACACACGTCTCTAGGCATCATCGTCAGTGTTGCACGTACACCATAGAACCTCATATGAGTGCAATTTGCGATAAAATCGACGCCAATTGAATATTGACCATGCCAAATAAATAGTGTCCAAGCCTTTTTGCCAATGTACACATCTATTCAGTCCCGTAACATCCTAGAGTCGGAAACTTAAGGAACTAACTTCCCAACTAATACACTAACACTCATGTATAAAATATATACATAAAGTTATAAACCGAGGCCTTAGGTCAAGGTTCAATCTCGCTTGTAAATCGTTAACTGGTCAACCGCCAATCATTGGAGCGATTGACCAATTGCTGCCGACCAGCCCCAGTGAGCATATCGACCTGTCAGAGTTTTAATTGTCTGTTAATTAAAAATTGCTCATTACAGTAAAACCTAATCTCTATAAATCAATAATTTCCAGTGTTCTCAATTTCAACTTATAATCATTTCACAATTTCATATTTAATTTCAGTAAACCATATTAACCTAGGTTTAGAATCAATGGGGTTATATCTATCTATATTCAATTTAACAAAAAAGGTATGTTTAACCAACTTTAGAATCAATGGGGTTAAATTACTATCAAATTCCCAATTTAGTACAATTATTAGATAAACATTAAATTGAACAGTCTAGATCAAATAAGGTATAAACAAACTTAATTTCAAATAAATCATCACATTAATTATGAACCCACTCACTGTTGAGTAAATTTCAACCGGGCCAACTCCTTCCCCTACACACCGGACCAGATCCCACCGAACCAACTCCTTCCCCTACACACCGGACCAGATCCCACCGAACCAACTCCTTCCCCTACACACTGGACCAGATCCCATCAAACCAATTCCTTCCCCTACCTACCGAACCAGATCCCACCGAACCAACTCTTTCCCCTGCCTACCAAACCAGATCCCACCGAACCAAGTTCGCCTGCCGAACCAAACTCCCACCAAACCAAACTCCATCTACTCACAACCGGACCAAGGCATACCGGATCAACACTGCCAGGCCAGATCGCATCAGCCCAGGCCCACCAACGGCTATATACATCCAAGACCCCTGCCTCCAGCCTCACTCTATAAATAGAGGGGTAGGGGTACAACAATGGAGGACAAGTTTGAGAGCTCAAGCACGGATAGAATTTTCAAACAACTTTCATATACTTGTACCAAAGCTTTGTACTTGTAATTTGAATAGAAAAGGAGAATAACATATAAAGTGGACGTGGGCACATTTTGGCCGAACCACTATAAATCTACGTGTCTTTTATAGTTTAGTCCCTGCTTTTCATATATTTGCATAAATCACCCAAATTCCTAAGAACAACATAAAATCAATTAAATCATACGACTTGGAGGTGTTTGTCCATTTTTTGTGCAAACATTTTTGGTGCTTTCACTGAGAACTAAAAGCTCGAAGCTTCAGCTTCTTCCACTTAACCTTCTTTTTAACAGCGTCGTTCATTGCTTGGAAAACATGCCTCCTAAGCAGAAGAAAGATGTTAACAAAGGAAAAAACATCGCAACCAGCAGTCTTCCAGATCCAGTGGACACAGACCAAGTACATCGTCCCCTTCCAGCAGCAGTACCAGATGAAGGTCAGGCAAATCCGACAACCTCTGCCTCAGAACATCCGGCAGCAATTACTAGGGCAGATCTAGACAGGGTTGTGGCTGAAGTGACTAACCGCTTCACATCCCAGCAGGAAGCCTTGGTGGACCATCTCATGTCACGCTTAAGGGATGCTGAAGAGTCCAACCGCAACACTGAATCATGGGGTGAGTCCTAGTCTGGAGGATCTCAGAGACAACAAAGATCTTCCTTCTTCGAAGGAGCTAACGACATAAGCGGCCATGGTAGGAGTCGAGACCGAGCTCAGCCCGAAGTTAGACCTGAGGAAACGCTTGGAACCGAACCCAACGGGAGAGGTACCGGGCAGAGGTCAATTGTAGCCGAGCCTGTCATACTGCCTAACCACGGAAACACCAGTGAATGGGGCCGAGCTAGAGTTCAGCCCGAAGTTGGACCCGAGGAAGCGCTTAGATCAGAACCCAGCAGGGGAAGATCAAGGAAAGGGCCAACTGTAGCTGACCCTAGCATGCTCCCAGAAGACCAAAGACAGCCACTGGAAAATGTCAGGAATGATAGACGATACCATCCCTACAGGTCATCTGGACGGAATCAATCCCACAGAGCAGAGCCGAACTCATTTCTATCTGCTTCAAATTCTGATGAAAGGATGGCACGCTTGTTCAGAGAGTGCGTCCAACGGGATCAAAGAGATCGAGGCATAGGCGCTAGAGTAACCAGCCCCTTCACCCGCAATATCGAAATCGCCATCACCCCCCGAGAATGGAAAATGCCAACAATGGAACCTTACAAAGGAACCTCCGACCCCGTTGTACACTTACAGAGATACACACAGCATATGCTCATGAGTGGAGCAACAGAAGGAGTGTTGTGCAAATGCTTTCCGCTATTCTTAGCAGATCTAGCTACCTCCTGGTTCTTCCATCTACTCCAAGGATCCATCAGCTCATGGGAGATGTTGAAAGAAAAGTTCATCAGCCAGTTCCGCATTCATGTGGAGCAGCCCAAGGACGCTTACTCCTTATCCAGTATCAAACAGAAACCCAGAGAGAAGCTGCAGCAATATCTAACCCGATTCAACGCCGTAACGGCCGCAGTCCAAGATGCCGATGAGAAGCTTATCTTAATGGCCCTCTGTAGTGGCGTGCACCCAGATACTAAATTTGCTAGAAGATTGACAAAAGAAAAACCAGCTACTTTACCCGATTTCTTCCATGAAGCCGGGAAGTATATGAGGCTTGAAGACGCTGCCATTGAGGGGCAGTCAGGGCAACAAAATAAGGCAGCTCACAGCAACATGCCCGCTGTAGCAAAGGACGTTCGAAGAAATGATTCTAGAGACAATGCTGGGGGCAAGAAGGGAGAAAAGCGCCTATATCGGCCAGGACCGAGATTTGACACTTACACTCCTTTGAATGAAACCGTCGAAAACATCTTCCTTGCCACCCAAGCCGAAGTTAGATACAAACGCCCACCATACAAGAAGGAATCAGATGACGCACTTAAATCTGGAAAGTTTTGTCGCTTCCACGAATCTCATGGGCATGATACCAATGAATGCCATCATCTCCGGGACTTGATTGAAGAACACATCAGAAGGAAGAGACTGGAACGCTATGTAAAAGGTCAGAACAGGACTCCAGCTCTTGCCAATGAGAACCTAAGGCTACCCTCCCCAGAGATAGGCGGAGGAAATCGCAACACTAGCGGCTCCGGTCAAGAGAAGATAGTGGTCCATACCATCTCGGGAGGACCACACATCGCCGACAGAAGTAGATGGAAAGATATGGAAAGTCACTTAGAAACAATGAAAACTGCGTTAATTCTGTTATAGAAGAACGCCACCCGAAGCGGAAAGATAGTGATGACATCACCTTCAGTAGGCGTGACCTAGAGGGAAGGCAGTATCCTCACATGGATCCCATGGTTATCTCTGCCCGGCTCGGTCCAGCCGAAGTCTTCCGAATTCTAGTAGACACTGGAAGCTCAGTAAATATTCTATTCAAGCATGCATTCGACAAAATGAAACTGTCAATAAAGGATGTTTCTCCCTGCAATAAACCACTACACGGTTTCATTGGAGATGCGAAGATGCCCCTCGGGCAGCTGGACCTCTTTGTTGAAATAGGAAGTCATCCCCGCTCCGTTGTGCGGAAACAGACATTTGTGCTGATAGAAAACCATTCGGCCTACAACGCCTTCTTAGGAAGGCCAGCCCTGTCTGACTTCCAAATTGTCCTGGCCCCATGGTGCCTAAAGATGAAATTTCCAACGAACAATGGAGTAGGGGAAGTAGAGGGAGACTAGGACATTGCTCGAGACTGCTATGTAACTGAACTTCGCGACAACCACAGGAAGGGTAAAGGGAAGAGTGTAGAGATCGCCCTCTGCACAAAAAGTTTGGAAGCATAGCAACTAAAAGCCCCTCCTCTTCGATATACCAGCGACCCTTTCAATGAATTAGACCCCAGGGATAAAGAGGAGGAGGGCACCGCCGAGCCTGTAGAGGCTATGGAATTTGTATCTACAGACCGACATGACTCGAGTAGACTATTGAAAGTCGGGTCTCAACTAAAAGCAGAACTGAAGGAACAACTCATTGATTTTCTCTGCCACAACTTAGATGTATTTGCATGGTCACACGCTGACATGACCAGAATCTCCCCTGACATAGCATGCCACGTACTAAACATTGATCCTACCAAGGCACCAGTAAAACAGAAAAAGAGAAGTATGGGGGTAGAACGATCATCATCCCTCGATGAAGAAGTAAAGAACCTACTTGCCAATGACTTCATACGAGAAGCCATCTACCCAGAGTGGATCACCATCCTGGTGCTGGTAAAGAAGGCTAATGGGAAGTGGCAAACATGCATTGACTTCTCCAACTTAAATGACGCCTGCCCGAAGGATTGCTTCCCACTTCCCCGAATCGATCAGCTTGTAGACAGCACAGCCGGACATGAACTCTTATCTTTTATGGACGCATACTCAGGATATAACCAAATTCCTATGCATGCCCCCGATCAAGACCACACTAGTTTCATCACTGACCGGGGATTGTACTGCTACAAGGTAATGCCTTTCGGACTTAAAAACGCAGGAGCCACCTATCAGTGCCTCATCAACAAGATGTTTGCAGGGCTAATAGGACAAACTATGGAAGTTTATGTGGATGACATGCTGGTAAAGTCAAGGGAAGCCGACAATCACGTAAGCCACCTAGGCGAAATGTTTCGAGTACTTCGCCAATATGGAATGAAACTTAATCCTCTAAAATGCTCCTTCGGAGTATCATCCGGAAAGTTCTTGGGATTCATCGTCCATGCCAGAGGGATTGAAGCAAAACCTGAACAAGTCCGAGCTCTAAAAGATATCAAAATACCTTCCAATCGAAAGGAAATGCAAAGCCTGAATGGGAAAGTGGCCGCCCTAAGCCGATTCATCTCCAAAGCGACGGACAAGTGCGTCCCCTTCTTCGAAGCTCTAAAGAAAGACAAAGGAAAGTTCGAATGGACCGACGAATGCTTAACAGCTTTCCTTAACTTAATCGAACACCTCCAGAAACCGCCGGTACTCTCGACTCCAAACGAAGGCGAAGAGTTATACCTATACCTTGCTGTATCATCTCATGCTCTAAGCGCTGCTTTGGTAAGAGAAGACAACCGCACGCAGCGGCCAGTATACTTTGTAAGTAAGAGGTTTACAAGGGCAGAAGTCAGATATCCTAAACTTGAGAAGCTAGCATACTGCCTACTAATCGCATCACGAAAACTACGACACTATTTTCAGTCCCATTCCATCAGAGTTCTGACCGATCAACCGTTGAGGCAGGTACTCCATCGTCTCGACACTTCTGGGCGACTACTTAAAGGGTGCATTGAACTAAGTCAATATGATATTACCTACCATCCTCGCACCGCCATCAAGGGGCAAGCCATGGCCGATTTCATTGCCGAATTCACTACCGACGAAGGTAAGTAGCAATCAGAAATAGCAGAAGACATCAAGTGGAACCTCTTTGTGGATGGTGCATCAAACGAACAAGGCTCGGGGGCAGGTGTGGTAATAATCACTCCCAGGGGAAATAAGCTGCACTATGCTATAAGGTTGGAATTCGCTGCGACCAACAACGATGCAGAGTATGAAGCGGTGATAGCTGGATTAGAACTTGCCTTAGAAATCAGAGCCAATTCTTTGTGTCTTCATAGCGATTCTCAACTTATTGTTAATCAAATACTAGGAGAATTCCAGGCTCGAGAAGAACGACTCATAGCATATTTAAAGAAGACCAAGTTACTTCTCAGTCGATTGGACCACTACTTAGTCAAACACATCCCTCGGGAAGAGAACCAAGAGGCCGACGAATTGGCGAAGCAAGCTAGCATGAGAGACGTCGCTATTTCCGGAGCAGTAGCCATCTCAAAGCAACTGCCCCCAAGTTTTGAGCAAGTGGATCTGATCGCTGCAACCGAATAAGCAACTTGGATGACTCCCATCCGAGACTACTTACAAAGTGGCACACTACCCAACGGGCGTAACGAAGTCAAGAAAATCTTGAGAAAAGCTTCCCGCTACACAATACAAGAGGGCACCCTCTATCGGCGCGGCTTCTCTAACCCCTTATTAAGGTGTGTCGCTGGAAGGGAAGCCAAGGAAATCTTATCCAACATTCATCAAGGAAGCTGCAGAGATCACACCGGAGGGCAGACTTTGGCAAAAAAGATACTCCGATATGGATATTTCTGGCCCACCTTAAGCAAGGACGCCTTAGATTTCGTCAGAAAATGTGACAGATGCCAGAAGTTTGCTAAGATTCCGCGGATACCAACAACTGAGATTACTCAAATGACCAGCCCTTGGCCCTTTGCAGTATGGGGAATTGACTTGATTGGCGAACTGCCAATGGACCGAGGCGGGGCCAAATATGCTGTAGTGGCAGTCGACTATTTCACCAAATGGGTGGAAGCAGAACCCCTAAATAAAGTATCATCAGCGAAAGTTATTAACTTCTTGATCAAAAATGTTCTATGCAGGTACGGAGTCCCATTCAAAATTATATCGGAATGGACTTCAGTTTGACAGCGAGGAGTTCGCCAACTGGTGCCAAGAGCACGGAATTCACAAGAGCTTCTCATCCGTAGCTTATCCCCAGGCAAACGGACAAGTCGAAGCCGTCAACAAAATTCTGAAAACTCTAATAAAAAAGAAGCTCGAATAGTCAAAGGGCGCTTGGGTGGATGAACTCCCTATGACACTGTGGGCCTATCGCACATCTTTCAGAACATCAACAGGGCATACTCCTTTCTCTTTGGCGTACGGATCGGAGGCTATGCTCCCAGTTAAAACCATCGTGCCTCCCACCGTAGGATCCACCATAACCCAGAAGAGAATGAAGAACTCCTTCACATGTCTTTGGATCTAATTGAGGAGAGAAGAAATGATGCAGCCCTCAAAGCAGCAGCCCACAAGCAAAAAGTGGCAGCACACTACAACTCCAAAGTCAAGCATCGTACCTTACAAGAAGGAGATCTTGTCCTCAAGCGAATCTTCCCTCGCCCCGGAGCACTAGATCCAATCTGGGATGGACCATATGTAATTCATAAAGATCTCCACAATGGAGCTTATATTTTGTCAACAGTGGACGGAGAGGTGTTCCAGAGGGTATGGAACATCCAACACCTCCGTCAATACTTTTCTTAACTTGTACTGCCCATATGAAGTGAATTAACAAAGAGAATCAGTGGACGTAGGCATTTTCGTGCCGAACCACTTTAAAAACCTTGTCTCTTTTTTAACTTGTTCCTTTATATCTTGGCTGCTTGTTAACTTTATCCTTTTCTGTTGAACAAAATCCTGTGCATATAGCATTTCCATTCAAGGCACTCCACAACGCGACTTTACCTGGACAAGACCTAACAGGTACTATGCGAATCTATGCCCTCGCCAATGAGGCACTTTTGCTCTGGCATCCCTCTGCTGCGGGTTAACTCATTGCTCGCGACGGCCCTTAAAGCCAACTGTAATGAGCCGATTATAAGCCACCGAGAAGGCCGACTATAGCCAAGGCAGCTCATTACGGCGTTCAGATCGTCGGCAACTGTGAACCCACTTTAAGCCCCAACATAAGGTGTGGCCAGCCAGGGGTAGTTCACGGTTGACGATCGGCACCCACGCTAGCCGGCCACAGTAAATCGAATAATACCCACGATTATGGGCCATAATGGCCCGGGTAGTTACTGTGCGCGATCTCGGCTCCGATGTGTCTTAAGTACGGCTGTGGTAAAAAAGATTAACTCCCAGCGGAGGCGTAAGATGGGTGACAAATGTCTCCAAGACCCACAGCTAGGGAAAGTGACTACAAAGCCCGTTTTCCACGAACTTAAGCACATCGAAGGCCTTCCGTGATTGGAAGTTTTACTATTTCGCATATTTCAATTTTATTTAAAAAACTTTTCTCCTATCCTCTGTAACAATCCCTGAAATACAGGACACCGAATAGGAGACATTCGCTAATGGAAGCGGATACTCACAGCAAGACACTGGACCGCATTCCATACTCAGTCACGCAAGACATTCAAAGCTGCCACCTACAAGTAAAATATGAAGGGCGGTATTTTCTTCTTTCGTGTATAAACACGTGGCTATAATTTATTCACACGTCACACTAACATTGCAAGACATGAAATTATGTTTTAACCAAGAACTTGACATCAAACACAATTGAATTACAAGCATACGCATAGCTATATTTCTCATACAACATGTCAAAATAGCAAAAACATTCAAAAACGACAGAATCAACTTAAGTTAAAAAATTACACATCAAGAATATTGTTGTTTATTACAAATAGCATAATTACAACCTAAAAGTTACGTTACTGTTTTGAGACTAACATATACAACAATGTCAAGTCCACTGAAAGGTATCCAGGTCAAATCAAGGAGCCGGCTGCGTCGGAGTTTTATCCTTGTCCTGTTGCCCACCTGTCCGGTCAAAGAAAGAATTCATCAGTAATAAGCAACCAAGTTAACGAAAAGACTAAAAAGGAAGACTTACCAGCGCCTGCTTCTTGACCATCCTGATCATCATCCTCTACTTGCACACCTGCCTCTTCAGTAGCAAGCAGCCGCATACCCTCCTTCACCGCCACCTTCTCCTCCTTGGTAAACTGGGCAGTGACCACATCCATTCTGAAGACCGCGCCACCCTCTTTATCTGCATCAGCCCTAGCCTCCTCTAGAGCCCGGAGATAAATCCTGGCCATAACTCGGGGGTAATCGTCCATCCAGGATAAGTTACCCTGTTTCCAAGTACGGAAATACTTATCCTGGAGCATCTCATCTAGCTTTCCCTCGTTTTCCTCAAGCTCCCTCATTCGGGTCTCAGAAGCACGCAGCTTAGCAACGGCAGCATCCCTCTTCGATCGGTATCGTGAGCGGTCCGCTTGAAGGGATATCCTCATCACCTCCATCTCCTCCTTCAACCTGGACTGAGCAAGCTCCGTGGCCTCGAGTCTACCCGACAATTCCTGTGCCCGCTCGAGGTCCGCTTGTCGAACCTCATCCACCGTCGCAATGGCCATGTCGATCCGCTCCTTGCAGGCGGCCTCCATTTTTCGCAACTCTGCCCTGCTGGCCTCTTCCATAGTCTTCTTCAGTTGCCTGGATGCGGCCTCGTGCTAAGAAATTTGAATGGCTTGATCGGCAAGCTGCTTAGCCTGGTCGGAGACCATTAACCGTAGCCGAATGTTGGCACTCCCAATTTCCTCCCCGGCCTTGACTAGTCGGGCATGATGCCCCATCAATTTCCTGGTCTCCTTAGCAACCCGGTCAATATTCGCCTTAGCTTCATTCCCCAGAGTTACAACCAGGGTAGTAAGCAAATCAAGGTCCAGGGACTTAGCTTCGTCAAGCACCCGTACCATAGGATTGCGAGGGAGAAGATGCTCACCAGTAACCTCATCGAAGGAGATGTCATAAGAGGCCGGGTCCAGGTTTGGATGACCCGCAAACGGATTGCGAACTAAGCCAGGGTGATCTATCGGGGTGACGGTTGGATTCTCAGACGGATGTGGGGAAGGTATAAACTCGGTGTCCTCCTCCGTAATATCATGAATAGGCTGGAGTGAGGTCGGAGGGCCAGGAAGAGATTCAAACGTAGATCGACTCCTCTTCCTCTTTTGTATATCTTCTTCAATAACTCCAAGAAGAGGACGATAGCCGACTACGTCTCCAGGACGGTTAGTAGGAGGCTTCGGCTTGGCGGAAACTTTGAGGAGTTTGTATTGTTCAAGCCTGTGCCGAAGATCTGAGGTCTTGGCTGTTTTGCCCGCTCCTAGAATGAAAACCAAGTGTCACCAGCATGCATTGAGCCATCATTCAAGAATTAAAAAGAATAAAGAGAAATTCACCTTGAATCGCAGAAGTTGCCTCAGTAGAAGCACTCCCAGAAGATAAATCGGCACCGGTCCCGACCTTACCAGCTTTCTTGGACTTCTCCATTTCCTCCAACTCTTCGAAGGCTTGGCGGAGAGCGTCATCTGTCCACTCTTGAATCACGCCCGCCTGCCTGGGAGGCAAAGCCCTGGTGCCATCACCGCCCTATCCTTCGCCACCATCATCACCGTGACGATCACCGTTACCTTCTCTACCACTTCCGCTCTCCGCCTCACCTCCTTCGTCCTCACCTTTTTCCTCCTCCTGAACATCTGGATGTGTGCTGGGAGAGGGTCCATCGGACTTCTTGAGTTTCTTCCCCCCGACGACTGGATGCATCGAGAAGGGTCTCCTTTTGCTATTTTTCGCCATGGCCCCTCCTGTAACTTTGGCAGCTCTCTCCTCCGCCGTGTCTCTCTGCTTAACCACGGACTAATGTGGAAGGATCAGGTTGTGCCCTAGAAGTGTAGCATTCCTGATCAAGTAAGAAGCCGACCTGTCCCTTCCCGTAATGGCTTCTATTTCCACAGCCATCTAAACCAGGCGATCATTCTCCACGACCGCAAAGCCACCTTTCGCTAGCAAGAAATAAAAACACATAAGAAGAAGCATTGTAGTTATAACGGAAATTATAAATAAGCTTCACACTTACAGCCGGAGGTGAAGCGACGGATGGAAACAGAGTTATCCTTGATAAAAAAACCATTCTTTCTTAAACGTGCTGAACTTCGAATATAAGTCCAGGACAGGCTTGAAAGATACGGCTGATTCCAAGCTGATGTATGAAGACCCCTTCTTATAGCCTCTCAAATTGTACAAGTACCGGATCTCCCGGTTGGAGGGAGGATGCCCGTACCTCCTCTGGAAAATGACAAACAGGCTCACCAGGATGGTGTAGGAGTTAGGCTGAAGCTGAAACGGAGCTACATTCAAGTAGGTGATGAAGCTGATTATCCAAGCATTGATCGGCGGAATGGCCCCACACATGCAATGGTACCGACTATAGGCGAAATACCCTTCGGGGGGATTATATGGCATCACTCCCTCCTCGACAATAGCATGCGCGCTCTGTCAATCCCAAAGGAGAGGGAGATAACATCAAGCTACTCGCCTTTGAGAGAGCTTGGGAAACAGTCAGGAGGTGAGTTCAGAAGCTCCTGAGGGCCGTACCCATCTACTAGTGACCTCGGGCTGGGCCCATGATGTCCCGGTTCTGACTGAGCTGGGGGCATTGTAGAAGGATCTTCTCTGTCCTGGGATTTTTTCTTCTCTGATCGGGTTTCAACTTTATGAGACATTATCTGTAACACGAGAAAACACACTGTTAGAATAAGGATATAGAGATATAAACAAATGAGTGTATGTTGTCCAGAGTTTCACTTATAAACATATAAACTCATTCGGTATAACAAAGTTCAAGTTTCATTCGGCACTCAAGCCATTCGGGAGTTCAAGGCACGAAGCTTCATTCGGCATACAAGCCATTCGGGAGTTCAAGGCACGAAGCTTCATTCGGCATACAAGCCATTCGGTAGTTCAGAGCACGAATTTTCATTCGGCCTTATACTCCCAAGTTCATTCGGTCAGTTCATTCGGTACTCAAGCCCCTTCGTTAAAATGATTGAGTTCGTTCGATGGATTAGTCTTAAAGAATCATTCGGCTCACCTGGTTTGGCAGATGAGTTGATTCGTTAATTGGCTGGTTCGGTTATTTCAAGCAATCAAGTCTGATTCGGTATTCAGTTGATTCGGCTGTTCCAAACGGTGAAGGGTGAACATAGACGCGAGGTCCATACTTATAGACAAATACTAATGACCGGACCAGTTGGTTCGGCACACAGGACCGGGTGAGGATATCCAAGCTAAAGCAAAGCACGCCATGTGCGTACCCACATGCCCTACTTTGGGAGGGCAAGTGTTGAGAAAATTTCAACCGGGCCAACTCCTTCCCCTACACACCGGACCAGATCCCACCGAACCAACTCCTTCCCCTACACACCGGACCAGATCCCACCGAACCAACTCCTTCCCCTACACACCAGACCAGATCCCACCGAACCAATTCCTTCCCCTACCTACCGAACTAGATCCCACCGAACCAACTCTTTCCCATGCCTACCGAACCAGATCTCACCGAACCAAGTTCGCCTACCGAACCAAACTCCCACCAAACCAAACTCCATCTACTCACAACCGGACCAAGGCGTACAGGATCAACACTGCCAGGCCAGATCGCATCAGCCTAGGCCCACCAGCGGCTATATACATCCAAGACCCCTGCCCCCAGCCTCACTCTATAAATAGAGGGGCAGGGGTACAACAATGGAGGACAAGTTTGAGAGTTCAAGCACGGATAGAATTTTCAAACAACTTTTATATACTTGTACCAAAGCTTTGTACTTGTAATTTGAATAGAAAAGGAGAATAACATATAAAGTGGACATAGGCACATTCTGGCCGAACCACTATAAATCCGCGTGTCTTTTACAGTTTAGTCCCTGCTTTTCATATATTTGCATAAATCACCCAAATTCCTAAGAACAACATAAAATCAATTAAATCATACGACTTGGAGGTGTTTGTCCATTTTTTGCGCAAACACTCACCTTGAAGGGATTCCTCTTTTAGTTTGATTTGATTTCACCACTATCCTCCGTTATTGATTTGTTTTCCTTCTCCCTTTCTATTTTTTTGATTTTCTCTCTCCTTTAATTTGATGTGTATTCCTCTTATTTTTATTAAGAAAATTTGGAAAAGAGAATAGAAAATGTTTTAATAATTTTTGAGGAAGAAGAAAAAGATGGAGGCTAGGGTTTCAAAAATGAAAAGGATGAGGTTGGCTATGTATTTATATTTGAAAACTAAGTTTGGAAAAATTACATGTTTATCCACAAATTATTTACCTTTACGTATACAATAAATTTCTTTTCTTTTCTTTTTATTTAAAGAAGGTAAATTCTTTATCCTCCCTCCTTATTGTCTTATTGTCATCAATAGCCATTTATTTAAATTTATTTGCTTGACTTAATTATTAACCTTTAATGTTTTGCACCTTTGATTTTATTAAATGTGACAGAGAATATGTATTTGTATTCAAAAGTACATGTGTATGTATATATATGTATATTCATCTGCATTGTATTTATCGATGGAAATTAAGTGAAGTCTATTTCTAGAAAAACCATTCTTTCATTCATATCCTCTTACACTTACCTACATATAAAGCCCTGTCCCTTTTTCTTTGTAAATATGACAGTCACGTTACCTTAATTAATGTTACTAATTATAGTTTAAGTCAATTCGTTACAATTTAAACATATCTCACTAATTATAATTCCAATCAACATTCTTAATTGATATTCTACGTATATCTATACGTGTGTGTTTATTTGTTTATATTAATTGGAAACCATATCTCTTACCAATTAATTGGTACTAAAGTTTCCAAATTCAAACTGATTCCATTAATTATAATTCCAATCAATTGGTATCCTACACACACATATTATTAACCTTTATGGGGAATCCTAGATTATACTCAAATGTGTGTGTGTGTGTATGCATGCGTGTGTTTGTGTGTGTTAATTAGAAACCTTATTCTTTACCATAAATTGAGCAATTGGAATTAATGTTTCTAAATTCAAAAATTAAACTTACCCTTATTCATTACTAATAAAGAAAAAACATACCGTACCTTTTTCTTTAAGAAATGCTTTCCTCCCGTAAATATACTTTTATCTTTTATTTTCAAAATATGCAATGTTTACTTTACTAAATGCCTTCTTTTTATACATATATGGTTACACTATCTTTCTTTTGCACTAACCCATTACCTTCGTATATTGTTATCTTTACTTTTCAAATATATAAAAGTAGATGTTCTTTTCTTTTTAAATATATTGTTACATTCCTTTTAAGTATATTTGACATATACTTTAAATTTATTACAGCAATAATTTCATCATTAACGATTTCCCCTTGAAGCATTTTCAAATTTGTGCATGTAAATACTTTTCCTTTTTCTTTTAAATGCACATATACCATTGTACCCTCTTTTGTTCTTTTCTAGATTAATTCATACACATTCAGCCTATTTCTTAACAAATAAGTTTTTCTTTGTCTTGTATTAATTCTTAAACTTTTTTTTTGAGCGACACGGTTGTGTAGCGTGGCACTACACAACCGATTAGATATCATATAAATAGGTAAATAGTGCGATCAACAAGCCTGATCACTGGCCAAAAAGTAGTAAGAAACAGTAAGCTAGTCTTTGTGAGACAGAGTTTTATATACAAAATACATATAGCGAACAACAGGAATGAAAAGACCAGAGCTAAATTGCGGTTAGTGGTGCCCACGATGCCTGTCAGGAGGAACTGCTGATGTGCTGCCCGAGGATTCAGCTTGTGGAGAACTGGGGTGTGGCAGTCTCAGCCTGAACGGTGCGGAGAAGCTACGACCTGATATAGATGAGAAATAGTGAATAATACGTCTACAAGTTCCTTCAAAGTTGGATATGGGCTTGCAGAATACACGTGCATTGCGCTCGGCCCAGATACACCAACTGAATATAGCTACCATGAGATCTAAGTGATAGTTGGGGGGGTTGTTCTGCCAGTGGTCGAAATATGAGGTGAACGTGGGAATATGTCCGAGAATGTGAGCAGTCGTCGCCGCCCAGACCCTGACAGCAAAATCACACTCGAAGAAAAGATGTTGTAAACTTTCTGTTGAGGTGGAACATAGGACGCAGCTGGTATCTACTACGATGTTATGGCGGAGGAGTCTGTCTCTTGTGTTAATTCGCCCCTGAATGAGGCACCACTGTAGGAAAGCGAAGCGGGGCTGGATCCTGCACTTCCAAAGTCTGGGGAAGGTGAATAGGCGTCCAAGGTTATTTAGGTGAGCATAGCAGGAGGCAACAGAGAAGCCGGATGAGGGGTTGGGGGCCCAGGTGAAGGAGTCTGGCCGGGGGTTGAGGTGGGTGTTACGGAGAATTGAGGAGACAAGGTGGATCTCGGTGAGGGTGGAGAGGTCGAAGTAGGAAGCCGGGAGAAGCTAAACTGGGCCCGAATTGGAAATGTCTAAGATGGAGGTGAAGATATTAGTTGTATGAGCGAAGAGGTTGGGAAGGATGGAGGAGAGGGGAAGCTGATTATGCCATGTGTCCAACCAGAAGAGGCAATTAGCCCCGTTGCCCAGGTTGACATGGAATAGCCTTTTGACACGTGGTAGGGTTGAAACTACTCCAGACCAGAAGGGGGATGGTTTGATGCCGGTGGGGGCATGGAGGACTAGGTGAGGGTTAGAGTGATAGTGTAGGGAGGTAATCCAAGATTTCCAAAGGGAGGGGCCAGGGGTTAGGAGCCGCCAGAGCCATTTGGCGAGGAGCGCGATGTTGAAGTCAAGTAGATTAATGATTCCAAGGCCGCCGTTTTTGAGGGGTAGGCAGGCGGTCTGCCAGTTTACGAGCCTCTTTATATTACTAACATTCCAAAGAAAGGAGCTTCTGATTGAGTCGATTTTTTTGATTACCCAGGAAGGGAGTTTGTACAGTGACATCCAGTAAGTGGGAATCGATGATAGAACAGATTTAACGAGGACTAGGCGCCCTGCTGAGGACAAGGAGTGAGCTTTCCATGAATGAAGTCTATTTTCGATCTTGGCGATGAGGGAGAACCAATCAGATCTATGCAATTTGGTTGGACGGATAGGGACTCCGAGGTAGGAGATAGGGAAGTGTGCAATCTTACAGTTAAGCAGGCTGGAACAGGTTTGCCCGAGGTGGTCAGCTTTTCCGAGCATGATGATGAAACTTTTGCTAAAGTTGATGGACAAGCCCGATATGAGTTCGAATGAATATAGGGCTACTTTGAGGCAGTGTATGTGGTTGAACGTGGGTGATGCGAATAGAATGGTGTCGTCGGCGAATTGGAGGTTGGATATGGCTAGGTTAGAATTGGGGAGGTTGATGCCCTTAAAGATGTTGTTCAAAATTGCTAATTTGATCATGCGATTGAACACATCGGCCACCAGAACGAAAAGCAAGGGTGAAAGTGGGTCACCTTGTCGCAGTCCGCGGGCCGATTTGATTAGACCCCCCGAGGCCCCATTGATGACTATCGAGGACATGCTTGAAATGAGTATAGAGGATATCCAGTTGCACCATTTTGTGGGGAAGCCTCTGTGTTCCATTAGCTCCACAATGAATTGCCAGTTAACTGAGTCAAACGCTTTTGAGTAGTCTAGTTTGAGAAGCATTCCTGGTGTTGAGGTAGAGTGGCAGAAGGATATGACCTCCTGGGTCATTGCTACGCAGTCCATGATGTTACGGCCCGAGATGAATGCGGATTGCTCGATTCCAATAAGAGGGGCTATGAAGCCTTGGAGGCGGTTGGCCAGGACCTTGGTTATGATCTTAAAGGTTGTGTTTAGGAGACTAATGGGGCAAAAGGATGAGAGGGAGGTGGCGCCTGGGGATTTTGGGAGAAGGATGATATTTGCGTAGTTGATGCGGTCCACAGATGTTGGATCAGTATGAAATTCAGAGCACATTTCGATGATGTCGAATATGACGATTTCCCAGTAGTGTTTGAAGAAAAAGGGCCCGAAACCATCTGGGCCAGGAGCCTTATCATCAGACATGCTTTTAAGCGCTGCCCAAATTTCTTCTTCAGTGAAGGGATGGTCAATGGGGATGCGGGGGTTAACTGGGTAGAGCAGTTTCCAATCGATTGGGGGGAGAGGAGGGTGGTGATAGCCTAGAATGGATCGGTAGTAGTCAGTGAAAAGTTTGAGGATGGCTGATTGATCAGAGGTGGTGATGTTGTCATGAGTGATTTCAGGGATATGATTGGATCTACGTCTGCCATTGGCAAGACGATGGAAGTAAGCAGTGTTCTTGTCGCCGTCTTCGATCCATTTCGCTTTGGACCGTTGTTTCCAGCCTATTTCTTCTTGCAGTGACAATCTGTCTAGGTCAGCTTCCAGCTCTCTCAGGCGAGAACGGTCCAATTCGGAGAGCGGAGAGGTTTCTTCCAGGATATTTAGGTCTAGAATCTCATCTTGGATGGCTGAGATGCACAAGCGAATGGAGCCCCAAACTGATTTGGCCCAAGGTTTGATGATTTTTCGGAGAGAACGGAGCTTGGAGACTACCCTGGCTGTGGCTGATTGGATGGGGGAAGGCTGAGTCCAGATTTCTCTGATGAAGTTATCGAATGATGGCTCGAGGAGCCAGAGGCGTTCGAACCTGAAGGGTCTGCTGTGACAAGCGAGGGATCCCGTGTCTAGGAGGAGTGTGTAGTGGTCGGAGATAACTGTGGCTAGGCCCGAGACGATGGAGAGGGGGAGTAAGTCTTCCCAGGCTGGGTTGAATAGGAAGCGGTCTAATTTAGCTAGTGAGGGGTCAAATCTGCAGTTTGACCAAGTGTAAAGGCGGTTACTAATGGGTGGGTCTATTAGGGAGCACAGGTTGATAAACTGGTTGAAGGCTTCGGAGTCTTGGGAAAGGTTGCCAGAGTTCCTTTCTGTTGGGGATTTAGTGGTGTTGAAATCTCCTCCGACGACCCAGGGGCCATTGATATGCGAGGAGAAGGAGAGACAGTTCGTCCAGAGATCGTTTCTATCTCGAGGGTTGTGTGGGCCATAGATATTGGTGAAGAAGAAGATTGTACCAGTTTGTAAGTGTCGAAGGGCTACATGTAGGGCTGAAGTGTGATAGAAGGTTTGGCAGTGGGACCACACGGATTCGTTCCAGGCTGTCATTATACCACCGCACGAACCGACAACATTTATATGGGCCCACCCAGTTAGGAATGGCCCACCGATCTGTCTGAGTATGTTGGGGTTTGGGTCTGACAGTTTGGATTCTTGTAGGAAAAGGATGTCTACTTTATGTGGGGATATGACAAGGCTAACAGCATGTCTTTTGCTGGGGTCCCCCAACCCCCGTGTATTCCAGGATATTAGCTTCATTGAGAGAATGATAAGCGCTCCGATTCTAGTGCCTGCATGGAGGAGTAGTGTTCTCCATCCCCCACTGAATTTCAACTTTGCTTGGTATAATGGCGTCCTCAGTCCACCCTGCCGCACCCCCAATCTCCTTCGTCCCCAGCAAATACAACTCCGTCCTTACCCCCCCATCCCCCACCCCCTCCTCCTCTGCCACTCCCAACCAGCATGTGATCCCACCCCGAGCCCCTCCGCCCCCATCCGGATCCAACCAGCCTCTGTGCATCGAGATACCCCCCGCCAAAACTTATGCCCACGTAGCGGGTTCTGCTCCTCGTTCCCCCCTCCTGCCCAACCCTCCGGTCAAGAGGCGCCACCCACTGCCACATTTCAAAAACGTGCGCCACACGGTTGAATTTCTAAAAAAAGAAAACCGTTGCCTTCGTTGCGCTGGCCTTCGACACGTGGCGCAGTCTTGTAGGGATGCAAAGATTTGCTATAAGTGCGGATTTTTTGGGCATCCGCAATCTCACTGTCCCAATAAAATCCCTAGTCAGCCTCAGGCTCGAATAACTAGTAAAGTCCCCTCCTCTTCCACTAAAGACAAACATCCCTCTGCCCGTTGGGCCCCAATGTCCAATCCCCACTCAGATCGTACGAAACCCTTCAGCTCCCCAAGGCAAATCATTTCCCCTGCAACTCCTCATAGCCCACCCCAATCCCCTATGCAACATCATAACTCATTTTCGAACCCTAAAACCTTTACAATGGTAGACCCATCACTGCTCCTCGTCGCAAACATTATCTCTGGCACTTGGTCCATAGACTCTCTCCACCGCACTCTATCCTCCACATTCCAACACAGAGACTGGCCTCTCTGGCTTCAGTCTGACAACAACTTCATCTTCTACTGCCCCTCTTTCTCAATCAGAGACCAAATCCTCCAAAGATCGACCATCTCTACGGTCGCAGGAATTGTACAATTCCATCCCTGGTCTGAGCTGGACCGCCCCGCGCCGACTTTAGACCCACCTTCATGGGCGAGAATATCTGGGTTCCCAGAACTCCTACGCTTCAACACAGAAGCCATTACGGAAGCAGTTAAGCCAGTAGGTAGGTTCCTGGCTCTGGACGATTGCGAATGGGCTGAACTAGACCACCGTTTTTTATACATCCAAATCCAGTTCTACAATGGCATCATCTCCCCATCATCCTTTGTCTCCGTCCTCAACAACACTGAATATCTCTTGCGCATTGAAAGATGGGAACACGAACACCCTAACAGACGCCCGGAGAATCATCTGTTAGGATTTGACTACGAAAGACACTTCCCCCTATTTGAGCAACACATCCAGATCGATGACTTAGAGTCAGAAGACATATTTGACGTCATGAACTACTCCCCCATCTTCTCTGGCTCCCCACCGGCGCCCGGCCAACTATATGATCAATCCTTCGAGGTGGTGGGCCCAAGGGGCTTGGACCCATGGCCAACGCAGGAACACAGGTGGGACCCTTTCTCTGACCTTGACCTCTCATCCCCGCTCTTCCAGCAAATCCCAACCCCTCCGGCCTTAACCGCCCCTCCCCATCCTCCCCCTAACCCTACCCCCCATACTGCTACCCAATCTCTTCCGGTGCAGATCCTTCATTCCTCCCCCCAAGCTGACCCACCCTCTCCTGTTCTTCAATTCCCTGTCCCTAGCCCATAGGAATTCAGTCAAGCGGCCCCCCATGGACTGGTCAAGAGCTTCAGCCCGCCACTCAAGCGGTTGCACAGTGGTCCCAGCCAATCACACCAACAGCGGTGCGTCGTAGCTCAAGACTGGACAGAGCAGCATCCCATCCTGGTAGTTTCTTTAAACATTTGTCTTTTCGTCCCTTAATAATAAATTCTTAAACTTAATTTCAAAATAGGCGCAAAATACACTCTATAGTGAACGCTCTTTATCTTATTCATACGGTATTTATTTATGATATTTTATATATGAATTTGGGCTAGAAAATCTACTTGACACAGTAAAAAAGTCAGATTTTCCAAATTCCTTCATCTGTAGAAATTTACTATTTTGTCCATTTATGTGAAATTACATTTTTACCCTTATTAATATTTTAATTTGTTATTAAAATTTCCAGGGTGTTACATGGTCTCGGCTAAATAAACACGCAATCGACCAAATAAAGAACACATTTAGTAGTTGTAATATTAGGCTCTTGCATGGGTATTGAAACATTAACATGCAAGAATTATTTATTAGTAAGTATCTATTATATTTCTGTTTGTCTATCTTTAATCCTGTTCATTTGTATGTTTTAGTTGATAAACTTTTATCAACCATATTAAATGCACAAATTTATCATTATAGATTATTATAACATTATATAGCCAATGTTCTTACAATATTAGTAATGTTAAACGTTAGCATTTCATTTTTCTATTAAGGCCCCGACTAGATTTTATGTTTACCAAAATCCTAAGAAAAACATAGAAATCATTTGATTTCTCTAATGTATGTTAGGACTCCATTGCCTTGGGATTCTGACCTTAAGGAATATCAATAAATCATAGGCCCACAGGCAATGGATAACACTTTATGGGTTGTTGAACATCCCTCATTATAAGGCCCAAAACTAACTACTACGGATGCTACAGTCATCCATAGTTATTAATTCTCGACGACAAAATGCGGTTATGTTAATCATATCAATAATCAGAAGCACATGAATATAAAAAATTTCAAACACAGTTTAATAACAAAATTTCACATTTCATTTCTCATATGGTATTTCATACTCATTACATAATCCTAGTCGCAAACCCACGTTCGAAGAAATTATAATTATTACAAAATACTCCAAGAGCGACATATGAAGCTGCCCCCTCGGTTGATCAGAGTCAGATACTTGTCAATTATACAACTTTACCATCACATCCAATTAGATAAAACCAAACTACACAGCAGATATAAATAAAGCTCCTAATAGCTAGATTGCCTCTTGCATGTCTCCGAAAGCTTATCCGTCTAATTGGAACCTGAAAGCCCTTACTCTCGACCTACTCAGACTAGTACCCGAGAGTTTAAAGGGAAAAACAAAAACTTCGAGTCAGACAACAGTCTGGTGTGAATAATAACCTATCATCTCGAACCAAATAGATATAGTGAGACCACGCCGCTGAGCGGAACGGGTTTTCCCTTCACTAGTATCTTATCAGAACATAACAACCATATATAGTGCTCCTGCAACCACAGCGTTTAGCACATAGAAAATAGCATTTATAAGTATGCAATACATATTGGATTGCCCATCCCAATTCACTAGATTTCCATCTTAAATTCTTATGACTGCCTGTCATAATTTAAACTGACTATCCGTCTTATTTTAATTCGACTACCCGTCTTATAATTATGTGGACTACTCATCTCACATTTAAACATATTCAGAATCATATGGACTATCCATCTCATATGTATTTATTACTTGGGTTATCCATCCCCTACCATATTGACTACCCATCACATATGGCTTAACCATTTAAAATTTTGTGGACTATCCATCACACATATTCCATTTAACTTAAAATGATGTGGACTATCCATCACACATCCCATAGTTTTCTAGGATGACTATGAACCTTGCATTATTCTCATAAAGACTATCCATCTCTAGCACAATCTAGATTATCCATCTCACATCCCATAGTTTTCCTAGGATGACTATGAACCCCTCACAAACAATTTAATTCAGGTTACCCACATGTTTAACCTATGCCTATTGGTATCTCCAATTAGGTTATCTCCCCTTAAAGTTATAGCATTTCATAGTGACACACATCGATATCCCCAATTTATTCATGTCGGACTTATTAAAATTAAACTATAGTATCCCCAAGGTTTAAAGTCGAAGTCATAAAACAATATGCTTGCCGCCCTTTAACAGTTTAGATCAATGTCGAGGTCCCCCTTCATTGGTATCCCCAAAGATAGTGTCGAAGTTATAATTTAAGTTGGCATAGTATCCCCAATAGTGACTACGGAGTAAAAGCATAAGGCTCTCCGCCTTTAATATAAAACACATGCAGCTTTAGACGTTGTTGACCTCGATCCAAAGTAAAAACAAACTTAAATTCTTTTAAGTATAAAACCATGTCGAAGATAACGTTGTCAACTACCATAAATTATAAGCTATCCACCTATTAAAACAAAGCTTTAACTTTTATAAGTTAGATGGCTAATTGCCGAAGATATAGGGTCTTCGACTCTCTTAACACCTAGGCCTCATCGCCTTATTAAAATAATTTCAATTTATACGAAAAAAGCCTCTTCGGCATTAAGAAAAGGAAGTGCGACGTTGAGTCCAAGAGGCATCGACAATTAAGCATAAGGTCTCCGACCTGGATGCACATCGACCTCAAGACATTCGGCGACGCTATAAACTTTTATACTCAAACTACATCTTCTATTATGCTGCATTTTATAATGCTAAAGTCATATATAGTTGAAGTTATTAAAAGTGGCATCACTGCCTTAGTCATATATGCACTTAAAATAATTAGGTGCGACATCATTTAAAAACAGTGGTGAAGCCATACGACGTTGTTGACGTCAAAATTATAATCTTTAAATGTTTAGGTGAATTATGAAGTGCCCTTGCCACCGATACAATACTATCGACGATGTCGACTTTGTCTTACTTGGAACCATTGCACAGTTACCAAAGTAACTATCTTATGCTTCCCTTCAAACGACGTCGACACTCAAGGAATGTGGCTTGGTCTTAGGCTCGAAGACGATAAGGTGGTATGGCCTTATCGTAATTATAACAAAAACTAATTTATTACTACTTAAAGTAAAAACTTTTCACCAAATCTCCTTTCTTGTCCAATTTTATTAGATAAAAACAATATTTTACAAATACTTTTGAGAAAATACTACAGCCTTATAATTTCAAGGTCCAAAATATAATTATAATAATTAATTACTATCCTCGGTTAATTTTCCCTTTTATATGCTTATCTAGCATAATAAATTGACCATAAATCGAAATCACTTGGAAAAAATCCCAAAAATTCACATAAATTAAAGAATAACCTTCTCTTTACCATATAAAAATTTCGAATCCAAAAACCATATTTAATCATCTTAAACAATTAAAACCCAAAATTAAGCAATTTTCGCCTTAGGAAATTCATAAAATATTCAATTAAATTCGAAAAATTATGAAATTAAAAACTCATCTCCAAAATGTCATTTATACATCATATCAAAACTTTGTCTCATTATACATCTCCAAAATCCCTTAAATCATTACTCTACCCAAATAATGATTATTCAACTAAAACTTGGCCAAAAAAAACAATATAAGTTCGGGTACTATCCATGACCGAAACCTAAAATAAGTAAAAGAGATGGATCTTGCATTATTCACCTTGATTTGATAATGGAGTTGAGATGTGTTTTGTGCTTTAGTTTCCCTAGCTTAGCTTGAACTTCCCTTAAATCTCGTGCTTCCTTCTCCCCTTGTAATTGCCGGCCTCTTCTAAGTTTTCCGTTGATTGTTTATGTTTTATGAAAAATGAGAATGATAGCTAAAAGGGAGGGTTTAAGGCATGAAGGGTTTCCTATTCCTAAACTACCCCTCTCATATCTTTTATTATTTCAAGTCACAAAACAACCTTATTAACAAATTAAATTAGTTAGTTAATCGTGGCTCGACCATGTGGATTATCAAATCTCAATTCCTTATCACACTCACATTACAATATTCTATTTAATTTATCTAATTAAATCCCCTGAATAATGTTAATTAAAATTAGGGGTGTTACAGGCTCCCCCCTTAAAGAATTTCGTCCTCGAAATTCAATAAGGACTACATAACAAGCATGTAAACCATGCAAATAATGTTAGTATATCCTACCAATTATAAAGTCTATATATAGCAAATATAGAACATACCCTTATAATGGCCTAGGATAAGTATTCCTAATCCTGTCCTCTGTCTCCCAAATACAGTCTTTCTCGTTATCGATCCACTGAACTTTCACCAACTTGACTGTCTTGTTTCTTAACTTCTTCTCATCTCTCGCTACAACTCGAACTGGTTGCTTAACAATAGTCAGATCTAGTTCTACTACTAAATCTTCCAATTCCATTAGAGCGATAGTAGTTTTTGGATCATGCACATACTTCCGAAGATGAGAAACATGAAATACATTATGGACACCTGCCAAACTGCTCGATAACTCTACTCGACACACGAGCTTTCCAATCCTTTCTATAACTGGGAATGGTCAAACATACCTCGGTGCCAGTTTCCTTGACTTCCCAAATTGTACCACACCCTTCATCAGTGATTCCTTAAAAAAACATGATCTCCGACTGAGAACTCTAAATCTTTTCACCTCTTATCCACGTAACATTTCTACATAGACTCAGCTTCTCTCATCCTATCTCGGATTAAATCAATCTTCTCTGCGGCTTCTCTCA
The DNA here is from genome assembly GCA_030737815.1 of Allium fistulosum. NCBI lineage: Eukaryota > Viridiplantae > Streptophyta > Magnoliopsida > Asparagales > Amaryllidaceae > Allium > Allium fistulosum. The sequence goes on from CM060906.1 coordinate 777,864,979, forward strand.
CCGTCTCTGGACCAAGGACCAATCTGTCTTCGGTCTCTAATCAACATGTTGGTGATTTACACGGCCTTCCACATAAAGCTTCAAAGGTGCATTCCTGTACTAGCCGGATAGCTGTTATTATAGGAAAACTCAACCAAGTGCAAATGGTCTTCCTACGACCCACCAAAGTCTAGTACACAAGCCCTCAACAAATCCTCAAATACCTTCTTGACTCTCTTTATCTACCCATCCGTCTGTGGGTGATAAGCGACACTTATCTTAAGCTTGCTACCTAACACTTCCTGCAGACTCCTCCAGAATTCACTAGTGAACAAGGCATCTATGTCACTAACTATACTACTAGGAATCTCATGCAGTCTAACAATATTCTTTGTAAATAACTTAGTTAATACATGCGTCATCCTTGTAGACTTAACAGGAATGAAATGGGCAGTCTTGGTCAATCTATCTACCACAACCCATATGCATTCATTTCCCCTGTTCGACCTTGGCAACTCGTCAATAATATCCATGGATATCGAATCCCATTTCCAAACCTGCATATCTAAAGGCCGAAGCAATCCACTTGGCTTCTAATGTTCGGCTTTCACTTGTTGGCAATTTACACATTGCTTTACCCATAAGTCTACATCCCTCTTCATACTTTCCCAGAAGAAACTTCTCTTCATATCCTGATACATCTTGGTTCCCCCAGGATGAATCATAAAAGTTTGATCGATGACACTCCCTAAGAACTTCTCTCCTTAGGTCATCAACATCTGGAATACACAACCGTCCCTTCTTTCTCAACCATCCCTTCTGGTCAAGACTAAAATCTTTTAGATCATCAATCTCAGTTCCACTTTCAAGCCTTCTAATCTTCTTGGCTAACAATGGATCATCTCTCTGCTTTGAAATAATCCTTTCAATTAATATTGGTTGGACATCCAAGCAAGATAACATGCAATACTTTTACTAGAACCAGCAGTCGATCTTAACTGCACACTACAAGTAGTTAAAGCCTCCAGATCCTTCCATTTTGCCGACACAGCTAACACCACATTCTGATGTTTCCCACCGAGTGCGTCTGCAGCTTTATTTCCTTTCCCTGCTATATACTCAATACCAAAATCTTACACTGCTAAAAACTCCAGCCACCTCTTCTGTCTCATATTCAACTCTTTTTGAGAGAATAAATACTTCAAAGATTTATGATCCGTATATAACTCAAATATTTTTCCCAAGAGATAATGTCTCCACACTTTTAATGCAAAGATCACCACTGCTAACTCCAAATCATGAGTTGGATATCTTACTTCATGCAGTCTGAGCTGTCAGAAAGCGTAGGCAATTACCTTACCCCTCTGCATCAACACGGCTCCCAACCTAGTTCCACATGCATCTGTATACACCACCATATCCCGATTCCCATCCGGAACAACTAACACGGGTGCATTAGTCAACAAACGCTTCAATTCAAGGAATGCTTCCTCACATTTATCGGATCAAGCGAACTTCACGTCTTTTTTGGTCAGCTTAGTCAAAGATACTACTATTCATGAGAAATCCTTGATAAATCTCTGATAATATCTAGCTAATCCAAGAAACTTCTTATCTTGGTTACCGTCTCGGGTCTTTTCCAACTGTTAACAGCTTCGATCTTAATTGGATCGACTTACAACCCTTTCTTTAAAACTACATGACCAAGAAACTTCACTTCTTTCTTCCAGAAATGACACTTCGAAAACTTTTCTTTAAGTTGATGCTGGCTCAATGTCTCAAGCACAATTCTAAATTGAATCTCATGATCTTTTTCATCCTAAGAATATATCAAAATGTTATCAATGAACACTAGTACGAGCCTATCCAAGTGCTCTCGGAATATCTGGTTCATTAGATCCACAAAGAAAGCAGAAGCATTTGTCAATCCGAATGACATTATTAACCACTGATATGAACCATACCTCGCTTGAAATTCCATCAATGGACTACAATCCTCCGCCCCTCTCAATTGATGGAACCCTATCGTTAAATCCAACTACGAAAATACTTTGGCTCCTCTCAACTGGTCAAATAAATCATCGATCCTCGGCAAAGGATATCGATTCTTTATTATCTTTTCATTCAATTTTCAATAATCGATGCACAATCTCAATGACCTGTCCGACTTCTTCATGAATACCGTGGCCAGTCCCCATGGCGAACTGCTTAGCCTAATAAAGCTCTTTCCTTCTAAGTCCACTAGCTGCACCTTTAACTCCTTCATCTTGGTAGGTGTCATCCAGCTAGGTGGTCTACTTACGGGGGTAGCTCCTAGTATAAGTCTATTCGAAACTCGATAGCTCGTTTCAGTGGTAGTCCTGTAACCAGCTCAAAGACATCCGAAAATTCTCTTACAATTAAAACATGATTCAATTCTTCTTCCACTTTTGTGGCACCCAATAAAGCATAAAGTTTTGGACTCGATTTCTCAACTGGGTATACTATTTGGTCAATACTATCAGGATGTCTCAATGATAGTTTCCTATCCTAGAAAAATATCCTAGCATCATATCTGCTTAGCCAGTCCATACCTAAAATAATCTCAAAACTTGCGAAACCAAATACATACAAACTGCAGGCAAAAGTATAACCTAGCAATTCAAATTCTAGATGGTCACATCTCATTCCCAGAGTTGCGTACCCACCTATTGGATTAGCTATCCTTAAGGAAGTAACAAGGTATGATGGTCTTAAATCTAATTTATCTACCAAACACCGAGAGATAAAAGAATGTGATGCACCGGTATCAAACAGTACTTTAACCGGTATGCTATAGATCAAAAGCGTACCTCCCGTCATAGCTTTTCCTTTCTCCCCCACTGTTGGCTTAGATGATGATGGCTCCAAAGAAAAGAACTTCCCCTTTCATGTCCTTGTTGCTTCTGGATAGTTGTTCTTATAATGTCCCACCCGGTCGCTATTAAAGCACTTCACGTTCTTCTTCACCACAACCACCTTGCCATCACCAGATCGACCCTCGTTAGCATAGTGTCCCTTCTTGTCACACTTGTAACAAACTATATCCGCTTTCCCCTTCTTGGCAGCTCCTCCTTTCTGAGCTTCCTTCTTCTTAAAGAACTTCCTTTTTTTATTTTGAGAATTCTGGTTCTCCTCCATCTTCTCATTCCCAAAGGTAGAAAGCATTTCTTCGTTCTTGATAGCCATCTCCACCACTACATTCAACGAGTCTCTAAGATATGGCATAGTTGCACTAGCAATATCTGACCTCGACCCATGGATAAACTTCTCGTTCCTCTTGATCACGGTGTCAATAGTAGCGTATCCATATCTAGATAACTCATCAAACTAAGCAGAATATTCCAATATCGTCATATTCCCTTGCTCCAATTCCATAAACTTCCTTCGCAAGGCTGACTTGGCTACTTCAGACAAAAATCTTTTCTTGAATCTCCTTTGAAAATCTACCCAAGTCAAATCCTCTTCTGGTACCCCTACGGTCACCCTGTTCCACCAGAACAAAACAGCTCCTTGTAACCATCTAGAATATAATCTCCTTTCCTGCTTATCGTTCAGACCTAAATTAATAAAAACCCTTTCATAGTGTAACAACCGGTTTTCCACTTCTATTGAATCTTTATTTCCCAAAAAAGGCTTTCCACATAGACTGGCGTAATTTCGACTAAGCTTATCATAGTTATTACCAACTGGTGCTATGGGATTAACTCCACCCGCATTAGCAACATTTCCTCCAACTACTCCTGCAGCTGCTCCGGCTTGCATCAGATTGATGAAGAACTGATGCATAGTCCCCATATCTACTAGTGGGGTTTCAGCACCTAAATTGGCACTTGTATTTTGATTAGCATTTTCCTACCAACCTTTTTTCTCCTGGTATTGGGTCGAGAATTTCCATTGGTTCTGGAACTTCCTCCACCTAGATTCACTTTTCTATTTCCTGCCTCCATATCTTTCTTTCTCGTAAATCTGTATACAAACCTTAGTAAGATACAAAAGAACGGTCCAAGAGAGAGGGGAGAATACATATTTATATATAGCAAATCCAAGTACGTTACTATAGTGTTATCCCATACTCCAATCATATTCTCTGATTCATTCGGATTATGTTTTCAAAAAGTCTTTAGGTTTAAAATTCATTTAACCAAAAACCTATGCTCTTATACCAACTTGTAACATCCTTCATCCTAAGGCCCAAAACTAACTGGTACGGATGCTACAGTCATCCATATCGACGAAAAAATGTGGCTATGTTAATCATATTAATAATCAAAAGCACTTGAATATGAAAATTTTCAAACACAGTTTAATAACAAAATTTCAAATTTCATTACTCAAATGGTATTTCATACTCATTACATAATCCCATTCGCAAACCCACGCACAGAGAAATTATAATTATTACAGAATACTCCATGAGTGACATATGAAGATGCCCTCTTAGTTGATCAGAGTCAGATATATGGAAATTATACAACTTTGCATGTACATCCAATTAAACAAAACCAAACTACACAACGGATATAGATAAAGTTCCTAATAGCTATATTATCTCTTGCACGTCTCTGGAGGCTTATTCATCTAACTGGAACCCGAAAGCCCTTACTCTCAACCTACTCAGATGAGTACCCAAGAGTTTAAGGGGAAAAACAAAAACTTCAGGTCAGACAACAGTCTGGTGTGAATAATAACCTACCATCTAGAACCAAATCGATATATAGTGAGGCCACGCTGCTGAGCAGAATGGGTTTTCCCTTCACTAATATCTTATCAGAACATAACAACCATATACTGTGCTCCTGCAACCACAATGGTTAGCACATAGAAAATAGCATTTATTAGTATGCAATACATATTGGACTACCCATCCCAATTCACTATATTTCCATCTTAAATTCAAATGACTACCCGTCATAATTTAAACTGACTATCTGTCTTATTTTAATTTGAATATCCGTCTTATAATTATATGGACTACCCATCTCACATTTAAATATATTCAGAATTATGTGGACTATCCATCTCACATTTATTTATTACTTGGATTACCCATCCCTACCATATTGACTACCCATCATATATGGCTTAATCATTTAAAATTTTATGGACTGTCCATCACACATATTCCATTTAACTTAAAATGATGTGGACTATCCATCACACATCCCATAGTCTTCCTAGGATGACTATAAACCCTGCATTATTCTCATAGAGACTATCCATCTCTAGCACGATGTGGACTATCCATCTCACATCCTATAGTTTTCCTAGGATGACTATGAACCCCTCACAAATAATTTAATTCATGTTACCCACATGTTTAACCTATGTCTAATGGTGTCTCCAATTAGGTTATCCCCCTTTAAAGTTATAGCATTTCATAGTGACACACATTGGTATCCCTAATTTATTCATGTCAGACTTATTAAAATTAAACCATAGTTTCCCCAAGGTTTAAAGTCGAAGTCCTAAAACAATAGGCTCACCGCTCTTCATAATTTTGATCAGTATCGAGGTCTCCCTTCATTAGTATCCCCAATGATAGTGTCGAAGTTATAATTTTAGTTGGCATCGGTATCCCCAATATCGACTTCGGAGTAAAAGCAAAAGGCTCTCCGCCTTTAACATAAAACATACGTAGCTTTAGACTTTGTCGACCTCTATCCAAGGCAAAATAAACTAAATTCTTATAAGTATAAAATCATGTCGAAGATAACGTTTTCAACTGTCATAAATTATAGGCTATCTACCTATTAAAACAAAGCTTTAACTTTTATAAGTTAAATGCTAACCACCGAAGATATATGGTCTTCGATCCACTTAAAACCTATGCCTCTTTGCCTTACTAAAACAATTTTAATTTATACAAAAACAAGCCTCTTCGGCATTAAGAAAAGGAAGTGCAACGTCGAGACCAAGAGGCATCGACACTCAAGTATAAGGTCTTCGAGCTTGATGCACATCGACCTATGCCGCATTTCATAATGTCAAAGTCATATATGGTCGAAGTCATTAAAAGCGGCATCACTGGCTTAGTCATATAAGTACTTAAAATAATTAAGTGTGACATCATTTAAAAATAGTGGTGAAGACATACGACGTTGTCGACATCGAAATTATAATCTTTAAACATCTAAGTGAATTACGAAGTGCCCTTCCCACCGATACTATACTGTTGACGAGGTCGACTTCGGCCTACTTAGAAACCATTACATAGTTACCGAAGTAACTATCTTATTCTTTCCTTCAAACGACGTCGACACTCAAGGAATGCGGCCTGATTTTAGGCTTAAAGACGATAAGGTGGTATGGCCTTATCGTAATTATAACAAAAACTGATTTATTACTACTAAAAGTAATTTTTTCCACCAAATCTCCTTTCTTGTCCAATTTCTATTGGATAAAAACAATCTTTTACAAATACATTTCAGAAAATACTAGCGCCCTGTAATTTCAAGTTCCAAAATATAATTATAACAATTGATTACTATCCTTAGTTAATTTTTCTTTTTATATGCTTATCTAGCATAAATTGACCATAAATCAAAATCACTTGGGAAAAATCCTAAAAATTCGCATAAATTAGAGAATATCCTTCTCTTTACCATATAAAAACCCAAAAGCCCTATTTAATTATCTTAAACAATTAAAACCCGAAATTAAGCAATTTCGTGTTTAGGAATTTTTTTAGATATTCAATTAAGTTCAAAAATTATGAAATTAAAAACCCATCTCCTAAATGTTATTTTATAGATCATATCAAAAAATTGGATATTAAAAACATAGGTTTTACCCTTAAAACCCTTCCAAATAATTTCATAAAAATCCCTTAAATCAGTACTATCCAAACAATGATTATTCAACCAAAACTTGGCAAAAAAACAATATAAGTTCGGGTACTATCCATAAATGAACCCTAAAACAAGTAAAAGAGATCAATCTTGCATTATTCACCTTGATTAGATAATGGAGTTGAGATTTGTTTTTTTCTTTAGTTTCCCTAGCTTAGCTTAAACTTCCCCTAAATCTCGTGCTTCCTTCTCCCCTTGGAATGACCGACCTCTTCTAAGTTTTCTTTTGATTGATTATGTTTTATGAAAAATGAGAATGATAGAGGAAAATGAGGGTTTAAGGCATGAAAGGTTTCCTATTCCTAAACTACCCCTCTCATATCATTTCAAGTCACAACACAACCTTATTAACCAATTAAATTAGTTAGTTAATTATGGCTCGATGATGTAGATTATCAAACTTCAATTCCTTATCACATTATTCTACTTAATTTATCTAATTAAATCTTCTAAATAATGTTGAGATTGGAAATGAGGTGGTGTCAGAGTGTATTGATGGTGCTAAAGCATGCATTGATGTTACTGAAGGGTTCTTGGGTTCTGTATTGCACGATGTTGAGGTTGGAAACATGGTGAATGCGGTATGCATGGATAGTGATAAGGAAAGATTTTATGTGATGAGATATCCATGGGATTAATTATACATGTAAAGGATATTACCATGGATTCTTTTGCGTGCATGTTTACTAAAGATTTTATGGATGTGGATAGAGCTTCATATTTATCTTCTTCGACAAAGAGAGGCAGGCGTAGGAAATAAGTTGCTGTAAATGGTGTTGTTCGTCGTAGTGCCAGAGTCCGTAGCAGTCGTTCTTCGTTTATGGGTGAGTCACCTGATTTGAGTGCTATGAGTGGCACTACAAATTCAGGCGCAAGTATGGCTTCTATTTTAGGTAGTACTTATTCTTCTTATGCTTTAGGTAGTTTATCCACCAGTGAGTTATATCAGTTAGCCAGGGATACCGCTTTTGTTACTACTAATGATGAATTAGATACTGCTTACATTAGGAGTAGAGAAATAGAGAGGGTTAGATCATCTGGTTTATGAGGATTATTAGCTGGAATATTAGGGGTCTTCATGATTTAAATAAATGCGACAAAATTAAAGCATTTTTTAAAGATTACTCTATTGATATCGCTCTTTTCTAGGAAATGAAAATTGATTGTCCTGATATTCGTTTTTATATAAGATTAGGTGGTTTTCATTTTAGACATTGGGCATTTTTACCTTCAATTGGAACTTCTGGGGGTTTACTTATAGGGTGGCGTGATAATTCTTTTAAGCTTCTTCAAACTATTTCTAAGCAATACTCTTTACATATTATTCTCATTAACCTTAGCGATAACTCTTTACTAAATATATCTAAAGTTTATGGACCAAACTCGAAAATTGGTCGTCGAGTTCTATGGAGCAAATGTCTAGAATTTAGAATATTCGCTCTTGGATTATGGGTGGTGACTACAATGTTACACGTTTTTAGGAGGACGATCACCCTGAGAAGATGATTTCTCTTCTATGGAAGAATTTGGCCAATTTATTATTAATAGTAATTTGATAGAATTGCCACTAACTAATAGAGAATTCACTTGGAGTAATTCTAGGGAATCCCCTTCATTGGCTCTTTTAAATAGATTTTTCATCAATGACGAAATCGAAGATAAATTTCCTATTTGTAGAGTCACTGGTTTACCTTATACGTATTCTGACCATTGCCCTATTATTCTTACGTGTGATCACCATAAAATTGTTAATAAAACTTTAAATTTTGAAAAAAATGTGGTTATTAGAATCTAACTTCTCTAATCTAGTTATAAATAAATGGATATCAATGAATTTTTATAATATCATAAATATGGATAACTCAGCAAAAAAATTTGTTTTAAAACTTAGAGGTCTTAGGAATTTTCTTAAAAATTCGAGTAAGAATGTATTTGGCAGTATTAAAATTAAAAAAGACAATTTACTTTCTGAAATGCTTAAAATTAATAAGATAGAAGAAACTAGACAATTAAATCTTGGTGAGCGTAATGTACTCGCTAATTTAAAAGAAGAACTCAATTCAATTTTAGAAAAAGAAGAAGTCATGTGGAAACAGAGATCTAGAATCCAATGGATTAATGAAGGCGATAATAATACAATTTTTTTACATAATATGGCTAACGGTAGAAAACGTAGTAATAAAATAAATTCTATTTTTGTGAATAATGTGGAATTGGTAGATCAAATGGATCTTAATAAGGCCTTTACTAATTACTATAGGGATATTTTTGGCAATAAATACAAGCATAGAATAAACGTTAGATGGAATGAACTATATCCTATTGAGTCTAGAATTAATCTTAATGAATTGATAATCCTTTTTCTGAAGAGGAGACCTTGAAGGCTACAAATGATATGCTATAAAGCCCCAGGTCCCGATGGTTCTAGACTCAATGTTTAATGAATTTTATAATGGGAAACTACAATTAGGAAGATTTAATTTATTATTAATAGTAATTTGATAGAATTGCCACAAACTAATAGACAATTCACTTGGAGTAATTCTAGGGAATCCCCTTCAATGGTTGTTTTAGATAGATTTTTCATCAATGATGAAATCGAAGATAAATTTCCTATTTGTAGAGTCACGGGTTTACCTTATACGTATTCTGACCATTGCCCTATCATTCTTACATGTGATCATCATAAAATTGTTAATAAAACTTTTAAATTTGAAAAAATGTGGTTATTAGAATCTAACTTCTCTAATCTAGTTATAAATAAATGGATATCAATGAATTTTTATAATATCAGAAATATGGATAACTCAGCAAAAATTTTTGTTTTAAAACTTACAGGTCTCAGGAATTTTCTTAAAAATTGGAGTAAGAATGTATTTGGCAATATTAAAATTAAAAAAGACAGATTACTTTCTGAAATGCTTAAAATTAATAAGATAGAAGAAACTAGACAATTAAACCTTGGTGAGTACAATGTACTCGCTAATTTAAAAGAAGAACTTAATTAAATTTTAGTAAAAGAAGAAGTCATATGGAAACAAAGATCTCGAATCCAATGGATCAATGAAGGTGATAATAATACAATTTTTTTTCATAATATAGTTGACGGTAGAAAATGTAGTTACATAATAAATTCTACTTTTGTGAATAATGTGGAATTGGTAGATCAAAGGGATCTTAATAAGGCCTTTACTGATTACTATAGGGATATTTTTGGCAATAAAAACAAGCATAGAATAAATGTTAAATGGAATGAACTATATCCTATTCAGTCTAGAATTAATCTTAATGACATTGATAATCCTTTTTCCGAAGAGGAGATCTTGAAGGCTATAAATGATATGCCTAGTGAAAAAGCCCCGGTCCTGATGGTTTTCCTATTTTATTTTACAAGCTATTTTGGAATGTTTTAAAATTTGAGTTAATTAACATGTTTAACGAATTTTATAATGGGAAACTACAATTAGGAAGATTTAATTTTGCAAACGTTATTCTATTGCATAAAAAAATCGGTGCTAATAATGTCAAAGATTTTAGACCAATTTATTTAATTAATTGTTCTGTTAAAATTATTTCAAAAGTTTTAGTGAATAGACCTAGTATAAGAATGAATGATTTAATCGATTGTTCACAATTTGCTTTCATTAAGGGTAGAAATATCACAGATGGAGTGGCTGTTGTTCAAGGGTACATTAATCATTGTTGTAAGAATAACATTACATATGCGCTTCTAAAACTTGACTTTGCGAAAGCTTTTGACTCGATTGATTGAGATTTTCTAGTTGATATGTTACATGCTAGAGGTTTTAGTAGTAAATGGATTGGTTGGATTATGACATTGCTTAAAACTGGTAATTCTAGTATAATGGTTAACGGGATTTTAGGGAATAAGATACAATGAAAACGTGGCTTACGAAAGGGTGATCCTTTATCGCCTCTCTTGTTTAATTTAGCTGTTGATGTTTTTGCTATGATAATTAAAAATGCTGTTGGAAATGGAACTTTAGGGTGCATTGGTAGCGAAATTTCACGTAATAGACTCTCTGTTCTTTAATTTGCGGACGATACCTTATTATTTACTTCTCATTTGCCTAATCACGTCATTACCCTTAAATTTATTTTATACAGCTTTGAACTACTCTCAGGACTAAAAATTAATTTTGATAAAAGTTTAGTTTTAGTTTTAAATGACGTTGATAAGGTTGAAGACTTAGTAGCAAATACGCTTAATTGTAGAACCATGAATTTACTTATTGATTATCTTGGACTTTTTATTAGACCAACTAAACTTAAGCATTAGGCCTGGCTAATTATAATAGATAAAATAAAAAATAGAATTTCTAGTTGGAATGGGAGGTTTTTATCGAGAGCGGGTAGATTAGTTCTTATCAATTTTGTTTTATCTTCACTTCCGATTTATTGGATGTCTATGCATCTTTTCCCATAATGGGTGATCAATAAAATTGATAAAATAAGAAGGGATATCTTATGGAGCGGCTATAATCCTAACAGTAGTCTAAAATTTTTAGTAAACTGGGAAATCGTTTGTAAATCGAAAAAGGAGGGAGGAATAGGTGTTATTAATTTATGTAACATGAATTTGTCTTTATTAGGGAAGTGGTTGTGGAAACTTAAGGATATAAATAATAATTCTATTTGGAAAGAAATTATATCTAAACATTATTATAATGGTAATAATAATTTATACCAAATTACACCTTCAGTTAACAACAAATTGTCTTATTTTTGGAAATCAATTTTAAAATGCCATGATATTTATAACCTTGGTACTAATATGATTGTTCATTTGGAAACAATACAACTTTTTGGCATGATCGTTGGATATCAGTCATTCCTCTTAAAGTTGAATTTAATGAGCTTTTCGAAATTAGTAACTTTAAAAATGCTTTAATTAGAGATGTTTTCTCTCCGGATAATGATCCCCCTTGGAATTTCAGTTTTAATATAATCTTAGAAGGTACAACTCTAAGACAATTCTCTTTATTATGTGCAAGATTGAATTTATATAACATTGACAACGAAAATGATATTATTAACTGGGAATGGGATAAAAGTAAGAGATTCACTTCTAATTCTTTGTATAAATTTCTTAAATTCTCAGGAGTTACTAATAACACTTTTGATCTTATTTGGAAAACAAATGCACCACCAAAAGCTAAGATTCATATGTGGTTAGTCAAGCATGGGAAGTTAAGTACCATTGAACTTTTAAAAAGAAAGAATTTTCCAATTGATAATATATGTACTTTTTGTAACTTGTATTTTGAAAATATTAATCATATATATTATGATTGTATGGATACTTGCTACATTCTTAATAATAATTTTAAAATTTCTAACTTTATTCTTACAACTAAAGTTACTGATTGTGAGTTTTACTGGAATAACTTAAGATTTAAGTTTAAAAAGGAAAATAGATTTTTACTAGATACTTTGTTCACTATAATATGTTGGTATATTTGGTTTGAAAGAAACCAAAGACTACTTAATAATAATAACAGTTATATTAATAGATTGGTAATTGAAGTAGCTTCATTTTTGTTTCAAATGGATCTCAAATCCAAAATATAGATTGGTTAAAAATAATCATTTTAATGAATATCTTAATAAGGTTAGAAAAAAACATGGAATTATTTAAACAAAAAAACAATATTTTTAACATTAATAACTACAACATTAGCATTTATTCGAATTTGAATGAAGATTTTACTGATTATCATAATGTCCTTTTGATCAAAGGAACATAATGTTAATATTTATTGGATTTTTAAATTTTTATAAATATATAATTACATTTTTTGTTAATATCTATGCCTTTTGATTTTGTGATTCACTGCCTCATAATTCACATATATATGCCTATTATTAGTCTAACGCTTATTATGGTTTCTTTGCTGTCTTATAGTTTTAACTCTAGTTTTATTACTTTTATTTCATTAATGCATATATATGTATATAATTTCATTTATATACATATATATATTTATATTATTCTTATATTTTTGTTTAGTTCCATCTGCAGGTATAGGTTTAGGCTATAAATGTGCTAGAATGCTATTTTCAATGTTTTAGGGTTGTTGTTGCCAGGATGCTGGATTGCTGTTCGTATGACCGTTGTTAGGAGTGTTTTCATATTTTTGATCTGGACCATCCGTGCTAGCTACGAGGCGTTCCTTCTATAGAGGAGCTGCTTGTGGATCTCATTTGTTCTCTTGGATGCACCATGGTTTATATAGGGTACTTCTAACACTTCATTATCGGGCGGTGGCCTTGCCGGAGTTTGATACTGTGGTGTAACGGGCGATGGCCTTGCCGGAGCTCATTCAAGAAGTTACTTGATTTTGTTATCTTAGATGTTTCTGTGTTATGAGTTGTCACCTGCCAGACATGTTGGTAGCTCCTTTTCTATCGGTGTTATATATATGTACATGTGTGCTCTCCTCTACTTTAGAGGATCACACATTTCTCTCAAAAAAATGTTAATTAAAATTATGGATGATACAGTTGTATCAAATACAACTCCTAACATGGGGTCTTTGTCCTAATCTCATCTCGATCTTGAGGAATATCAACAAATCAAAAGAGATTATTTACTCACACCCACCATTTCGTGACGGCTTAAGTATAATGCACATACCTTGAGGAATATTAACAAATATGTGCATGTATCTTACCTTAATATACTAATATTGCTACACATAACATCTCTAGCTTAAGGAATATCAACAGGTAGAGAGTATGCATGCAATCTATTAATATATAAATGGTAGAGTACAACTTTATATTAAAGTTTTATGATCTTTAATATATCATATTGAGTGATATCGTATGGAATAATGTATTTCTTATGAAATGCCCTCGTGATTCAAGTGTCGAACACATCAAAAATCACGATATATGTACATTTACATATGTATTTATTCCTTAAGTCTATTTGAGGTTTATAAAATGTTCCACCTTTAGTTCATACATTCATATTACATAAGTTTCATTATCAGATAATCTTTATATTTTAATTAGCTCATACAATAATTTTATATATAACACTATATTAATTAAATCACATTTAATTAATTTAATTAATTAACTCTTTAGTTAATTGTTTATTATTCAATTTTAACATATTACATTGAATTTATATATATACTATAACTTTTATAGTAGTACACATATATCATATATATATGTATATATGTATGTATTTTATTTAGTTAATTAACCTTTAATTAATCCATTTAATTAAAAACTTTTAATTAGATTACAATAATTTTGAAAGTCATTATTTATATCCATGTATACTTATACTATCTTGAACATTTTAAGATTCTTTGCTAAAAAATATATTTTAAGATAATATAACGTATATCAATATATATTACATGCACATATATATATATATTTAATTAATTAACTTATTTAATTTATTTATTTTACTAATCTTAATAAAAAATTAGTTTTTGAAATTAATGCTTAAATTATAAATTTTCAAACACTTTGAAAATTTTATTATCTTTTCAAACATTTTGAAAACTTATGTTATATTATTACTTTTATAATAAACATATTTCATTTTAAATTTAAAATCTTTACTTTAATTTTCATAATTTTAAAAAATAGCCCTAGGCTCAATTCAAATTGGGCCTTTTTTATTAAGGGCGACCGGTAACTAGGTAAGACATAGTACTTGATTACCAAAGTCCAATCCTAGACATTACCTTTCTAGACATCGTACTAAGTGGGAAAGCTTAATTAGCTAGCCCTAACATGACTAATTTAGACTGCATAGGCTATTGGACTTTGGTACCATTATTAGAATAGGGCCAGCCCGCAGTTGAGTTAAAGGATAAGTTTCTAAAAAATGCCTATTTTGGATCTATTAGGCCTACGAAGTCCAAAAGATTATTAGATTATATCTAATGATATTTTAAATAAATCTTATTGTATTTAAATTGTTTAAAATTATTTTTAAATTTAACTTAAATTTAAATATAAATAATAATGAATGTATCAAATAAATTCATGTGTGCATAGTGCAAGTGCAACATATAGATAGTGTGCATAGTTAATATGTACGTATATAGGTGTTGGGATTTACACTGCAAAAGACACATCTACCCTTTATATATGTCTTTGTTGTCTGTAGTTTATTTTGAAATTACATAAAATAACAATATATGTATATATATAGTTTACTTATATTTACTTATATATTATAAAGTTATTATACCAAATTAAAAGTCTACATACATTCAAAATGACAATCAATTACGTTAAAGTAAGCAATAATAAGGAGAGGAAAAGGTAGAGGAGTTATCTCTTTTCATTTACTAATCTTTGATGCTATTTCAAAACAATTTGAACACTTAAACACGTATATGTACACATATATAAATAACTAAAAACTATGTTTTAAATTAAAATAACATACATTCATACATACATATATACATACATACATATATAAACTTTATAATCTAATATATGTTTTAAAATTAAAGCACATACGACAATATGAAGCAATGATCAAACGAAGCTAATAGATAGACTCTACAGAACATTTTAAGTATGAAATAGTACTTTCCTAGGAAAAGGATCGGATCAGATCACTATGGTTATGAACAACTTGGATCAGCAGTTCAACTCGATGGGAATCGATCGATATCTTTTAAAACCCAAAAGAAACTATGCAAACATGAAGCTATCATAGAGTAGGACACACCTGACCGATCATGGCTCGCCACGTGGCCAGGAAGACCAATCTGCCCCAATCGCTCATCATGGGGAATTGAGCCTCGAAATTTTCTGGATGACCTCGTCTACATCTGGAGATTTTTCAAACGAATTTTCAAAAAGATATTCGATCATCTACACCTATAAATACGGGGTTCATAGCTCATTTAAAGGATCTTTATGCTGTTATTTTCTTTGTACTCCATTGTAATTACAGATTTTGATTCGATCCTTCTTGTACTCAGAAATTCAAGTCATTAATAAAGTTATGTCTTCAAAGTGGACGTAGGCACTCAACACTGAACCACTATAATCTGTTTGTCGTTGTTTTTTACTTGTCTTCTACTTGTTTCCTCTGTTTTAATTTTGATTTCTTCATTTATTTCTCTACGCATAATCTATTGAGTGTTTGTGCCAACTTTTAGTGCAAACATTTGGTGCTTTTACCAAGAGAGAATTCTCAACCTGATTGGATCTCATCATCTATTGGTTGATTCCTGCAAGATAGATCCTGATTTTTGCCGACGAGTTTCATTTTCTACTCAGATTTTAAGAAGATCCAAAAGGAAGCTATTAGCCATGGCCAAAGGAAAGTCTTCCACTTTTTGTGTTTTTGAAGGAAATGACAATGCTAGTGTTCAACTAGCTGATCAAAATGTACAATCGGCGGCTGCCAATGCCCAGAATCCAGCTAAATATATCACTAGAGCTGATTTTTAATTTCTAATGAAGGAACTGATGGATAGCCGTCAACAGGTTAATTAGCAATTCCAGGCTAACATGGCTTGATGAACTAGTTGAAAGACAAGTGCAGAAAGACAAGGAGGGAGCCTACTTCATATTCAGGATCGAATAATTCCTCCTCATCTGACGACTATCATCGAAGCAGACACTGCAAAATGGATCCATACGCACCTGGAACATCAAGATGAGATCAGGCGATCGGCCAAGGCTGATCGACACCAATCGGCATCGAACCCCCAGGGGGATCAACAGTGAACCCCCTAATCAAGGGGGGATCGATATGTAGGTGGAGGTGCTTACTCTAGAGGTGCCACGATTAATCAAAATGCTGAAGCTCAGGCAAGTGTGATTGAACCGCAGCTAAGAGTCAAATATAGAACTATTACTCAGGAAATGGATCTAGAACAAGAGAAGCCTAGGCAACGTGGCACTGCTTGGAGGCATGGATCGGGTAGTTCATGTGAGGTAGAGCACGACTACCGCCTGCACCAACTCTCCAGACACCGGACTTAACAACTATGGTGAGGCAGCCAGCGAAAGAAAGTAAGGGCTTGACCAAAGATGGTTGTGGACTCTCCAGAAGTCATAATCCATTCACCGACAACATTCTATATGCAGAATACCTATGGGGGTTCCATATGCCTACGATGCCTGCCTATGCAGGAAAAACCGACCCCAAGCAGCATCTCTTGAAGTACGAATGGGACATAGACTCTGCCCAAGCCACCAAAGCAGTCAAGTGTAGGTGTTTCCCCATTTTTCTAAAAGGTATTGCGACATGTGGTTCATCAAGCTGCCACCGCGATCAATATCTTCATTTGATGAGTTAGCAAAAAAGTTGTTGGAGCAATTCCCCATGCAAACGACTCCCCCCAAGGATGTAATGTCACTCTCCAGCTTGGTCCAAGAACGGGGAATCACTGAAAGATTTTCGGGAAAGGTTTAATACAGCCATTATAGAACTTAGTAATCTGAATGATGATGCAATACTCATGGTACTGACTATGGGAGTCAAACCAGATTCTGAGGTTGGCGATTGGTTAGCAGGAAAGCCTCCTTCTACATTGGACCATTTCTTTGCAAAAGCAGCTCAGTTTCTAAGAAAGAAGGAAGCAGAGCAAACTAGGAAAAGATATGTTGCAGGCCAAGGCACCGAGGGAGTACATAGTAATGTAGCAGTAAAGCAGTCCGGTGATAGTTCTGGAAAAGTCCAGATCAATGTTCAGAACAAACCAAATGAGCAGAAGAAATGCGGTGATAGAAACCATGGCAAAAGACTGGATTTTGGGAAAGGGAAGTCAAGGATCCCATCGTTTGATACATACACACCATTGAATACATCGCTAGAGAATGTATATCTATCAACTTGTAACACCATGCAGTATAGGAACCAAATTCGAAGGAACCAACGAAGATGCAGAGACAGTCAGGAAAGTACTATAGATTTCATGAGAGTTATGGACATACCATGGACAAGTGTCGCCACCTTCGTGATGTTACTGAGAAGCTAATTCGAGAAAGAAAATTACAATAGTTTGTTAAAGCCCTACAGGATAGTGGGAAAAGGACATCCGACCCCAGTTGAGGACAAGCTCTGCCCAGTGTTGAGGAACCTTGGTGGACAACGGGGAGATTAGTTATAAATACCATTGTCGGAGGACCACATCCGACCAATAAAAGCCGAAATGAGATGGAGTATTACGTGAACACTATCAGACATGTTGATATAGAATGTTGCTTGAACACGAAGGACGGTGTTCTAGAAAAGCAGTAGCGAACTATGATAGATGATATCATATTTCGGAGTAGAGATGCAGACAAGGTGGAGGTCCCTATGGTTGACCCAATGGTGATCTCGGCCATAGTTGACCCTACCTTGGTGAGAAAGATTCCGATTGATTGTGGAAATTCCATGAATATCACTTTCAAGAAGGCATACAATCAAATGTTACTAAAAACCAAAGATACGAAACTATGCAAAAGACCATATTCATGACTTTAATGGTATTGCAGCAGAAGTGGTAGGCTATGTCGAGTGCGGGTGCTGCCGTTTGTTGTGTTGGATGTGAACTCTCTGTATAATGCTTTTCTAGGCCGACCGACCCTTGCTGAATTTAGGCAACTACCGCCCTTTGGTACTTAACGCTAAAATTCCTAACAGAGAATGGCATGGGAATTGTCCATGGAGATCAGACGTCTGGACATGCCTATTATGTGGCTAAGTTAAGAGACACTCAACAAAGGGAGAAAGGAAAGGATGTGGAGAGGCCTCTCTGCATCAAAACTAATGAAGCTTAGCAATCAATGTCCCGGCCTTTGCTCATGCACCACAGTTGGTTCTATAAAGAAATAGATCCGAGAGATGAAGAAAAGGAGCCCAAAGAAAGCAAGGCTGCACCCGCTGTGCTGACGATTGACATCACAGTCAGCCACGACGACCCATCGTGGGTCCTGAAGATCAGATCACAGCTTAGTGAAACGATGATGAAGGAATTAGCTGGCTTTCTACAAGATAATCTTGATGTATTCGTTTGGACCCATTCTGAAATGTGTGGGATATCGCCAATCATCGCGAGCCATGCATTAAATATCGACCCAAAGCATGTCCCGATGAAACAAAAGCGACGTGACATGGATCCAAAGAGATCTGCCGCACTTAAAGAGGAGGTGGATATACTAAAAAACAATGGGTTTATCTGGTCTACCCGAAATGGGTATCCAATCCAGTCCTTGTGACAAAGGCTAATGGGAAGTGGCGGACATGCATCGATTACTTGGACCTGAACAAGGCATGCCTAAAAGACAGCTTCCCACTCCCGAGGATCGACCAACCGGTAGACTTAACCGCTGAACATAAACTGCTTTCATTCATGGATGCGTACTCCGGGTACAATCAGATTTTGATGCACATCCCAGACCAGGAACACACCAGCTTCATTACCGACCTTGGGTTATACTACTATGTTGTGATGCCTTTTAGAGTAAAGAACGCTAGAGCAACTTAACGGAGACTGGTCAATCGGATGTTCAAAGACCAGATCGGACGATCAATGGAAGTATATGTAGATGATATGCTCATGAAGTCACGACGATCAAATGACCACATCGATGACTTGGTGGAGATGTTTAGTGTTCTCCAGAAATATGGAATGAAATTTAATCCCTTGAAATGCTCTTTTGGTGTTGCATTAGGGAAATTCTTAGGTTTCACCGTCAACTCTCGTGGAATTGAAGCCAATCCTAAGAAGATTCAAGCAATAAGGAATATCCAAGTGCTAAAGATAATCAAACAGGTACAAAGTCTAAATGGAAAGGTCGCCGCCCTGAGCCGGTTCATCTTCAGAGCCACCGAGAAGTGTATTCCTTTCTTCGACTTAATCAAGAGAAGGAAGAGAAACTTTGAATGGACGCAAGATTGTATTGATGTGTTTCAAGCTTTAGTACATCACTCAAAGAGACCTCTCATCTTGTCTAAGCCATTGGATCATAAAGACTTGTACATCTATTTAGTGGTGTCGGTACATGCCATAAGTGTCGTGCTGCTGTGTGAAGAAAATCGAATCTAGAGGCCGGCGTATTATGTTAGCAAGCTGTTGACAGGTGCTGAAAGGAACTATCCAAAGCTAGAAATGCTCGCATACTGCCTATTGATTGCATCAAGAAAACTCCACTTTTATTTCCAGGCTCATCCCATCAATGTCTACACTAACCAGCCTTACGATAGGTCCTACAACAACCAGAGGCGTCTGGAAGGTTACTTAAATGGAACATCAAATTGAGCTAGTTTGATATCAGTTATCTCCCTCTAAGAGCCATCTAGGGACAAGCACCGAAGGACTTCATAGTCGAATTCACTGCACAAGACAACACTTCGGTGAGTATCGAAGAACCTATCACCCAATGGAAGATGTACATGGATAGAGCATCCAATGATCGATGTTATAGCACTGGAGTCATACTGGTAACTCCTGAGGAACGCTCGATCTGCTATGCCATGAAACTTGACATTCCTATAACGAATAACGAAGCTGAATATGAAGCCTTGGTAGCTAGGCTTAAACTAGATAAAGAGTTGAGAGTAAAAGCTTAGAAAATTTTCTATGACTCCCAGTTAGTAGCGTATCAAGTTAGGGGAGAATATCAGACCAAAGGAGCGCGACTTGCTCCTTACCTCAACCGGGTCCAAAAGCTGCTTACCGATTTCGAGCATTACACCATTACACACATCCCTAGAGAACAGAACGAAAAAGCTGATTCGTTGGCTAGTTACAGGGATGCACAACAAATGGGCTTAGTTCCAATTGAAATACTCGATACTCCAAGCATTGACCAGATGGAGATTGGTTGGGTCTTAGAAACAAAGCCCGAGAAGGAGTCATGGATGACTCTGATTAAAGATTATTTGCAAAGGGGATCCTTCTCGAACGGAGAAATGAAAAATAACAGATCCTTCGTAAAGATTCACGATTCATCCTTTAAGAAGGAGTAATGTGCATGAAGGATTTCTCTATCCCCCTACTTCGGTGTATCTCCAACGATGAATTCAAGCTAGTATTAAGAGAAGTCCATGTAGGAGAATGTGGCAATCACACTGGAGGGCAAACCCTAGCGAAGAAGATACTCTGCTATGGTTATTTTTGGCCAACTGTCAATCGAGATGCAACTGATTATGCTAGACGAAGCGATGAGTGCCAAATGTTTGTAAAAATTCCGAGCGCCCCGCTGACGAAAATCACTCAGATGGTCAGTCCATGGCCATTTGCTACTTGGGGTATTGACATCATCGGCTCTTTGCCAATTACATCATCGGCTCTTTTCCAATTTCCAAAGGTGGTGCGAAGTACGCCATTCGTGGAAGTTGATTACTTCACTAGATGAGCTGAAGCTAAACCTTTAGCCATGATCACTACAAAGAAAGTAATCAATTTTGTTGTTTGAAACATCATCTGTCGTTTTGGTCCCCCTGAACAATCATAACCGACAACGGGACCCAATTCGATAGTGCTAAATGCAAAGACTTCTATCGACGACATCATTCGAAAAAATATTTGCGGCAGTTTCTCACCCTCAAGCTAAGGGACAGATCGAAGCTGCCAACAAAATCATAGAGTCCATTCTGAAGAAGCATTTGGAAAAGGCTAAAGGAAAGTGGGTTCATGAACTCTTATTAGCATTATGGGCATACAGAACCATCCATAAGTCCACGATTGGCCATACTCCATTCCCTCTTGCTTATGACTCCAAAGCATGATTCCCATAGAACTCAAAGTCCCTTCTCATTAGGTGACTTACTGTGAACCCAGAACTAACAGAGATCTCCTTTTGGAATCTCTAGATATAGTCGACAAGAAGAGTGAAGAAGCTAATTTGAGGGTAGCTGCATATAGGCAACAAATCCCTGGTACTACAATGTTAAAGTCCGGCCTAGGATTTTGAAATTGGCTATCTTGTCCTAAAACGGATCTTTCCTAGTCCCGTAAACATAGGTACGAGATGGGAAGGACCGTATGCCATCAATCAGAAGTTTGGAGATGGAACTTTCAAGCTAATGACTATCGATGGCATCACACTATCTAGAGCATGGAATAGCAAGCATTAACGACACTATTTCACTTAGTTTGTATCGTTCAGTTGTGTTTCATTTAGAATTTGCTTTTGCAGTTGAATTCAAAGCCATATAATAAGGTAGTTTCCATCGCTTCCTTTTTAGTTTTCAATAAAATCTAAAGTTCCTTCCATATCTGTGAATTGTTTATGCATAATATTAAAGTTGTGATATACGACCAACTTATATCTATATATGCATAATATAAACCAACAAGTACCCAGAATTTGGTGTCAACCAAGTACTCAGATCCGTAATCAAATTAAATGAAATGAACGTGACTCAACCGTTCATCCACCAACTCTAGCTTGCAATCTGACGGGCTGAGTATAAAGGAGAGAATGGGTGTGACTCGACCACCCATTAACTTACTCCATCTCCCGATTCGACGGGATGAATATGGAATAAAAGTGGTCGTGATACAACCGACCACTCTTTGACTTTTGCTCCAGACTTAAGGGCAAGGGAATTGATAAAAGGAAATGAGATTCAATCGTTTCCTAGAACAACTTCAGTCCCTAAAGTGTGTGCTAGATTATGAATATCAAACGGGTGTGATTGACCGCCCATCGACTAACTCTGATCCCCAGAGTGCAGATAAGAGTATAAACAAAATGAATGAGTGTGATTCGACCATTCATACTCCAACTCTGACCTGAACCCGACAAGAGGAGTATATACTCATCATGGATGGGACCCGATCATCCATGTACTAACTTCGCCAACCCAAGACTGGGGGAAGGAGTATAATCACTTAATTGCTGAACGCGACATCATAACATTGTGGCTCGCACCTCATGTTTGATACGACTTAAGGCCGTGATCCAAAGGAGGCCTTGAGATGGATTTGTCAAATTGACGCTCGAAGTAACGAGAGATAGAATGACATTGCAACTTGAACGATGAGCGATGAATTACAAGTACATGTAATGGGAAACATAATCGCTCGAACATTTAGATAAATTTTATACATAAGATGAACAGAAACGAAAGAATCTTTATTCATGTACTTGGAAACTAAGTACCAGTTTATTTTGGAAACTAAGAACCAAAAATGGGCGCTGCACATGCACAATTGCGACCAACAAAAAGAAACCAGCTACCTAGTTACTCACTGTCCAAGCCGTTTGATAGATATTTCCCCCTTTTTAGGCTTCTTTGGGGTGGATTCTCTGGAGCTACCACCTCGTCCTCTCCTCTTCCCCCTTTTTTCCCTTGCTACCCTTAGGAGATATGCTTTCAAAAACTGAGGCCGTCTTTCTTTAGGATACGAAAGGATCGACCTCCTTGGCAGTGGCGCCGCCCGGCAGTATAACTTAAAGCGGAATAATATCCACTTCGCACTCTCCTTCTTGGCTTGCAACTCCAGCTCCTCCTTTTAGATACGCTCCTTCATGCTAAGTTTATCAATGTGTTCGGAGGCATGGGTCACTACGACGTCCTATACTTCATGTTGGCCCTGCGGGTCATCATTCTTTTTTGGACCTTGAGCCCATATGACTTCAGCAACCGGGTCGGGAGTCTCAGCAGGTTGATCGGTAGGAGCCACCTGTACCGTGACGGTTGTAGTGGACCCCGTGGTTTGCGCTTGCTGTCGCAGGGTAACATCATCATCGAGAGCATGTACTAATGCAAACGGACCTGTAATTTCATGAAGACCAATGGGTAATCCCAGGACTATCAGGAGAGAGATTTAAACCTTCTCGAATGTCGGAGAAGTTAGAGATATACCTTCACCAGATTGGCCTTTGGTCGTAGCTGGAGTGCCGCCTTTCAAAATCGGAGACATCCCAAAAGATTTGGTCATCCTTGGATGGTATGGGTTATAGCCCACATCCTTCTCTAAAGGGTGAGAAATTGAAGCACCAGTCACTTAAGTAGCAAGGGGTCTTGGGAACCAGATCCCGAGGCTTTGCCACCATCTTTCCCCTTATTGGTGGTCGCTGGATCGTTGAGTAAACTGAGCCGAGTAGCCCTGAGCTCGTCGGACCCTTCATCACACAAAATTTCATTCATGAGCTGCTCTTCATCCACTTCAGCACCATCAAGGGACTTCCTTTTCAAATCTACAATATGGTCCCAGGCTTCAATGAGCGATTCGGGATACCTCTCTCCAAGGAAGCGGAGGTTTCGATTCATCAGGACGCATGCATTGCCATATATCAGCAGTGGATCAAATTCATCCTTTACCTCTGTCCGACCTGCCTCCCTAGCCTCTTCCTTAAGGGCCTTTATCTGTGTGAGTTTTCTATCGGCCTCTATTTTAGCTTGCAAGCTTCGACAATCTCCTCGTAGTATCGCTAGGACTCCAACCGAGCCTCAAGTTTCTCATGTTTTTCCTTCTCGAGCTCTTCCTCAAGCTATTTAATACGAAGGGCCATAGCACCATTGTCCTTTTTCAGCACCGCCTTCTCCTTCTGTAAAACGTCTTTTTTGAGGGCTAGAGTACCGCTACGACGATCATCAGTGCCCAATTCAGCTTGGTGCACTTTCATTAATCGCTCGACAGCTTCAAAAGATTCGCTGGCGTTTTCTTAGCATCTACCAGCTTCATACCCAACTACTTAACCTAATTGTCCAAGCACTTAATAATGTCTTTGTCATGGATCGCCTCAAGAGTTAAGCGATCGACCTCGTGTTTCCTCTCCGTCGACACCTCAAAAATTCTCTCAACAACACAGAGAGTTGTACTGTGCTGGACATAGACATCGTTAACGTAGGAGAACACTATGGCCTTGGCCATTGGAGGAATTAAATGCAAAGCGGGAACAAATTTGAACTTGTCAAAGCACAACTTAGGAAATGTGGCCTTGAGCTTAGCTATCTTCTCAACGGTAGTGGCATCAAGAGTAGTAGAGGCTGAGAGGGCCCGTCCGTCGTACTTACAAGATGAAATATCAAGTCCTTCTGCGCCAGACTAGTAGTCCGAAGATTGATGGGTGCTGGAAGAACCCAATTGTTGCTTGAGCGTGGTGGCCGGACGAGGGGCATGAGGTAGCGACTTGCTGCTACTATGTATAGGGGGCGTTGACTAGCACCCTTGTCCTGAGAAGATTGAGATTTTGACTTATGCCTAGATGACGAGTCCTTGGATTGATAGCTTTGGTCTTGGTCTTATCTCTGTTCATGACTTTCTCTATCTCGACCAGGGTCCGGACCACGAAAATAAGACTGTTGAGAGTATGCTGATCCATTTAAGCAATCATAGTTACTGGAGCATCACATCGAGCTTACAAACAAAATGAAACTGTATAAGAATCACTGGTGTTAAAGGTGGATAAGTGTTGTGCGGTGCAGTGCATGTGATCGTGAGTGTCCTAGTGTCCCTCCAACGGACCAGTTGCTAGAGCTTTGCTCACTGGAGTAATATCTCCTATGTTAGTAGAGGGAATGTCAGTACCAAATCGTATAGGAGATTCAGACCCCTTAAGGCTTAAGTTGGCAAAATCATAACTTCCGACATCGTCTGGGAACATGATGTCAGACAACCCCTCAAATAGATTTTCTAGAGACAAAGAGCTAGACTGATCTATAGTAGCAGAGGTTGATTTGGATTTCTTGGAGACCTGTTCTCTACGAATTTTATAAACGAGACTCTTTTCCTTTTCTCTTTTTCGAGGCAGGGAGTTGTGGGCCTTGGGAGGATCCAACCAAAGGCTCCTGGCTTGGGCTCATAGTGTCACGACCGGGATCATTAGCATTGCCCCTCACCTCACCTTCCTCGACGACATCCTGAGCCCCATACACTGGGGGCACAGCAGGATCAGCTTCATCATCTCCTTGCCTAACGACACCTCTTCTCTCTTCAACTTCCTCCTTAGTGTTTCTAGGCAGTTCCATGCTGCGACTTTCTTCTAGTGAGCCGAAGACAAAAAGGCACTCATCGGTGAGAAGAGATCTGATGTATTTATCTACCACGAGTATGTTTTTGAGCACTGAAACCATCTTCGAGTATATTTCGTCGGTGGGACGTGGATGGCTGCCTACAATGTTCAAAGAGAAACTGCTTAATTCAGGATATGACTTGAATAAAAGCACTTAAAGTTAAAATTTAAGTGACACTTACTTCCTTCCAACCAATGTCCTGCAAAACCAGGTGGTCAGTGCACGTAGAACGATTCATTGTTAAAAGCGCTCAGTTTGTTCCATGCGCCGATTACGACCTGGCAGTTTGTGACTGATTCGAGGAAAGTGTACGAAAGGCTTCTATTTTGCCATTTGAGGTTGTAAATGAATCTAATATCTTCCGGAGTCTACTCACAATATAAGAACTCAAGGAATATCATGTATGTGCAGTGCAGAAATGTGTATAATTCGAGTGTAGCTGTGCCAGCGCCAATCTTAAATAATGCAACATTTCCTGGATGAATGGGTTGAAAGGCAAAACACAACCAACTCAACACTCAAACTTGTTGCATGCAGTATACCTCTCCGGGGGTAAATGAGCCCCATTGTTATAAGACGAGACTCACATATCCTTATACAGAATCCCGTATTTAATCTACAGCCCGCGAAGAGAGGCCTTACCAACCTTTGAAGCCACTGAATCCTCCGGATCATTCAAAAAGATGGCATCTTCTAAACTGTCGGGAGCTAGTTTGATTTCCGCTTCAGTATTCGAAGGGATTTCAAGCACTTGATGAGAACTTTCAGGCTGTTTAGATTGCCAACCTAGAGAATTTCGAGCAGATATCATTACTGAGCTTGATTTGGCATCAGGATTGTCATGTGAAGAAGTTTGTTTAGCGCCCATAGTAGCTATAGTAGCTAAATGCTCCGAGCATCTGGAACCCGTAGCTATCAAACTCAACAGATAGTAATTATTAGGAAAATAAACCTATTCCCCTTTGTAAGTGTAAACTAATGCAGTATGGAAAGTGTTGTGTAGTGAATGATAGACAATTTAGAAATAAAACGACAGCTGTGATGAGACTTTGAGATTCAACCCGAGTGACCGTCATTGCTGACCGTCCCTACCGGATTTCACGTACGAGGTTGTGGATTTTGTCTAAGTTCCGAGATCAGTTATCGACATATTGGAGTATGATATCTACATTCAATTTCATTCGAGCCCATATGTTATTCTTATTCAAGTTCAAGTTTCGGTGATCAAGTCATATGTGTTTAAATCGTATAAGTTTGAATGCAAAGGTCCAAACATTCACGTTCGAGGTCATGTCTTCATGTCATGGTCGAGCTCAAGGCAAATGCTTATGTCCATTGATCAATTGAGTTAAAGCATATAAGTTCAGTGGGACAAAAATGACTAAGTCCCCATAGGGCAAGGGATTATGACCGATCCCTCCCTTAGGCAATATTGCCTTGCCAAATTCGAGCCCTGAGAGGTCATAACCAATCCCTCCAACCGATCACCTTACATCGATCCTTATACCACAACCGATCGCTCTATAATTGAATCCAAAGCATGACCAACCCCTTCACTTCATATCCATTCATATCACTGATCACATATCATTGCTGTTCCCTCTTTATCACCTTATCACTTCTTCAAATCTCCAAGTTATATGCAAAACTGATCCATCCATCACCGATCGCTTCATTCCTCCATTCCACTTCATCTTCTCCGCTACACAACCGATCCTGCCATAATTTAACCCATCTCAACTCCAAATGATCATCACCGATTGTAAGTTGTCACCAAACCCTAAGCCTATAACCACTAGTGTGGTTAACCCCATCGACTCATCAAGATTCAAATTCGTGTGTCATAGACTTATACCTGCCTGTATGTGTAAAATCAAATTCAAATGAAGGATTGAAAGTCGAATCGGCTTATGAAGAGCAAAGGCGGTTCAGGTACGGGTTGAATTTCAAAATTGGATCGATGGAATGAAGGGGAGTTGGATTTGGAGTGATATGAAAGCTTCTGGCAAGAAGGAGAATGGGTTCGCCTTGGGGATTGAATGGATCGATGGAAGAGCGGATAAGAGTACCAAATCGAAAAGTTTTTAATTGCGGGTGTTAAGGAAGGAAAGGGATCGGATTGGTTGAGCAAATAAAGTGATATGAAAAAACACAAGCTAACTATTTAGTTTATATATGGTATCGACGCGCTCGTTTTGAGCCCAAAAATGGATTAACTCCAAGTAGGGGATCGTGTACGATCCCTTATGTAGGGGATCAAAACTGATCCCTTCCCGATGTTAAAATAATGAATGAAAAATGATAAAAGTGATAACAAATTGCAATGCGCTTGCACTTTAACTGCATGATATCGGTAATGACCCGTGAACATATTACATGATCGGAAGCTAATGATAAAAGTGTGTACGTGAATGAACATGCACGTGTAAATCATAACATTAGATTTCTTGAATCAACAGAAATTGAATTATCACCTGAATTTCATGAAAAGAAGTTGCTACCAGTTGCCGAGGCTTACTAACTCAGTCAACAAGCTCAATGGAACTGAGCATAGACAAAGGCTGGGGATTACACTCCGAATTTATATTAACGAATATCGACCAAGCATCATGATGAATGGAGAGATATGACTCTTGACAAGATAATTCAATAGAAGGATAATGACTGTTAAGAAAACTGAATGAAATTCCTCCCGGCGACTCTAACTTGCTTCGATTCAAAGCACATCATGTTCTAAACAAGATGTACTTTGGGAGGCAAGTGTTATCCGGCCTTTTGACCAGGCAATATCCAGGCTGACTGGACAAGTTAGACTCGATGATAGATAAGGAAAGCAGTTCAGCAGGGTGATAACAGAGTCCAAAGATCAAGCACATATGACAATATAAAGTAACGATTAAATGAGTCCAAGAGATAGACTCTATAGAACATTCTAAGTATGGAATAGTACTTCTCCTAGGCAGGGGATCAGATAAGATCAATATGGTTATGAACAACTTGGATCAGTAGTTCAACTCAATGGGAATCAATCGATATCTCTTAAAACCTAAAAGCAATTATGCAAACAACTTTGGAAACACGAAGCTAGCATAGAGGGGGACCAACCTAATCGATCATAGCTCACCACGTGGACAGGATGACCGATTGGCCCCGATCGCTCATCATGGGGAATTGAGTCTTAAAATTTTCTGGGTGACCTCGTCTACATATGGAGATTTTTCCGACGAATTTTCAAGAAGATATTCAGTCGTCTACGCCTATAAATACAGGGTTCATAACTCATTTGAAGGATCTTTATGCTGTTGTTTTCTTTGTACTCCATTGTAATTATGGATTCCAATCTAATCCCTCTTATACTCAGAAATTCAAGTCACTAATAAAGTTATATCTTCAAAGTGGACGTAGGCACTCAACTCCGAACCACTATAAATCTGTTTTTTTCTTTCTTGTCTTCTGCTTATTTCCTCTGTTTTAATTTTGATTTCTTTATTTAATTCTCTACACATAATCTATTGACTGTTTGTGCCAACTTTTGGTGCAAGCATATTTAATGAGTGATGTCAACTTATGGAATAATGTATTTCTTATGAAATACTGTTAACCCTAAAAATCCATTTAAGAACAAAGGTATGAAAGAAGACTTATAAAAGTGATGGCTCTACAAGAATTGAAGACATAGGTTTCGTCATAGTTCAAAGAAGAGTGTTTCGAAAGTATTGAGAGGGCTTTCGAACGAGTTGCAAGCGCCAGGTGCCATTCCAAATGACAAGCAGAACAAAAGCTTTCGAAGGAGTAGAGAAGAAGGCAAGGCTACCCTTCTGCCTTATCTAGACCTTTCGACTCAGATGGATTCAGATATATAAGAAAGGCTAGTATAGATTTGAAACATCTTTCGAAGGTATTGAATGATAGACTCGCACACAAGAACCATTTCCTTCAAAGTAGTAGGTTTCGTCATTGTCAATTTATTACTTGAAGAAGTGATTCCAATACACACCTTTCGAAAGTAGGAACAAGCTCTTCGAAATAGTTGGAACCCTTCGAAGGCATATGAAGGCCCAGAGTACTTTCTCTAAGACCCAGTCGTCATTCACCATTCCTTTCGACGAAGCTATGCAGAAGCTCAACTCATCTCTTACTTGAAACAGTGTAGCAACACAAGGCGAAGAGCGCTCCTACCTCCCTTTCGATGAAGTTAAAAGCAGCACAGTAAAAGGCAAAGTAAAAGAGGCACTCAAACCTTAGGGGAAGTGACAAGTTATCAAGGTGGCCCTTTTGACTGGGTGGGAAGGTCTGAAATGAAAAGGTGAAGGTGCAAGATTGGATGAAAAAGGTCAAAAGAGAAGCCTTTCGACCGCACCGATAGGAGGCACGTGGAAGGATGAAGGAAGGCCATTCGACCATGCCGAAAGGATGTGTGCGAAAGATTGGAGGAAGACTTTTCGACTGAAGTGAAAGGATAGGCACAGAAGGGAGCCAACCTGCATCTATAAATATGACCCTAGGGGTCCGAGTTTGGGGATCGGATTTTGGAATCCTAAATTCTTTCTCCTATTTCTTAGCAAATCAAATATTTGTAACTCTAAATCAATTTGGGAAAAGGTCTTTTACTTGTAACTCAATTTGGATTAATGCTAAAAGTGAAAGCACATGGATTCAATAAATATATTGATTATGAGAGAGATCATTTCGATCATTAGCAATACTAATAATCAATTGCACATGAAGCTTGCTTATTTTCTTAATTCCTATTTTTCTTATGCAATATAATGGTATCAATTTGGATAATATGTATACGAGTCACGTTATCATTGAGTTTAATGATATCAAATATTAAACAAAGATGATGATAGTGTTTTAATATTAATAAATTCATGGAACTTATATTATCCAAAATGTAATTCCATTGCATATAGGACATAAAGTTTACATATAGTACAATCGAGTCCACTTCGAAAGAATAAATACCTTTTCGACCTGATCGAAAGGGATGTTACGAAAGGGATTTGATGAGTAAATAGCTGGAAGTATTCCTTTAAAAGGTGTACACAAATTATAATACGTATAACCATTTCGAAAGAGTTCCTTCTAAAAGAGCATAAACAATGTCATCGAAAGTAAATACTCCTTCTTAAGGGAAGAATGGACATTTTAATGCAGTCGAAAGAGGCAAATGTTCGATATGAATAACCACTTCGACTCACTCAAAAAGAAGCTTCAAAGAAGGTGCTTTCTTCTTAACCTTCTTTTCAATAGGGTTGATTGGACCTATTAACTACAATTAATATTTTCATGAGACCATCCTCAGCAAGCAATTTGTCCAAACCAACTCATTCGAAAGGGGTTTTAAAGAGAGTGGTCACTTTTAGAAATCCTCTTTTGAAGTGTTACAAACGTTCCTTGTTAACCATTTAGCTTTGGGGACGTTGACAAGATTTCTTGTTAACATTTTTGGCTCTAGAAGGAGGGCTTGAAGCTCCGACCTTATGGTTAACAACCACATAGACTAATTATGGATTGTTTAACTTAGTGTAGGAAAATGAAATCCAAAAGGCTTAGTCGAATGGATGAAGAGGCCGTACACACCACAACTTTAGAAGAAAACATAACTCCAACTTTCAACTTGGAGGAGGTTGTGCATGGGCAACCATCAACCTCAGCTCAACAAGATGATAATGCAACCAAAATAAAGCACTTGGAATAACAATTGCTGGAGATACAAGAGTTTCTCAAAGCAGCACCGTCTCAAAAGTCTTCGAAGACAGCAAAACCAATGAATGGAGGTTAGGTGATCCCTTCGAGAAGAAACTTCAAGGCTTATACAAATGAGGACAAGAGCAAAATCGACTTGACATCTTCAAAGAAGAAAGAGCACCATCCGACTAAACTCGATCATCAAGGAATGGAACTGGAAAAAATCTCTTGAGCAGTCTGAAAGCTCAACATCAAAGGAGTACAACCCAAATCGAAAAAGTTGTCATGACACCGAGGCTTATCTGAAAGACGTAGCGAGAAAAGCAATCAAGGACATGCTAAATTCTAAGGGGAAGAGGACTTTGGATGAGAAAGCAAATGATAATGAGCGAGTGGCACCTTTCACAGACGAAATCATGTCAACTTTATCCCATCCTATATAAAGATCCCAACTCTAAAGTATCATGGTACTACAGATCCCGATGACCACTTGATGGCTTTCGATAGCCAAATGGATCTATATAATGCTTCTGGAGCCGTTCGATGTAGACTGTTTTCGGTAACTCTTCAAGTGGCTGCCGCTAAATGGTATCGATAATATCATGAAAAGACGATATATTCATGGAAACAGTTCTCTTATGAGTTCTCTACACAATTCTGTATATGCAAGGAACCAACAATCGATTACACTATTCTAGCCAACATTAAGTAAGATGGGGAGAGTCATTGGGAGATTTGCTCAAAAGGTTCAACGTAGAAGCATTAAAAGCTAAAGACATGAATGACCGAGATAAGCTCATTGCAGTAAACTCTGGGTTAATAGAGAATATACCATTCTGGAAGCAACTCTTTATTCATGGGTGTAAGGATCTGCATCACTTCCATTTTCAGGCTGATAAATTAATTCAAATGGATGAATTATATCACACAAAAAGAAAGCCAATCCTAAAAAGGAAAGTGAAAGGTTTGGATTAGATTGGGGACATAAGAGAACAAGATGGAAATAGCCTAATACTAATTTAATTGCTTTAAACAAGCCATTTTCTTATATCTATGTTGTGTCAAAGGAGAAGGTTGACTTCCCGACTTCATTTAATGCCAAAAATTACCCTGAATAGAGGAAAGGGGATGACTATTGCGCTTACCACAAAGCGAACGGCCACAAAATCGATGAATGTAGAGCGTTGGCTGGAATCATTCAAAAATTAATTCGTGAGAGGCATTTGAAGGAGTTCATACAAGAGAAACAAAAAGCACCATGGATCGGTGATGGTCCGCAAAATTTTCCTAGTAATGCTATCAACATCTTGGAAGAAGAAGACCCATTGAGCTTGAGTCCGCCATTGAATAGGATTAATGTAATCCATGAGGGGCCACATCCAACAGGGACTAGCAAGGGGCCAGAAACATATACATCAAAGAGGCTAGAGAAGGAGTGTTCTCCATTCAAGAAGAGCCCCCGCTTAAAAATCCACGACCCAACATTATGATGCCAATCCATTACCCGCAGAACGACCCCCTCATGATCACGGCTCAAATTGGACTGTTTATAGTGTCCAAGATTCTTGTGGACACTGGTAGCGCATTCAATGTTATTTTCAAACATGCCTTTGATCAAATGGGCATCCCAGAAGACAAGCTAGAGCCCAGCTTAGAGCCAATCTTTGGGTTCAACAACAAGGGATCACCCTAGTGGGACAAGTGAAATTGCTAGTACAAATGGGAGTACCGCCATGCAGTCGAATTTTTGAAACTCTCTTCGTAATCATCAACCAACCATCATACTACAATGCTTACTTTGGCAGACCTGCACTTGATGAGGTAGATGCTTTTGTCTTGCCAAAATATCTGATGGTAAAATTCTTAACCAAGAGGGGTTGGGGCACTATCCATGGAGAACAATTCAGCTCCCGCGAAATGTATTTTGCAATGCTTGATCAATACAAAAGGGAGTATTCTGCTGACTTTGATTCTTATACTATTTTTCAGCCTTCGGATGATGGATTTTAAATCCAACATTCGAAGCAAAAGTAAGATCTAACAAGACTAACAAACGTATGTATAAAAGGGACATTTCCTTGGGAAGCAAGAGAAAGAAGATCGATGCTAATTCCGTAGAAGAAGACAAAATCATTACAGAATTTGATTGCCGTGGAGAAGTGGAAAGGATAAAACCTATAGAAGACCTTGAGGAGATATGTATAGACCCAAATGATTCAACCAAGGTAGTCAAAGTGGGAAAGGAGTTGGAGAGCAGCTTGAAGAAGGACTTGATTCAGTTTCTTAAATCCTATAAAGACGTGTTTGCATGGTTTCATTCAGACATGGTGGGGATTAATCCATCGGTTATGTGTCATGCGCTGAACATCAATCCAGAAGCGACTCCCATTAGACAGAAAAAGAGACAATTGGATAAAGTGCAGTCCGATGCCCTAAAAGAGGAAGTTAAAAGGCTCCTTGAAAATGGATTCATTCGAGAGATTTACTACCCAAAATGGCTGGGAACCCAGTATTGGTAAAGAAGTCGAACGGTAAATGGAGGACTTGTGTCAATTATATTGACTTAAATAAAGCCTGTCCAAAAGACTGTTGCCTATTGCTCCGGATAGATCAGTTTTGATGCAACTAGTGGACATAGTTTGTTATCTCTTACGGATGCTTACTCAGGATATAATCAGATACCCATGTTTAAACCAGATGAGGAGCATACAAGTTTCATTACTGATTGGGGAATTTTTTGCTACAAAGCAATGCCTTTCGGATTAAATAACGCCGGGGCTACTTATCAAAGATTAGTCAACAAAATATTCAAAGAACAGATCGGTCAAAATATGGAAGTTTATATTGACGATATGATAGTAAAATCTTATAAGGCTAAGAGTCACCTCGAAGGCCTAAAGAAATGTTCGAAGTATTATGGAAATATCAGATGAAACTGCGGATGGACTTAATACTCTGATGGGTGATGGCAAACACAAGAAATCCTGCGGATGGACCGCTAGGACCAAATTGGGAAGGTCCCTTAATTGTATGCAAAGTAATTCCACCTAGAGCTTACAAGTTATGTCGACTGGACGACAATATGGTTCCTAGAACATGGAATGCGGAACACATGTGACCATATTTTCCTACAAAGAATGAATAAAGCCCCTCTTCCTTAAAAAGAAAAATCTACATGGTTGGGAGTGAAATTCTCCTTGCACTTGGACATTACCTTAAATGGTCAAAGCCTTTGTCTGCATTGAATTAGCCAGGTCAAAGCACCTCTTGGAGGGAGGTTAGAGTAAGCCTTTATCCATGCCATGCTATGGCCAGATTAAAGCATCAACAAGCCCTTGACCGCGCCACACTATGGCCAGATCAAGGCGCCTCCTGGAGGGAGGACGGAGTAAGCCCTTGGTCCCGCCATGCTATGGCCTGGCCAAGGCACCGAACAAGCCCTTGATCACGCCATGCTATGGCCAGGTCAAGGCACCTCCTGGGGGGAGGACAAAGTAAGCCCTTGGTCCTGCCATGCTATGGCTTGACCAATGCACCAAACAAGCCCTTGATCGCGCCACGCTATGGCCAAGTCAAGGCGCCTCCTGGAGGGAGGTTGGGTAAGTCCTTGGGTCCTGCTTGTGGATAAGCTAACCAAGCGCACCAGAAAACAATGGACTAAGACGTCTGAGCCTGAGAAGTGGCATATCAAAAAATGGACTAAGACGTCCGAGCCCGAGAAGTAGCCTATCAAACAATGGACTAAGACGTCCAAGTTCGAGAAGTAGCAAATTAAACAGCAACAACATACAAAGCCTAAAGGGTAACACATGTCAAAAGAGTCAAAAACGAAGGAGCGGTAAAGAACAGAAGGTTTAAATAAGAATCAACAATCTCCGACTAATTATCGAAGAAGGATTTCTAAGCTTCACTTATTAATACTCTAATCTGGGTTTCGGGTCTTTTATTATTAAGTTAGAGATTTGACTTATTAATAATACCTGAATCTGGGTCTCGAGGCTATTACTATTGATTACCGGACTTCAATCATTAATGCCCGAATCCGGGCTTAAGATTTCTATTATGAAGATTATTACTATGGATTTCTGGTTATCATCCACTAATACTCGAATCTGGGCTTAAGATTTCTATTATAAAGGCTACTTCTGGTTATCATCTACTAAAACCCGAATCTGGGTTTCAGATCTCTTACTGTTGACTTCAGAACTTCACTTATTGATGCTGGAATTTGGGTTTTAGATTTCTAGACTTCCTAATACCATCAATTTTTGGATTTTATTTGTTAATTCCAGTATCTGGGTTTTGAGGCAGTTAATATTGAGATCAAAATGGACTTCTTGTCTTCAATTAAAACTTTGGGTTTGTCTTCTTGATACCCGAATCAGGGTTATTGGTTTACTACTGCTAACTTTTGAACAACATTCATCAACATATGAATCTCGATCCCTAGACGATTATTATTTCCAATAGGAGTATTTTTACTATAAGGGCCTCTTAGCATCAACTAATTATTTTCTAGGACACCTGTTCAAAATAATTAGTTTCCAGGACACGGGTTGAAAATAAACCCGCTACTTTTCATTAATCCATACCTGCCGCCAGTTCGAAACAAAAATAGGGATTAGAAACAAAATCGATTTCTTCTGTACCAATTTCCATTCCATTCTCTCTTCCCGATTTTTCTGCTTCAGCATCATCGATTTCAGCTTCATCGATTTCAACTTAAACTATAATACTTTCATCGAGCAATTTCTACAATCACCTTAAACTTAAATGCGGAACAAGTAAGTTGTATTTTATTTTGATGTAAATGATTTAGTTATATGATAAATCGTACTTAAATATTCATTGTTACTGATGCTGATAATAACTTTTATAATGGATTTAAGATATTTTAGTTCTTGTTATAATTTAACATAATCGACATTTGTTTAATCAAGCATGCCTAAATATTCAATTGCAGATGATACTAAACCCTAGTTGTTAAACCGAACAAGTAATTGTTTAGCTGTTAAGAAAGATAAACGTATCTATCTATTAATGTAAAATATTTAGACTACATGCTAAACCCTAGTTGTGTCCGATATTTACAATTACTTATTAGATAGGATTTTGTTTTTACAATGATTTCAAGTTATTAGAAAAAAATATAAAACTAATTTAAACCCTAGTTGGAAAAGATAAAAGCATTTATGTTTTTATGTCGAACATTAAAATACAAAATCCTAGATAAATTATTATATCAGCTACTACATATAACATCATAAATACTAAATTTAAGTCAATTGCAATTGTCCTGAAGGATTTATGCAAAATAAATATACTTAATCAACTTTTAAGTACAAAAATATTATTCTTCACTCTTTCTAACATTTCATTATATATGACAATTTTTATGCAGCGTAAAAATGCATACAAGGTCTTCTAAGTCGAAGATATTCATTCGAAAAACAACTTGCATTTTCATAAACGAAGGTGGAACCCAATGCGTAAATATAAGACCTATTTCCAGTCCATTTTGTGATGAACACAGCCAAAGACCATCACCATTTACAACTCCATTGGTAACTGTTTTCCTACTTATGTTATGTATA
Source organism: Allium fistulosum (assembly GCA_030737815.1). Classification (NCBI taxonomy): domain Eukaryota; kingdom Viridiplantae; phylum Streptophyta; class Magnoliopsida; order Asparagales; family Amaryllidaceae; genus Allium; species Allium fistulosum. The sequence continues at coordinate 777,902,100 of CM060906.1, forward strand.
ATATTTAGTTGTACTCTTCAATTTGTATATACATATTAAATTGGAATCTAGATTCCATATAACTCATGTAGTTTGTATTGGGTTGATGTGCACTGACTTGAGTTGTTGCTTTAAATGCAGTCTGTGATATTGTAGCTTGTCTGTACTTGCATTCTCATCTTGTCGACATGTCTGCGTTGGACTCTGGTTTCAATGTGTTTGATGTTGCATATTCACTTGATGTTACACACATGTATATATGTAATATCTGAACACTTCAGTCAGGTTTTGTTGCTTCATTTGCATTGATCTTGATTTGTTTTCATGTTGCATTTGTTTATGTGTATGCTGTGCACTTATTTGTACTGTAACTTTTGAATATGACTATTTGTTAATGTTGTAGCTTGATTCTCTGACCATATGAGTCTGCATTGTGCACTGCATTCATACATGTTGTACATGTTATTACTTCAAGGCTATTATGATGATGAAATTCTAATAATTGATCAGTAATTTGTAATGGCTAATTTGTTGCTAATGCTCTATTAAAAAAGATAAAAGAATTTATCTTTTTTATACATAATATTATGATGGCTATTTTGTGTTTCATTCTCTTTAAGTTTTCAGATTTCTAAATGACCATTACTTAAACAACTAAAAAAGATAAAACAGATTATCTTTCTATACTTTGAAAAAAAAATAGCCATCAGTACTACATAGTTACTCAACAAAAGGGTTTATTATACTTTATATGCATTATGATTCTTGAGCAAAATGATATTATCTTCATGAATATGCAGAAATAAATTTAGGATCCCAATTAACGATATTATTTTCATGAATGTAGGATGAAACAAAACCAACACAGCAAATCTCACAAATGACTGAAAAAGAACATCTAACAAACTCAGATGATGAAGGAACAATTTCAGAAAAACTAAATGAAGCAAGTTATGATTCTGAAGAAATAAATATTGAAACAGATGAGTCAGATGATGTTGGCAAATATGAGATTCAAAACAGACTGAAAAGACAGAAAAAATATCTGTACAGTGGAACATACAGATGTAATTTAGATGCTGTGTACAAAGTTATGATGACGGTAAAGGAAAAAAACATTCTATCTTCAGAAGCAAAAAGTTATATCAACAAAACGCCATTCAAAAACTTTTTTAATATGTTTCTCACCAATGGCATAGAACGGCAAAACATATGGAAAAGTGCTTCAAATTTAGACCAACTAATTACTTCTTTCAATATTAAAGAAAAAGCTTTCAAAATTGGAAACAAACTGCTGAAAATCACACCTGAAGAAGTTAGCCTTATATTTGGAATGAATTTATCTGGAGAGTATTTGTTTCCAATACCAACTTTAAATAAGGCCACAGCAATGGAAAGTTTTTCAGAGTTTCTGACTACAAATTTTGAAGAAAATGACATAATTAGCCAGAAGACAGTCACAAGAAGGTTGAAAAAAATGATAGAGGAAGTAAACGGGAATGAAGATTTAGTCAAATTGTTGTTGCTCTTGTTGATTATTACTTTTTTCTTCCCTAACAATCAGAACTACATGCAGTGGGGCTTCTTATCAAAGCTGTTAAACTTAAAAAAATTAAACTCAATCTCTTGGCCGAGAGCAATATGCGAAAATGTCATGAAAAATGTTCAAAAATACTATGCTAATCCAAGAAGCACACCTGGATGTACTATGGTCTTACTGGTATGATTTAAAAACTTTAAGCAAATATAAATAAATTCATACTAATGCTTTTTACAAAAATGTTAAATGTTAATGCTTATTTGCATGGTCTTATTGGCAGTATTGGTTTTGTGAAAGGACGCAAATCATCGATGAAAAAGAAAATTTGGAAAGCAAAATACCAAGGATGAGAAAATGGGACTTGTCAAAATTAAAAGATTTGGACCTTGATGAAATAGACAATGATAAGGTATGCTACTTTTATATACATAAGTACATAATGATTTAAGTACAATTCAGTTTCTGCCCAACTCCACAGTTCATCATTAATTTTACCATGCTTAAAAGCTATAAAAGATAAAAACATTTATCTGTTAATGTAAATGATTTAATAACAACTTAGGCATTACTTATATTTGATATATAGTTATACATATTAAACATTTTTCTTGATTTACTCATATTTACATTTATTACAGAAAATATACAACTAAATTAAACCCTAGTTAAAAAAGATAAATGCATATATGTTTTTATAGAAAATGATTTAAGTACATAATGAACTATATATATTTGTTGATAAACAAAATTATATGAGTATATATGTTTATATGTGTCTTATTTAATAGGGATAGTGTTCTAAATTTATGTAGTTTGTAGGTTATTTAATTACATATCTATATTTATACTTAACGACTATTGTGTATGCATTATAGATTTTCCTGGTCTTCTCTCCTTCCCATATGAATGTGCCTGCATGTTGTTTCCATTTATCAAGTGTTTGAAATTTTCTTACCTGTATATTTTTAATAATTTCTGATTTCTAACTTCATAGAATTTCAATGATATTACATGTCCAAATTTAATTTCAAATACCTTCCATGCAGATTTTAAAGAAATTTGCAAATGTAATTAAAGAGGAAAAAGACTTTTTTTCAAAAAAAATATATACTGGGTTGGAATATGACAAATATGCTACGGACTGCTCTAGTAGCATAAAAGAGTTAGAGAGGAAAGTGAACTTTTTATCTACTGAGATGAAAAGTATGGCAGAACAACTGAATGAGGAACAACACTCAAGACAACTGGCTGAACAAAGACTCCACAATCTTGAAATGAAACTTCAAAAGCTGAAAATTTTGAAGAGCGTAATGTGGAGAAAAAAAATGATTTCAAAGAAAAAAGTGAAGCTGAAAAGGGTACGAATAAAAGAAAGATAGTTGGTATGGTGCATATAAATAGTTCTGCTAATCTTCCAACTTTTGATATTATGCAAACTCAAGATTTCATACTAGAAAAGCAGACACAAGATAGTTTAAAATCTGACAATCTGAAAGAGCCTTCTCAAGAAAATGCTTCTGAAAATCCAATTGTTGTTGAAGATATTGTCCTGAAAGAACCAAAAAAGAAGAAGAAGCCAAAGAATGTTGACAAATTTCCACTACTCAAATATCTTACCGAAGAAAAAAAAGAAATTGTCAAAATTTTTTTCAAAATTCTTGGACGAAACAAGTAAGTACCTAAACTACTTTTGACTCAATTGAATTATGTTATGGTAGAAGTTCCACTCACGACGATCTGGTTGAATTGGGGGAAGATGTAGGTATTATTGTGGGGCAATCAATTGGGGAACCAGGGACTCAAGTTGAAACTAATTATTTTTAAGGACAAAACTGGGCCGTTAGCATTTCTCTTTTCTTTTTAATGTACTGTCAGCTGTTTTATGTACAAATCATAAAATTCCTGTACAGTATGACAATATATTTTCTTAAACCTGTTATTAATATTTGGTAAACTTATGGTAGATCTGTACCATCCTTTAGTTAATGTTGAAGGTGACAATTAAAAAAAGATAAAACTGATTATCTTTTGTATGTACTGTCATATGTTTAATGTACAAGTCACAAATTTGTCAACCATTTTAACCATGTCATAATATGCAAACATTTTAACATTGTCATGTTCGGTAGTGCCATTCAATAAGCATCCGATAATGTGTAAACTTTTTAAGTTATGGTTCAACAGAGTTAATAATCAATTTGTCACTTGTGCCATTCAATAAACAACCTTGTATTGTTGGTGTACTACATAGCGACTTGGTGGATTGACTCAATTTAACTTAAAAATTGACAAATTGAGTCATTCTATCAAGTAGTTGGGTTGTATCATCGACAATCCAAGGCTGTTGAAATTTATTAAAATCTGAAGGGAAAAAAGGAATTTTTGGTGATGAATAGTTTGCTGGTTGATGTTCATGAAGATAAAAACAGTTATTTAAGCACCTATTATTGTCAGCACCAAGTATTTTCATTTGCAACCTTACTTTTTTTAATGCACTGTACTTTAGTTAATAATCCAAGTGACAACTAAAAAAAGATAAAACAAAATATCTTTTTAATGTACTGTCAGCTGTTTTATGTACAAATCATAAAATTCCTGTACAGTATGACAATATATTTTCTTAAACCTGTTATTAATATTTGGTAAACTTATGGTAGATCTGTACCATCCTTTAGTTAATGTTGAAGGTGACAATTAAAAAAAGATAAAACTGATTATCTTTTGTATGTACTGTCATATGTTTAATGTACAAGTCACAAATTTGTCAACCATTTTAACCATGTCATAATATGCAAACATTTTAACATTGTCATGTTCGGTAGTGCCATTCAATAAGCATCCGATAATGTGTAAACTTTTTAAGTTATGGTTCAATCAGAGTTAATAATCAATTTGTCACTTGTGCCATTCAATAAACAACCTTGTATTGTTGGTGTACTACACAGCGACTTGGTGGATTGACTCAATTTAACTTAAAAATTGCCAAATTGAGTCATTCTATCAAGTAGTTGGGTTGTATCATCGACAATCCAAGGCTGTTGAAATTTATTAAAATCTGAAGGGAAAAAAGAAATTTTTGGTGATGAATAGTTTGCTGGTTGATGTTCATGAAGATAAAAACAGTTATTTAAGCACCTATTATTGTCAGCACCAAGTATTTTCATTTGCAACCTTACTTTTTTTAATGCACTGTACTTTAGTTAATAATCCAAGTGACAACTAAAAAAAGATAAAACAAAATATCTTTTTAATGTACTGTCAGCTGTTTTATGTACAAATCATAAAATTCCTGTTCAGTATGTACTATTGTTATTTTCTTTTGTTAAAAAATATTTCATTACATACTAATCTTAATTTTTCAGTATACCAATCTTAATTAATTTTCTTTTATACTGTAAGTGCCATACAACACAGAACATACTAATCTTAATTTTTTAGTGATGAAGCATTTACTTGTGACGATGAAAACTTCATCACCATCACAAAAAGTATGATAGAAGAACTTCTCTATGGAGAATATATTTCTGGTCAAGTAAGTACAAAAAACTATACTTTGCATCATTATAAATTCTTTTCTTTGCTTCATTATAAAATCTATTCTTAATCCATATTTTTTTTTGGAAATGTAGGTTATTGATTGGTTTTGGTTCAGAAAAACAAAATTTTTAGAACAAAGTTCTAGCATTATATATGTGAACACAACAATGACAGTAAGTGTACTACAATGTAAAATTTAATTTGTTTCTAAGATAAATTTTCTGAAATTATTTTTTAACAGAAAAGCGCAACAGATGGAAACCTGGAAAAGATCAAAAAAAATATGTTTAATCCTTTTATGAAACAAGCACTTCTAAATCCATTATGTTGCAATATATTATTTCCTATACATGGAAATGAACATTGGAGCTTGCTAGAGCTAGTAGTGGAATCATGTTCATGGAACCATTATGATTCTCTACACTTGACCACAAGATCTAAGACATTAAGAAGTGGACATTCAAATTTTGCTATTAATGTGGTAAGTAAAATACACTGAAAGTAAAAAAGATAAATAGATTTATCATTATTATTAAAAATTTATATATGTATATATATTTTTGGCAGAAAGCAGTGGTAAACAAAATCAATAAAGACTTACAGGACGCAGGCGAGAAAACAGTTCTGGGAAAGTCTTCATTGATTAAAAATATTAACTGTGCTCAACAAAGCAACGGGTAATTTTCATAATCACTGATTAAAAATGTTTACCTACGATTTAAGTACATTTTCAGTTATATTTTCATAATCACTGATACAAATGGTACATTATCTAATGCATTCAAGGTATTTGATGTTTTACTCATGATATTAGTTATTACATAAAAAACATAAAAGCATTTATGTTTTTATGTAAATGATTTAAGTTGTTTGTTGTTTTGGAGTTGGTTTATTGTTAAATGAAATTAATTAAAGATTTCTTCATAAAATATTAAGCGTCAGATCTTACTTTATTCAACTATTAAAAAAGATAGAAGCATTTATCTTTTGATGTAATGGATATAAGTACATGTTTAGTTATATTTTCATAATCACTGATACTGGAGATTTTTATACAACGATGAATGTTACACAATAACTAAAATTTTAACAAATGCAGGTTCGACTGTGGAATTTTCGTAATGATGTTTATCCAAAAGTTAGCACAAGGAATGGACACAACATCAAAAATCAGTCTAGAACAAGTAAACGCATTTAGAGCACAGATAACTGCACAAATTCTCTCTGATGAACCATACTGCTGGACAATTGAAAAATTCTGCAGTTCAGCTTCAGCAACAAAAGATGTGAACTGACAATGATAGCAACAAATTCTTTGATGTCTAACAGTCTTTTAATCATACATTTGTTAAATTTTATTTGATTGATGAATTTGTAATGGTTGACTTAGGCCATATTATTTGAATTGTAAAACCTACTTCCAGATGTTGTAGACTTGAGTCTGACTTAGGCCATACAAGTTGGTACTGCTATGCTGTTAATGGTTGCTATGAATTTGTTAGTTGTATGTGTGTTTGTGGCTTGCGTGAAAATTTCATCTATGTCTGTGTGATTTGGTTGGATCTATAATTTCGAGTTAATTGCTTTCCATATTTGACTTGAGTAGTTGTAGTCAAAAAATAGATGGTTTATGTTTCCCCTTACCATTCGTGTAATTTACATTTAAGATCCATGTTGTTGTTCTTCTAACAGGAAATGTGAAGATTACTGTGAAGATTACTGTGATAATGTGTGTGTTGTGTAATGTGAAGATTACTGTGATGTTAAGTAATTTGCTAGGATGAGGAAGATAGTGTGGATGGAAGTGCTATGCAGTTAGTGTTGATGGTTGCTGTGAATTTCAGGTTATAAAGGTCGTTTTTGTTGTTGTTGAGGATGTTTTATGTCAAATGACAGAAGTTTGAAGATAGTGATTGGAATTGCAGTGCAGTGAGAGGTGATGGAAATCCTGTGAGCTAATTTAGGTTGTGACAAGTGCAAGGTTGGTCAGTTGTAGGCAGAAGGGTAGATGTTAGTGGAAATGAATGATGAAAGTGATGATGCGTGAGAATGGGAAGAAGGAATGCTGGTTGAATACTGCTCTCTTGAAAAAAGAAGTTATTACAAAAAGATAAATAACTATTGGAGATGGATAGGTATTCCACCGTTATGAAAAATCAACAAATATTTCTGCACAAACAAAATTGAACAAATATTTCTGCACAAACAAAATTTAAATCAATGACCGCAATATACTTAAGTCCTAAGCTTGTTTGAGGCCAATGATATATCAATTTATCCTTTTAAACAGAACAATTGCAACCAATAGTTCTTTCATACTTTCCATTTCCTGTTAGAAGAGCAACTACCGCCTTCATCATTCACAACTTCAAGTGCCTCTGACTACTACTTACTTCACTGCCAACCTCCACTGCCTCACTTCTTAACTACAACACCTCCTCCTTTACAAAAGTCCAAATACTACTCTGTCATACTTCACTTACTAACCATACTTCCATCACAAACCATTCACAAACTATAAACTTCACGGTTCTCTGACCATACAAGCAAATACTACTACACCACTGTTTCATTCAATACAAACTGCAGCAACATTCCACACTCAACACTGTCAGAGAAGCCACAACCCACAATTCTTCTTCACTAACCATCATCTTACCAATTCCACACTTGTTAATCAAAATCAGATTATATCCAATTCAACATATGTAATAATCCAAATATTCAAGTCAAAGTATTCATAGAACAACCAATCAATCAAATACAATAGACTAATACAATCAACTCAATTATTCAACTCAAAGTATTCATAGAACAACCAATCAATCAAATACACTGGACTAATACATTCAACTCAATTATTCAACTCAAAGTATTCATAGAACAACCAATCAAATACATTGGACTAAAACAATCAACGCAAATATTCAAAGAACATCCTCTTCTATTATGTCCTTGTTTTTTACACTTTCCACATCTGTTTTGCTTAGCATGAAAGTCAGCCCCTTCAATCCTATTCATCCTAGGCCTACCAGCTCCACGAACAGGCTTAGGAGGAAGAACAATAGATGATTCTTCAACTTTAATTGCTTCCTTATCAAAAGTTGGAATAGGATTGATCAAATGTGAATATGAAGCTCGATAATACTCAACAGTAAAGTAATTCTCAATATATTCATAAACAGAATTTCTGGTTAAAGAAATACACTTCAAAGCATGCGCACAAGGAAAACCTGTCACTTTCCATTGATTGCAACTGCAAATGCGATTTTTAAGATCAACCTTTTGAGATGTTGGAGAATGAACTTCAAAAATATACCTACAAAATGTAAAATTAAAAACAGTTAAAATATGTACACAGATTGCATTTCCAAAAAAAGATTATTAGCACTATATATATTCTCTCTAATCTATCTAATAAATAAGACCCAATTCATGTGCATAGAACTAATAGTGAAAAATAAGACTCATAAACCAAAACATATAACAACAGGCATACTGTTCATATTCTTTAGAGAAAGTATATCATATGTAAATTTTGATTTTGACTTTCTTTTTAAAAAAAATGATAACCAATCTAGAAAAAAGAAAGCATAAAGGTTATAGTAAGAATTAAAACCTGTAAACCTTGACAGTGATTTCAATGGGTAAGGCAACCACTAATTAAGTGGAATTGACTAGAACATTGCCTTGATGCACCAGATTTGACTTTTCCAAAAATATCAACAGGATTGTCCAAGTCAAGAACTAATTATACCATAAGTAAAATGTACAGACTCATCCAGTCGAAAATAATGAAAGAGCTAAGAATTACATACAGTGTTAATTACAATGCCGCGACTGTCAAGATTCAAAAGATCCAGAGGGGTTTAAAATTTATAAATACCAACAAAATGAAATCATAATGCAGGCTACATAGCAAGTTGAAAAAAGATAAATGCATTTATCATTTTTTCAGAAACTATGAACATCATGTAAAAATATAGAAATAAATACCTAGATGATTTAGAAACACTCCACCCAAATCCTTCTTCCTTCAATTTCAACAAACGAGCTTCCATTTTTGGACATAGCACACTAGTCCACTTTGATGCCTCTTCTCTACGATTAGACATTTGCATCATCAGTTTTACCCTAATTCCATCAAGACAAGCAGTAACAGGCAAACTTCTTTCATCCAAAATCCAAGAATTAAAACTCTCAGCTACATTGGACTTATTTTCACCATATCGCTTCCCCGGAAAAAACAAATCAGCCCAATGATCATATGGTTTATCATTCAAGTACTGTATAGCTTTGGCACCTCCAATTTCTTTGTACTTGGACATGGCTTTTTCAAACTCATGATGATTAGAAGCTATAGCACAACGCTCAAGTAAATGAACTACCCAAACACCCCTTCCACTTTTCACAATGCTAGCAATATTATTTTGCATATGATGCAAACAATAAGAATGATAACTATTTGGAAAAAAATTTGGAATACTTAACAATAAACCCCAGTGTCTATCACTTAAAAAAGTTAATATTCTATCACAACTGAGAGCATTCTTTAGGTGTTTTAAAAACCAACTCCAACACTCTTCATTTTCTTTGGGAACAAGAGCCATTGCTAATGGGAAAAAACCTGGAAAAAAAACAAAAAAACAATAATTCACTGTTTATGTATTACATTTGAAACAACAAAAAATTAATTCACTTTTTGTGTAAAAAAAATTATATTTGAAATAGTATTATCTAATAGTAGACAATCACATGTGTAGTCTACGCAGAAAGGGTAGAAATTGCAAAGATATGATACATAATTCATGCATACAATACAAAGAATAATATTCAAACATCTAAAACATATATGCTTTTATCTTTTCTATATGCTGTTTAAATCATTTGTATACCTTATGTAAGAACTTCAAATAAAGAGAAAAAAGATAAATATGTTCAACATGTAATAGTATCTATGATATATAATGACGGCTTAATATGTTATTTAATTCTTTATATTAAAAGATAAATGCATTTATCTTTTTTAACTTCTGTATACAGTAACATTTTGTATATCAAATTAAAGAACATTAAATCTTTTACAGTATTTGTTTTGGATCAAATTTACAATAAGAAGAGCATGGCTGTCCATTGAACAATTGTACCTACTTTGTAACTAGTGCAACAAGATTGAAGATGTTAGAGATAAAAACATATATGCATTTATTGTTTGAAATATGACAGATTCTGGTAAATCCAGCATAAGCAGTAGGTATTATGATAAACTGAAAAAAATAAAACATCTAGATTATGTATCTATCAAAATAAAAATAAAAAAACAACCAACATTAATCATCATTAATTTTCAGTTGAATTAAATTGTCAGTTTGAATTCATTTTTGCAATAATTTCACATGCTAATCCCTAACGCAGAAGAAAATATAATGAATTGAACAACATACTACTACATTTGAAACAACCAAATGCACTATATTTGAAACAGTACTATATAACAGTAGACTAATCACTTGAACAAAATGCAGTATGTACACAACAAAATTCACTAGAACAATAACTTAAAAAACAGTACTACGTAACATAAATACAACAGCAAAAAAAAATCAGTACCTTGATTCCCATTTTTCGCAGTGGCAGCCATCAAAATACCACTTCGCCCTTTCAAAAAGGTAGCATCCAAAAACACCATAGGACGACAATAGTTAAATCCAAATATACATGCCTCATAACATACAAAAACTCTCTCAAATTGATTTGTTTCAGAATCCACATCCATACTTGAATAACAATTTGGGTTATTTCTTTCCAATGCCTTCAAATACCAAACTAATTCATTGTAAGATTTCTTTTCATCACCAAAAATATCATTCATAGCCAATTTCTTACCCTTGTAAGCAAATTAATAGCTTAGCTCCACATCATAATCTCTTCTAAAACTTTTAATGATATCCTTGGTTTTTCTTTTTGGCTCATCACGGATTTGATTGACGATTAAACTTTTCACAAGATCACTATTAATGGTTGGACTACTAAGGGAACGAAATCCACCACCACAAGTATGAATCAAGTTAATGTTTTTAACAAACAGTTGGTCCAATTGCTTCAGTTTGCAAGAAGCATGAATCCTAAAAGGACAGCTAGCTACAACACATCGAACTGTCAATCGTTCTTTACAATTCTTAATATACTGTACTTTAAATCCATTCTTCAAACAATAAGAACTAACTGTTCTACGGAATCCAATAGCAGAATCAAACTGTTGACCAACGCCAGTAAAAAATTCCATATTTGAATTCTTCTTCAACAACTCATGTAAATCCTTTTGTTGAGTAAAACCAGAATCTAAATCATCATCATATCCTAACATATTATTACTTGACTCAACACCAACAACTGAACCAGACTTGCTACTTTCACCAACAAAATTATCCATTGAATCATTCTTCAACCGTAGAAAAAAAACCAAAAATTCTTCCTTTTTAAACCAAGACAAACACAATATAGCTTGAAGATCACTATCCGTTTCAATAAAGGTAGTCTTTGATTCTCGAATATAAAAAATATCAAAGCATAATGGAGTAAAATTTTTCCACTGCTCCCAAATCCTATTCCTAACAGAAGAAATAGAAGCATCCAATCCAAAACGAGCACTAAAACAATTGTTATTGAAATCAAACACAACTATAACAGATGAATCACACCTGCAAAAAAAAAATGCAAAAAAATATAACTATGTGAAACTGATCTTAAATAAAAACTAATAGCATAAGACTATTTAAATCATTTTTTATACCACTTTTTGAAAAAAGATAAAACAATTTATCTTTTACAGATCACTATCACTCTTTGGGATAACCTGATTACAACAGTGGAAAATATAACTATGTGAAACTGATCTTAAATAAAAACTAATAGCATAAAACCATTTAAATCATTTTATATACCACTTTTTGAAAAAAGAAAAAACATTTTATCTTTTACAGATCACTATCACTCTTTGGGATAACCTGATTACAACAGTGGAAAATATAACTACATGTGGAAGAAAAACATTCGTTGTGATTGTACCTATTCAAGTTTACATTGTTGAAAAATCATAGGTGAAAAAGATGATCTGCAAAAATATACTTAATGGTGAAAAAGAAGAGCTAAAAAATTATCATAACAAACACAAACTAAGATCAATATGGTCTTTAAAACACATAATCACATTCGATGGCTGCTAAATTATTACTAGAGCCAGAATGGAATTTTGATACACCATTCTTAAACATCTAAACAATCAGAGTTTAATTGCAAACTAAAGAACAAACGAAGCTAAATACACAGTGATTGTGTTATCAGAATAAAACAATACCATTCAGAAGCCATTATTCCAACTACATCAAACAAAACCTTCCTCTAATAGATGAAAACAGCCTCCTGTGAAAAGAAACATACAGTAACATCATGAACATCATAAAAAATAGAATTGAGAATGAAAAACAGCAAAAAAAAAGAGACTCACCAAATGAAGAAAATAGCCTCACGATTTCCCACAATTAAAGTCGATTTTGATTCGAGAACAAACTAACGTCTCACGACCGCTTTGATTGCACAAGAAACGACCGCTTTGATTGAACAATATACGTCTAATTTTCACGACCGCCTAATTTGCAAGATCGGTAGATTTCAGAAGGTACGTAGTTCTTTGAGAAGATGAAGACGCACGCGCCTAATTTTCACGATCGGTAGATTTCAGAAGATACGTACTTGTTTGAGAAGATGAAGACGCACACGCCTAATTTCCAAGATCGGCAGATTTCAGAAGATACGTAGTTGTTTGAGAAGATAAAGACGAACGCGCCTAATTTCCACGATCGCACATACTTGTCCTCAAAAATAATAATTTCAAACCCGTGTCCTGGAAAAAAAATGGGCTGTATAATTAGGCCCTTGGTACCAATTTCCACTTCTAAATACCCGTTACTTGTCCTCAAATAAGGATCCATGACTTGTTTCCAGATGATAGCTCATGGCCTTTTATCACCAAACATTTGTTATCACCAGCGGAAAATTCTTGGATTTTAATTATTATACGCCTGGCTTTTATTAATACCATGAGAGTTCAATATATGAACTTCACTTGTAACTACAAAAGTTGGATGGTAGAACTTCTAATATTGCCAGACAAAAGTCCTTGGTTCTCAATCGTTTATAACTACAGATTTATTATCATTCTTTAACCTTAGTTGATGACCAACTAATTTTTATTACTTCCGAACTTAGGGTTCAAGAGCTCTACTATGCTGACATCATTTTTAAATCACTAAGCATATTTTTAATACAAGTCATGATCTAACAATAAAAAATGTTCTTTACTTTGACTTTTGCAAGGAAATGACGTCATTAAGAATGAAGAAATTAATTTTTTTTCCTAAAGAACGAAAGCTTCTTTCATATAGAGGGGGGGGGCAAAATGGTAACCCTAAAAATTCACTTAAGAACAAAGGTATGAAAGAAGACTTATAAAAGTGATAGGCTCTACAAGAATTAAAGACACGGGTTTCGTCAAAGTTTAAAGAAGAGTGTTTCGAAAGTATTGAGAGGGCTTTCGAAGGAGTCGCAAGTGCCAGGTGCCATTACAAATGACAAGCAGAACAAAAGCTTTCGAAGGGGTAGAGAAGAAGGCAAGGTTACCCTTCCGCCTCATCTAGACCTTTCGACTCAGATGGATTCAGATATATAAGAAAGGCTAGTATGGATTCGAAACACCTTTCGAAGGCGTTGAACGATTGACTCACACGTAAGAACTAATTCCTTCAAAGTAGTAGGTTACGAGGTTGTCAATTTATTACTTGAAGAAGTGATTCCAATACACACCTTTCGAAAGCAGGAACAAGCCCTTCGAAACAGCTGGAACCCTTCGAAGGCATATGAAGGCCCGGAGTACTTTCTCTAAGACCTAGTCATCACTCACCATTCCTTTCGATGAAGCTATGCGAAAGTTCAATTCATCTCTCACTTGCAACAGTGTAGCAATGCAAGGCGAAGAGCGCTCCTACCTCCTTTTCGACGAAGTCGAAAGCAGCATAGTAAAAGGCAAAGTAAAAGAGGAACTTTAACCATAGGGGCAGTGACAGGTTATCAAGGTGGCCTTTTCGAATAGGTCGAAAGGTCTGAAATGAAAAGGTGAAGGCGTAGGAATGAATGAAAAAGGTCAAAAGAAAATCCTTTCGACCGCACCGAAAGGAGGCGCGTGGAAGGATGAAGGAAGGCCTTTCGACCATGTCAAAAGGATGCATGCGGAAGATCGGAGGAAGACCTTTCGACTGAAGTGAAAGGATAGGCATGGAAGGCAGCCAACCTGCATCTATAAATACGACCCTAGGGGTCCGAGTTTGGGGACCGGATTTTGGAGTCCTAAATTCTTTCTTCTATTTCTTAGCAAATCAAATCTTTGTAACCCTATATCAATTTGGGAAAAGGTCTCATACTTGTAACTCAATTTGGATTAATGCTAAAAGTGGAAGTGCATGGATTCAATAAAGATTTTGATTATGAGGGAGATCATTTTGGTCATTAGCATGACTAATGATCAATTGCATATGATGATTGCTTATCTTCTTAATTCCTATTTGTCTTATGCAATACAATGGGATCAATTTGGATAATATGTACACGAGTCACATTATCATCAAGTTTAATGATATCAAATATTTAACAATGATGATGATAGTGTTTCGATATTAATAAATTCATGGAACTTATATTGTCCAAGATGTTATATCATTGCATATAGAACATAAAGTTTATATATAGTACAATCGAGTCCACTTCGAAAGAACAAATACCTTTTCAACCTGATCGAAAGGGATGTTACGAAAGGGATTTGATGTGTAAATACTTAACTATTCTAGCTAGACGAATTCCTTCGAAAGGTGTACACACATTACAATACATACAACCCTTTCGAAAGAGTTCCTTCCAAAAGAGCATAAATAATGTCATCGAAAGTAAAAACTTCTTCTTAAGGGAAGAATGGACCTTTCGATGCAGTTCGAAAGAGGCAAATGTTCGATATGAATAACCTCTTTCGACTTACTCAAAAAGAAGCTTCAAAGAAGGTGATTTCTCCTTAACCTTCATTTCAATAGGGTTGATTGACCTATTAACTACAATTAATATTTTCATAAGACCATCCTCCACAAGCAATTTGTCCAAACCAACTCATTCGAAAGGGGTTTCGAAGAGAGTGGTCACTTCTAAAAATCTTCTTTTGAAGTGTTAACAACGTTCCTCGTTAACATTTAGCTTTGGGGATGTTGACAAGATTTCTTGTTAACAAATACCGTTATGGTTCAAGTGTTGGACACATCAGAATTCACGTTATACATACTATATGTATGTATTTATTCCTTGATTCTAATTTGGTTTCTTCCCGTTATACCTTCAGTTTATACATTGATATTATATATTTTATTATTATACAACTTTTATACTTTATTTAACCTATATAATATTTAATGTATAAAATTATATTAATTAAATTTTACTTAATTAATTTAATTACTTAACACTTTAATTAATTATTATATTATTTAATTATAACATATTATATTGAATATATATACTATAATCTTTATTGTAATACACATATATCACATATATATGTATTTTAATTTATTGACTAACTTTTAGTTAATTTATTTAATTAAAAAATTTTAATTAAATTTTATTAATTTCTAAAGTTCTTTTGTACACACATGTATACTTATGTTGTCTTAAACAATTCTAGTAACATAACATATATTGTTATTTATATTGTATATGTATATATATTTAATTAATTAATTCATTTATTTTATTAATCTTATTAGTAAATAATATTATTGTATTTAATTTTATAAAATTTTCAAACATTTTAAAAAATTATATAATAATTTTTATAATATATGTTTTATTTTAAATTAAACTTAAATTTAAAACTGTTATTTAATTTCAAAACAATTTTGAATTAGCCCACCGAATTCAAATTGGACCGTTTTCTATTATGAGCAAACTTTGGGCTCACATGACTGTTCGGGTTAGGCTAGTAGCCAGGTAGGGTAGGGTATTTGATTACCCAACAATCTAGCATAGATACTACCTTTTCTAGACACCTTCTAACTAGGTTGTAAGCTTAATTAGTTAGTTCTAATATGATTATTTTAGACCGCATAACTATTGGGCACTGATACCATTACTGTAACTAGGTCAGCCTGTAGTGGAAGAAATGGGTAAATTTCATTTTTTCCCCATTATTGGACCTTTAATGGGCTTATGTAGTCTAAATCCATTTATAAATTTTCTAAATTTTCTTTTAAACAAAATCAATATTTTATTTAAATTGATAAATACAGTTTTATTTTATATAATTTGTATTATATTATATATAAGTATGTATCATATACACATATATGTGTACGTGCATGTGCGATAGGACAAAGTTACATGGTTTGACATACCCGTGTATAGATGTTAGAATTGAAATCGCAGCGGACAAGTTAGCCCCACTCGTATACTAATATGTTGTCTAAATGTATATATGTGTATATATGAAAATATAATGCGTGTGTGAGTGTGTGTGTGCACGTGCCTACATATATAATAAAATTATACTTGTAAAATGATATTTAATAATATATATATATGTACGTATATGTAAAATATAGTTATGTTACAAAATGTTTTCAATATTAAAATTATATATATATATATAATTAAATACATACGTATCGAAAATTGCAATAATTTTTTTATATTTAAATTAAACCATGTTTGTATACGTTACACGCACGCGCGCACACACACACACACATATATATATATATATATATATATATACTTGTAAAATATTATAAAATATATAATAACAATTATAATTTATGTATGCTTCTCTCAGCCCAGAAATATTTTTTTCCAGTTTTAAAACAATTAAACAATTTGTTAATTTTCTTTTGAATTTTCATTTCGGAAAATCAATTAACATTAAAATTAATTCTTTTATAAAATTTGAAATCAAAATGAAATGTACTTTGCATAAATTTTATATTTATATTTTATATTATTTATAATTTACATATACATGTTTATTAATTACATAAACCAGTTTTAAATTGTATTTAAATCATATAGAAAAATTATTATTTTTTTAAACCGTGAACATGTAAATGTTATTAAAATTTATAAAATATAAATCATATATGTTTGTGTATTAAAGTATTATATTTAATGTATAAGTGTTTTAAATAAATTAGAAATTGATTAAATATACATAAAATTTTAATTTCGAAAATAATATTTTTTTTAATTACCAAGCCATAAGCATATTAAGTATAATTTATATACACACATGCATATATATAAACAACCACCCAAACTATATGACAACATATCGATATACGGATTTGTGATAATTGATAACTATCAAAATTATGATATAATAATTAGATTAGACATTATTAAATCAGAAGTATACCTTTCACCAATACCTAATATGATAGAGTTAGAGGTATGCTCTAGGGACAATTATGTAATTTGTTACATATATTTAACTCGATAACCAATCATGAGCAATTTATCATAATAAAATAAACATACCATTTTAAATATTCCAAGTCAAGACGTATTGAGACTGGATATTGATACATCCATTGAGACTAGAGGTGGGCAGTGTATTACTCATGGCTGTTGGAGGGCACCAAGGGGTTATGTATTGATAGTTATTGGTTAATTATGGAATGACTCACTCAATAGTTTTCTACTAGTATAACTAAGGTCAAACGGAAAATATCTGTGCGATAATTTTACATAAATCCCTCGACTTGAGAATACTATGGAGCTTTAATATGGAAACTCCACTTTGATTATAGTTAAATCATGGCATGCCGTTGAATGACAGTAGTTTGGTCAAATGGAAGCAATGGAAGTGAAACACTATTCAAAAGAGAATTTATCTTCTCGGTTATATGAGGTTAGTATCATGGGGTCAACTTAAGTCAACACTAAGTTAAAGTCTCCGGCTACTGTACAGTTAATAATAATTGTTATTATTGAACCAAGGATTTTATGTTTGCACTTGCAATGTTGAATGTGGACAATGTTGGGATTTGACCATTACCAAATTCCATAAATCCTAATATGATATAGTTCCAATGAAGGGAATTGATGTAAATAATTGTCACTACCGGGTAACGCTTAAATAAATAAAATTGGATTATACCAGTAAAGATATTTAAGCGATAAATTTAGCCAAAATGTCACACCGCTAGCTAAGGTGACGTGTGAACATTAATGTTTGAGTTTTTCAACAATAATTGCCAACTGAATTTACACCTTTGTGTCACACAATCGTATTTGTGAATTCTTCGAAAAACAATGTGATTTTATTAATTTATAAAATGTTTTAACTTAACTAAATTAATTAATATATGAGAAATATTAATTATTATTTTATTTATTTGATGTTTATGAGTTATTTGGAATTATTTGAATGCATACGTAAAAGTTATATTTGCATGCATTGATCCACGATATCTGTGTATCTTCAAACAAGTTTACATAAAAGATAATTGCATGAAATGATTTATGGAAATTTTATACCATTTGATGGCAAGTAATTTCATCCACACCATATGAATATTGAGGAATGGAGAGAGAGAAAATTAAAGGAATCGATTAGGAAAGTTTTAGTTAAAAGAATGGGAAAAGTTCATTTTTTTCAGTCAAATACAAATCCACTAATTCACTTCCTCTCGATATTCATTTTTATTCTCTATTTTCTTCTCTCCCCCTAACTTTTCATGGCTAAAAATCAAATCAATATTTCCAAAAAATTATCAATTCCAATACCAAAAACAAACATCAAATAAAAAAAAGTGGTTCATCATTCTCTTGCAAAGATGGGTGTTGATCTACCTAAGATACGAGGAGAAATCTCAAATCAAGGTGTTTCTCTTGACTTCATCTAAAAGGTGAACTCCTATTTTATTTATATATTATTTCATTATGATTATATGTTTTTATTCCTCATCTATTCCCTTCATTCATTTGCATGTATTTGGACAATGTTTTGAATATATTGTTTATTCCTTGAAATAGCTTTATCCTCATCATGTTAATATGATTAAAATCATTTTGTTTACATTCTCTATATTCACATGTCACCAATGCAACACCCTGTAAAAATTAATAAGAAATTAATTAATTAATAGTAAGGTCAAAAATAATTTTTTATAATTGTCATAATTTGATCGTGAAGGTTTCACCATTGCATTCATTGTAAATTTCTGATCAACTTTTATATATTAAGTATTGTAATCGGAGTTCAAACGGTAAAGTTATTGACATTTGAAGTTTTTGAATTTAAAATAATTCAAATGGATCCAAAATTTGAATTTAAATAATTAACAAGAATTAAATAGGGTAATAAATATTTTTAACGTTAAGGTGTACTTAACGTTTAACAAAACGTTAATGTTAGTTTTAGAAAGGAGTTAAATAAAAAGAAATGGCAACAAAATAAATTCATGTTTCCCAATAGGGACCGATTGGCCCCCTTACCATGGCCGGTTGACTGCCAGCGGTCGACCGCTTGATGGTGAGTGTTCGACTGGTGTTATGATGGCGACTAGGGTTTTGTTAGGCGTAAATGACCTAGATTTTAATATTTAAGCCGACTTCAATCCTACGGTTCTAGTGCCTTCTAAACACTATAAATAATAGGCTAGCCCCCTCAATTTTATTTACAAATATTTGGGAAAGCTAGTAAAACTCTATCGATCTTCTTCCTCGATTAGATCCAAGAATTCAAATTCAAGGGAACAAGGTAATAGGTTTATATATATTCATTCTTTTATTTTTATTATTACATATCCCATGATTCTAAATTTAATTTATATGAAATCCAATTATTGTATACTTCAAAAGAAAGCAAAAGTTTGAAGGAGAGGTTAGGAGAAGGCATGAATCAAATCCAAAGGGAGGCAGAAAAATTCTCTATGAGTGAAAATCTTAGTTTTTCATATTTTAGTATTTGTACAGTAGAAGTTTGGACTTGTTTTATGCCTTGGGGAATTTTATTCTTGAAAACTCTAAAACTAAAACTCCAAAATTCCCCCAAAACAAAATGTCAATTCTTATGTTTATTGGAATCTCAATTATTTTATATTAAAATAGTAGAATTTGTTTTGTTATATTGCACTTTGAATATTTTATATTCTATTCCTCTTCCAACTTTTCTCTATTGATGTGTTAAAGGGTTCTAAAAAAATAAGTTAGGAAATTGTGTGTAAGGTATGAATTCTTTTATTCATGGTTTACACTTCAAGTTTATGTATGTAAAAGTTGAATAGAATATAAAAGGTTTATATTATAAGTTTATTCCTTGAAATAGAGATGTTGATTCTACTATATTAATATAAAATATGTTTGGTATTTGATTTTATTTTATTAATGTAACTCCATTGTTTGGCTAAGGATATAGCTAATTTGTAAGTTGTTGTAGGGAGTTAGACTTGTATAAATTTGGAGGTTTTGACATTTTAATGATTAGTATAGGACATGAATATTTTACACACGCTTATGAATCTATATATATTAGTTAGCCTAATTATTGCATAGATATAAATATAATATTAGCGTATAATTAATAACGCATTAATAGCATATTAATCATATAAAATAAATAGGTTAGTAAATAGCATTAAAATCCATAAGAAGTAAGTTAAGGATAACTATGGAAGTTAACCCATAATTAAAGGCAGAATAAGGAGTTTTCCTTATATGACCTTAATGCGAAATGCGGTGAGGTATATGTGGTAGTACGTTAGGAGAGTGGAATTATGATTAAGTTATAGGGATGCGAGGTCAGTCAAAAGCACACAAAAGTCTATCCACCTAATCTGGCTACCAATAATGTGACTTTGAGACTGATGTGAGATATCGCCTATAATAAGTACCTGCGGTGGACATGAGATTAGTTCCAATTCTATTGGGTAAGTCTGCTCAGTTAATTTGGCTACGAACGCTTATGAATATCATATAAATACGAGACGTTATAGTTTGGGTTAGAGTCATAATGCATAAGAATGGCTTTTGGGTTGGGGGTATTAAGTGGATGTTATAGGGTATGCCTCCTTCCTACTTAAGAAGTATTAAATGGTCGAGATTATCTTTTAGGTGTGGTAGTAGGGAAATCTCGAAATGGGTCCACTTCGGGGTCAAGTTATTAAGTGGTTGTTGTAAGGTTTGCCTTCCCATAAAGAAGTATTAAGTGGTCTGATGAGATTTCGTGGGATGTCAGTTAGGGAATATCAGAGAGGGGTCCACCTTGGGTTAGTTATTAAATAATGGGGAACTACCTAGGTTATAAGTAATAAATGGTCGGTGTCTACCAAATTCCTATTAAAGAGGTATTAAGTGGCTTGTGTACTTTCTCTTACATTGTTAGGACATGACTGATGGTAGTTGCATGAGACTGGAAAGGGCCTTTGGTCTACAGGTAAAGGTAAGTTATAGAGTTAGAATGGAAGAGTGTAAGTTGTGGAGTTGGACTAGAGTAGCTTTAGGCTTAAAGTTGAAAGTGTCTTATATAGGATATATTACAGGATGCGTAGGACATATTACTTATCCAAACATTACTGCCCGAATACTATTATGGTAAGGCCTAAGACTTTCATTCACTAGACATTGTTGTTATGACCCCCTCCTCATTATAACACACATATGAGGGGAGAAGATGTCGATTGAGAGGATGAAGGCGGAGGCAAGGACTTGCGGCAGTTATTTGTCTATTCATGTTTTTGTTATATTTTGATGTACCACATTCAGACATGTTGTTATTTTGGGATGTTGTATTTTGGATATTCAAGATGATATGTTGTATTTTTGAAACTTGAATTTTTATGAAATGAGTACTTATTTCTGAATATTATATTTTATCCATTCCATTGTGAAATTATGATAGCATAAATAGATAGCGCTGTATATTGTTCATTGTATCAATTTTACCAACCAACATCCAACTTTAGAATGGTCCTAAGGTTCGATGGTCTTTTATTGGGTCGAAAATTAGGCCCGTTTCAAGGTGGGTTGTTACATTTGAATCAGAGCATACATTTCCCGATCAACGGGGATATGTATACATAAGAATGTGTACTTGTTATTTTTAAAATATTTTTCAAAACCTTAATATATATATATATATATATATATATATATATTCACACTTATTCAAAAATACGCGAACACACTAGGCAAATTTTTGCTTCGGCAAATAATACTAAATAATACCATCTTAGGGAGGTGTAACTAAAAGTTTAAATATACAAATAGTTGATTATGGCTGTTAACTGGGTTTTTAACCTAACAGAATTCAAAAGGAGTTAGAATATTTTGATTAAGTCAGAACGACTCGAAACTTGACCTGAAGGCCTAAAAGTACAAGACAAAGAAACATAAGAAGTTTGACCCAGAGTTACGCTAACTCTTCGGATCGATACCGATCCGATCCAATTGGATTGGTACCGATCCGAAATGTTGGCTGGTGGTTCCTTCTAACCATTTGCATTGCAATCCTACGTCTCAACTAAGCTCACTTATCAAGTTTGGTAACATTCCAAACAACCTAGTTCAAGAAGTGAAGATTCATTCAAATACCTACCCGCTTTTGGACAGGAGTAACTTAAAATTGACTACAGAACTCATTCGGTGTCAGATTAACTTGAAATTTGGAAGGGACACTTAGAAGATATAAAAGAAGGCTCATACAAAAATAAAGTCATTTAGCTAAGCCAATTTGGATCGACACCGATCCAAACTCATCGGATCGTCTGATCCATTTAGGTGGGCCTCACCACCTGCGATCTATAATGTAGGTTCCACACATCCTTTAAAAGCTATCTGCAAAGTTTCATATGATTTCAATAAGTATTGAGTGAGTTATGGATGGATTTCCTCCAAATTGAGCTAATTTGACGGGTTAGGTATGACCCACCTAGGATGGGCCCTACCTCATGAGATCTGATTTAGAGGCTCTCCTACTCAAGTACATTTCATTTACGAAGTTTCATGTCATTATATTAAGTATTGAGTGAGTTATGGCTGGATCTCCTACGACCCAGAAGAAGATTCAAAAATAAGCTAAGGGTTTGGATCACCGCCGATCCGACTCAATTGGACCATCGTCGATCCAAATACTTAGCTCGGATCCCCATGAGATCCGGTTTGGTGGCTCTCCTACTCATGTAAATTGCATGTATGAATTTTCGTATCATTTGGTTAAGTACTGAGGAGTTATGAATGGATCTTCTACGAAGGGATGGATTGGATGATCTATGAAGATGGATGATCAAACTAACTCCAAACGACTTGATGTTCGAACAAGGCACTCAATTATGGGATAGGAAGACAACCAAATTGAGAAGACTCAAAAATTGCACAACCTTTTGGATCGGTACCGATCCGAAAAGTTAGCTCGAAACACCCCCAAACTTCTTGAGCGAACCTCTACATGATGACTATAGGCTTTTGGTAAAGTGGCTCTGGCCCAAATGCTCTCTAGCCCCTATAAATACCATCCTATTTGCAATAGTAAAGAGGATCTGATCTCTACTAAAGCTCGGCCGTTATTTCTTCACTCTTCTTCTCTCACACAATAGCCATGAAGGGACAATTGAGATCCTCATTTTGTCGCAAATGATGGTGGCTTGATCTAATATAGGAAGAGAATATACTGTAATCTAAACTCCTTTGTAATAGCAGTTGATCAACAAAAGAATCTATAAAGTGGACGTAGGCTTCACTATAAAAATCTCTTGACTCTTTACCTTTTCTACTATTTACTATTGCGTTTTCTATTTTATTTTCCTTGATAAACAGGGCTGGTGCTTTCACACTCAAACGGGGTGTTGATCCATTTTTTGGGTTAATATTTTGATTCTTTCACTGAGAACAAAGGTAGATCCGAAAACTTGAAGCTTGAATATGAGAT
Organism: Allium fistulosum; assembly: GCA_030737815.1. Lineage (NCBI taxonomy): Eukaryota > Viridiplantae > Streptophyta > Magnoliopsida > Asparagales > Amaryllidaceae > Allium > Allium fistulosum. The sequence goes on from CM060906.1 coordinate 777,926,168, forward strand.
TTGGGAAAAATGAAGAGGCCTAAAATTAGATTTAAAACTGGAGCAGGTCAACTAGAGCCTAGGGGAAGTCAAGAAGTATCTTCAAATTCTTACCAATCTAACTATGTAACTAGAGAAGAAATGGAAAGGCTGATGAAGAAGATGCAGGATGAAATCTTGGCTAGGAAACAAGAGATGATGGAGGGATTCTTCCAAAGGATGGGACAATAAGGAACTACATGATCTGCAGGAATTCAAACCCTAGGAAACAATATAGGAACTACTAGAGTTGGATTATAACGAGATGGAACATTGCCTCCACGTCCAAAGCAACAGATACTTGGGGGCAACATGGGAGTCAACTTGGAAATCAACGCCGATGATGGGATCAATATTGGGGCTGGCATTGAAAGGGCTAATAATGGAGTGACTATTGAAACTCCAGGAACTGGTGGTATGGGAGCTAATATTAGAGTGCAACTGGTAAAGGACTATGTGCCAAGGCTACCCCGGTGGAGCGAAGGACAGAATGAGACTAGGAGAGTAGGGCAAAACACTAGTGTGCAACTAGTGGAGTATGCATCCAATTTCCCTTGCCAAGGCGGGGGGCAGAGCATCACTTTTGGATGAGGAGGAACCACAGATCATGGTTTGGAAGATATGAACAGAAACTCTTTTACTGCTAATATCTAAAATGCAAGAAATCCTCCCGATTTCAAGCTTCCCGCGTTGGAAATATACGAGGGAAAGACCGATCCAATGATTCATCCGATGAGATATATCTGACATATGGAGGTGTTGGGTGCTTCTGAGGAAATAATGGGCGGTGCTTCCCATTATAATTGACGGGTTTGGCGGCGATGTGGTTTATACAGCTGAAGAATGGGTCCATTAGCATGTGGACTGGGTTAGTGGGCAGATTTTTAAGACAATTCCAAGTTCACGTCTCACAACCGAAGAATGTGATGACATTGCTAAATGTGAATAAAAGGCCCGGGGAGACCTTGAGAAGTTATTTAACAAGATTCAATGCAGTAGCGTTTGTGGTAGATAGGCCCGACTTATCATTGATTTTGATGGCGGTAGTGTCTGGAGTCGCAGGCAAGACCGACTTCAGGACTGCACTTAAGAGGGATCCATCAATGGATCTTGCTGAGTTTTACTATTAAGATGAGAGATATTTACGTCAGGGTGACGCTGAAGATGAAGCTGAAGACGCCGAAATTTATGTTGTTGATAACAAGGGATCCTCTAGAGCAGGATTTGGAAAAGACAAAGGGAAAAGAGAAGCCGATGATGATTCTAGGGAACCAAAATGATAAAGGAGGGAGCTCAAATTCTCTTCCTACTCTAAGCTGACTAAAACCCTGGAAAGGACATACTTAGATATTAGGGGGCAAATTACCTATCATAAGCCTTCGAGAAGAGGGCCCACTGATCGAGAGAAAGGATCTAGAAAGTTTAGCATCTTCCATGAGCTGGGTGGACATGAAACGAATGAGTGACGACACCTTCGTGATCTGATAGAAGAACTGATTCGAAACAACCAACTACCCCAGTATGTGAGGAAAGGAGTTGCGATAGCACAGCTGGAGCAGCCACCACCCGCAGCAGATGCTTCAAGGAATGCCCAAGGATTTGGGCCAAGACAGATAATCTCATAACCGGGATGGATGGGAAGTTAGATCTAACTGCTACTCTTTGCTTTGGTTTCTTTTTTGCACTTTTCTTTTTGCATATTAGCTGTACAAACAATAATGACCCCAGACCGCTTAGACGTGTGCTAAACCTAGATTGGTTCCTAGTCACACTCTGAGTCGGATATCTAGGATGACTGCTTAGGATAATAATCTCAGACCACTTGGACGTGCACAAAACCTAGATTGGTCCCTTGCCATGCTCTGAGTTGGATGTTTGGGATAAACATTCAGGATTTCTACTTATTTAATTTCTTCTTATTTTCTTTGATTTGAAATTTGAATTTTGTAAATCCATATTTAATTTGATGATTGATTTTGAACGCCATAGAGTCCTGACCTAAGTGATGGGGCCGGAGTGCAAGATGCAAGTCTTCTTACCGGAGAGCGAGTGGATGGACTTGTATGATAACGAGCGCCATAGAATCCCAACTGAAGAGACGGGACCGGAATGCAAGAAGTAAGTCCCCTCACCGAAGAGTGAGCGGATGGGCTTACTTAATCCCCCTTAACTTAATAAGCAAATGATCCGAAGAGATCATCCCCCTGAACATCGAACGCTATAGAGTCCCGACCGAAGAGACGGGACCAGATTGCAAGAAGTTAATCCGCTCACCGAAGAGTGAGCGAATATGCTTACTTAATCTCCCTTAACTGAATAAGCAAATGTTCTGAAGAGATCATCCCCCTGAACTGAACTAACAAAAGATCTGAAGAGATCGTCCCCTAAACTAAACATCAAATGATCCAGAGAGATCACGCATTAAACTTAAATGGTTCGGAGAGATCGAAGCTTAAAACAGATTTGATTTTGCTAAAAGGATTTGAATGCCTTATAAATAGAATAAAACGGATAAATCCTGAATAGACATAGGATGATTTTGATATATGATGTGATATAATGTGATTTTGATATATGATGTGATATGATTTTGATATATGATGTGATTTTAATATATGATATTATAACTTTGAATTAAATCTTAGTGGTAATGATGTAAATCCCGGATGAACACGAGATGATTAGAGATGTGTAATGTAATTATAGACATGTGATGTAATAACTCCGAATGAAACTGGAATGATTGTGATGTATATATTACAGTTAGGTAGAGTCTAGAGTCTTAGGCGATAATAGGTTTGGAACGACATTTGATTAATGAAAGAATCCAAAGGAACTGGACTGTTCGCTAAGGCTAAAAGCTACTGGAAAGCTCAACAATTGAAGACTCGTTACTGGAAGTTGTTCTGGAGCAAAGCACACCTTTCATTCAATAGGCATACTTTGGGGGGCAAGTGTTAACTGGATTTTTAACCCAAAAGAATTCAAAAGGAGTTAGAACATTCTGATTAAGTCAGAATGACTTGAAACTTGACCTGAAGGCCTAAAAGTACAAGACAAAGAAACATAAGAACTTTGGCCCAGAATTACGCTAACTTTTCGGATCGATATCGATCCGAAATGTTGGCTTGCGGTTCCTTCTAACCACATGCATTCCACTCCTATGTCTCGACTAAGCTCACCTATCAAGTTTGGTATCATTCCCAACAAACTAGTTCAAGAAGTAAAGAGTCATTCAAATACGTACTCGCTTTTGGATCGGAGCAACTTAAAATGGACCTACAGAAATCATACTGATTCTGATTGACTTAGAATTTGGATGGGACACTTAGAAGACATAAGAGAAGGCTCACACCAAAAATGAAGTCATTTGGCCAAGCCAATTTGGATCGGCATTGATCCAAACTCATTGAATCGTCCGATTCATTTAGGTGGGACACACCACCTACAATCCATAGTGTAGGTCCCACCCATCTTTAAAAGCTATCTACAAAGTTTCGTATGATTTCGATAAGTACTGAGCGAGTTATGGATGGATCTCCTCCAAACTGAGCTAGTTTGACGGGTCAGGTCTGACCCACCTAGGATGGGCCCCACCTTATGAGATCTGATTTGGAGGCTCTCCTACTCAAGTACATTGCATGTTTGAAGTTTCGTGTCATTTGATTAAATATTGAGTGAGTTATGGCTGGATTTCCTACGACCTAGAAGAAGATTCAAAAATAAGCTATGGGTTTGGATCACCGCCGATCCGACTCAATTGGATCATCGCCGGTCCAAATACTTAGCTCGGATCCTCATGAGATCCGATTTGGAGGCTCTCCTACTCATGTAAATTGCATATATGAATTTTCGTATCATTTAGTTAAGTATTGAGTGAGTTATGAATGGTTCTTCTATGAAAGGATGGATTGGATGATCTTTGAAGATGGATGATCAAACTAACTCCAAACGACTTGATATTCGGACAAGGCACTTAGTTATAGGATAGGAAGACTGCCAAATTGAGAAGACTAAAAAATTGCAAAACTTTTTGGATTGATATTGATTCGATCCAATCGGATCGGTACCGATCCGAATAGTTAGCTCTAAACACCCCCAAACTTCTTGAGCAACCTCTACATAATGACTATAGGCTTTTGGTAAAGTGGCTCTGATCCAAATGCTCTCTATCCCCTATAAATACCATCCTATCTGCAATAGTATAGGGGATCTGATCTCTCCTAAAGCTTTGCCATTTTTTCTTCACTCTTCTTCTCCCATACAACAGCCATAAAGGGACAATTGAGATCCTTCTTTTGTCTCTAATAATGGTGGCTTGATCTAACCTTGGAAAGGAGAAATATATTGTAATCTAAACTCCTTTGAAATAGCAATTGATCAATAAAAGAATCTATAAAGTGGACGTAGGCTTCATTAACAGTCGAACCACTATAAAAATCTCTTGCCTCTTTACCTTTTCTGCTATTTACTATTGATTTTTCTATTTTATTTGCCTTGATAGACATGGCTGGTGCTTTAATACTCAAACCAAGGTGTTGATCCATCTTTTGGGTTAACAATGGCTGAAAATTGTTCCTTTGAGATTGGTAACCCCTCTACCCAAGAGATACCCACTATCCGAGGGATGCCAAAATGGTTCAAGTAATACCTCAGTCATGTTGGACAAGTTTTCATTACTTAGTAAGCTACACCAGCGACACCCATTGCCTCACCTGCTGAAGTAGCACCTCGCCCACTAGACTTTCCCAAATTGTGTAAAGACATCCAGAATATGAGAGGATGGGTATATACAGGAGCTAAAGGTTCCGTGGAGACAAATGCTTGGATAAATGACAATGAAGGTATATTTCAGGAACTTGGATGGGAAGACCAGATCAAGAGGAGGATGGATACATGGTATCTAAAAGGAGAGGCACTAGATTGGTGGACTATATTGGTTGAGGAGAATGCCGAGAAAGGAATTACTTGGGCTGAATTTAGAACTTGCTTTGAGTCGCGTTTCATGTCCAGCGTTGAAGTAAGTTAGCAATTGGAGAAGTTTATACAACTTAGGCAGGGAGAGTCCATGTTGAAGGAGTATATGAGTAAGCTTACAAAATAACCTAAGTCTGGGTTGAGATTGATTGATACTCATATAAAGAAGGCTATGAAGTTCGTTAAAGGCATGAATTCCCCACTTAGAGAGCTAATTTTGACCTAAGTACCCAAGAGCGCCACTTACGAGATGATTGTTGAAATGGCCCTGCTACAGACTGCTAGTACTGAAGAGAAGGTGGAGCCAACACAAATTGAAGGTGGAGATAAGAAGGGAGGATTTTGGGTGGATAGGAAAGCCAAAGGGAAGATTAAGAAGGGAAGTATAACATGTCGTGGATGTTAGAAGAGGGGAAATGTTGCTGAGGACTGCAAAGTGAGCTTGATGAGAGAGGAGTTTAAAGGGAGATGCTACCACTGGTATGAGGAGGGACACTACAAGAATTTGTGGCCTAAGCTAGCTAAGGAGGGATAGAGTGGGCAAGCTTATGCTACTGAGGTTGTACCTATCTCAAGTAGACCTCCCATTAGAGATCCAAGAAAAGCTGCAATGGAAGGTATAACTATTATTTCCAGAATACTATTCGTACCTTATTTGACTCGGGAGCATTAAATCCATTCATAGCTAGAAATAAGTTAACTCCTTGAGTCCAAAAACCCAAGTTGTCACTAACATGATAGTCGTATCAAATCCTATTGGAGGGTCGACACACCTTTCTTTGATCTATAAAGACCTTGTTGTGGATATATGTAACATTGAGTTTACATGTAATGCATATGTTCTTAGTTTTGAGGGGTATGGACTTATCTTAGGGATAGATTGGTTACCTTACTATGCGGTTATCTTAGACTGTGATAGGAGGATTGTATGGTTAAGGAGTTGTAAGGAGCGAGGTATATATATTCTTTGTATACCCCAAAACTCAATTGAGTTAGTTATTTTTATTCGCTGAGCCTATCACAAGATGAGTTATCATTCTTACCTATAGTTTGATAATTTTTTGATGTTTTGGAAGAAGTCTCTGGTCTCCCACCCCAAAGGGAGATAGAGTTCAGAATCGATTCGGAGAAGGATGCTAGACCCGTCACTTTGCAATCAAGGCATATGGCCCCCAAAAAAGGTGAGAGTTGGACAAGCAAATTTTAGAGCTATTATAGAAGGAATTTATTGCCAAAGTACTCTTTAATGGGGAGCACTAGTTGTCTTCGCCACTAAGGTAGACGGCCCTTTAAGGCAACATGCGAACTTAACAAGTTGACCAAGAAGAATAGGTATCCTTTACCTCGATTAGATTATTTGTTCGATCAGCTTGTTGGAGCTAAAATCTTTTCCTAATTAGACTTAGCTACGTGATTCCATCAATTGAGGATAGCTGAGGATACAAGCAAAAGACTGCATTCCGTACTCTGAATAGACTATATGAATGTGAAGTATTGCCTTTCAGGTTAGAAAACACCCCTGCGTACTTTATAGATTTGATGAGTAGAGTCTTTAGAGGATAGTTCAACGAGTCCGTGTAATGTTCATAGACGATATTTTAGTATTCTCTAAAAGTGAGGGTGAGCATGAAAATACTTAAGGGAGGTACTAGGGACTTTGAGAAGGCACCAACTAAAAGTCAAATTCTCAAAGAGTCATTTTTGGAAGAAGGAAGTAAAATTTCTCTGTCATATTGTTTTCGAAGAGGGATTGTCCATGGACCCCGCAAAGGTGGAAGTTATTCAAAGATGGAAAATTTTGAAGAATGCCATAGAAGTTAGGAGTTTTATTGGGTTGGTGGGTTACCATAGGAAATTCATCAAAGACTTTGCAAAAATAGCAGTCCCACTAACTCGCTTAACCAAGAAAATCTAGTTTTTGCGCGGGATGAGAAATGCAAGGAAGCATACGATAAGTTGAAGGAGCTGTTGACTAGTGCACCGGTACTTACTATTCCCGATGAGATGAAGCCTTTCACTATTTATACTGACATATGTGGTACAGGATTAGGAGCTGTTCTTATGCAAGAAGGAAGAGTGATAACTTATGTAAGTAGGCAGTTGAAGGACCATGAGACGAGGTGCCCAACTCATGACATGGAGTTAGCAACTATCATCTTTGCTTTGAAGATGTGGAGGCACTGTCTTTTAGGAGAAGGTTTGAGTTGTTCACTAACCACAAATCCCTCAAGTACCTATTTTCCCAAAATGAATTGAATCTTAGGCCGCAGAGGTGGATGGATTTCATAGCATCATATGATTTGAGATGCAGTATACCCTCAGAAAAGTTGATGTTGTCGCCGACGTCCTTAGCCAGAGGCATGCTACTCTAGATGCTATACATGAGTGGAGGTAGTTGGAGTTCCTTTCGAATTTCAATTTACAACTGCTAGCATAACCCACTTTAGGCTATTTGGCAGCAATGGAGGTTAGGCCAGCATTGGTGGATTGCATTGGACAAGAGCAGAAGAGAGATGCGATGATAGTGGACAAGCTAAGTAGAGGAGAATATTTCCCCTATGTCAGTAGATATGTAGTAGATGAAAGAGGATGTTTAACAAGAGATGGATGCCTTTATATTCCTTTGGTGGAGGATATTTTGGAGGATGTTCTGACCAAGTGTCACCATTCTGGGATGACAATTCATCTCGGTGGAGATAAAATGTACAAGGATATGAAGCGAATTTTCTATTGGCTGGGGATGAAGAAGAGGGTAGCGAAGTTTGTCTCGAGGTGTTTGACGTGCTAAAAGATAAAGGTGGAACAAGGGAAGTCTGGAAAACTGTTGTTACTGCTAGAAGTACTAACTTGAAAATTGGAGCATATATTGATGGACTTTATAGATGGTTTGCCTAAGAGTCAAAGAGGCAATGAAGCTATTTGGGTTATAGTGGATATACTCACTAAAAGCTCCCACTTCATTCCCGTTAGGAGTAATAGGATTACAGCATCGCTAGAGCAAATTTATATTAAAGAAGTGATATGACTTCATGAAGTTTCGTTAGCATTGTTAGTGATAGGGACCTCTTATTCACTAGCGAATTTTGTAGGAGTTTGCAATCAGTTATAGGAATGACGTTGAATCTCAGCACCGCTTACCACCTACAGTCCGACGGTCAGATAGAAATGGTGAATAAGATTTTTGATGATTTGTTAAGAGCTTCCATCATGGATTTTGAAGGACACTGGGAGCATCACTTACCCTTAGTAGAATTCGCATACAATAACAGTTACTAAGCGACGACTGGCATAGCACCCTTTGAAGCATTATATGGAAGTCCATGGAAATCGCCAAATTGTTGGTGGGAACCACCGACAAAATTCTACATGAACTAGATTTGATTTGCGAGAACTTGGAAAAGATAGAGAAGATTAGATGGCGAATGTAGGCCGCATATGACTGTCAGAGGTCCTATACTGACAGGCGAAGAAAGGAATTAGAGTTTGCGGTAGGAGACATGGTGTTCGTTAAGGTTTCTCCTCTTAGAAAGTTTGTGAGGTTTGGTATGTCGGGGAAGTTGGCACTAAGGTTTGTTAGGCCTTTCTCCTTAGAAAGAGTAGGGAAACTTGCATATCGAGTGGCGCTGCCAGATAAGTTAGCAAGAGTCCATGACGTCTTTCATGTTTCACACTTGAGGAAATGTCTTCACAACATTGCCACCACAGTAGAGCCGGATCAGTTAGCAGATATTGAGATGGAGCCAATAGCCCCCCGTACCACCGTACACATAGCAGAGCATGGAACTAGGAAGCTTTGTAAAAGAAATTAGGCTAGTCTGAGTACAATAGGGAGATAATCCAACGGAAAGCACATGGAAAACTAAAGAGAAGACGAAGGCTTCTCATCCCAATCTTTTCTCTATTAGACTTTATCTCTTCAAAATTTAGATTTTTGGTTGCATCATGATTGCTAGATTGGATGGTAAGGGATGGTTGCCATACTCTTACTGTTGTTTTTGCACTCATGTAGAATTTTATGCATATTTAAGATACTTGTATACATGCGTATATGTCATGATCTTGCATTCACGCTAGAACTGAGCTCACCTATAATATGTTGCATACATCATCACATTGCATTTTTGGTTGAGTAGATGGTTGTGTAGATAACTGGATTGTATAACATTGATATTGAGTGTGCACTAATATCTGTCCCTTAGGGAATTTGGAGATGAAATCCTTTTTAAGAAGGGAAGGAGAATGTAATACCCTATAAAAATTAATAATAAACTAATTAATTAATAATAAGGTTTAAAATGGAAAATTTGTAAATGTTAGAATTTTGCCACGAAGGTTACACCATTGCGTTTGTGGCTATTTTTTGATCAACTTTAATATATAAAGTCTTGTAATCGGAGCTTAAATGAAAAAGTTATTGACCTTTGAAGTTTTTGAATTTAAAAATTCAAACCTATTCAAAATTTGAATTTGAATAACGTTAACGTAAGAAGAATTAACTAGGTAATAAATATTTTTAACGTTAAGGGGCACTTAACGTTTAAAAAAACGTTAATGTTAGTTTTAAAGGAATTAAATAAACAGAAACGATAATAAAATAAATTCACGTTTCCAAATAGGGACCAGTCAAGCCCCTCACCATGGCCGATCAACTGCTAGCTGTGAACTGCTTAATGGTGAGCGGTGGACCGGTGTTGTAATGGCGGCTAGGGTTTTGTTAGGTGCAAATGGCCCAAATTTTAATATTTAACCCGACTTAAATCTGACTATTCTGGTGCCTTCTAAACATATAAATAAGAGGCCAATACACTTACTTTCTCCCAAATTATTTGGGAAAGCTAGCGAAACTCTATCGATCTTCTTCCTCGATTAAATTCAAGAATTCAAATTCAAGGAACAAGGTAATAAGTTTATATATATATATATATATTCATTTTTTATTTTTATTCTTCCCTAATCCCTGAATTTTGAATTTAGTTTATATACAATCCAATTGTTGTATATTTCAAAAGAAAGAAGAAGTTTGAAGGAGAGATTAGGAGCGGGCGTGAATCAAATCTGAACGGAGGCAGACAAATTCTCTATGAGTGGAAATCTTAGTTTTCACATTTTAGTATTTGTATAAGTTTGGATTTGTTTTATGCCTTGGTTAATTTTGTTCGCGAAAACACTAGAACTAAAACCCCAAAATTTCCCCAAAATGAAATGTCAATTCTTATGTTTATTGCAATCTCAATTTTTTTTATTATTGCAATTTGAATATTTTATATTTTATTCCACTTCCAACTATTCTCTACTGATGTGTTAAAGGGTTCTAAAACGAAAACAAGTTAAGAAATGGCGCGTAAGGTACAAATTCTCTTATTTGTAGTTTGCACTGCTTATTTCCGTAATTTAAATATGAATCCCTTTTCACTTCAAGTTCATGTATGTACAAGTTGAAGAGAATATGTAAGGGTTTAAATTGCAAGTTTTATTCCTTGAAATAGAGAGCCGATTCTACAATAATAATATAAATTAAGTTTGGTATTTGATTCTATTTTATAAATGCAAGTCCGTTGTTTCACTAAGGATATTAGCTAACTTGTAAGATGTTGTATGGAGTTAGACTTGTATAATTTGGAAGTTTTGACAATTTAACGATTAATATAGGACGTGAATATTTTACGCTCTCTTAGGAATTTATATATATTAGTTCCCCTAATTATTGCATAGATATAAATATAATATTACCGTATAATTAATGACATATTAACAACCTATTAATTATATAGAATAAATAGGTTAGTGAATAGTATTAAATTCTATAGGAAGGAATTTAAGGATGATTATGATAGTTAATCCATAATTAAAGGCAGAATAAGGAGTTTCCTTATATGACCTTAATATGAAATGTAGTGAGGTATATATGGTGTTATGTTAGGAGAGTGGAATTATGACTAAGTTATAGGGATGCGAGGTTAGTCAAAAGCACGCAAAAGTCTGCCCAGTTGATCTAGCTACCGGTAGTGTGACTTTGAGACTGATGTGAAACATCACCTATAATAAGTACCCATGGTGAATGCGAGATTAGTTCCAATTCTGTAAGTTAAGCATGTCCAGTTAATCTAGCTACCATGGTGAATGCGAGATTAGTACCCATGGTGAATGCGGGATTAGTACCCATGGTGAATAAGTACCCATGGATTAGGGTATTAAGTGACTGTTGTAGGGCCCGCCTCCTTCGCACTTAAGAAGTATTAAATGGTCGAGATTATCGTTTAGGTGCGTTAGTAGAGAAATCTTAGGATGGGTCCGCTTTGCGGTCAAGGTATTAAGTGGCTATTGTAGGGTCCGCCTCTTCCCATAAAGAAGTATTAAGTGGTCTGATGAGGTTTCATGCGAGGTCAGTTTGGGAGTACCAGAGAGGGGTCAGTCTTTGGTTAGGTATCAAATGACGAGGATTTGTGTAGGTTATATGTATCAAATGGTCAGAGTTTGCTTAAGGTTTGATGGGCTTTTATTGGGTTAAAAATTAGGCCCGTTTTGAGGTGGGTTATTACAACTAATGATAATTACTATGGATCTTGTAACAATCCGAAATTTTGCCATTTGATTTTGAATATTTAATTAATTTCAAATATTAAAATAATTGGTTTTTAAAGTTTAAAACTTGAATTTAAATATAGGGATTATTTAAAATATTATGAATTTAATATTTGAAAAGTGATTTAAAAATATCTACATTGTGAATTGAATATTAATTAAATGGGTTTAATGGTCTTATTTGACTCTTTTTTATTAATAAATAATAACATTGAATTCATTTTATAAATTTATTTGCAATAATAAATAATAAGAAAATCAATTGTTAATATAACGGGTCAACTTTTATTTACATATTTTTAATTTAATTTATTTGATTTTTCCGTAATTTTTAATTTGGAAAATACTTAAATTATCATTTGATGTTTTTTGGTAAATGACGGTATTTTTGTGATTTTACATAATCGGATAACCAATGTATTATAATTATTTTGAGATCGTATTTTTGTTTTATCGCTCGTGGGTCGTACGCGAATAGAACTCTGCACAGAGAGATGCCGAAAACTATAAAATAAAACTAGCCTCTACTTAGAAAATTCAACACCGCTTCTTCCTTTCTCTCCCACTTTTCAATCCAACAGTAAACAATAAAATAAAAAAACAAAGCTTCCACCGTTTTAAAGATCCAAAACAAATTATACACTACACTAATAATTTAAAAGCTTGTATCTTTCATCTTGGTAGCCTGGATCTACGTATTCATGTACTTGGTGGAGGGTGCGACAATGTTTTATGGTGATTGACAATAGGGTAACAAACTAGGGTTTGTTTATGATGTGATATAGGTAAAGTTAAAGGGGTCGATGTCGGATTTGGGTTTTTCGTAGCAAAGGTCTTTGGCGGTGTGGATATGAGGAGGTGCGACTCAGTTTTGGAAACCACGACTTTTGTGTGCAGTGGATCGAAGAACCCTGGTCGTGAATTTTTAGGGAGAGGCGAGTTCGACTTCATGGTGATGGTCGTGAAGCTCGTTGGATGTGGAGTTGGATGGAATCAGATCAAGTTTTCGTGTAGCGTGGAGGGAGGATTTGTGGATGGAAGGAGGCGGCAATAGCCTGTAGTAGGCAGGAGTTAGTTTTTGAGGAGAAGGATTTAAAGTTATAACTAAGGTAATTATAATTAGTTTAAGTAATTAAGTATTTAAATTATATTATGTAAATAAAAAACTTATAAATGCAATTCCTCTCTCATACGAGGTCCAATCGAGGCGAGACATTTTGCTTTGCGCTCTAATGGCGATAGCTACGCAATGGAATGAGTTTCGTTGAATTTGGAACAAGTGAAAATTTAGCCTAAAATCGAACGTTGTTCGATTTTAGTTCAAACTAGAATGCCTAAGCGTCCGCTGGAATTTCAGTGAGTTAAACTCACCTTTTTGGATAATTAGTATGATATATAGGAGATAAAATTTACTGTTTGAGTTTGTATCATTCTTTGGTTGATTTGGTTAAATATCTGCTTTTGAATAGCGATTGACATTTGGATTGAAATACAAGAATTTAGTAGAGAAATTCAGATTTCTCGATATTGTGATTTTTGATTTCTAATTATATTCTTGTTGATATTATTTCAGTTATATACCTGTTATATAGATTTGTTAAATGTCAAAATTTGATGGTTTGGTCATACTGGATGTGACGCCGACATATGTTCAAAAGCTAAACCTTTTTAGAGAAAAGGATACTAATAGCATTGGTTAAGTGCCATATAAACTATTGGCCTCGTTATAGTATTCTGTAAAATCTATTAATTGCTGTTTGATTTGGAAATGGTTTCCGATGTGAAAAGTGATTTTTAATCTAACCTTTTGAATTTTTAGTAATATTTTATTAAATATTGTTTTTGAACTTCTCTATTTTATTTCAACATTTTTATCAGTTTTATAGATAATATATTTATAAAAGGAAAATATTATCATTTGGATAAACTGGAGTAATAAATCGAATTTATTGTAATATATGGAATGATCGGGTTATGGAAAGGACATGAGTTTTATAATTATATTTGGAGTTCGTTTTATATTTTGAGTTTGGTTTTACATTCAGAATTTTGTTTTATAAAAAGGAGTTTTGTAATTTTATTTAGAAATTTATAAAAAGGAGTTTTATAAATGAATTTGGAGTTTTTTTTACAAAAAGAGTTGCAAATAAATTTGGGATTTATAAAATGAGTTTTTATAAATGACTATTTTATAAAAGCAGTTTTATAAAAGGATTTTATGCAGGTATAAAGGATTTTTATAAAGGAGCTTGTTAAATAAATTTGGAGATTTATAATTATATTTCGGTATTTAAAAATGGAACATTATATGTTATAAATAATATTTTATAAAAGAACGAGACTCGATTTCCACAAATGATCATTTCAACTTATGGAGGTATGGAAAATGTTCTTTTCATACTTAACACCAAATTCCAAGGTATGGAAACTTATCTCTATCTTGAGAATTAAGAATGTGTATCGAGCCAAGATTAGTTCTCTGACTTGTCCGATTTCATTATTAATCGAGGGATAGTGCTGTTTGAAATCGGGAAGTGGTGTTAAGTATACTAGGTATAATTTCTATACGATCTACTTACTTTCACCAAAGGAAAGTGTTAGGGTTTATTGTATCAATGTTTTAAAATCTCATTTGTTCTAGCCTAATTAAGTATGGTTTTGGAAGTGAAGTTTTTCTTAATATTTATGAATATACTTATACCACTGAGATAAGTATATGAGTATATTTTCTAAGTATTGGAAATGTAGTGTTTTGTGAATATACTTATACTGTTAATATAAGTATATGGGAAAGTTTTCTAAGCTTTGAAAGTAAAATGTTTTGTTAGTATACTTATACAGTTGAGATAAGTATATCAATATTTTTCAAATAATGGAAAGAGTAGAGGAGACATGTGAATATATCTTTGGAAAAGTTTTTTGATACAAGTATTTTCAAAGTGGTTTTAATTAATGAAAGATTAATTAAAGAGGCTTAGTGGTTGCTTTAGGCTTAACCATGATTGGATAAATCTCTCATTGAATTGTTTGTTATTTGATAGTTAAATAACTGACTATCAAATCTTGGCCAGTTTTAAAATTGTCATCGTCGGTTCAGAGAGACCAGGATTGGATATATTATCCGAAAACCACTTTGAACCATCATAAGCATTTCGAATTGAGACATCTTAAAGATGATTGAAGTGCAAGGGCTACTTGCTACTAATCCTGATGGTGATTCCAATCCGGATGTAGTAGAAGTAGTGCCTTCGGTTTGTTCATATCATGAACAACTTGTATGGATGAATGCTGGCCTTGCATTATTGCTTAGAGGGCAGTGTCAGCATTCCAAGTAGGATTTGCTAAAGTGGTAAAGCGTAGCCTTAAGCCTCAAAATCGAGAATGACCAAAAAGGGGATATGCTGTAGGCTATGTGGGTCGCAGCCATTAGGGTATTGTCATAACTCTTTCTAGATTATTATTTATGGATTTGGTTGTGCATGAGAGCTCTTGGGAAAGGTTGCAAAGCAATCGAGGTGATGAAATATTCGGTAGTATCCAATAAGGGGTAGGCCGATCTTGCCATGCAGGGGTCGATTGGTTCGACCTTACATTTTATCTAGAGGTGTACTATGACAAGAGGTATCCTAGTGCCTTGTCATTGATGGAATCCATTCTCCAATAAGCATTGTACGAACTAGTTGTGCCCAACTATGCTGGAACGTGAGATACAAGCATTCCAGCTATATTCATTGTTTACTTTAAACCCTATAAATTATTATAATATCATTGGAGTTTTATGATAAAATGGTTTGGTTATTGTAAGGTAAAAACTCGTCTGTTATGTGCGGCGTTGTCTTACGAGATACCTTTATTTGAAAAGGTTTTATAACATTAAAATCCATATAAGGTGTGTTTTCTCACGCTGGTTTACCAAGCTGATCCGGGCGTTATTTTTCTTATAATGCTCGAGTCAGACCGAGCATATTTACAGATTTAGATTGGATGTTTTGGAGCTTCAGGAGATAAGCTGGATGCCTCTAAGACGTATTCACGTTTATTTTTAATTTCTCTGCATTGGTTGTTTATATTTATCAGCAATTGTGAGGATGGGTTGTTATAACTGTCCAGGCTGATGATAGATTAGTGTACTCTGATCTATGCACATATATTACAGTTTCTTACCTTTTATAAAGATTTGTTGTATATATTATATATTACTCGTCATGATGTGAGATTATGTTCTGTCTTTTCTTTCTTTTCCCCCTAAAAATCTCTCTTTCTGGCACTTGGATGCTTAGCACATAAATACCGTGGATCTGTTAGTGTTGATTTTTGTGGGTTGAAAAAACCGAATCGTTATAGATCTATCCCAATTGTTTTGGTTGTTTATGTTATGTATTTAATTAGGTTTGTTTTTCGATGTCATAATTTATACATGCCTGTGTTGTCCAATTCTTTCATATAGAAACTCTTGTTTCAATTACATTTTGAAATAATTTGTTTATATAAAGTTTAGTTTCATATTGTAAAATTGAAAATTGAAGATTCCGTCTCAATTCATTTTGAAATAATTTTGTTTGTTGTTTATATAAAATTTTAGGTAGACTTGAAATTCATAAGTTGATTTAAAAAAAAGGAAAGGTTAGTAATTTAATTGAAATCTAATGTTAAATTACCTAATATAATGCCTTTTTTCCTGTTACATAAAATCCAATATTGAATAACATACAAATGTTATTTATTCGAAATTTTTTTGGAACATGAGTTAAGTTTTGTATGGTTATTGATTTGGATATAAATCTTTTCATCATTGTACACCTTAAAAAAAGAATGTTTTATTATTATAAGTGAGCTTTTATGCAAAATGTCACATGCCATTGTTAACCCTTTTGTTAAGGTAGGATTTTCTTTTACTAATCATAACTTTCAAATAAACACACATATAATTGCATGTCTCTTTGATTTAAAGTTAATAAAATAGATTATTTTATGTAGCCATTAATTTAGTTTCAAAATCTTGACAAAGTAGATATTGTTTTAAGTTTTGATTTAATAGTGTGTAAACTGATTAATTTTAATTTACACACACACACATATACATGTGTGTGTGTGTGTATATATGTGTGTGTGTGTATGTGTGTGTGTATATATATATGTGTGTGTGTGTCTATATATATAAGACCTACATAAATATAATTTTTTATTAGTAAAATTTTTTGGACAACAAAGGCATGTTTGAATTCAGTAATAAATGTTATTAATATGTAAAAGAGAGTGAGAGAGAGATGACTGGTTTATCTCTCCACATTTATAGTCTCATCTTCCCTTAGTTAATTATTTGTGTTAAGAGAAATAAACAAAAGGTTTCTTTCTCTAAACTTTTACATGTGTATATATATATAATGCAAATACTTGGTCAACCAAGTCAAAGTGAAGCTTTTTTAACTTTCAAAATGCCCGTTTCTGAAACTCTATGGTAACTATAACAAAAGGACCCTTTTGTCTTTTTTCACACGTACTTTTTTCCTCATTTTACCCCCACCTTCCACGAACAATTTCTCCCCACGTTCACTCTTCTTTTTCTTGCACCGCACAAAATAACTCCTTTCTAGTGATTTTCGACTATCTTCCTCCTAATATTGCTACTGAATTTCCAAAAAATTGAAAAATCAATAAATAACAGGGCTAGGTAAAGGCCTACCATAAACGCCACCATTGCACCCCATAGCCAAAATCCAACATCGCCAACTGTGCAGCCACTTCCAAGGCGACTCCCGCATCTTTGACAATTTCGATTTCAAGGCCAACGATCGTCGTTCAAAGCTTAAAGCCGCAGCGGTTATGGCCATGGCAGTGGATGGAGATGAATAAAGTGCGGTGCATAGATCTGATGACGAGAGCGGCGACGATGTCAAAGAGAATGGAGGAACTAATGCAGCTGCAATGAAGAAAGTTAAAGAGAAGAAAATTAAGAAACCTAAGATTACTATGGCAGAGGCTGTTGCGAAGATCGATGTTTCTAATCTCGCTCCGCATCTTTTGGATGTGATTGTAAGTAAAACTAAATCTGAACAAATTCTATGGAGATGTTTTTGACACTTTTAATTTGTTTTTGTTTACACCTGTAAAGAACTTATGAAGGGCTGGTGGCATAGATTTGGACATGGAAGCATGTATGGGGGATGGAGTCATCCGCATGCAATTTAGTGAATTTATGGTGGGGGAAAGAAGCGATGGGGTGTGTAAATTATATCATTATGTACATTGTTTTGAGAATTCAATGGTTTTGAATCATATGAGATGGACTAAAACCAATTTGTAGTAAGTGATATCTATCTCTTATAATTACTTAAAATAATTATATGATTATATGCATTCATAAATAGTGATAACTTATGGATGAGTTTGATTATAGGCAACTTATGGATTAGTATCCCTTTTAAGTTGAATCGTTGTAAATCTATATTATCCTCGATTGAATATGTACTTATAGGAAACATATTATGCCTGTCTCCATAGGTCCCTGTACCACTTATTGGAGTATGCAGGTTTCGTAGCTTCACTCGCCTTGGTTGTTTGGTTCTTTCATAAAGGAAAAGGGAGAGGATAAATAACTGAAAGACCATAGAACACGGTGCTATATTATTGGCCAGCATATTTATCGATTTCCTTATCTTATTTATGTTATTATTTTCACCAACAAACAATAAATTAAGCATATTGATTAATGCCATACACAAAAATATGGTTACTAATGGTCGTAAATGTGTAGAATAATGAATATTTTCTTACTCTATCCCTTACTGTAATTATTTTTCATTAAATTTTAATAGTTTCACTCATGTTTGGAGTATGAACTATAAAGTTATGAAGTTTTAGTCAAAGAGAGAAGATTAATGTTAAAACTTAAAAAAGAACAATTTCCAGGATTTTTGTTATTATTATAACATACACAAGTGTTATTGTTTTGAAGAAGAAAAATTGCAATCGGTAGTATTAATGAAATCAAGCAAGCTTTTGTCATGGTATAAGCATATATCTATGTCATTTACTTAATATCTGTTGAAATATGCGAAGTTGCCAGATAACTTTGCTTTTATTTGCAGTTGGAACTCCTCAAACTCATTGCTTCCCAGAAATCAGTGGTAGCTATAACCAGATATCAGAGAGAATCAACAATGTTATTAGCAGTTCAGTCATTATGCCAACCTTAGCTTAGGTTTTTTGTGTAATGATTTTAATTTCTTTTGCTTATTTCAGTATTAAGTGCACCAACTTTTTGACCTCATGCGCTAAAGTTCCATCATATTGTTAATTCATTTTTTAAAGCATGAATTAGCTTTGCTAGAAAGTCTATAGCTTGGTCTTAAAACAATTACCATTGCTACCGATCTATAAAATATAGTGGATGAATAATGGAATACATTCATATTTTATTGTTGGGGAACAATCATTGTTATGGATCTGTGCACCTTCTGATTAGAAGCTTAATATATGTGAAGTTATTGTATGGAAAGATTACTGCCTTTGGTTTTCAAGTATGTGAACATTACCATCTTATTACCAAAATATGTTAATTGTTTTCTTTTGATCTCTAATCAACGATTTCGACTCCAAGTTTGTATAAAAATTTGTTTGTTTTCTTTTGATCTTGATTTCAAGTCTTTTTAGGTTTTTATAATTGCAATTTTGAACAAGGATGAAACCCTATGAAGCACAAACATCAATTATGTTTTGGAGTGCCGTTGAAGTGAGTTGTGCTTAAGATACATACGTCTATTATACGTTTATTTCATTTCCTTTTTTCCAGAGGTCCAACCTCCGTCTAATATATATTTTTCAGTTATGTTAAGTGGCCAGATTACCTATTATCCTCTGTTCAGGCACAGAAAACTTCGATTTAGCTGTTGGGGATAAGATGAGGAATGGAATGCATCATTCCCCTAGAAACATGGGTTACAGTGATTAAATAATCCTTTATGTTTTGTGTTGTAACGACCCGACTTCCTATGCCCAGAAAGTCGCATCATTATGAAGAAAGAAAGGGGTGAGAAATAGAAAAGAAGAGAAGAAAGAAACAAACAACAACAACGATCTCACAGCGGAACGAATAAATTATATTAATAACATAAACTATTACATAGTATACAACAATTTACAGAGTTACACAGCATATACATCACTTACTAGACAGTTATAACCATCTGTCTAGACATTACAACTCAAATACAAGACAAGACACTATCACAGATATCAACACAGCGGAATACTATATCTACGAACGTCGAAGCCTCCTGCTCCATTGCTCCTCCAGAATATTCGTCAAAGCTAAACCTGAATCCCTTGGCTACTCGTAAAAATTTGAGTACCCAAGAGTTTATAAAACAGAAATAAACAACTTGGGTCAGACATGGGTCTGGTGTGAGTAACAGGTTAAACTTGTTTAACTTCAAAACCTTTTGAAAGAAAAGGTATCACGTAAGACTTCCCACAAATAAACATGGGTAAGTTTTTTACCTTACGCTAACCAAAACATTTGATAGGAAATCTGATTGTATTATAATAGGGTCTAGGGTTTTCAAGTAAAATACAGAAATAGCTGAAATGCTTACATCTCACATTCCAACATAGTTGGGCACAACTAATACGTACGGCACTTATTGGAGTTTGGATTCCATACAATGGCAGGGCTACTGGGGTACCGCCCGTCACAGTACGTGGCCTAGATCACCGTACCGAGGAGTACGCCCGCTCCCCTGCAACACAAAGCCGGAACCATCCCTTACTGGATAATCCCGAACAAGATAATCCCGTAGTTGGCGCGACCAACTACACACTAAGCCGAATAAAAGAAAAGGGACCTCTAGACAGGGATCTATCTTGCTCTCAGTGGGTGCTACCCACGAAGCCTTGCTGCACCTCCCCTGTTTTAGCCATTCCCGGTCGATGAGGCTTGAGGTTACGATTACCTTTAATCAGAACATATCACTTAGAATGCTCATCGTCCGCCTGACGATGTGCTGAAAGCATTCAATCCATATAAGTTCGTTCCGGGTTCGAACGAAACCGAAGGCATTATCTCGTTACACTCGTTTTGGAATCACCCTCAGAGTTAACGACAATAACCCTTGCACTCTGAATCTTCATCTTCACTTGAGATTCACGACCTATCGTTAATTTGGATCGATGTGGTATTCGGGTCTCCAGACCTGGAATACCGGTATACGGAAACCCGATCCCGGTCTCATCGAAATCCAAAACGTATCTTTTAAGGGCCAAGTTGTTTTAAGGTTAAAACAATTCAATTCTTATCTATATACACAAAGATAGATAATTCACAATAGATAATCTACATTATCATTTCAATTCAACCAAACATCCATATCATATATCAACACATATCTCATCAGAGATATCAACAATGCAAAGCATTCAATATCATTCATCTATTCTTAAGTAATGATTTATCATCTTTAATTAATTTAAAGTGAATTAAATTAATTACTTCATCCTATAAATCCTTCTTACTTAATTATCAATTAAACCAATTAATTAATCATACTCTAAGTATCATCTTAATTAATCATTCTTGATTAATTATCTTTTAATTACTTTAAGTAATTAATCCTTAATTAATTTCATAAATTAATTATCTTAAACCATTTCAGTAATTAATCATTAATTACTTCATTAATTAATTAACTATACTTAATTACATTAATCCTTAATTAATTACAATTAATTAATTACCTTAATCACTTATTATTGATTAATTAGTTTTAATTAATCAATTCTTAATTATATCATTAATTTTATTAATTAATGATCCTTAATTTCTCTTAATTAATTATCTTATTTAAATTAATTAAATTTAATAATTAATTAGTCACATTTATTAATCACCTTTGATTAATCTCATTTAGTAATTAACTTCCCTTAATTACTCCACTTCATAAATTAATTACTCCTTAATTAATTATCCTTTAATTAATCCTTTGATTAATTATTCAAAGTAATTAACTCAAATTACTTTCATTATTAAATCTCCTTTAATTAATTACATCCAGTAATTTACCTTTAATTACTTTCTAAGTAATTACACTTCATTAATTACATTTAAGTAATTCTACTTAACCAATTTCATTTTGATTAATAAATCTAATTGATTATTAATATTAATCAATTATTTAATAATCCCTAATTAATGATCTCTCATAAATTATTAACAATTCTTTTATTTAAGTAATTAAACTTAAATCAACCATTATTAATTAATTCTTAATTACCAATTTATTTAATCTCTAATTACTAAATTAATTTCTTAATTAATCTTTAATCACTGGATTAATTTCTAATCATTTATTAATAATCTATACTTATATAAATAAATGATTCTTAATTCCAAATTAATTAACCTTGATTAATTAATTTGTAATCCTAATTATCTAATTAATTAACACCAAACCTTTAATTAATTAAATTATTAAATTATTCTTTAATTACCTTATTAATTTAATGAATCTTTAATCATTAAACTTTAATTAATCTCTAAATTAAAGTATTAACCTTTATAAAATTATACTTTTAACATTTTTCATTTGTTAAAACATTATAAATTTTATCAACTTATTTATTTAAATTAAGATACAAATTAACTTGAATCCATACTTTATATTTGATTTAAAACTAGATTTAAATCTTGCTTTCAATTTTAAAATAAGTTTAAAGTTTTAAAAACAAACAGATTAAAAAGGAAAACTGCAACAGGTAATTGACCCGAGCCAAAACATCAATTACCCGAGAAAAATTCCAGAAATCCCGAGCCTACTTCGAGTTTTTCCCTTTTTCTTTTTATTAAAAACTGTTATGTTAAAATTCTTAAAAACCAGTTATAAACCCACCCGAGTTTCCCCCAAACGAACCCGAGCCAAGTTCCCATTTTCTCGAGTACGACTTCGAGCTTCCATTCTTCTTCCCCAACTTCTCAAACACTGATACACAAAAATGCACGTACACGTGCACCGCTACTCGCCGTAGCTCCGGCCAGCCTTGCTAACGTCAGCAGATCACCCATCACCTCCTGAGTCGCCACGAACACCTAAACCACCGTGAACGATCACGAATCGGAAAAGAGTCATTCGACCCAAATACTGGAACCAAACCCAAGCCTGAAACCACGTCGTTCTCACACCTCCGGCCATCAGAACATCTGTGCTTCCAGCCAAAACTTCGTCAACGTCTCCACTTCAATTCCCCAAAATCTGGTGGAACTCGATCCACCATAGTAGCCGCGAAATCAAATTTCCGACCTACCTATAAACTAGGGTTAAAAACAAAATCGATCTTCTACCATCGCCATAGTGAATTATCATCATTGCTGATATTTTTCTCTTAATCACTGATAGCTCCTCTTCCTCCAGAATAAACCACGACTTTCCCGAATACTTAGATTATCAGATATCATCAAAAATGTAAAATCTGTTCAACCCCTAATATCCCTCGATCTATCTACTTATAATTTATGATTTCATTTCCAAAAATCATTAATTTCAACAGCGAATCTGTTTATATACTCAAACAAAGAAATTTAGATAATACATTTTCCTGTCTTAATTTGATTTTCTACTGTATCTTCTATTTTCTAACTAATTTCCTAATAAATTCTTTTGGAAACATTTTTAAAAACAATATCAGTTCAATACAAACAAATTTCTTTCAAGAATTATAACCTAATATTGATTATATGAAGAGATATGAATTGATTTGGATTAAGTTGAACCTGAACCAAATAACAGAACTTAAAAATATATACACAGACATGTACATCATCAATCTCAGATATACACAGACATGCAGGCACATTCAACAACTATCCAAACATACTTTAAGTATTTCCACATGCAAATCAAGGTTCGATAGATTTTATAAAGGTAGTTCACTCCCTAATTTGAAAAACAGAGAGTAAAGTTATTTTAGGAAAGTGTTACTCACTTGATTTAAAAATGAAGAACAGAGCATATTAAATTCTGGAAATTTGAACTGGAATACTTCTTTGATTTAAAACTTGAACTGGATTGCTTTTGATTCAAAACTTCAAGTTGCTTCTCTTTTTTTTTTCTTAAAAACTTTAGTCTTGATTTTACTGCAAATGCTTTGCTTTCAGATTCTACAATTTGCATGCATGCTGGAGTTTTGATTCCAGGTTTGAAAAGAAATTTCTGGCTGAAGACTTTGATTTAGATTCCAGATTGAAGAGAAGAGTTACGGGTTGTTGAAGAAATGCATTACAGGTTAATGTTTTGAGGATTTTTGGTTTGAGAAAGGTTGATTTACTGATTTGTTTATGAGGAATTTTGTTTCAGATTATTGTTTCAGGCTGAAAATTCTTAAGTTTGAATTGAAGAGAATAGGGAAAGAAAATGAGATAAAAGGTAAATGTTTGTATAAGTAGAAATGTAGTTTTATTAAAAATAAAAATAAATGAAAACTAAAATTAAGAACTTGACATTTGTCAATTACATTGTCTTATTAATGTACACTTGTTTAAACAAGCCTTAATATGATAACACTTGTATTTTAAGTAATTCATATTTATTTTTAAAATGTAAAAACCTCTTCTTTATTTATTAAACACTTATTACTTATCTATGTATATATAGATAACTTTTTAAAGAGATATACCAATTATACTTATAAATAAAAGTTATACAAATATTTAAAATCCAAAACTATTTGAAATCTTACCTCTTTTGAATTTCAAATTTAATTTAAATTCAAATGCAAATTATATTTTAAAATCCAATTTAAAGTCAATTTATAACATATATTCAATTTTAAATAACAATTCCATTTTATTAAAGTCTATTATATCTATATATAAAACCATATATTAATAATTATTGTTTAACATAATAATTGATCAATTTTAAAATAATTTATAAAAGAGATTTATAAATTACTACTATTACTAATTGAATTAACATATCATATGTAAATTGTATTTTAAACCTATATATATATATATACATTATAATAGAAATCATTTTATTGGTTTTTAAAAGATAAATTCACTAATTAAATACCCATTTAATCAGATTATTAAATTAAATTCAAATTTTATTATCAAAGATTATCAATATCAATTTAATTATTAAACAGATTATTAAATTGATATTGTTAAAATTTCCGGGATATTACATTCCTCCCCCCTTAAAATAATTTCGTCCCCGAAATTTAAAAGCAAAGTTAATTTAATAATCCAGCAAAGATTTTTAAAACAGCAACCACATACCTATCATCCAGTTTCTAACAACCATAGCAATCAATCAAACAAACAAACAAACCTAACTAACTATTCTGATACAAATCAGGATAGATCTTTATAATACTATCTAGAGTTTCCCAAGTATAAATTACAGGGAGACTCGCTCTACAGAAGCTAAAACAACACCACTATAATCCAGAGCTCTTCTCATCTCTAGATCCACCAATCTGAATAGCATATCAGATCACACTCAAGTCCAGCTCAACTCCAAATCCAACTGAACTGCAGATCCCACAACCAGCGATGAATCATACACGTACTCCCTTAGAGATACGCGAAACATAATGAATCCCAGTTATCCAAACTGGCCATTCAATCCTGTAAATCAAAGAACCACTTCTCTCGAGAACACAGGAAATCCAAAATACTTCAGAGCTAACTCTCCAATCTTATCAAATCTTACAGCTCTTATAATCGAGGAAAAACTTAAACAGTTTCCAATCTCCAACTCCGAATTCCAAACTCTGTCTCATATCTGCACAACTTACCAGACGATCCTGGGCTACCTCATCTCTTCCTGATCAGCTCAACCTTTGCTGATGCTTTTTGAAACAATTATGAACCAAGCACAAAATGATCTTCAAATCTGCTGAAATCCACAAACTCTACTCCACAAGAAATAGAAGACTGAACTTCCTTCTTCCAAATTCCAGAAAATTCTATACCCACTTAGAAATTCACATAAACTTCTTGTAGAAATCTGAGGTCACTTCCTTTCTTGCACAGCTACTACTTTTGCTTCCGCTGCACAACTCTGATTCTGAAGTAGATGAGAATGTCGATGAACTTGAGCACAAACTAGATCCACAAACAAGCGGAAACATTGGTTATCTTAAAGACATAACCAACTTCTCAAGAATAGACGAGTCCTCGGTCAAGGGTACTGTCTTCAGCTATCCTTAGCTAGAGGAAACTCGAAATTAGAAGCAGAAGAGAAAACACAGATACTCTATAAAATTCTAAGATACTTCACCAAATCCTTCTCTAGGAACCAAATCGGTAAAAACTAAATCTTTAAATTTGAGCAAACCGTTGACCTTTTCGATAACTTTTACTTCCTCTTGAGATGCCTCAACTCCATACAAAAGATTACTCAAGATGAACTTTCAAACTAATCGCAAGTCACTTTTGCGATCCTATCTAGTTCGGATTCCAAAGAAATTGTTCTCTCTTTACCAATTAAAACAGCCTTAAGCTTTTCCAAACAAGGTTAACCCTTCAAGAAAGCCTTCACTATCTGCCCGGACTGCTGATAGAAGAACCACAAAGATTCCTGAATCATCTAAGAAACGGCCACACTACTGCTTCCAAACTTTATCTCTAGAATACTACTAAGCCAAAGATCTCCTTGCTAGCACATCGAACTCTTCGAGCTGTACTGCTACCACAGCTAACCAAAGACTTCTAATCCATAGGCTCCTCGAGAAACTCGGACCTCAAAGCAAATAGAAACACCCTATTGGACTCAGCCATAACACCGAAACAGACTCACTTCTTCAAACTTGTTTCAGAAGAAAACATCTTCGGGAACATCCATATTCACTGCGTCTCATCACACAGCTACAATTTCCTGAGATACCATCACTCGCTTCTGCCTAACCGACAGATCCAACTCTACTCATCCAACTTCAAAGATAAACTCCGAACCATAACAGGTTTCCTTCAGAGATTGTGAAATCCTTACACAACTGCAAAGTTCACTTGAGACGGTATTAGGTTTACAGTCTCGACAAATACACTTCCAACCTCAACATTCAAACTCCAACTATTGGTAATTGTGTTATACACACTACCACCTTATCTACCTTTATAACTTATATTGGAAAACCCGAACAGGTAACCCAATAAATAGGTAGAAATATATATATATTTAAAATGATATATATTTTTTTTTTATATAGAAATTATTTTTGGGTAGAATTATTTCATCTACCTCTTTAAAACAATATTGTGTCCGTTGGCCTAGTTCAAGTGTTTAGAGATCCCTATCAATAACGTTAGCTACTCGTATTGACCAGAATCCATATACCACTCAACCGATCAATTAACACAATATAAAACCATTTTTATATAACTAACAATTACGCGCTCTCAAGATAGACACCACTTCAGAGCCTAGGTATTCACTCAACCTGGTGTTCTGATATTCACTTAACCAATAGCTTAGGTATTCGCTCAACCTATGCTCTGATACCATATGTAACGACCCGACTTCCTATGCCCAGAAAGTCGCATCATTATGAAGAAAGAAAGGGGTGAGAAATAGAAAAGAAGAGAAGAAAGAAACAAACAACAACAACGATCTCACAGCGGAACGAATAAATTATATTAATAACATAAACTATTACATAGTATACAACAATTTACAGAGTTACACAGCATATACATCACTTACTAGACAGTTATAACCATCTGTCTAGACATTACAACTCAAATACAAGACAAGACACTATCACAGATATCAACACAGCGGAATACTATATCTACGAACGTCGAAGCCTCCTGCTCCATTGCTCCTCCAGAATATTCGTCAAAGCTAAACCTGAATCCCTTGGCTACTCGTAAAAATTTGAGTACCCAAGAGTTTATAAAACAGAAATAAACAACTTGGGTCAGACATGGGTCTGGTGTGAGTAACAGGTTAAACTTGTTTAACTTCAAAACCTTTTGAAAGAAAAGGTATCACGTAAGACTTCCCACAAATAAACATGGGTAAGTTTTTTACCTTACGCTAACCAAAACATTTGATAGGAAATCTGATTGTATTATAATAGGGTCTAGGGTTTTCAAGTAAAATACAGAAATAGCTGAAATGCTTACATCTCACATTCCAACATAGTTGGGCACAACTAATACGTACGGCACTTATTGGAGTTTGGATTCCATACAATGGCAGGGCTACTGGGGTACCGCCCGTCACAGTACGTGGCCTAGATCACCGTACCGAGGAGTACGCCCGCTCCCCTGCAACACAAAGCCGGAACCATCCCTTACTGGATAATCCCGAACAAGATAATCCCGTAGTTGGCGCGACCAACTACACACTAAGCCGAATAAAAGAAAAGGGACCTCTAGACAGGGATCTATCTTGCTCTCAGTGGGTGCTACCCACGAAGCCTTGCTGCACCTCCCCTGTTTTAGCCATTCCCGGTCGATGAGGCTTGAGGTTACGATTACCTTTAATCAGAACATATCACTTAGAATGCTCATCGTCCGCCTGACGATGTGCTGAAAGCATTCAATCCATATAAGTTCGTTCCGGGTTCGAACGAAACCGAAGGCATTATCTCGTTACACTCGTTTTGGAATCACCCTCAGAGTTAACGACAATAACCCTTGCACTCTGAATCTTCATCTTCACTTGAGATTCACGACCTATCGTTAATTTGGATCGATGTGGTATTCGGGTCTCCAGACCTGGAATACCGGTATACGGAAACCCGATCCCGGTCTCATCGAAATCCAAAACGTATCTTTTAAGGGCCAAGTTGTTTTAAGGTTAAAACAATTCAATTCTTATCTATATACACAAAGATAGATAATTCACAATAGATAATCTACATTATCATTTCAATTCAACCAAACATCCATATCATATATCAACACATATCTCATCAGAGATATCAACAATGCAAAGCATTCAATATCATTCATCTATTCTTAAGTAATGATTTATCATCTTTAATTAATTTAAAGTGAATTAAATTAATTACTTCATCCTATAAATCCTTCTTACTTAATTATCAATTAAACCAATTAATTAATCATACTCTAAGTATCATCTTAATTAATCATTCTTGATTAATTATCTTTTAATTACTTTAAGTAATTAATCCTTAATTAATTTCATAAATTAATTATCTTAAACCATTTCAGTAATTAATCATTAATTACTTCATTAATTAATTAACTATACTTAATTACATTAATCCTTAATTAATTACAATTAATTAATTACCTTAATCACTTATTATTGATTAATTAGTTTTAATTAATCAATTCTTAATTATATCATTAATTTTATTAATTAATGATCCTTAATTTCTCTTAATTAATTATCTTATTTAAATTAATTAAATTTAATAATTAATTAGTCACATTTATTAATCACCTTTGATTAATCTCATTTAGTAATTAACTTCCCTTAATTACTCCACTTCATAAATTAATTACTCCTTAATTAATTATCCTTTAATTAATCCTTTGATTAATTATTCAAAGTAATTAACTCAAATTACTTTCATTATTAAATCTCCTTTAATTAATTACATCCAGTAATTTACCTTTAATTACTTTCTAAGTAATTACACTTCATTAATTACATTTAAGTAATTCTACTTAACCAATTTCATTTTGATTAATAAATCTAATTGATTATTAATATTAATCAATTATTTAATAATCCCTAATTAATGATCTCTCATAAATTATTAACAATTCTTTTATTTAAGTAATTAAACTTAAATCAACCATTATTAATTAATTCTTAATTACCAATTTATTTAATCTCTAATTACTAAATTAATTTCTTAATTAATCTTTAATCACTGGATTAATTTCTAATCATTTATTAATAATCTATACTTATATAAATAAATGATTCTTAATTCCAAATTAATTAACCTTGATTAATTAATTTGTAATCCTAATTATCTAATTAATTAACACCAAACCTTTAATTAATTAAATTATTAAATTATTCTTTAATTACCTTATTAATTTAATGAATCTTTAATCATTAAACTTTAATTAATCTCTAAATTAAAGTATTAACCTTTATAAAATTATACTTTTAACATTTTTCATTTGTTAAAACATTATAAATTTTATCAACTTATTTATTTAAATTAAGATACAAATTAACTTGAATCCATACTTTATATTTGATTTAAAACTAGATTTAAATCTTGCTTTCAATTTTAAAATAAGTTTAAAGTTTTAAAAACAAACAGATTAAAAAGGAAAACTGCAACAGGTAATTGACCCGAGCCAAAACATCAATTACCCGAGAAAAATTCCAGAAATCCCGAGCCTACTTCGAGTTTTTCCCTTTTTCTTTTTATTAAAAACTGTTATGTTAAAATTCTTAAAAACCAGTTATAAACCCACCCGAGTTTCCCCCAAACGAACCCGAGCCAAGTTCCCATTTTCTCGAGTACGACTTCGAGCTTCCATTCTTCTTCCCCAACTTCTCAAACACTGATACACAAAAATGCACGTACACGTGCACCGCTACTCGCCGTAGCTCCGGCCAGCCTTGCTAACGTCAGCAGATCACCCATCACCTCCTGAGTCGCCACGAACACCTAAACCACCGTGAACGATCACGAATCGGAAAAGAGTCATTCGACCCAAATACTGGAACCAAACCCAAGCCTGAAACCACGTCGTTCTCACACCTCCGGCCATCAGAACATCTGTGCTTCCAGCCAAAACTTCGTCAACGTCTCCACTTCAATTCCCCAAAATCTGGTGGAACTCGATCCACCATAGTAGCCGCGAAATCAAATTTCCGACCTACCTATAAACTAGGGTTAAAAACAAAATCGATCTTCTACCATCGCCATAGTGAATTATCATCATTGCTGATATTTTTCTCTTAATCACTGATAGCTCCTCTTCCTCCAGAATAAACCACGACTTTCCCGAATACTTAGATTATCAGATATCATCAAAAATGTAAAATCTGTTCAACCCCTAATATCCCTCGATCTATCTACTTATAATTTATGATTTCATTTCCAAAAATCATTAATTTCAACAGCGAATCTGTTTATATACTCAAACAAAGAAATTTAGATAATACATTTTCCTGTCTTAATTTGATTTTCTACTGTATCTTCTATTTTCTAACTAATTTCCTAATAAATTCTTTTGGAAACATTTTTAAAAACAATATCAGTTCAATACAAACAAATTTCTTTCAAGAATTATAACCTAATATTGATTATATGAAGAGATATGAATTGATTTGGATTAAGTTGAACCTGAACCAAATAACAGAACTTAAAAATATATACACAGACATGTACATCATCAATCTCAGATATACACAGACATGCAGGCACATTCAACAACTATCCAAACATACTTTAAGTATTTCCACATGCAAATCAAGGTTCGATAGATTTTATAAAGGTAGTTCACTCCCTAATTTGAAAAACAGAGAGTAAAGTTATTTTAGGAAAGTGTTACTCACTTGATTTAAAAATGAAGAACAGAGCATATTAAATTCTGGAAATTTGAACTGGAATACTTCTTTGATTTAAAACTTGAACTGGATTGCTTTTGATTCAAAACTTCAAGTTGCTTCTCTTTTTTTTTTCTTAAAAACTTTAGTCTTGATTTTACTGCAAATGCTTTGCTTTCAGATTCTACAATTTGCATGCATGCTGGAGTTTTGATTCCAGGTTTGAAAAGAAATTTCTGGCTGAAGACTTTGATTTAGATTCCAGATTGAAGAGAAGAGTTACGGGTTGTTGAAGAAATGCATTACAGGTTAATGTTTTGAGGATTTTTGGTTTGAGAAAGGTTGATTTACTGATTTGTTTATGAGGAATTTTGTTTCAGATTATTGTTTCAGGCTGAAAATTCTTAAGTTTGAATTGAAGAGAATAGGGAAAGAAAATGAGATAAAAGGTAAATGTTTGTATAAGTAGAAATGTAGTTTTATTAAAAATAAAAATAAATGAAAACTAAAATTAAGAACTTGACATTTGTCAATTACATTGTCTTATTAATGTACACTTGTTTAAACAAGCCTTAATATGATAACACTTGTATTTTAAGTAATTCATATTTATTTTTAAAATGTAAAAACCTCTTCTTTATTTATTAAACACTTATTACTTATCTATGTATATATAGATAACTTTTTAAAGAGATATACCAATTATACTTATAAATAAAAGTTATACAAATATTTAAAATCCAAAACTATTTGAAATCTTACCTCTTTTGAATTTCAAATTTAATTTAAATTCAAATGCAAATTATATTTTAAAATCCAATTTAAAGTCAATTTATAACATATATTCAATTTTAAATAACAATTCCATTTTATTAAAGTCTATTATATCTATATATAAAACCATATATTAATAATTATTGTTTAACATAATAATTGATCAATTTTAAAATAATTTATAAAAGAGATTTATAAATTACTACTATTACTAATTGAATTAACATATCATATGTAAATTGTATTTTAAACCTATATATATATATATACATTATAATAGAAATCATTTTATTGGTTTTTAAAAGATAAATTCACTAATTAAATACCCATTTAATCAGATTATTAAATTAAATTCAAATTTTATTATCAAAGATTATCAATATCAATTTAATTATTAAACAGATTATTAAATTGATATTGTTAAAATTTCCGGGATATTACATGTGTTGATACATTGTAGCTTATAATATCATAATTACAAAATATTTAGTATTTCTACAACGACGTTTTGTTAAATTCTCCTATACCACAAATTGAAACATTCCTATATGAGTAGCCTTTTGTTTGATAGCTTTTACACCTCTTGCAGAAGCTCTAAGTTTTAAGCTAAGAAAATGTGTACAAGCCCATAATGTATTGAGCTTCAATACTATCCTTGCATTACATTTTTATTTAATTGAATGCAACAATTATTACATTCCAGAAAAAAAAGAAACTAACTTCTACCGTTAAATAGTCTCCCTTCAATGTCTACATCTTAAAATTTTTATTTATGCCTTCTTCAATGAATATTAATCTGCCTACAATTTTTTCTAATAGAGAACGCTGAATATTGATTGCTGCCCTTGAATAGGTGCATACGGTAAAGGCTACTTGAACTATCCTTCACTTTAGTAAACTGTATCTTTCCCTCTATTATTAAACTATCTCTATATGTATGCATCTAATGTTGTGTACTAGGGATGAGTCCTAATACAAATAAGTTACGTATTTCTGAAATGGTTCACCTTGCAGTAACATATCGATAATAAGACAACTTGCGTTCATAGTACATGTTAGATGTACAAAAGGAATTTGAAGTGCAATGTCAACATGAAGTGGAGAATTGAGCTTACATGAGTGGAATGGAACATGGAGTTGCTCATTAGCCAAGAGCAGGAAATGAGTTGAAGGAGTGATCAGCGAAGTCGATTATGAGCTTGGATTTGGGGTGTATGCCTACTAGTAGAAGTGTGACGTAACTATGCTATGTTTGTGTCATATTATTAAATTTTTTGTTAACTATACATTTCAGCAATAGATTATTTTTACATCAGTGCATTTGTATTATGTAAGTGGAAATGTACATGTACTGTTGAAACAAACCATTCATATAATTGTTGGAACGCGCTGTGAAAAAAATGTCAACGTTCATGTCGATAGAAGTGGACAAACAGCTATAAAGCTACATGGAAAACAAACAGCTATAAAGCTACATGGTTGATGACTAAAACTCTAAAAATTGAAACTAGATGACAAGTTTTCCATTAACGTATGTAAATGTGTTACATTATGTTGTATGATAATTTATTACTTTCATTACCCTGTTTTTTTATTTCCAAAAATAACTTAGTCTCGTTTTCATTTTGACTGACAATTGATTTTGTTAATGTATATACGTAAAAACATACAACATTATCTATACTTCAAAATCATGTTGTAAGATCCAAAAAATCATACCAACGGTGTTTTTAATATCAATTACTCTTGTGCACATGCACAACACGTGCCAAAGTACTTGTGTATATATATATATATATATATATATATATGGACACACACACTACTTATATGCTGCCTTTACCATTCAAACACATGAATGTATTTGATACATTCATTATATTACATACTTATTTAAATTAAATTTGAAATTCCTTTTAACCAAATTAAATAAATATGATTTTATTAAAATCATTATTAGATTGGATCTAATAATCTTTTAGATTTCATAGAGCCAATAGATCTAAAATAGGAACTTTTTTGAAATCCCCCTATTTCACTTGCTTTCAACTGGCTTGGTTCCAACAATGGTACTAGAGCCAAATAGTCTATGCAGTCGAAATTAGTCATGTTGGGGCCAACCAATTAGGGTATCTAGAAAAGTGGTGTCTAGGCTTGGATTTGGATAATTAAGTACCTTGCCCTCCCTGGCTATTGGCCTGGCCCGAAAAGTGAAGTGGGTCCAAAGGTTAACCCGAATAGAAAAGGCCGAATTTGAATTGGGCCGTGGGTTAATTTTCAAAATTGTTCTAAAAATTAAAATAAAATTTTGAATTTAAAAGTTAAATTTAAAATAAGAAATACATTATAAATGTTAAAATGTGAATTCAAAATTGTTTTAAAGTTAAAATAAGATTTTAAATTTAGAAGTTAAATTTAAAATAAGTATTGCATTATAAATTTTATAATTTAATTTTCAAAGTTAGCGTTGAAAACAACGTACATTATAAATGTTATAATACAGTTTTCAAAAGTGCTTTGAAAAATATAGTAAACATATTTCAAAATTTTAATATTTATTAATAAGATTAATAAACTAAATAAATTATTGAATAGATAATAATTAAAGTATATACATGTATAATATATATAAATATATATGTATTACATTATCTTGAATTGTTTAAGATAATGTAAGTATATATATGTATATACATAAGAAATTTTCAAAATTAATATTTCAGTAAATTATCTAGTTAAATAAGTTAATTAAAAGTTAAGCAATAAATATTAAAATACATATACATATAGAAATATGTTTATAAATATACAATTGTATTTTATTTGTGCTGCCCTACCAGTATGTATGTAATAGTACTTGTGTAACAACCCGGGATTTCACAGTGATTTATAATCGTCATTAAACGATAAATCTGCTAGTTAATTGCTCATTTGAGTTTTTTTTATCGGTTGAAATTCTTTGTATTAATTTGTGAATTTGTTATGCGGGCTTAAAAATTTAGATTGACCCATGTTTTATTTTGTGGCCGTGATAATTACCTTTACCCACGGCCCTTTCTTTCACTTTTGGATGGCAAACCCTAAATAACATATCGTTCGAAAGAAAAAAGAATGGTGGCGGCTCGATCTTTTCACCGTTCGAATTAGATTAGGGTTTCGTTTGACTTCGAGGTGCCACGCTTCGATTCCGGTGGTTTAATCTTCGCCTTCGGCTGCGAATTTGGGTTTGATTCTTCAAAAACCAGGTGAGTGATTTAAGTATCACTCGCATCTATTCAAATAAGTATATACTTTATTACTTGATTTTCTCGGCCTTGAACTCTCTATTAGTTTGTTGAATTCGCCAGTTGATTTTGCTCTGACAGTTGATATTCGTTTAGATGTGGGACTGATCTCTAACTTTATCATCTCGGTCGTATGATTTGTTTTAAATACTTGGGAATGTTTTCTGACTTTGGATTTAAATCTATAAACCTAATTTTGAAAATATTTTAGATGAGAATTTAACTTGACAGTGTTTATGTGATGGCTTTTAAGACATATCTGTCTTCGTTCGAAATTGTGTACCATGTTTTTATATACTTGCGAATTTAGTTGCTACTGTTACAGTTGATATTTTCTCTGCTGCATATATGCTTTAGGTATAAGCATTGAATTTCGAAGATTTGGGGACTTTAAAAATATACAGTTTCAAAAAATGAATTTCTGGCTTGACTCTTTTGATACATGTACCTTGAGTTTACTTTGATTTTGTTGATGCTGTATATTTGAACTTGGTTTGGATTTTTCTTTGACACCGTCTGTTGTAGTTGCACTTTACATTCATGTGTTTGTACTGTCCACTATATTGTTTTGTAAGAAGCAATGTATTTTGCCTTTTTACTCCGACACTGCACCTTGTTCTCGATTGTGATGTTCGTACAGTAGTTACGGCTTCATGTTCATATGCAATTTCTATTGAGTTTGCAATATTCAGATTCTTGTAGATGTTACTGGTGCCTTGCATCTGTGGCCTTCATATTCATGCACATTAGACACTGCTTCAGGTTCATATACATTGGTGTCATACTATGCATATGTACATTTTGATTTTTCGAGATTTGTTAGCATATTGGTGCACTGTTTGGGTCATGTGAAGTTGTAGCCTTAGTACATCGCTCAACACATTAGCTTGCATTAGCTTGTGACAATTATGTTGCCGCATGGGGCAGTACTTCACTGTGTTCATGTAGCCTGTTTCACTTGTATACCTTATTCATGTCACTTTACTATCTGCTCGGTACACCTGTCTTATTGGCTTGCGGTATTTAAACTTCACTTGTTCGAATTCATAATTATCACAGCTTGATTTTTGGTTGAACCTGCATGCTATGTTCTTTCCTTTTTTGGTATTGACTTTTGCTGTTCCATGGTTAGTAGTTTTCCATTCTCACCGTGTTATTGCAGTGAAACTTTGCAACTGTTAATTTAGTTGTGGCCACCAGGGTTTTAATTCCTGTTAACATCGGTCATTTGATTTGATTAAGGTGATTTTGGCATTCATTTGTTCAACTTGACAATGTGTTAGTTTTGGTATATATATACACATGTGTGCATGTTTATTCTGCACTACTTGTATACCATCAGTTGCCACTGCCTGTTTCAATATCCATATAGTTTTTCCACCGTTGCATCATGTTGTCACTGTACATCCCATCCTCACCAGAGAACACTTTATATAGCATCACATATGCATTCACCTGCTTCAAGTCAGGTTGCATACTCTCTGTGCATTCCTGGAAGAAAAAAAAAGAGTAAAGTAATGGGGTCTGATATTTGTGAAGCTTGCACTGATTAGTTGCACTATTGCATACATGTCATATCTTTTGCAGTTTATGTTGCCACCTCTGTTTGTCCTTGTTGTAGTTTGATTGCTCGGGTTCATGTAATCGTGAGATGCTCAGGTTGCAAAATGCTTGCTGCCTGGTCACTATTCCGTGTTGTATTATACATTGAGTTGAACCCAGTCTCGAAGACTCGGGTTTGACCTTGTACTCTGTTGTGAATTTTTCAATGCGTATTCGTGTGCATTTTGTTCAGTTTGATTTGAGTTGTTCATTTATCTGACTTGATCTTTGCAGTTTCGACGTATGGTAGTGGCGAGGCAGTGCACCTGTGCGTGTACTGCAGCCACACCGAGATTTGATTAATTTGGTGCCATCTGTTTATGATTCATTGAGCTTTTGTGTATTCCATCACTGTAGTGGCGAGGCACTGCACGCGTGCGTGAACTGAAGCCACACAGTATTGTCGTTTTAATTGATATTTTAATGGTTTGAATTGTTTTGTGTTCAATTCAATATTTAAGAATTTTATTTGATTCCTTTCGATTGATCATTTCGCTGTGTCTAAATATCTATTGATAATTAGATTCTGAGTTTTTAATTATTCTTTAATAATTGGACTTTGTTGTTAATTGCCGATTAGGCAATTCTGATGTTTTCTAAATTATCTTCATTGATATTCACTTATCTTTGTTGATAATTTAAATCTGCTGATTTGTTGTTTAACACTGTTTAGTGTTATATCTGCCGTTATCCGATTCTCTTATCGAAGAGTTGGATATACGAGATTTCTGTGATTGTCGTCTATTTGATGTTGATTATTATTGCTTCTGTGCATTAAAACTGATTTGAACTAGACTGACCCGTGTATTATTTTCTTTTGAATTTAATACTCGGGTCAGAGCCGAGTATTTCAGGTTGTAGATTTCCTTCTTTGAGTTGCTGTTCGGGATTTGAAGACTTTTCACATCTTTTGAAGTTGTCAGTGTTATTTTGTAGTAGTCGAGTCTTTGTATAGAATGATATGTATTCATGTATATTAGTCGATAATGTACTTGTATATATAACTTCTAGAGTCGACAGTTGTAGTTGTATCATATGTATTGTGTCAACTATGTATTAACTGACATCAGTTATATATATATGAGACCTTTGTTTTTATCTGTGTTCCGCATTTATATTAACTGTGTTATTGTTATATCTAATGTCCTACACTATTATGAACTATCGTAGTTTGTTTTATACTGATAATTGGGTGTGTCGATGGGAGTAAATAAATAATAGATGAAAAATAAAAAGTATATACCACTCCTATCGAGATAACCAATATTAGTGTAAGGCCAACTACGGATGGTCGCTCCTATCCAGCCTTATTCTTCGTAATAATAGACAGTATTTCTTTTAATACTCTTTGTTATTATGAGCATAGAGGTGGGGCGTTACAGTTGGTATCAGAGCTTGGGGTTTATGGACATAATATAAAACATGACTTGGATGGAACATATGTTACAACTATTAGTCGACGTTTTATCTGTGATTTGAGTCAAAACTAAAGTTTTGAAATTTTGATAAATTTTTTTAAATATCGTTATTTAAAAATAAAAGTGGAATTGTGTTTTGTTGTTTGGATGAAATTGTGTTCTGATGATTTGATTGATTTGTGTTCTATTTATCAGAGTGCGCAGCGGAAACAGTGAAACTGTCTTCACTGAGTACAACTGATAATCTTTTTGATTTAAGAATCAAAATACAAAATTGATATGAATTCCAATTGTTGTTTACATAGCTGTAATTATTTGTTTCTTTGAGAATTTCGAATACAAATTGAGGATTCGAAGAAATTGCAGATATGTGATTTTTGTTGAAATTTCCGCTGGCTTTCTTTTGTACTAATCATATATTGATCAGATTTTTGCTGTTTTGAATTGTCTTCATTGAAGATACCTTCGAATAGTTTCTTTGTTCATTTTGTAGTACGTGCACAATTTAAATTGCACGTTACTGCATTTATTTTACGTTGAACCGATGCTAGGTTATGAAACGTATTTTGTTGCCGTTATTTTTGTAACGGGATTTTTACACCAATGCTAAATTCTTGAAGCACGGTGTTTTATGGCATTTTGATGAATGAAAATTCTCTGATATTACATTTTGATGTAAATTGTTTTGATGTGATTTTGACGTTTTAAAATTACTGTCGCTTTGGCTTCAGTAACCGTCAAATTTTAAAAGTGGATTTTCAAGCGGTTATTCCGCAATGCTGTTTTGTGACCGTTTTTACGGTATTTTGGGAAGTACGATTTCCTTACCGAAATTGTTACTGATTTACTGTTCTAATCACGTGATTGGAAAATTGTTTTAAAATGAAAATTGTTTTATAGAAATGTAACAGTTTGCGTTTTCAAAAGAATGAGAAAGCGACTTAAACGATTCAGCAAAATCGAGGATTATGACCCCTTTCTTTTACTGTTTCGCTTAACTCCGGACTTGTCCAGTTGAGAAGGTGAATTATTATTTTTACAAAATAAATAAAATTGTTTTCAGAAATTTAACAGTTTACGCTTTCAAAAGAATGAGGAAGCGATTTAAACGTTTCAGCAAAATCGAGGACTATAACCCATTTCTTTTACTGATTCGCTTAATTCCGGACTTGTCCGTTTGAGAATGTAAAGTGTATTTTTACAAAATACATAATTTTGCACTTTCAAGGAAACGATGAAGAGATTTAAACGATTTAGCAAAAGTGCGGAGTATGGAACCACACTTTTACTTTTTCGGTTAATTCCGGACTCGTTAATTGAATATCTGTTGTTTTGATGATTTTGATGAATTTTACACTTTCAAGGAAACGATGAAGAGAATCAAACGATTTAGTAAAACACGTGGTATGGGACATGTGCGTTTGCTATTTCGGTTAATTCCGGACTCGTTAATTGAAACATTTTGATGCTTTCGTGTGCTTTCGGGCCACTCTGCGGACCTTCGGGTCATTTGTTGGGCTTTCGGGCCACTCTGCGGACCTTCGGGTCATTTGTTGGGCTTTCGGGCCACTCTACGGACCTTCGGGTCAAATACCAGTACTAGACCTTCGGGTCACTCTGCGGACCTTCGGGTCACTCTGCGGACCTTCGGGTCAATCTGATGGGCGCCAAAATTATGTTGAGTACTTGGTAGGCTTCGGCCACTCTGAGATGCACGTGCGGCGAATTAAAAACTCGCCATCTGATGGGATCGATCCAAGCTTTCATGTTGATTTTCTAGTCTTCTTAATTGATTTCTAGATATTTGTTGCTTCCAATTATCTGCAGGTAATTGGATATTTGTTGATATGAGTTCTGATTATCGTTTTTGATAATCAGATATTTGTTGTTTCTAATTATCGCTTGTGATAATTAGATATTTGCTGATATGAGTTCTGATTATCGTTTTTGATAATCAGATATTTGTTGTTTCTAATTATCGCTTGTGATAATTAGATATTTGTTGATATGAGTTCTGATTATCGTTTTTGATAATCGGATATTTGTTGATTTTAATTATCACTTTAGATAATTAAATATTTGTTGATTTGAGATTTAATTATCGTCTTTGATAATTAAATATTTGTTGATTTTAGATTTAATTATCGCTATCAGATAATTAAATATGTGTTGATTTGAGATTTAATTATCGTCTTTGATAATTAAATATTTGTTGATTTTAGATTTAATTATCGCTGTTAGATAATTAAATATTTGTTGATTTGAGATTTAATTATCGTCTTTGATAATTAAATATTAGTTGATTTTAGATTTAATTATCGCTGTTAGATAATTAAATATTTGTTGATATGAGATTTAATTATCGCTTTTGATAATTAAATATTTGCTGATTTGAGATTTAATTATCGCTTTAGATAATTAAATATTTGCTGATTTGAGATTTAGTTATCGCTTTAGATAATTAAATATTTGCTAATTTGAGATTTAATTATCGCTTTAGATAATTAAATATTTGCTGATTTGAGATTTAATTATCGCTTTTGATAATTAAATATTTGCTGATTTGAGATTTAATTATCGCTTTAGATAATTAAATAATTGCTGATCTGAGATTTAATTATCGCTTTAGATAATTAAATATTTGCTGATCTGAGATTTAATTTTCGCTTGAGATAATTAAATATTTGTTGATTTTAGATTTAATCATCGCTTCAGATAATTAAATAATTGTTGATTTGGAATTTGATTATCGCTTGAGATAATCAAATATTTGTTAAATTTAAAATTTGATTATCGTTTTGATAATTGAATATTTGTTGAATTTGAAATTTGATTATCGTTTTTGATAATCGAATATTTGTTGAATTTGAAATTTGATTATCGTTTGTGATAATCGAATATTTGTTGATTTGAGAAATTTGATTATCGTTTTTGATAATTGAATAATTGCTGATTTGAAATTTTAAATTACCGGTTGTGGTAATTAGATATGTGCTGATTTGTCTTCTGAGTATCGTTTGAGATAATTAGATAATTGATGTTTGCTGATTTTATTCGAATCGCTGTTTTCTATCTATCTCTATCTCTGTTAATATTTTGAATTTGTTGATTATGAAGTTTGTGTTTTCTAGTTAATTGTTGAATAACTAGATATTGGCAGTTTTGCAAATTGTGACTTGTGCTTCTAATCGTCTTAGTTGATAATTGAATATTGGTTGTTTTCTAATTATCGTATCGATAATTAGATATTGCTGTTTTGTGATTTCGGTATCCTATTTATCTGATTGATAATTAAATATGGCTGATAATTGCGTTTATTCAGTTTTGTTGTTTTCTAATTATCTATTGATAGTTAGATTTTGTTGAAAATTTTGTGAATCTCTTTTATTGGAATTAAAAGATTTCTTTGGCGTTGGTATTCCCGACTTTTATCTTCTAGCTTAACCAGTTTATGTTAGAGAAATATTTGTTACTGAAGACCTTAATTTTGAAAATTGCGGGGACGCAATTTTTATAAGGAGGGGAGTCTGTAACAACCCGGGATTTCACAGTGATTTATAATCGTCATTAAACGATAAATCTGCTAGTTAATTGCTCATTTGTGTTTTTTTATCGGTTGAAATTCTTTGTATTAATTTGTGAATTTGTTATGCGGGCTTAAAAATTTAGATTGGCCCATGTTTTATTTTGTGGCCGTGATAATTACCTTTACCCACGCCCCTTTCTTTCACTTTTGGATGGCAAACCCTAAATAACATATCGTTCGAAAGAAAAAAGAATGGTGGCGGCTCGATCTTTTCACCGTTCGAATTAGATTAGGGTTTCGTTTGACTTCGAGGTGCCACGCTTCGATTCCGGTGGTTTAATCTTCGCCTTCGGCTGCGAATTTGGGTTTGATTCTTCAAAAACCAGGTGAGTGATTTAAGTATCACTCGCATCTATTCAAATAAGTAAATACTTTATTACTTGATTTTCTCGGCCTTGAACTCTCTATTAGTTTGTTGAATTCGCCAGTTGATTTTGCTCTGACAGTTGATATTCGTTTAGATGTGGGACTGATCTCTGACTTTATCATCTCGGTCGTATGATTTGTTTTAAATACTTGGGAATGTTTTCTGACTTTGGATTTAAATCTATAAACCTAATTTTGAAAATATTTTAGATGAGAATTTAACTTGACAGTGTTTATGTGATGGCTTTTAAGACATATCTGTCTTCGTTCGAAATTGTGTACCATGTTTTTATATACTTGCGAATTTAGTTGCTACTGTTACAGTTGATATTTTCTCTGCTGCATATATGCTTTAGGTATAAGCATTGAATTTCGAAGATTTGGGGACTTTAAAAATATACAGTTTCAAAAAATGAATTTCTGGCTTGACTCTTTTGATACATGTACCTTGAGTTTACTTTGATTTTGTTGATGCTGTATATTTGAACTTGGTTTGGATTTTTCTTTGACACTGTCTGTTGTAGTTGCACTTTACATTCATGTGTTTGTACTGTCCACTATATTGTTTTGTAAGAAGCACTGTATTTTTCCTTTTTACTCCGACACTGCACCTTGTTCTCGATTGTGATGTTCGTACAGTAGTTACGGCTTCATGTTCATATGCAATTTCTATTGAGTTTGCAATATTCAGATTCTTGTAGATGTTACTGGTGCCTTGCATCTGTGGCCTTCATATTCATGCACATTAGACACTGCTTCAGGTTCATATACATTGGTGTCATACTGTGCATATGTACATTTTGA
Organism: Allium fistulosum; assembly: GCA_030737815.1. Taxonomy (NCBI): domain Eukaryota; kingdom Viridiplantae; phylum Streptophyta; class Magnoliopsida; order Asparagales; family Amaryllidaceae; genus Allium; species Allium fistulosum. The sequence continues at coordinate 777,969,075 of CM060906.1, forward strand.
TTTTTCGAGATTTGTTAGCATATTGGTGCACTGTTTGGGTCATGTGAAGTTGTAGCCTTAGTACATCGCTCACCACATTAGCTTGCATTAGCTTGTGACAATTATGTTGCCGCATGGGGCAGTACTTCACTGTGTTCATGTAGCCTGTTTCACTTGTATACCTTATTCATGTCACTTTACTATCTGCTCGGTACACCTGTCTTATTGGCTTGCGGTATTTAAACTTCACTTGTTCGAATTCATAATTATAACAGCTTGATTTTTGGTTGAACCTGCATGCTATGTTCTTTCCTTTGTTGGTATTGACTTTTGCTGTTCCATGGTTAGTAGTTTTCCATTCTCACCGTGTTATTGCAGTGAAACTTTGCAACTGTTAATTTAGTTGTGGCCACCAGGGTTTTAATTCCTGTTAACATCGGTCATTTGATTTGATTAAGGTGATTTTGGCATTCATTTGTTCAACTTGACAATGTGTTAGTTTTGGTATATATATACACATGTGTGCATGTTTATTCTGCACTACTTGTATACCATCAGTTGCCACTGCCTGTTTCAATATCCATATAGTTTTTCCACCGTTGCATCATGTTGTCACTGTACATCCCATCCTCACCAGAGAACACTTTATATAGCATCACATATGCATTCACCTGCTTCAAGTCAGGTTGCATACTCTCTGTGCATTCCTGGAAGAAAAAAAAAGAGTAAAGTAATGGGGTCTGATATTTGTGAAGCTTGCACTGATTAGTTGCACTATTGCATACATGTCATATCTTTTGCAGTTTATGTTGCCACCTCTGTTTGTCCTTGTTGTAGTTTGATTGCTCGGGTTCATGTAATCGTGAGATGCTCAGGTTGCAAAATGCTTGCTGCCTGGTCACTATTCCGTGTTGTATTATACATTGAGTTGAACCCAGTCTCGAAGATTCGGGTTTGACCTTGTACTCTGTTGTGAATTTTTCAATGTGCATTCGTGTGCATTTTGTTCAGTTTGATTTGAGTTGTTCATTTATCTGACTTGATCTTTGCAGTTTCGACGTATGGTAGTGGCGAGGCAGTGCACGTGTGCGTGTACTGCAGCCACACCGAGATTTGATTAATTTGGTGCCATCTGCTTATGATTCATTGAGCTTTTGTGTATTCCATCACTGTAGTGGCAAGGCACTGCACGCGTGCGTGAACTGCAGCCACACAGTATTGTCGTTTTAATTGATATTTTAATGGTTTGAATTGTTTTGTGTTCAATTCAATATTTGAGAATTTTATTTGATTCCTTTCGATTGATCATTTCGCTGTGTCTAAATATCTATTGATAATTAGATTCTGAGTTTTTAATTATTCTTTAATAATTGGACTTTGTTGTTAATTGCCGATTAGGCAATTCTGATGTTTTCTAAATTATCTTCATTGATATTCACTTATCTTTGTTGATAATTTAAATCTGCTGATTTGTTGTTTAACACTGTTTAGTGTTATATCTGCCGTTATCCGATTCTCTTATCGAAGAGTTGGATATACGAGATTTCTGTGATTGTCGTCTATTTGATGTTGATTATTATTGCTTCTGTTCATTAATAACTGATTTTGAACTAGACTGACCCGTGTTTTATTTTCTTTTGAATTTAATACTCGGGTCAGACCCGAGTATTTCAGGTTGTAGATTTCCTTCTTTGAGTTGTTGTTTGGGATTTGAAGACTTTTCACATCTTTTGAAGTTGTCAGTGTTATTTTGTAGTGGTCGAGTCTTTGTATAGAATGATATGTATTCATGTATATTAGTCGATAATGTACTTGTATATATAACTTCTAGAGTCGACAGTTGTAGTTGTATCATATGTATTGTGTCAACTATGTATTAACTGACATCAGTTATATATATATGAGACCTTTGTTTTTATCTGTGTTCCGCATTTATATTATCTGTGTTATTGTTATATCTAATGTCCTAAACTATTATGAACTATCGTAGTTTGTTTTATACTGATAATTGGGTGTGTCGATGGGAGTAAATAAATAATAGATGAAAAATAAAAAGTATATACCACTCCTATCGAGATAACCAATATTAGTGTAAGGCCAACTACGGATGGTCGCTCCTATCCAGCCTTATTCTTCGTAATAATAGACAGTATTTCTTTTAATACTCTTTGTTATTATGAGCATAGAGGTGGGGCGTTACAGTTGGTATCAGAGCTTGGGGTTTATGGACATAATATAAAACATGACTTGGATGGAACATATGTTACAACTATTAGTCGACGTTTTATCTGTGATTTGAGTCAAAACTAAAGTTTTGAAATTTTGATGAAATTTTTTAAATATCGTTATTTAAAAATAAAAGTGGAATTGTGTTTTGTTGTTTGGATGAAATTGTGTTCTGATGATTTGATTGATTTGTGTTCTATTTATCAGAGTGCGCAGCGGAAACAGTGAAACTGTCTTCGCTGAGTACAACTGATAATCTTTTTGATTTAAGAATCAAAATACAAAATTGATATGAATTCCAATTGTTGTTTACATAGCTGTAATTATTTGTTTCTTTGAGAATTTCGAATCCAAATTGAGGATTCGAAGAAATTGCAGATATGTGATTTTTGTTGAAATTTCCGCTGGCTTTCTTTTGTACTAATCATATATTGATCAGATTTTTGCTGTTTTGAATTGTCTTCATTGAAGATACCTTCGAATAGTTTCTGTAACGTATCGGGTTTTGCCCGCTAGAAAATCAACATCCGTACTTCACATTGTACTAGAATGCCGCAGATTCGACCGTTCAAATCCGATTCGCCGAAGCTATAACACAATTAAGTAAATAACACAGCGGAAGAAAAGAATAATACATTGATATACAATATCTGATAAAACAGAGTGATACAATGAATATCAATATACATCAGAGATATGATACAACAAATAGCAGCGGAAAAGAAAACGATAACATCAGCAGCAGATAGAATATCTCCAATAGAATGCTCCAAATTGATCATCGGACAAGAATGAATCCACAACTCCAAGATAAGCAACTCCGATGAATGAACTACAAATACTGAACTAGCTCCAGATAATCTACTAAACCTGAATATCTGAAAAGAAACCCAACTCTAGACTGCTCGTGTGGAAAATTATGAGCACCCAGAGTTTAGGAAGGGAACAATAAACTCCGGATCAGTCATGGGACTGGTGTGAGCAACAAAAACAATTTGACTTTAAACAACAGCAAAAGAATTTTAAACATTGGAATCCGCAATGCTTTTAGAAAATGAAACTACCATAAGACCTCCCGCCACACACACAATGCAAACGCAGAATTGGAGGAGATTTCTTCTTATGATAGTCAAACATGCTTACTACGCAAATCATTGGATTATTATTATTAGTGCATAGTGGAAAACAATTTGAAAGTATAATATTAATCTTAGCCAGCATAGGTACCATTATACTATGCCTACTATAGCTACCATATTAGATGGCAGGTTCTACAACTAAAATCGTACAAGGTTCATATTTGGAAGATGGATTTCCAACAAATGGTCAGGCTAAGGAACTTCCTTCCGCCGCATGGGAACGCCTCTGGCGGGACGCCCCGAGAGACAAACTGCTCTCTGCCAACAAAGCCGGGTTACCCCTGTAACAGGTAACTCACGAATATGCCACCTCCCGGTCCTTTGGGACCTTTATCCGAGCGCTCGATATCCAACATCACACATCATAAAGAAAGTGTATCCACATGAGTAAGTATCAGGGCTCCATACCATAATACCACCCCTTTCCAGAAGGAAATGACATACACTAAAGGGCGCGACCCTCATAACCTTGCCGCAACGATCCTGTTTCGACCATTTCCGGGTTGTGAGGCCCTGACGAAGTCTCGTCCACAAAGCTACGCTTTGTCACAAAGCCATGCTTTGGGTCAACAGATGATCAACCTATGATCACAAAGATAAATGATCAAACAAATGATCATATCACAAATGATCAAACACTGATCATCACACAGCTACACTCAGCATGCCACATTACCAAATTGGGAATATATCGCTGATAACCTTCAACTACATAACCTCTGAGCTCGTACGTCTCAGAGAAGGGTGTTAAGCTAAGAGAATAAATTCTCCGCCACCAACAAAAATGTATTTGAAAGAAATCTACTTTATATCTCAAAGTGTAATGTCAGACATGTATCCATACAAATCTGTTCCGGGTTCGAACAGAACCGAAGGCACTTCTCACGAAGCCCTTGCAATTCCGGATAATTTCCAATCACGTCCGGACTTCCCATCACAAAGGGTGATAAAATCTCTATACCGGGGACCAGTCGATGCAGAGACATTTGACGAGTTGTCCTTTCGTTTTTGTAAATATCCGGTCTTCACCACCGGTCTTCAAATGCTATCCATATCGACGTATCACATATTCGGAACGGGTTATATGACACAAAGGTCCTTTCCCGGCTAAACCGAATAATGAGCGCAATCTTTAAAAACATATGGATATTGGGATTTCAATTAAGTCACAACTTATTACCCAAACTTTTCTTTCAAATGGTTTAACAAATTACCATTTCAAATCTTTTAAAACAAAAAGATTCATTTTAACCACCTTCAACGGTTTAAACAATTTCCACACTTTAATCTTTTAAACAAAAGATTCATTCACAGATTTTCCAAATTAATTCTCATTTCAATTTGATTAACTCGTTAAATCTTTAAAACAAAGATTTAACTTATAGCTTTCAAAACAATTTCATTTCGAATAGTTTAAACAAATCATCATTTTAAATCTGTTAAAAATAAACAGATTTAATTCATAGCTTTTCAAAACAATTCATTCATAACTTGGAAAACCATTTTTCAATTCAATCTTGAAATTCCTTTAATTAAACTGGAATTTCATTTCTTATCTGAAAGCTTTTATTCTTTTGAAAACAAATAGTTTCATTTCAGAAAATCTGATCTCATTTATACGAGTCAAAATCCTTGGGTTAAATTCAAATTCTCAAATCAATATTTTAAAATGGTTCCAATTCATATAAACTCATAAATAAGTTGAACAGCCTTTTTAAACCCTAGTTTCCAAATCATAGAATTCAATTTCAAATATTGCATTCAAATTTAAATAAACTTATTTAAATTTTCAAAACTCAATTAAGTTATTCAAAATAACTTTTATCTTTGAAATTCCATTTCAAAAGCTTTTCACTTTAAACCCAAATTTCCAATTTCAAAAATCAATTGAAATTTAAATTTTCAATTTCAAAAACATTAAATTTACATCATCTGTGATTTAACCGATTTCCACGTGAAATCCATATTTGTGTGTGTAAAAGTGTAGTCCGGGGGTTTAACACAAAAGTGCAACACAATGAATCATCACATATCAGAATACAGAAATATAATTCGATAAGCGGTATAAGAACAACGCTTACCGTCCATTCACAGATCATAGATATATAAAGGTCACAGATAAGTAAACTACAGATTACAACATAAATCAGGATGTATCACAAAGCATCATATATCAGGGATATCAAACAATCAAGTCATTCAATAGAATCCAAACATTCATAAGTAAAATCAGTTAATTGTCGTCTGATCAATTCAAATCAGATTAATTTCTTATGAATTACTAATCCTGGTTAATTAACATTAATAAATCACAATCCATTTTATATTGATTTATGAAATTAATTAATTAATTCTTAATTCCAAGTTAATAAATCCCTTTGAAAACTAAAATTGTTAATTTATAAATCATTAATTTATTCAATTAACAAATCACTCTTTAATCATTCCATTTATTATCAACTTATAATAAGTTTTTAAGATAAATTATTTCCCCTAATTTCTTACATTAAGTAATTAACCTTCAATCAATTACATAAACTTATCATCTTTAAATTAATCACATTTATCAATTTATCACATTAATTAATCCTTTAAATTGATCACATAAATTAATTTACCTTAATTATCTTCATTAAGTAATTACTTTTAAATAATTCCTTATCTTTATCAATTCATCAACATTTAATTATATTAATTATACTTTGACTTAAAAATCATTTTAACCCTTGATTTATAAATTCAAATTCAAATTTGAAACCCAGAAAAACAGAACAGGTTAGAGAAACCTGGAACAAAACTATCCCCCGAGCTACAACGCTTCCAGCTTCGAGTAAAACACTCGAATAACTCGAGTTCTTCCCGAGTAAAGACACGAGAAACACTCGTTCCTCGTCTGCTTCGAGACAACCACGAAAACTCCTCAAGTCAACCCCGAGAAAGATGCTTCTTCCCCAATCAACGAACGAACCCAGAATATCAACTCGTGCACGTGTACGTGCACATTCACCCACTGGCTTCCGACCATCGACGCTCCTTCTGGTAAGTCACCAACAACCTCTACCTTCGATTCGACCACCCAGCTCCGCCTGTCTCGACCCAAATCAAGATCGAGTGCTTCGATCGAAACTGGAACATCATCGACCCTGGAAAAACTCATCGCTCTCGTCATCGAGATCATCGGAGTACTCGAAACTCCTATCATCGCTTCGTCAACATCTCACTTACCACCTCCCAAGATCGCATCGAACTCGATCGCCTACAGACATCGAACGAATCAAAGATTTTTAGCTTTACAAAACTAGGTTAAAAAAATTAAACGATCGCCGCCTCATCCACGATGAACTTTATGTGATCACACTATTTTTCCAAGCTTCATTGATCTCTCCTCTACCTTCACTCGAAACCCCGAGGTCCCTCAACGACGAGATCACTCGAATTCATCAAAAACCCAAATATTGTTCCACTTCGATTTTCTCGTTCCCTAGTTCATTAAAAATCATGATTTTCCTTTCAAAAATCATTATCTTCGATGACGGTTAAGATTGTCTACCTGAAACTAAGATTTATGATGTTTGAAATTTTGACATAATTTAAGTGATGTCTGTATTTTCAAATTTTCAAGAGAAACTTCCTTTGTTTTACTTAAATCTATTTTTAATATTTGAACCATATTAAAACTAACAGCTTTTATTTAAGGTCTGAAGTTTAACAATAATCAGAAGAGAGGGAATTTAATTTCAAAACATGTTTGGAAACCTGTTATGTTCAAACTGAGAACATGTCTGTTCTCTGACAGGCGTAGTTCACTCATGCTCATATACATACCTATCTGTATGCATACAATATTTCATCACTTTTACTTTATCATGATTATTAAAACAACCAGCTAAATCCAGATTCAAAAGTTTACTCACAAATATCAAGAAACAAAACAGGTTAAGCTTCTAAAAACAAGGAGTTGCTCACCTGTTTTCCAGAGAAGAAAGAATAACAGAGTATGTTGTTTTGATTTGGTTCGAGCTTTGATTTTTCCAGATTCAAAACTTGATCAGGTTCAAGTTGAAGTCCTTTTTGAATTTACAACGTTGAAATCTGGTTGAGTTTGCTAGTTGGAAGTCTCCACTCGATCTCAGGTTTGCAGTGATGGTTGTTTTAAGTTTTAAGATAATATTTACTTCATATTTTTTCTTAGTTTTTAAATGGACGAATTGATGAGAAGAAGAGTTTGATGTATATAAAAGAGGAGTTGTACAGGGTGTTGTATTTGTACAAGCTGATATATTAAAAAAATAAGTTTACAGGGTGTTATCATGGGTTATGTACTGGAAACCCTTTGTTTATACCTTAGCCAGAGATCTTTTCTTTGTTTTGGCCGGCATAAATCTTGCTTTGCCATGCTAGAGATATGGCATTAATTGTTTTGTACAAATATATCTATTTGTTTTCTTCATTTCGGCTGTAGGTACTTGTATTAAATTGGCTTACTATGCAAGCTTTCATTCACAAGTAGAATTACTTACTTCATTCTTTTACAAGCCTTCCTGCATATACTTTTTTTTTCTTTTCTTTTTATAAGTGTTTCATACTTTGTTTGTATCAATACATATTTACTTTATATATTAAATTCAATAGTTTATATTGTATATTTATTTTTTTAAATTTAAATGATTTAACACATAGATTATTTTTAAAACCATTTATTCAGATATACTTGGATATCGGGGAAACTCGCATCTCTTTAACCATCTATTTCACAAATTTTTTATTCAAAAATAAATTTTAATTATCGATTTAAAATAGATTAAAATTCGGGGTCGTTACAGTTTCTTTGTTCATTTTGTAGTACGTGCACAATTTAAATTGCACGTTACTGCATTTATTTTACGTTGAACCGATGCTAGGTTATGAAATGTATTTTGTTGCCGTTATTTTTGTAACGGGATTTTTACACCAATGCTAAATTCTTGAAGCACGGAGTTTTATGGCATTTTGATGAATGAAAATTCTCTGATATTACATTTTGATGTAAATTGTTTTGATGTGATTTTGACGTTTTAAAATTACTGTCGCTTTGGCTTCAGTAACCGTCAAATTTTAAAAGTGGATTTTCAAGCGGTTATTCCGCAATGCTGTTTTGTGACCGTTTTTACGGTATTTTGAGAAGTACGATTTCCTTACCGAAATTGTTACTGATTTACTGTTCTAATCACGTGATTGGAAAATTGTTTTAAAATGAAAATTGTTTTATAGAAATGTAACAGTTTGCGTTTTCAAAAGAATGAGAAAGCGACTTAAACGATTCAGCAAAATCGAGGATTATGACCCCTTTCTTTTACTGTTTCGCTTAACTCCGGACTTGTCCAGTTGAGAAGGTGAATTATTATTTTTACAAAATAAATAAAATTGTTTTCAGAAATTTAACAGTTTACGCTTTCAAAAGAATGAGGAAGCGATTTAAACGTTTCAGCAAAATCGAGGACTATGACCCATTTCTTTTACTGATTCGCTTAATTCCGGACTTGTCCGTTTGAGAATGTAAAGTGTATTTTTACAAAATACATAATTTTGCACTTTCAAGGAAACGATGAAGAGATTTAAACGATTTAGCAAAAGTGCGGAGTATGGAACCACACTTTTACTTTTTCGGTTAATTCCGGACTCGTTAATTGAATATCTGTTGTTTTGATGATTTTGATGAATTTTACACTTTCAAGGAAACGATGAAGAGAATCAAACGATTTAGTAAAACACGTGGTATGGGACATGTGCGTTTGCTATTTCGGTTAATTCCGGACTCGTTAATTGAAACATTTTGATGCTTTCGTGTGCTTTCGGGCCACTCTGCGGACCTTCGGGTCATTTGTTGGGCTTTCGGGCCACTCTACGGACCTTCGGGTCATTTGTTGGGCTTTCGGGCCACTCTACGGACCTTCGGGTCAAATACCAGTACTAGACCTTCGGGTCACTCTACGGACCTTCGGGTCACTCTACGGACCTTCGGGTCAATCTGATGGGCGCCAAAATTATGTTGAGTACTTGGTAGGCTTCGGCCACTCTGAGATGCACGTGCGGCGAATTAAAAACTCGCCATCTGATGGGATCGATCCAAGCTTTCATGTTGATTTTCTAGTCTTCTTAATTGATTTCTAGATATTTGTTGCTTCCAATTATCTGCAGGTAATTGGATATTTGTTGATATGAGTTCTGATTATCGTTTTTGATAATCAGATATTTGTTGTTTCTAATTATCGCTTGTGATAATTAGATATTTGCTGATATGAGTTCTGATTATCGTTTTTGATAATCAGATATTTGTTGTTTCTAATTATCGCTTGTGATAATTAGATATTTGTTGATATGAGTTCTGATTATCGTTTTTGATAATCGGATATTTGTTGCTTTTAATTATCACTTTAGATAATTAAATATTTGTTGATTTGAGATTTAATTATCGTCTTTGATAATTAAATATTTGTTGATTTTAGATTTAATTATCGCTATCAGATAATTAAATATGTGTTGATTTGAGATTTAATTATCGTCTTTGATAATTAAATATTTGTTGATTTTAGATTTAATTATCGCTATCAGATAATTAAATATGTGTTGATTTGAGATTTAATTATCGTCTTTGATAATTAAATATTTGTTGATTTTAGATTTAATTATCGTCTTTGATAATTAAATATTTTGTGGCCGTGATAATTACCTTTACCCACGCCCCTTTCTTTCACTTTTGGATGGCAAACCCTAAATAACATATCGTTCGAAAGAAAAAAGAATGGTGGCGGCTCGATCTTTTCACCGTTCGAATTAGATTAGGGTTTCGTTTGACTTCGAGGTGCCACGCTTCGATTCCGGTGGTTTAATCTTCGCCTTCGGTTGCGAATTTGGGTTTGATTCTTCAAAAACCAGGTGAGTGATTTAAGTATCACTCGCATCTATTCAAATAAGTAAATACTTTATTACTTGATTTTCTCGGCCTTGAACTCTCTATTAGTTTGTTGAATTCGCCAGTTGATTTTACTCTGACAGTTGATATTCGTTTAGATGTGGGACTGATCTCTGACTTTATCATCTCGGTCGTATGATTTGTTTTAAATACTTGGGAATGTTTTCTGACTTTGGATTTAAATCTATAAACCTAATTTTGAAAATATTTTAGATGAGAATTTAACTTGACAGTGTTTATGTGATGGCTTTTAAGACATATCTGTCTTCGTTCGAAATTGTGTACCATGTTTTTATATACTTGCGAATTTAGTTGCTACTGTTACAGTTGATATTTTCTCTGCTGCATATATGCTTTAGGTATAAGCATTGAATTTCGAAGATTTGGGGACTTTAAAAATATACAGTTTCAAAAAATGAATTTCTGGCTTGACTCTTTTGATACATGTACCTTGAGTTTACTTTGATTTTGTTGATGCTGTATATTTGAACTTGGTTTGGATTTTTCTTTGACACCGTCTGTTGTAGTTGCACTTTACATTCATGTGTTTGTACTGTCCACTATATTGTTTTGTAAGAAGCAATGTATTTTGCCTTTTTACTCCGACACTGCACCTTGTTCTCGATTGTGATGTTCGTACAGTAGTTACGGCTTCATGTTCATATGCAATTTCTATTGAGTTTGCAATATTCAGATTCTTGTAGATGTTACTGGTGCCTTGCATCTGTGGCCTTCATATTCATGCACATTAGACACTGCTTCAGGTTCATATACATTGGTGTCATACTGTGCATATGTACATTTTGATTTTTCGAGATTTGTTAGCATATTGGTGCACTGTTTGGGTCATGTGAAGTTGTAGCCTTAGTACATCGCTCACCACATTAGCTTGCATTAGCTTGTGACAATTATGTTGCCGCATGGGGCAGTACTTCACTGTGTTCATGTAGCCAGTTTCACTTGTATACCTTATTCATGTCACTTTACTATCTGCTCGGTACACCTGTCTTATTGGCTTGCGGTATTTAAACTTCACTTGTTCGAATTCATAATTATCACAGCTTGATTTTTGGTTGAACCTGCATGCTATGTTCTTTCCTTTGTTGGTATTGACTTTTGCTGTTCCATGGTTAGTAGTTTTCCATTCTCACCGTGTTATTGCAGTGAAACTTTGCAACTGTTAATTTAGTTGTGGCCACCAGGGTTTTAATTCCTGTTAACATCGGTCATTTGATTTGATTAAGGTGATTTTGGCATTCATTTGTTCAACTTGACAATGTGTTAGTTTTGGTATATATATACACATGTGTGCATGTTTATTCTGCACTACTTGTATACCATCAGTTGCCACTGCCTGTTTCAATATCCATATAGTTTTTCCACCGTTGCATCATGTTGTCACTGTACATCCCATCCTCACCAGAGAACACTTTATATAGCATCACATATGCATTCACCTGCTTCAAGTCAGGTTGCATACTCTCTGTGCATTCCTGGAAGAAAAAAAAGAGTAAAGTAATGGGGTCTGATATTTGTGAAGCTTGCACTGATTAGTTGCACTATTGCATACATGTCATATCTTTTGCAGTTTATGTTGCCACCTCTATTTGTCCTTGTTGTAGTTTGATTGCTCGGGTTCATGTAATCATGAGATGCTCAGGTTGCAAAATGCTTGCTGCCTGGTCACTATTCCATGTTGTATTATACATTGAGTTGAACCCAGTCTCGAAGACTCGGGTTTGACCTTGTACTCTGTTGTGAATTTTTCAATGCGCATTCGTGTGCATTTCGTTCAGTTTGATTTGAGTTGTTCATTTATCTGACTTGATCTTTGCAGTTTCGACGTATGGTAGTGGCGAGGCAGTGCACGTGTGCATGTACTGCAGCCACACCGAGATTTGATTAATTTGGTGCCATCTGCTTATGATTCATTGAGCTTTTGTGTATTCCATCACTGTAGTGGCGAGGCACTGCACGCGTGCGTGAACTGCAGCCACACAGTATTGTCGTTTTAATTGATATTTTAATGGTTTGAATTGTTTTGTGTTCAATTCAATATTTCAGAATTTTATTTGATTCCTTTCGATTGATCATTTCGCTGTGTCTAAATATCTATTGATAATTAGATTCTGAGTTTTTAATTATTCTTTAATAATTGGACTTTGTTGTTAATTGCCGATTAGGCAATTCTGATGTTTTCTAAATTATCTTCATTGATATTTCACTTATCTTTGTTGATAATTTAAATCTGCTGATTTGTTGTTTAACACTGTTTAGTGTTATATCTGCCGTTATCCGATTCTCTTATCGAAGAGTTGGATATACGAGATTTCTGTGATTGTCGTCTATTTGATGTTGATTATTATTGCTTCTGTGCATTAATAACTGATTTTGAACTAGACTGACCCGTGTATTATTTTCTTTTGAATTTAATACTCGGGTCAGACCCGAGTATTTCAGGTTGTAGATTTACTTCTTTGAGTTGCTGTTCGGGATTTGAAGACTTTTCACATCTTTTGAAGTTGTCAGTGTTATTTTGTAGTAGTCGAGTCTTTGTATAGAACGATATGTATTCATGTATATTAGTCGATAATGTACTTGTATATATAACTTCTAGAGTCGACAGTTGTAGTTGTATCATATGTATTGTGTCAACTATGTATTAACTGACATCAGTTATATATATATATATGAGACCTTTGTTTTTATCTGTGTTCCGCATTTATATTATCTGTGTTATTGTTATATCTAATGTCCTAAACTATTATGAACTATCGTAGTTTGTTTTATACTGATAATTGGGTGTGTCGATGGGAGTAAATAAATAATAGATGAAAAATAAAAAGTATATACCACTCATATCGAGATAACCAATATTAGTGTAAGGCCAACTACGGATGGTCGCTCCTATCCAGCCTTATTCTTCGTAATAATAGACAGTATTTCTTTTAATACACTTTGTTATTATGAGCATAGAGGTGGGGCGTTACAACTTGTGATGACATGTTGTTATAACTGTCCAGGCTGATTATAGTACATAGGATTGTAACTCTGAAATGTGATGCATCTTAGAGTAGCACTTTGTATTGTCTTTTGATATTATATATTATAGTTCTGTTGTGAGAGTAGATGTTTTTTCTCTTCTTTCTTGTCCCTTTTCCTTTTGTTTCTCTTTTTAACCTAACAACCTTTTTTTCGGCACTTACATGCTTGGCACGTGAATATCATAGATGTAGTAGTGTCGGAATTTAGGGGTTGAAAATGCGGGTCATTACAGTGTGGTACAAGTGCTGAAGGTTAAGCGAGAACTTTGGCTTTGGTCGGGTATAACTCATTATAGATAGGGTAAACGATGCCTAAAATGTGTTGAGTGTATTATACATATGAGAGCGTATTTGTATTTGTTATAAACATATGCCTTAAAGGTATTTCAACTATGAAAATTAAAAGACCTTATATAAGGTAACTTATATAAGTATGAATTATTAAAATGTAGTTTAATTAATGTAGGGATTAATAATGTTAACTCGTTATCTCTCATCGATTAGTTTAGCTATGCTCGGCTAGTTTATGAGCATTGTAATCCTTTATTAGATTGATTAGCCTTGCTTACCTAGTTTAGGAGCATTGTTATCATTTGTTGATTAGATTAGTTATGCTCGGCTAGTTTTTGAGCATTGTTATCCTTTATTAGATTGATTAGCCTTGCTCAGCCAATTTACGAGCATTGTTATCATTTGTAAATTAGATTAGTTGTACTCGGGCAGTTTATGAGCACTGTTATCATTTTTAGATTGATTAGTTATGCTTGGCCAGTTTATGAGCATTGCTTATTGTCTATTGATTGTTGATTTCTGCCCAATCAGCTTATGGGTAGTTTACCTTTTTACTACATGGGTTTGGTAGACAGTATTTGTGAGTGCATTGAAATGAACACCTTGTGTATTGAGTTTCATAGTCTGACCATAAGTCATTTGGTAATAATGTTGGGTTAGAAGTTTATTCTAATAAAAAAATTTGGTATTGATTTTCTAAGTATGGTTTATAAAATATGGTTTATAAATAAATAGGATTTCAACTGATATTTTGAGAACTTGAATCTCGGTGTCTTTAAAAATGGTTTTCAAGATTTTAGAGAAAAAATAGTAGTATTATTTAAAAGTATTTGTGAATACAAATATTTTGAAAAGAGTTTGAGATTGTTTGAGCTCGAGATCGCTCTCGGAATCGTCAAATCAATTCAGGAACACAGTATTTTTATGTTATCTAGTTCGAGTGGCTCGAAAATGACTAAAGAGAAGGCGAGAGATGTGTTCGGTTGGTAAGCTCTTTTGTTAGTATTACCCTTCTTAGTAAGGGGATGAATTACACGACTTGGTACTACCCGTTTCCTTAGTATCATTTTGGTGTTACTTGATCTATTCTTATATTTTCTATGGATTTTAAAGTAAATATTTTGGAAATTTGTTTGTAAATTGAGATCATGATACTTAGTAATATTTACGAAGTATCTGATATGCTTTGAAGATGATTTTAGTTTAATCCTAAAAGTATGATTCGATATACTAAAGGGTATATGTATGTATCATTATTACAAATGATTTGAAATAAAAACCTAGGATTTTAGTTCTAAACTTTATATGTATGCTATGTAGGTAGCCCGAGTGGTAATGGCATAACCTGAATAGTTATGAAAACTTTTCTTTTTTTCTCTTTGTAGTAAAGTGTGTTTAATAAATTAAGTGAAACCCAATAAGTTATTTTATTGATGCATGTATCCTTTGCATTAGGACAATGTGGTAGTTATGATGTGTGTGTTTGGTAGTTTTCATTTGTAATAACAAAATAAATTTTTCGGTAATTTTGGATGGCCTGAAACTTTCAAATCATTATAGAACTTAAAGCTATGTGTTTTTGAAATTATAAAAGTTGAGTTTATGTAACCCTTAAATAGTGAAGGTTGTAAGTTAAAAAAAGTTTAAAATTTGTTGAACATCTATGTTAGGAAAATCATTCGATGTTATTGGGCCAACTAATAAACATCTTTACCTTAGGGATGAATTAGGAAAGTAGACTCTAGTTCTAAGTTTGGATATTGGTGTCCTGCTCGTCCTAGCTACTTGCCTGACCCGATATAACAAGAAGTCTAAAAAGTTGACTCGGTTATAAGACCCAGATTTGTTTTTGGCCTTTTTCTGAACTTTAGAAGATAAAATTAATTCAATGTTTTGTGTATATTTTTAGGATATAGTAGAGTATTATACGTGTAATAAGTTGAAGTAAGTTTTGATGAATTTTTTTATAGATAAACTTATGTCTTTATAAAATGTTTATAAACTTGAGTTATGTTTTATGAAATGTTTCACAAATGGTTTTAATATTACGTGATATACTATTTATGTAAATGTAACAATACGCAGCTCAAAAGGCCTGAATTTTCACTAAATTGAAAACCCAAATCCACTAGGGTAAGGATCGTTGATGTTGGTATCCTGTAATAAACAAAAGTATACCAGAGAGCCATCGATAAGAACTTATAGTGGAATAGTAAAGTGTAATAAAACATATACAAGCATACATACACATGCATACACATACATACATACATATATATAAAAAGATACACACACACATACATACATACATTGTAATGACCTATGTTTTCGACTATCGAAAGTCGACACTCAATACATCCATGGTATTCAAGTGTCGAACATCCAATCGCCGAAAAGGCGGATTGTTAGGGTAAAATAAAAAGAACAAACAGAGAAAACAGAATCTCGTAGCAGAAATGATAAAATATAATATAATATAATATAATAAAGAATTTATAAATTCACTCTAAGACACAAAGTACATCAGAGTTAAAATCAAACCCCATCAACTCGACAAGTATAATTTTCTGACCTTACAATTGCTGGTAGATATATATAATACAACAAAAAATAAAAAATATTACGGTAGGTGAACATCCACCTCTACTCCATGAGCTTTATGTCCCACCAACGACAACTTGAAAAATATACTCGGTCTTACCCGAGCATTATAATAAATAATACATGGATCAGTCTGGAGCACCAAAGGTATAGTTGTAGCTTGAGAAATGTTTTATTATATATTCTTTTGTAAACTTTTAGTTATATTTTTCTACAACCTATTATTGTGATATTTTAAATTTATCAACTCTTTGGGTTGTATAATGAGAATTTTCATATCATTGGTAAGAACACAAAATCTAATTTTTCATATTCTTTTTCTTTCTTATAGGTTGTGCTGAAGTGATCCATTACATAGAACTCAAAGAACTTTCATCTTTTAATAATGTATAGGAAAGTCCAAAATGCTCTTCGTTGAATACTTTTCACAGATTTCCTTTCGGTCTAATCCTATTTTCTTCACCTTGGAATCTACTGATTATATTGATCTATCTTAAAATATTATGTTATAGATTTGCTCTTCTTCACTTTTTTATGCATGCGCATTAGTTAATTAGTCATTTTTTTGTTGATGGATGTTTATTAGATTGATGTTCTACTTCACATCTATAACCTGTAGTTGTTTATTGTCTTTTGCCTATTTTTGTCTGCCATGCCATTACTAACCCTGGTGACGAGGAGATCCTATGGAGGTAAGAAACTTAGTTATAGGCATCTTGCTACAGTTCATTCGAATTTAATATTTTCTTCCTGGTTACTCCATCTTTTGTCAATGTTATCTTCTTTCTCCTTTGCCTCTATTTGGTACGCATGTTCCATGTGTCAAAAAATTTCTTTGGGTCTTCAATATTTAGGAACAACACTGTTTGTTTCAATTGTTTGCACTTTATTTGTGTAGTTTTGGTTGGTACATCAGGTTATAACTCATATGATTTACTTTGAAATGTTAAGGAAGATCAACATTCATCATTTTTATCTAGGATGATTTGACTGATGCATTTGTGATTGTGTATGAATTATACATTGCACTTGTAATCACTTATCAGATTAACTCCATAGTTAATACTATGGATTCAGTCGGTTAAGGAGAATGGATATCATAATGGATATTGACAACTTCTACAAGTTGATTATTGCTATTTTTTTCATTTTAAGTTCCATCATTGTACCTTTTTTTGTGGTTCAAACACTTTTAGTTTCCTTGATTCAATTTATTAAGTTTTATTAGTCATTAGTAGATATTTTCTCTGTGTTGCATGTAACTAAAATCATATGGTTATGTATTTTGCCACATTCCCACTGTTATCTATTCTAACCATTCTCACCTCTACTTTTCTTTCCTTCCAGGTTCATGCATCATTTGATACATTGCAGGTTTGTCGTACATGTGTTTTTGTGATGGTAATGAATTCATAAGTGTGATTCCTATTTGATTATTCTGAATGGGGTGCTTTCTTTGATCTATTTGACTGTACATGTTATTTCCAGTATGTTGAAGCCCTTTTCCATTTGCCAAAATTGCCCTTTTTAATTTTTGTGTAGCAAGTTCATAATAAAGAAACAATGGTAGAGTCTTTTCCATGTGCATTGCTTTTTTAGCCCATTACTTCACCACGATCTCAACCTATTTCTCAGTCACCTCAACTCCATCACTACCAAGCAGGCATAGACTATTCCCATATGGGTTCTAAAGCAATTTGCATTGTAGTATGGTGCCAAATTGTTTATATATAGATTGTCATCTCCTTTTTTTAATTTCGAAATTGTGTTTTTCTACAAATCGTAAGTATATTACATGGATTTATGTTCCCTTCTTATTATCCATCAGAAATTCCAGGAGTTTATTCCTAATTTTTTTAACGTTTTAATGAGATAGTTATGGAGTGAGCTTGAATTCATGTTTGTCTACAACTGGGTTGAGGAATAGAGCGAAGAGTTCGCATTAGGTATCTTCTCTCCTTTTCATTCTATTGAGATTTCTTTTGTTAGAATAGTAAATGCAATATATGAAATCCATGAAAAGATTGTCATCGATCCAAAACTTCATAATTTTATTTACTTATATTCTGTTATGTTTCCATGAGATATTCTTTTTGAATCGTATTTACTTCAAAAAATTATAAATTATCCTCTTCCCTTTGAATGATTGCTTTATTAAATGATTCCAAAATAACATGCTTTATTGAATGATTTTTTACGTATTGAAACTGCACGTATGAAATATGATTAATATAATTTGTATCTACAGCAGAAGTTTTGTATCATATGCAGAATATATGATTTAATGAATCTCAAGGGTAGAAAAGTAACTAAAATGATCAGGTTCTCATGCATTAAAAATTTATGCAGCACTTGCTAATTTAGAGCAAAACTTACACGTTGTTTCCTAAAAAATGGATGTTATATCAACTTACTCAATTCATAGTTGATTGCTTGGTACATTACCATGTTATTGCGTAAATGGCAATAAATATAAGACTATCATGTAACCTAAGAATGCACATGCAGTTTGAATTGATATAAACACATATATAGTTATTACTTTTATCCAAATGTCACTAGGGTTTGTGAATTATACTTAGGTATGAGGAGAACCATGTGAGTTCCTGGATAAACGTTTCAAAAGCCAATTTGTAAAACTTCAATACTTACTAAGCAATTATAGTTATTGAAATGGAAATGAACTTTTCAGATTTATTGTAATGTCCACTTTATATATTTATTGTATGCAATTCTTACTTTGCACTTGCAAAAAAATTGAGTACTAAAATTGACTATGAAATTGCGAGTATATGATAATGACATTATCACTCAGTTTATATTAAATTTAACATGTATATATGTGCAAATTGTATCTTTTAAATATTAAATACTCTAATATAATGCAAACAATTAAGAAGAGAGAAACAAATTATGCTTTAGGATATTAATAATGAAGACCCCATGAAAACCCGTAAGTAAATTTCTCTCTCATTAACCCAGTGATGCATCAAATATTTTAAATCAACTGTGTGATGTTATATAATTTGGCATGTTTGCCTCATTTATTTAAATAAACACACTACATATTTATCAGTTAAATCGATTTTCTAAGTACAACGAGCACGAAGAAACATTTATGTACACATACACAAACATCCATTAGGATATTGTTTAAACATTGATAACAACTTAATTAACTATGAGTAAATATAGAAAGATAAAATGGAAATTTATGTCAAATTGATTTTGAGCATGATAGGCGATTATATAGAAAAGTGTTATTTCGTTATTTTATGACGATATAAGTTCACTCAAATTTTGAACTATGCTAATTTTCCTATGGGTCTAAGTGTCCAAATCAGCGGTGTTTGGTCTCACCACTGACTTGCTATGGTAGCAGGTATCCATGGGTTTAAGCAGGTGGGCCTATTCTACTACTCTGTTGTGATGGTTGAACCAATGTTTTCGACCTTAAACTCCAAGACTTTATAGTGAAAAGTTATTTGCATTTGTGTTGGTTTAGACAACGTTTTAAATATAATTACCAATGCATTAGTATTAAGATAAAGATATGTTTTAAACCATTGTTTATTAAAGCGCACTAATAATTTCATAGATTTTAAGGCAGGTAAACATGCATTTATTTTCGTCCTGTGACTGTGCTTCATATATCACGGTCATATTTTTTTGCAGACGTACATAATAATCTTTAATTCACATTAGGGTTGCTTCATATATCAAATATTAAGTGCATTTATACTCACATTCATCTATTTAGTATGCGTGTGTGTGCATGCGTGTGTGTGCAGTTTTACAACATATACATGTTATCCTCTGTCATTTTTATCATTCATGAAGGAGAGTTTGACTTAGCTTGAGTAGCAAAGTGATAGAAGCAAAGGTTACCAATATATAACATAATCAACCTTAACCATGGGGTTTTATGTTAATATTTTTATTTCCTTCATATTCTGTTTAGCCCATTCTTTATTTGAGATGCAATAGTCTAATTTTGCAATGCACCAAGTCTAACAAATTATATAGTAGTGATGATGTTCTTAAAGAACGAGTGGCATAAGTTTCACTATATATTTTTCCACATGTAACATTGATTATGTATTACAAATACATGACTTATTAACACATTAATTTCCATTTGATGCTTTGTAGTTTATAGCCCTCCTATACCATTTAATTAATTGACCTTCTAAAAAAACCATGTCGGTGACAATGTAATTTTATGTTTTCATGTATATTGTTCGACTTTTTTATGTTTATACAAGTGGTTAATCTCATGTACAATGCAAAATTTATGAAAAACATAAGCTGGACGTGTAATAAAACATGGTTTGGGGAATGAGCAAGAAAATTAAATAGTTAGCATTGTATTGTATATTGTTACATAGTAGTTCTTATTGAAATGTGCAATCAAAGAGCTAAAAAACTAGAAAATTGATAAATTAGTTTATGTATGCATTGCTATTGTCTGTAATATCATTGTCAAATGTCAGGTTTTTGGCTCATGTAGTGAGTTTGTTGAGCTGTTAATAAATTCATAAAGTGAACTATGTGACTCATCCAGGCAAGGCAGATATATCCAAAGATGAATTGGAGGAGAAACTTGCAAGTTTGTATAGTGTAAAAGATCCAAATGCCATTTTTGTGTTTAAGTTCAGAACTGATTTTGGAGGTAGAAAGATGATTGGATTTGATTTGATTTACGGTTATGTTAAGAGTGGAAAGAAGTTTGAGCCTAAGTACACACGCTTACTAGGAATGGATTTGCCACAAAACTTGACAAATCAAGAAAGCCGATGAAGGAAGTGAAAGAATAGGGCAAAGAAAATTGTAGGGGTGAAGAAGTCCAAGGCCTCAGGATGAAGCTACCAAGAAGAAATGTGTAAACATATCTCTATCATTTTGGTTGATGAAGATTTGACTTGATTTTGTTCTGAGTTCAGATGTCTAAACCTTTTATTTGTTTCAAGACTTAATTCTGTGACTGACATTTATTGCCTAAGGTGATTTGGATTAAGTGTGCTTCGTTTTGTTTATGGTTAGTGGATGGTACATGAATGATAGACTTAGTTTTTATATGCGTTTGTATACAATTAGTCTTTGGTTCACATTACACTATTTAAAAAAAAGGGTAAGGGAGATGACTGATCAAGTCTAGTAGATGATTATTGGTTTGAGGATTCAGAGTTTGGTACATTAGGCTGTTGGTGTAGGGAAACCAAGCATGCGACTGCGATTGTTAAGGAGGAATAAATTGAATTGATAATATCCTTTGCGTTATTGATTTATGATTATAGAAAATTAGCAGCAAGTCCTTTTCAATTTTCGATTATAAATTACATTCTATTTTTTTTAAAGGTGAAATTCATGGGGTTATTTGGATAATTTTACTAACTTTAAAGTGCGTTTTTAGGGTATACGTCCATAACTCATAACCGCATAATAAACATCGGAGCGTCGCTTCTAAAATTGAAAACGAGAGAAGTAAAAAGGAAGAAATTCAAAAAAAAAATGTGGAAAATAATTTCTAACAGGGAAGGATGTAAAACAAATAAGTTTAGAAAAGAGGGATGTGTCCCTAATTTCTACTTGATTTATTATAACCATTCACATGTAAAAAAGTTTTCAAGTATGATTTTCATGAAGTTGTGTATAATTTCCCTTTATTTTTTTGGTTTTATAATTGTGCGATAATGGGAAAGCTAATAAAGAATATTTGGCATCTCCTCTTCTCTTGATGTATTATAAATATGACGTAAATCTTTTTAATTCCATTAATAAATAGCGTAAAAACTCATTTTTTCTATACATAACAAGATTCCTGTTATATTGGTGAAGGGCAACAAATTTATTATCCTAAAACAGTAAATTTGAAACCTAACAATGTGTATGTTAAATTATTGATACATTATCTTTATTAAATATAAACACTTATGCATTTATATGTACATTTTAGTTTCACATTTGGAGTCTTCACATTACCATGTAATAACCGTTGAGTAATATCTCATTATTAATCGTGTGTGCATATATTACTATTAAATGTAATAACCGTTGAGTAATATATTTTTATGTACATGATTGCATGCACATAGGGATCATACTTGATCCCTTTGTTCTCTCTTTTTATATATATATATATATGTGTGTGTGTGTGTGTGTGTGTTTGTGTTGATAGGGATTAGATGGATCCCCTTGGGTTGGAATCGTACCCGATCCCTCTCAACGTTAGGGACTCCATATTTTCAGCTTCGTGGAGAAACTAAGGCAAGCCGATCCCTTAAACCTTGTATATAAACCAACATCTCCCCTTCCATCCTTCACTTTAGTTCATTTCTATATTAGTTCATTTCTACATCCGAACCCTCTTTCCCATATCACCCTACTTCAGAAATTTGTGAAGTCGAACCCTTCCTCCTCTCTTCCTTCTTCAATTTCAAACCAAAATCCATCACAACCTTTCATACTTTTATCAATTCGATCCCTCTTCCCCTTTAATTTTGACCATCTCTAGACCATTCGCCATCGCTATTAGCTTCTCCATATCTCACAGCCGATTCATATACATAGGCAGGTTTATAATTTTTGACCGTGTTTGATTTGGTGATGAGATGATGGGTTTTTCCATGTTAAATTGCATGGATGAAGGGTTGAATTAAGCGAAGAAGAAAAGAATGGTGGCGACGTTGGGTTCGGTGAGATGGTAGAAGAGGAGAAGGAAAAGAGTGAAGCATGAAGGAAGCGGAGGGATCTGTCGTGTGTTATGGTGGATCATGGATGGACCGATCGTGGTGGAGAGGGATCGGTATTTCGTGTGTTGCCTGAGGGATCATTGTGAAAATTCGAGTAAAGTATAAAAATGGCCAAGTATATGGATCAGTGAAAGGGACCACTTATTTTCATCAATGGGATGGAGGTTAGAGGAGTAAGGAGGGATCAGTGTGAATACGAGAAAGAAGGGATCAGTGTCAGTGTAGCTTAAAGGGATCAATCAAGTTGGTTTTGGTATAAGGATCGGTTGTATTGGTTTAGGCATAGGGGTCGACTATAGATAAGGATCGGTCATGTTGGTTATGAGGGATCGTTTTTTTGCTTTAGGAGAGGGATCAGCTATGGGGACATAGCCGATTTTAGGCCCTTAAACCAAGCTTGAACCCTTAAACAAACCACTCCATGTAGACTTGCACGAACAATTTGAACCAGTTCTGTCTCAATGAACTTGAACATATGACTATAACGGATAACAAGATTTGCATATCCAATATCGAACTTGAAATTGAGCGACTAAACTTCTGGGACATAAAATATGAATTAAAACTTAACATATGGACTTCAATAATGAACTTTATACTTCAGCAAGTCGATAGTCAATCCCAAAGCTTATGCAACTGATTAATCTAAACGCCAGTTGAGACGGCAAGCGATGATGGTCACTCTAGTTGGAATCCAAAGTCTCGTCGCTTACTTTTGCTTTTAATTTAGAACTGTTTATCCCCGCACTGCACAACACTGCACTACACTAGTTTACACTTAGCATGGGAGGGGGCAAGTAAATTTTTTTAATCTTGATTGTCTACTGAGTTTAGTTGATATGGGATCCAGACATTCAGGGTGCTTAGCCCCAATGTCTTCTGGACAACCTTCACAACACAACAATCCAGGTGCCGAGTCAAGTTCCACGACTGTATCTGGTAGACTTTCTCCTGAACATCAAACTGAGGAACCGGAGATTTTCGGCCCGTTGGTTGAATTTTTCTCTGATGTTCCCATCATTTCGGTGGAAGAGATAAATCCTGCCCCTGACACCATAGAGGGTGTTGTATTTCTTGATAACCCAATGGATTCCTAGGCCTCCAGAATTGGTGAGGCTGCTCTCCATAGGCTGTGCTCTAAACATGGGATCCCGTTTAGAGATGTTCTAGTCCCTTTAGTGAATGGCAGGGCTTATTTGCCCCCGGAGGGGTATACAGCATGTAATAAATTCATGTGGGCCAGATGTGTGCTACCTTTTAACTCTTTTATCCGAGAGATACTAAATTATCTTAGAATAGCTCCTGCTCAGCTGCATCCGAACAGCTATGCTTTTCTTCATGGCAATTTCTTGTTATTTATGGATATTCTGTTCCACCCGCCATCTCCTAAAGACGTCGGTTTCATTTACAATTTCAAGCGACGGACGGGAAGCCTTTCTTACACTTTCCTCAAGCCTTCGTCCAACTGTCCAGTTTTGACTGGTGCTTGGAACAAGCTTAGTGTCTTTAAACATGAATAGTTCAACATTCGTTATCTACTGGCTTCGCGAGGCGATGGTTGGAAGTACGTAAGTGTTGCCTTCACTTCATTCTCAAATTCTTTAGCTCGAGTCGTATCATGAACTAATAAATACTTTGAAAATCTATAGGCATCCATCCACAACCCATAGGTGATAATTATTCAAGGGCGGTTTCCGAAATTCACGCCACCCCAATTAAGGACAAGGACATCAGATCCCTTGTAACCAACAAGTGGTTATCTCTTTTGGGCTATTGGAAGAAGGTCGTAGCATCAGTCTTCCAAGTTGCATTGCACCACCAAGGATGTTGCGGAACAAGAAGGCGACGTTGATAGCCCTATCCTGCCCCCGGTCGAGGAGGCTCAAGACAATGCTGAAGATGGTGAAATTAGAGGTAATGATATCAATGAGCCTGGTAATGATGATCTGGGTCCGAGTAATGCACTTGTGGTCAAATCGTCATATGGCACACAATCTCATGTGCCAATAGGAAAAGGGAAAAAGCTCGCTTACAAACTCCATAGGAGAAAAACCGCCAAGAAGCTCGAGTTCATCATCACCTCCGTTGAAGAAGAGTCTTTCTCTCAGCCTTTAGAAAGTTCGTTGGAAGGATTCTCGAGTCTCCCGATCCCTGATGATATCATGACCTTTGACTTTCCCAACATTAGTGTTGGGGGACTTAATTATCTCACCAGGACTAGTGATGAGATTCCTCCAACTAGCAAATGGGAAATCACTCTTATGAGCAAGACCACAGTATCTAGTCCATCAGGGGGACAATAAGACACTCACAATCACATGCACTTCACTGCACGATTTTTTCTATCTTTTATTTGATGGTTACTTATAAGCTCTTGTTTGATTTGCAGGTGTTATGTTTCATTCTCGTGTATTTGATCGCTTGAGGGGCTCCTCGACATGGTATGGATCTAGTCGCGGTCCAGACTCAGGCAGGTGTCAAGAAAGGGATGACAGTAGGGAAAGAAGTCATCGTTCCAGGGAGTCTTCATCCTCTAAACACAAGTCCAAATCTCAACCATTTCATTAGGAAGTTCTACCCAATCTTCCTATACATAGCGGCGATCAGACATCTTCTCATGCTCCCCAAACTGGTATGCCACCTGAGCATTTTTCGGGTTCATCTGGTACTTGACAGCCTCGCGATCGCTGGTCGAGCAAATGTCCTATTGTTAATTCTGATCCAGCTTTGACTACTACAGCTCCTGAGGCCTCTATGGCAGAAAGATTGGTTGAACTTAAGGTCAATCCAAAAATCTTCTTTGTTGGGCTAAAGTTTCTTCCTTCTATCCATAAAATTCTAGGTAGTGCTAAAGCGAGTACATTTGCATGTGTTAATGATGTTTTTGTGCAGCATGAAGCATTCAAGCATTTAGCCGAGAAAATCTCTGAGGTGTCTACTGAAAGGCAACATGAAATCGATTACCTCAAGCTGGAGGCAATCCATGATAAAGACATAATCAAACACCAAGATGATGAGATCACGGAGTTAACCACGAAGCTAGCCGCGATAGAGAAGAGTGCTCAAGAAACATCCGAGGCAACTAGCCGTCAGGAAATGGCGCACAAAAAGGAGCTGGACGCTGCCCTCAACTATAGCGGTGTGCTTGCTTTGGAGAAGGACATACTGCAAAAAGAGAAAAAAACTCTAGCCCACTGCGTTGAGGAACAAGAAGAGCTTCTTAAAAAAGGGAAGGAAGAAAACTTGAGGCTCAAGAGAAGTCTCAAAAGTATTGTAAAGGGACCGTCGAGGCTCGAAAGCTGAAAATTAAACTTGACGAGTAGCTCGCTTGTAATACCCCAAAATTTTGTGAAAAATCATTTTTGTAAAATGATTTAATTTTTGAAATATTTAGATTTAAATATGGTGAAATTTTTGGAATAAATAGTTTGCAAGTATATGTGTGCACGTGCACACTGAAATGGCACAAGGAAGAACTCCAGATTTCTTGGATTTAAAACAAGAATTAAAAAGCAATACAAACATGATTTTGCAACATGGATATTTGATTTCTGGAATTATATGGATCATCTTAGAAAATAAGAAAAGTAAGTTTTACTTTAAATCAGTAAACAGATTTTATTTAAAACCCAGAAAAGAAAATTATACATATATATGTTATAAGGATTTGTAAACCTGTATACATATAGGTGCATATGTTTCTGAAATTAAAAGAGGAATTAAATAAGCCTAGATAAGATATGTGTACAAATATACATTTTTAAGTACTGAAAAGTATATATATATATATAAGCAAGTGAAACTATAACATTAAAATGACATGAAATGTGATACAAGTCAATATGCTTGTGTAGGCAAAAATAGCAAAGGGGATTCTCAGGAATAATTAAAATATAAAATAGGATAGTCACACTTTTAACATGACTAGGTGAGTGGCCATTTCCTGAAAAGTAAAAGAAAGAAAATGCAGCCTTTAAATTGGTTAATATGGCCGGGGTATTATGAATGAAAAATGCATGATGCTAGCCAGGACAGAAATGGAATTCTGTTTTAACAAAACCCTAGTGGAAAAAATGCATATAAATAGGCAGTTTTTGCCAGTAGAATTATCTTTACCCCGAGCTGCACAAAAATAAGAAAGGAAGAAAAATATTGGAAGGAAGAAGAAAACACTCATACAAGGATTTTCTGGATTAATAAGAAGAAATATTTAGGTGAGTAACCTCACTGAGTTCATGGCATTAAGACCTGAGATGAGGCAGCCACTTTTTATTGCCATTTATATATATTTCTGGTTTTGATGTATATGATTTCATCAATGCTTTTTGGATGTCTTATTTTAAATCTGATACGATTTAATATGGATGATTTTTTTTGGTGATCTTTGCTTTGTTGAGACATTTGCCTTTGGATGTGTATCATACTGTTTTATTTTTACTCAAAAATGTTAAAGTCCAGAATCTTAAAATTATATAGAGAATACCCTCAACTGTTAAAGATCTATGGCATGGAAACTTTACAAAAAATGTTGGGAGCTGCATTATACTTGGTATAAGTGTTGAGGCTTGAAAAGAAAAATGTTAAGGGTGCAATAGAAATTTTCTAAGTGCTGAGCCCTTAATCAAATCAAAAAAAAGAAGAAGAAACTCACAAGCTAAAATTATGATTGAACCAGATCCTGAATCTGAATCAATCATAAAGGCTTGCAGATCAATATAATAAGAACATGCCATGCCTCTTTTACAGTTGAAAATATTCTTATATCTTACTGAGATCAAGACATATTGACCCCATTTAGGAAATAACTGTCTACTTATTTCTGAGGAGAATTATGCTAGGAAAGATTATGGATGTTTCCATGCTTGCAGTGACATGTTCACTTAGCATATTTGATGATAGGATTTAAGTCAATACACTAGTAAATAAACTAGGGAAGGGAAAGCCAAGAAGGCTGCTGGAATGCTTGTCATATTTGAAGTATGCAAGTTGGCACATGGTTTGTTTAAGCCCTGAGATCTTTGTGCAATGATGTGAATTAGTTCATTGCAATGTGTCCCCGTGATTCCTTAATAGCAGATGAGGCAGGAATTTAAATTGAATTAGACAACCTGTAAATGAAGAAATAGGAATATGAAAATTTCTTAGGTTGGTTGGTATGGAACCATGATGGTTCCAGTGAATGCAAATGTTGCAGATAGATAATTATGTTTGCATGATTATGTATGCAAGTGAAGAAAGATAGATGAATATATCATACCTGAATCAACTTATTTATACCATGTTAAAGTAATTGATTGCAGAAATTTGCTTAAATAACTAGTTGGTGCTCTTATATTCTCTATTGCTTAATATCATGAATGTATTGATGTTACTCATACCAGATCTTAGATCTGACCCTTGTTTGCTCATGGCATATGGGGTGTCTCATTTTAAAATGAGGCAGCCACTTATGCTCTTTCAGGGAACGCAGGCACTAAGTAAAAATGAAGTTATGGCTATTATGGAGGAGTGAATGAACATGCTAGCTAGTTTCAATAAGAGCTTAAATTGATTATATCTGCATGTATTCAGGAAAAATTTTATGTTTCTAAGATTTCCAGTCATGTAATGAATTCTATTATGGTTAGATGGACTAGTTGTATCATGTTAAATATATTGTTATGCACTAAGGTTTAAAATCTAAAAGAAATATCTGAGTGGAAATAAGGAAATAATCTTAAGTATTGATATGGATGCTTGGAAAAGAAATATGCATATGTAGGTGAACTACTGTTTTGCATAATTTATATTATGTATTAGTTAATCTTGAGACATAACAGAGCACTGAGTTTTAGAATAAAATCTAGATTTAGCTAGAAGTAAACTTAAAAGGATTTTAGTTTCTTTTTACTGAAATGCTTTGTAAATAAGATTGAATTCATTTCTGAATCGTATTGAGAAAAGTAAAATGTTTTTAAAAGCTTCAGACAGAATGCAATGAATGTTATCTCCATTGCTTTGAACTAGTGTGTAGCAGATACAGGATACATGAGTTAACCAGCTTCAAATAAATGAAGTATTGGTTGATCATGATAGATTGTATTTTGAAAATAAAAATGCATTTCTAAAGCTTAGTACATTTAGCAATTGTTTCACCCAGTTTTCTGGAAAATGAGCAAAGATATTGACATGTACATGTATATCTGTGTACATGTTGATATTTGGGCAAAAATATAAACATAAATTCCTAGAACAGTTGTAGGAATGGGTTTCAAAAATAATAAAGCAAGAAATATTGTTCTGTATGCTAGATTATAGGCAAAAATTAAGTATATATGTGCAGATATAGGTAGATATCAGATTTCAAACCATACAGGAGAAAAATAAAAAGAAAAACAAAAATTGTGTTTGAACCGACCAGCATAGCACTCGAACTCGTGACCTCTCATGTATAAGTTAGGCGCGTTTCCATTACGCCTAGATGTTGCTTGTGTTCACTTATGATACACTTTCTTTTAACCTGAGTTTGATACTATACAGACTTTAACACAAACACCCATATTAAAAGTTTGCTTTCCACTGATTATTACTTGACCATTTCTTAATTAGAATAACAGACTAAAGTACATGTTTCCAGTGGATTCTATGGTCAAAAATCAGGATACAATAATTAATAATATATTAGGGAATTATCACATTTTAATAGATTTAAAATGATTTCTACTTACATATTATCATGCTCTGATTCTAGTAGAATATAACATAGATATCTTCATATATGTATGTTAGTAATGATTTAGATTTAAAACAATATTTTTATATTGTGAAAGATCCTGGATATATTTTGTTTATTGGAGAAAGAAAATGACCCTGGGAAATACATTTGTAATAAATGATATATCTATATATCATCTCTTAACAAAAAAAAATCCTTATGAAATTAGGGTGGAAATAGGAGGGTCATTTCAGTTGGTATCAGAGCACTTGGTTGCATTGATTGTTAAGTATTATAGAAATGTATTATGTCTGTTTGTTTTGGATGAAATAATTTAGATAAGAAAATAGAAATTATAGAAGTACTCATAATATACTAATACCATTTACCCAGAATTTAGTTAGCAGACCATGGTAGGAAGAGGATCTCATCACAATGCAGGACCCAGTGCACCTCAAATGCTTGATATGCAAGAGTTTGTGAGGGTTTTAAGAGATGGAATTGGGCATAGGCCTGAGAACCCACATGAAGAGCTTTCAAAACTACTGAAGACTTATTCCAATTTGGGAGGCAGGAGTTTTGAAGGAACTGAGAGTGTGATGGAAATTCAAGCATGGTTGAGAACACTTGATAGGATTTTCAATGACATGCAGTTGGATGACCAAAGGAAGAGGCAAGTAGCTTCAAGACAACTGAAAGGGGTAGCTTTAAGCTGGTGGGAGGTGATCATAGCTGGAAGAAATGAAAATGAAATCACTTGGAATCAGTTCAAGGAGATGTTGGAGGCAAGATTTGTACCAGCATCAGCCAAGACCATTTTGCTTGAAGAATTTATCAAACTTAGGCAGGGAACTTTGAATGTCACTGAATACACTCAAAAGTTTGAGGGGCTATCTAATTATGGAGCAATGCTAGTGGCAGATGAAGCATCCAAAAATGATAGGTATATAAAAGGACTGAACCCAGGACTTAGCAGAGCTATGCTACCATATGCAGATAGAACATTTGATCAAGTAATTGATCTGGCCTTGAAACTGGAACAACATGACAAAGAAAGAGAGAAATATAGGAATTTTAAGAGCAACAACAAGAAGGATAAGGGAAGATATCACCCTTATGATAAAAAGAAGGAGGAGGCAGACAACAGGAAGAGTAAAGACACAAAAGCCAATGATACTAAGAAGAAATTGGTTTGCCATCATTGTGGAAAAGAAGGACACATCAAACCAAGGTGCCCAGAGTTAAAAGGAGGAGCCTTCAAATGCTACCTATGTGGGAAAGAGGGGCATATGAAGAGGAACTGTCCTGAGAATAAACAGCAAGGGAAATTGGCAACTTTGGAAGGTAAAGGCAAATCTGCAGTGAAAATTGATGCTGAAAATCATGGCCAAGTGGAAGGTACATTACTCATTTGTGCCATACCCATACCAGTAGTATATGATACTGGAGCAACACACTCTTTGATTTCCTATGAATTAGTTAAAGTGTTAAGATTAAACTGCATATTGGTTGAAACCCCATTGCTTGTACAAAGTCCCCTAGGGAGTTCTAGTGTTTTGAACATGAATTGTGTGGATGTGGAGTTAAACATAGGAGGAAATATTTTTATTTCCAATTTATATGTTTTAAATTACCCAAATATAGGAGTTATATTGGGGGTAGATTGGTTAAGGCAATTTAAAGCCATAATTAATCTAGACTCATCCACCATATCATTGCAAAATTCTAGAGGCCAGAGGATCACAGTTCTATGTGAAGTAGCTAAGGAGGGGAAATTGTATCATTTAGTTGACTTAGAAAAAGATCTGAGTGAACTAACCATTGAAGAAATTCCCATAGTTAATGAATACTTGGATGTGTTTGGGGAAGTTAAGGGTGTTCCACACCACAGACCAGTTGAGTTCCAAATTAATCTCATTCCAGGAGCAAGTCCAATAATCAAGAAACCTTATAGAATGGGGCCAAGTGAACTGAAAGAATTGAAAAATCAGTAGGAAGAATTAGAAGGCAAGGGATTTATAAGGCCAAGCAATTCCTGCTGGGGTTCTCCAGTAGTGTTTGTAAGAAAACATGATGGTACCTTGAGAATGTGCATAGATTACAGAGAACTAAATAAGGTAACCATCAAGAATAAATACCCATTGCCTAGAATAGATGATCTCTTTGACCAACTTAGTGAAGCTAAAATATTTTCTAGGCTAGACTTAGCATCAGGATTCCATCAAATGAAGGTTGAAGACTCAAGTGTTAAGTATACTGCATTTAACACAAGATATGGCTTATATGAATTTTTGGTTATGCCATTTGGTTTGACAAATGCTCCTTCATATTTTGTTGATTTAATGAATAGAATATTTAGAGATTATTTAGACAAGTTTGTACTGATTTTTATTGATGACATTTTGATTTATTCTAAGACAGTGGAAGAGCATAAAAATCATTTGCATTTAGTTTTGTCAAGACTAAGGGAAAATGATTTAAAAGCAAAATTTTCAAAATGTGCATATTGGAAAGAAGAAGTGCATTTTCTTGGGCATGTTATCTCTGCCAAAGGAATATCAGTAAACCCTAATAAGGTAGTGGCAATCCAAGCATGGAAAAGGCCTAGCACCATCAGTGAGATTAGATCATTTATGGGGATGGCAGGATATTATAGGAGATTTATAAAAGATTTCTCAAAAATATCATCACCACTTACCAATTTAACTAGAAAGAACCAAGCCTTTGTATGGACAGAAAAATGTGAGCAAGCTTTTATCAAAATAAAGGAAGCTTTGATTAATGCACCAGTATTGAGAGTGCCAGAAGGAAATGAAAATTTGGTTGTGTACACTGATGCAAGTGGCTCTGGGTTAGGGGCTGTGTTGATGCAGCAAGACCAGGTGGTAGCCTATGCATCTAGGCAATTAAAGCCACATGAAACCAGATATGCAACCCATGATCTTGAACTAGCAGCAGTTGTGTATGCTTTGAAACTTTGGAGACATTATTTGTTAGGTGCCAAATTCATTTTGTACACTGATCATAAGGCACTAAAATATTTATTCTCACAAAAAGATTTGAATATGAGGCAACATAGATGGGTAGAGTTCCTAGCTGCC
Source organism: Allium fistulosum (assembly GCA_030737815.1). Taxonomy (NCBI): domain Eukaryota; kingdom Viridiplantae; phylum Streptophyta; class Magnoliopsida; order Asparagales; family Amaryllidaceae; genus Allium; species Allium fistulosum. The sequence goes on from CM060906.1 coordinate 778,001,854, forward strand.
TATGATCTAGATATACTGTATACACCAGGCAAGGCAAATAAAGTTGCAGATGCCTTGAGTAGACAACATGCCAAAGTAGCCATGTTGATGATGGAAGAGTTTAGGGATTTGTCTATACTTACTGATTTGGAAATTGAGGAAAACAGTAAGGTACAAATGATGCCCATTGAAGAAGGTGAAGGTAAAGGGAAATTAAGTATGATATCTCTGCAATCAGATTTACTTCTTAAGATTGGGAAAATGCAGGAACAAGACCTAAACATGGTGGAAAAGAAAATGCTCATATCAAAAGGGGAGGAAGTAATAAATTATCAAGTTGATAAAAATGGTTATTTAAGGAATAAAAATAGGATATGTGTTCCAGAAAATATAGAATTGAAGGAGGAAATATTAAATGAGTACCATAGGAGTAAGTACTCCATACACCCAGGTAGCACCAAGATGTATCAAAATTTGAAAAGAAATCTTTGGTGGAAGGGGATGAAGTCAGATGTGGCCAGATATGTTGCAAGGTGCATGACTTGCCAACAAGTCAAGGCAGAGACACAAAGGCCATCAGGACTATTGCAACCCCTTAGTATACCACAGTGGAAGTGGGAGGATGTATCTATGGATTTCATAGATGGTCTTCCTAGATCTAAGAAGGGAAACACAAGTATATGGGTAATAGTGGATAGGCTAACTAAGGTAGCACATTTTATCCCAGTTAAAACAGAAAGAAATGCTCCAAAAATTGGCTCAAATATTCATGAAAGAGGTAGTAAGGTTGCATGGCATACCCAAAACCATTGTGAGTGATAGGGATACCATCTTCACCTCAAGGTTTTGGAAAAGTTTTCAAGAGGCCATGGGGAGTGAATTGTGCTTAAGCACTGCCTACCATCCACAAACAGATGGTCAAACTGAGGTGGTGAACAAAGTCTTAGAGGATTTGTTGAGAGCATGTACACTGGACTTTGGAGGCAACTGGGAAGACCACCTCCATCTAGCTGAATTCACATACAATAACAGTTACCAAAGCACCATAGGGATGGCACCATTTGAAGCCTTATATGGCAAGCCATGTTTATCACCTATATGCTGGGTAGAGACTGGAGAAAGGGCTGTTCTTGGACCTGAATATGTTAAAGAAACTACAGAGAAAATTGGGTTAATAAGAAAAAGAATAGCAGCAGCTCAAGATAGGCAAAAGAAATTTGCAGATAGGAAGAGAAAGCAAGTGGAATATGAAGTGGGAGACTTTGTTTTCATCAAGATTTCACCTATGAAGAAAGTCTTGAGATTTGACAAGCAAGGTAAGCTCACACCAAGGTATGTTGGACCCTATAAAATTCTGGAAAGAATTGGTTCATTGGCTTACAAATTAGAATTACCAGAGGAAATGAAAGAAATGCATAATGTTTTTCATGTGTCCCAACTTAGAAGATGGGTACATGATAAAGAAGACATTTTGGAAGAGCCTACCAAAATTCAAATAAATCCTGACTTGGTTTATGAAAAAGAGCCAGTGGGGATTGTGGCCAAGGAAGAAAAGAAATTAAGGAGCAAAACCTTGAAACTGGTTAAGATCCAGTGGAGTAGTGATCCTAATGACTGCACATGGGAGTTAGAGGATAAGATTAGAATGGATTATCCTAAGCTTTTTGCAAATTAAAAGGTAATTTTTTTTTTCTGGAAATTTTTTTTTTTGTTATGCATGGTTGATATGGTTGAATTTATTTGCTTATGCATATGTTTGATAAGTTTTCAGAAAAGAAAATGATGCTTGTTATAAATGTTAGAAAAATTGTGAGGACACAATTCCTAAAAGGAGGGGTGAATGTAATACCCTAAAATTTTGTGAAAAATCATTTTTGTAAAATGATTTAATTTTTGAAATATTTAGATTTAAATATGGTGAAATTTTTGGAATAAATAGTGTGCAAGTATATGTGTGCACGTGCACACTGAAATGGCACAAGGAAGAACTCCAGATTTCTTGGATTTAAAACAAGAATTAAAAAGCAATACAAACATGATTTTGCAACATGGATATTTGATTTCTGGAATTATATGGATCATCTTAGAAAATAAGAAAAGTAAGTTTTACTTTAAATCAGTAAACAGATTTTATTTAAAACCCAGAAAAGAAAATTATACATATATATGTTATAAGGATTTGTAAACCTGTATACATATAGGTGCATATGTTTCTGAAATTAAAAGAGGAATTAAATAAGCCTAGATAAGATATGTGTACAAATATACATTTTTAAGTACTGAAAAGTGTATATATATATATATATAAGCAAGTGAAACTATAACATTAAAATGACATGAAATGTGATACAAGTCAATATGCTTGTGTAGGCAAAAATAGCAAAGGGGATTCTCAGGAATAATTAAAATATAAAATAGGATAGTCACACTTTTAACATGACTAGGTGAGTGGCCATTTTCTGAAAAGTAAAAGAAAGAAAATGCAGCCTTTAAATTGGTTAATATGGCCGGGGTATTATGAATGAAAAATGCATGATGCTAGCCAGGACAGAAATGGAATTCTGTTTAAACAAAACCCTAGTGGAAAAAATGCATATAAATAGGCAGTTTTTGCCAGTAGAATTATCTTTACCCCGAGCTGCACAAAAATAAGAAAGGAAGAAAAATATTGGAAGGAAGAAGAAAACACTCATACAAGGATTTTCTGGATTAATAAGAAGAAATATTTAGGTGAGTAACCTCACTGAGTTCATGGCATTAAGACCTGAGATGAGGCAGCCACTTTTTATTGCCATTTATATATATTTCTGGTTTTGATGTATATGATTTCATCAATGCTTTTTGGATGTCTTATTTTAAATCTGATACGATTTAATATGGATGATTTTTTTTGGTGATCTTTGCTTTGTTGAGACATTTGCCTTTGGATGTGTATCATACTGTTTTATTTTTACTCAAAAATGTTAAAGTCCAGAATCTTAAAATTATATAGAGAATACCCTCAACTGTTAAAGATCTATGGCATGGAAACTTTACAAAAAATGTTGGGAGCTGCATTATACTTGGTGTAAGTGTTGAGGCTTGAAAAGAAAAATGTTAAGGGTGCAATAGAAATTTTCTAAGTGCTGAGCCCTTAATCAAATCAAAAAAAAGAAGAAGAAACTCACAAGCTAAAATTATGATTGAACCAGATCCTGAATCTGAATCAATCATAAAGGCTTGCAGATCAATATAATAAGAACATGCCATGCCTCTTTTACAGTTGAAAATATTCTTATATCTTACTGAGATCAAGACATATTGACCCCATTTAGGAAATAACTGTCTGCTTATTTCTGAGGAGAATTATGCTAGGAAAGATTATGGATGTTTCCATGCTTGCAGTGACATGTTCACTTAGCATATTTGATGATAGGATTTAAGTCAATACACTAGTAAATAAACTAGGGAAGGGAAAGCCAAGAAGGCTGCTGGAATGCTTGTCATATTTGAAGTATGCAAGTTGGCACATGGTTTGTTTAAGCCCTGAGATCTTTGTGCAATGATGTGAATTAGTTCATTGCAATGTGTCCCCGTGATTCCTTAATAGCAGATGAGGCAGGAATTTAAATTGAATTAGACAACCTGTAAATGAAGAAATAGGAATATGAAAATTTCTTAGGTTGGTTGGTATGGAACCATGATGGTTCCAGTGAATGCAAATGTTGCAGATAGATAATTATGTTTGCATGATTATGTATGCAAGTGAAGAAAGATAGATGAATATATCATACCTGAATCAACTTATTTATACCATGTTAAAGTAATTGATTGCAGAAATTTGCTTAAATAACTAGTTGGTGCTCTTATATTCTCTATTGCTTAATATCATGAATGTATTGATGTTACTCATACCAGATCTTAGATCTGACCCTTGTTTGCTCATGGCATATGGGGTGTCTCATTTTAAAATGAGGCAGCCACTTATGCTCTTTCAGGGAACGCAGGCACTAAGTAAAAATGAAGTTATGGCTATTATGGAGGAGTGAATGAACATGCTAGCTAGTTTCAATAAGAGCTTAAATTGATTATATCTGCATGTATTCAGGAAAAATTTTATGTTTCTAAGATTTCCAGTCATGTAATGAATTCTATTATGGTTAGATGGACTAGTTGTATCATGTTAAATATATTGTTATGCACTAAGGTTTAAAATCTAAAAGAAATATCTGAGTGGAAATAAGGAAATAATCTTAAGTATTGATATGGATGCTTGGAAAAGAAATATGCATATGTAGGTGAACTACTGTTTTGCATAATTTATATTATGTATTAGTTAATCTTGAGACATAACAGAGCACTGAGTTTTAGAATAAAATCTGGATTTAGCTAGAAGTAAACTTAAAAGGATTTTAGTTTCTTTTTACTGAAATGCTTTGTAAATAAGATTGAATTCATTTCTGAATCGTATTGAGAAAAGTAAAATGTTTTTAAAAGCTTCAGACAGAATGCAATGAATGTTATCTCCATTGCTTTGAACTAGTGTGTAGCAGATACAGGATACATGAGTTAACCAGCTTCAAATAAATGAAGTATTGGTTGATCATGATAGATTGTATTTTGAAAATAAAAATGCATTTCTAAAGCTTAGTACATTTAGCAATTGTTTCACCCAGTTTTCTGGAAAATGAGCAAAGATATTGACATGTACATGTATATCTGTGTACATGTTGATATTTGGGCAAAAATATAAACATAAATTCCTAGAACAGTTGTAGGAATGGGTTTCAAAAATAATAAAGCAAGAAATATTGTTCTGTATGCTAGATTATAGGCAAAAATTAAGTATATATGTGCAGATATAGGTAGATATCAGATTTCAAACCATACAGGAGAAAAATAAAAAGAAAAACAAAAATTGTGTTTGAACCGACCAGCATAGCACTCGAACTCGTGACCTCTCATGTATAAGTTAGGCGCGTTTCCATTACGCCTAGATGTTGCTTGTGTTCACTTATGATACACTTTCTTTTAACCTGAGTTTGATACTATACAGACTTTAACACAAACACCCATATTAAAAGTTTGCTTTCCACTGATTATTACTTGACCATTTCTTAATTAGAATAACAGACTAAAGTACATGTTTCCAGTGGATTCTATGGTCAAAAATCAGGATACAATAATTAATAATATATTAGGGAATTATCACATTTTAATAGATTTAAAATGATTTCTACTTACATATTATCATGCTCTGATTCTAGTAGAATATAACATAGATATCTTCATATATGTATGTTAGTAATGATTTAGATTTAAAACAATATTTTTATATTGTGAAAGATCCTGGATATATTTTGTTTATTGGAGAAAGAAAATGACCCTGGGAAATACATTTGTAATAAATGATATATCTATATATCATCTCTTAACAAAAAAAAATCCTTATGAAATTAGGGTGGAAATAGGAGGGTCATTTCAGTTGGTATCAGAGCACTTGGTTGCATTGATTGTTAAGTATTATAGAAATGTATTATGTCTGTTTGTTTTGGATGAAATAATTTAGATAAGAAAATAGAAATTATAGAAGTACTCATAATATACTAATACCATTTACCCAGAATTTAGTTAGCAGACCATGGTAGGAAGAGGATCTCATCACAATGCAGGACCCAGTGCACCTCAAATGCTTGATATGCAAGAGTTTGTGAGGGTTTTAAGAGATGGAATTGGGCATAGGCCTGAGAACCCACATGAAGAGCTTTCAAAACTACTGAAGACTTATTCCAATTTGGGAGGCAGGAGTTTTGAAGGAACTGAGAGTGTGATGGAAATTCAAGCATGGTTGAGAACACTTGATAGGATTTTCAATGACATGCAGTTGGATGACCAAAGGAAGAGGCAAGTAGCTTCAAGACAACTGAAAGGGGTAGCTTTAAGCTGGTGGGAGGTGATCATAGCTGGAAGAAATGAAAATGAAATCACTTGGAATCAGTTCAAGGAGATGTTGGAGGCAAGATTTGTACCAGCATCAGCCAAGACCATTTTGCTTGAAGAATTTATCAAACTTAGGCAGGGAACTTTGAATGTCACTGAATACACTCAAAAGTTTGAGGGGCTATCTAATTATGGAGCAATGCTAGTGGCAGATGAAGCATCCAAAAATGATAGGTATATAAAAGGACTGAACCCAGGACTTAGCAGAGCTATGCTACCATATGCAGATAGAACATTTGATCAAGTAATTGATCTGGCCTTGAAACTGGAACAACATGACAAAGAAAGAGAGAAATATAGGAATTTTAAGAGCAACAACAAGAAGGATAAGGGAAGATATCACCCTTATGATAAAAAGAAGGAGGAGGCAGACAACAGGAAGAGTAAAGACACAAAAGCCAATGATACTAAGAAGAAATTGGTTTGCCATCATTGTGGAAAAGAAGGACACATCAAACCAAGGTGCCCAGAGTTAAAAGGAGGAGCCTTCAAATGCTACCTATGTGGGAAAGAGGGGCATATGAAGAGGAACTGTCCTGAGAATAAACAGCAAGGGAAATTGGCAACTTTGGAAGGTAAAGGCAAATCTGCAGTGAAAATTGATGCTGAAAATCATGGCCAAGTGGAAGGTACATTACTCATTTGTGCCATACCCATACCAGTAGTATATGATACTGGAGCAACACACTCTTTGATTTCCTATGAATTAGTTAAAGTGTTAAGATTAAACTGCATATTGGTTGAAACCCCATTGCTTGTACAAAGTCCCCTAGGGAGTTCTAGTGTTTTGAACATGAATTGTGTGGATGTGGAGTTAAACATAGGAGGAAATATTTTTATTTCCAATTTATATGTTTTAAATTACCCAAATATAGGAGTTATATTGGGGGTAGATTGGTTAAGGCAATTTAAAGCCATAATTAATCTAGACTCATCCACCATATCATTGCAAAATTCTAGAGGCCAGAGGATCACAGTTCTATGTGAAGTAGCTAAGGAGGGGAAATTGTATCATTTAGTTGACTTAGAAAAAGATCTGAGTGAACTAACCATTGAAGAAATTCCCATAGTTAATGAATACTTGGATGTGTTTGGGGAAGTTAAGGGTGTTCCACACCACAGACCAGTTGAGTTCCAAATTAATCTCATTCCAGGAGCAAGTCCAATAATCAAGAAACCTTATAGAATGGGGCCAAGTGAACTGAAAGAATTGAAAAATCAGTAGGAAGAATTAGAAGGCAAGGGATTTATAAGGCCAAGCAATTCCTGCTGGGGTTCTCCAGTAGTGTTTGTAAGAAAACATGATGGTACCTTGAGAATGTGCATAGATTACAGAGAACTAAATAAGGTAACCATCAAGAATAAATACCCATTGCCTAGAATAGATGATCTCTTTGACCAACTTAGTGAAGCTAAAATATTTTCTAGGCTAGACTTAGCATCAGGATTCCATCAAATGAAGGTTGAAGACTCAAGTGTTAAGTATACTGCATTTAACACAAGATATGGCTTATATGAATTTTTGGTTATGCCATTTGGTTTGACAAATGCTCCTTCATATTTTGTTGATTTAATGAATAGAATATTTAGAGATTATTTAGACAAGTTTGTACTGATTTTTATTGATGACATTTTGATTTATTCTAAGACAGTGGAAGAGCATAAAAATCATTTGCATTTAGTTTTGTCAAGACTAAGGGAAAATGATTTAAAAGCAAAATTTTCAAAATGTGCATATTGGAAAGAAGAAGTGCATTTTCTTGGGCATGTTATCTCTGCCAAAGGAATATCAGTAAACCCTAATAAGGTAGTGGCAATCCAAGCATGGAAAAGGCCTAGCACCATCAGTGAGATTAGATCATTTATGGGGATGGCAGGATATTATAGGAGATTTATAAAAGATTTCTCAAAAATATCATCACCACTTACCAATTTAACTAGAAAGAACCAAGCCTTTGTATGGACAGAAAAATGTGAGCAAGCTTTTATCAAAATAAAGGAAGCTTTGATTAATGCACCAGTATTGAGAGTGCCAGAAGGAAATGAAAATTTGGTTGTGTACACTGATGCAAGTGGCTCTGGGTTAGGGGCTGTGTTGATGCAGCAAGACCAGGTGGTAGCCTATGCATCTAGGCAATTAAAGCCACATGAAACCAGATATGCAACCCATGATCTTGAACTAGCAGCAGTTGTGTATGCTTTGAAACTTTGGAGACATTATTTGTTAGGTGCCAAATTCATTTTGTACACTGATCATAAGGCACTAAAATATTTATTCTCACAAAAAGATTTGAATATGAGGCAACATAGATGGGTAGAGTTCCTAGCTGCCTATGATCTAGATATACTGTATACACCAGGCAAGGCAAATAAAGTTGCAGATGCCTTGAGTAGACAACATGCCAAAGTAGCCATGTTGATGATGGAAGAGTTTAGGGATTTGTCTATACTTACTGATTTGGAAATTGAGGAAAACAGTAAGGTACAAATGATGCCCATTGAAGAAGGTGAAGGTAAAGGGAAATTAAGTATGATATCTCTGCAATCAGATTTACTTCTTAAGATTGGGAAAATGCAGGAACAAGACCTAAACATGGTGGAAAAGAAAATGCTCATATCAAAAGGGGAGGAAGTAATAAATTATCAAGTTGATAAAAATGGTTATTTAAGGAATAAAAATAGGATATGTGTTCCAGAAAATATAGAATTGAAGGAGGAAATATTAAATGAGTACCATAGGAGTAAGTACTCCATACACCCAGGTAGCACCAAGATGTATCAAAATTTGAAAAGAAATCTTTGGTGGAAGGGGATGAAGTCAGATGTGGCCAGATATGTTGCAAGGTGCATGACTTGCCAACAAGTCAAGGCAGAGACACAAAGGCCATCAGGACTATTGCAACCCCTTAGTATACCACAGTGGAAGTGGGAGGATGTATCTATGGATTTCATAGATGGTCTTCCTAGATCTAAGAAGGGAAACACAAGTATATGGGTAATAGTGGATAGGCTAACTAAGGTAGCACATTTTATCCCAGTTAAAACAGAAAGAAATGCTCCAAAAATTGGCTCAAATATTCATGAAAGAGGTAGTAAGGTTGCATGGCATACCCAAAACCATTGTGAGTGATAGGGATACCATCTTCACCTTAAGGTTTTGGAAAAGTTTTCAAGAGGCCATGGGGAGTGAATTGTGCTTAAGCACTGCCTACCATCCACAAACAGATGGTCAAACTGAGGTGGTGAACAAAGTCTTAGAGGATTTGTTGAGAGCATGTACACTGGACTTTGGAGGCAACTGGGAAGACCACCTCCATCTAGCTGAATTCACATACAATAACAGTTACCAAAGCACCATAGGGATGGCACCATTTGAAGCCTTATATGGCAAGCCATGTTTATCACCTATATGATGGGTAGAGACTGGAGAAAGGGCTGTTCTTGGACCTGAATATGTTAAAGAAACTACAGAGAAAATTGGGTTAATAAGAAAAAGAATAGCAGCAGCTCAAGATAGGCAAAAGAAATTTGCAGATAGGAAGAGAAAGCAAGTGGAATATGAAGTGGGAGACTTTGTTTTCATCAAGATTTCACCTATGAAGAAAGTCTTGAGATTTGGCAAGCAAGGTAAGCTCACACCAAGGTATGTTGGACCCTATAAAATTCTGGAAAGAATTGGTTCATTGGCTTACAAATTAGAATTACCAGAGGAAATGAAAGCAATGCATAATGTTTTTCATGTGTCCCAACTTAGAAGATGGGTACATGATAAAGAAGACATTTTGGAAGAGCCTACCAAAATTCAAATAAATCCTGACTTGGTTTATGAAAAAGAGCCAGTGGGGATTGTGGCCAAGGAAGAAAAGAAATTAAGGAGCAAAACCTTGAAACTGGTTAAGATCCAGTGGAGTAGTGATCCTAATGACTGCACATGGGAGTTAGAGGATAAGATTAGAATGGATTATCCTAAGCTTTTTGCAAATTAAAAGGTAATTTTTTTTTTCTGGAAATTTTTTTTTTTGTTATGCATGGTTGATATGGTTGAATTTATTTGCTTATGCATATGTTTGATAAGTTTTCAGAAAAGAAACTGATGCTTGTTATAAATGTTAGAAAAATTGTGAGGACACAATTCCTAAAAGGAGGGGTGAATGTAATACCCCAAAATTTTGTGAAAAATCATTTTTGTAAAATGATTTAATTTTTGAAATATTTAGATTTAAATATGGTGAAATTTTTGGAATAAATAGTGTGCAAGTATATGTGTGCACGTGCACACTGAAATGGCACAAGGAAGAACTCCAGATTTCTTGGATTTAAAACAAGAATTAAAAAGCAATACAAACATGATTTTGCAACATGGATATTTGATTTCTGGAATTATATGGATCATCTTAGAAAATAAGAAAAGTAAGTTTTACTTTAAATCAGTAAACAGATTTTATTTAAAACCCAGAAAAGAAAATTATACATATATATGTTATAAGGATTTGTAAACCTGTATACATATAGGTGCATATGTTTCTGAAATTAAAAGAGGAATTAAATAAGCCTAGATAAGATATGTGTACAAATATACATTTTTAAGTACTGAAAAGTGTATATATATATATATATAAGCAAGTGAAACTATAACATTAAAATGACATGAAATGTGATACAAGTCAATATGCTTGTGTAGGCAAAAATAGCAAAGGGGATTCTCAGGAATAATTAAAATATAAAATAGGATAGTCACACTTTTAACATGACTAGGTGAGTGGCCATTTTCTGAAAAGTAAAAGAAAGAAAATGCAGCCTTTAAATTGGTTAATATGGCCGGGGTATTATGAATGAAAAATGCATGATGCTAGCCAGGACAGAAATGGAATTCTGTTTTAACAAAACCCTAGTGGAAAAAATGCATATAAATAGGCAGTTTTTGCCAGTAGAATTATCTTTACCCCGAGCTGCACAAAAATAAGAAAGGAAGAAAAATATTGGAAGGAAGAAGAAAACACTCATACAAGGATTTTCTGGATTAATAAGAAGAAATATTTAGGTGAGTAACCTCACTGAGTTCATGGCATTAAGACCTGAGATGAGGCAGCCACTTTTTATTGCCATTTATATATATTTCTGGTTTTGATGTATATGATTTCATCAATGCTTTTTGGATGTCTTATTTTAAATCTGATACAATTTAATATGGATGATTTTTTTTGGTGATCTTTGCTTTGTTGAGACATTTGTCTTTGGATGTGTATCATACTGTTTTATTTTTACTCAAAAATGTTAAAGTCCAGAATCTTAAAATTATATAGAGAATACCCTCAACTGTTATAGATCTATGGCATGGAAACTTTACAAAAAATGTTGGGAGCTGCATTATACTTGGTATAAGTGCTGAGGCTTGAAAAGAAAAATGTTAAGGGTGCAATAGAAATTTTCTAAGTGCTGAGCCCTTAATCAAATCAAAAAAAAAGAAGAAACTCACAAGCTAAAATTATGATTGAACCAGATCCTGAATCTGAATCAATCATAAAGGCTTGCAGATCAATATAATAAGAACATGCCATGCCTCTTTTACAGTTGAAAATATTCTTATATCTTACTGAGATCAAGACATATTGACCCCATTTAGGAAATAACTGTCTGCTTATTTCTGAGGAGAATTATGCTAGGAAAGATTATGGATGTTTCCATGCTTGCAGTGACATGTTCACTTAGCATATTTGATGATAGGATTTAAGTCAATACACTAGTAAATAAACTAGGGAAGGGAAAGCCAAGAAGGCTGCTGGAATGCTTGTCATATTTGAAGTATGCAAGTTGGCACATGGTTTGTTTAAGCCCTGAGATCTTTGTGCAATGATGTGAATTTGTAACGACCCAGAATTTTGACCAAATTAAATTGAGAACATTTAATTAATTTTAAATGTTTGAACGATGATTTAATTTGAATCCCTGATATAACTTTGAAATTTGCGATTAAATTATAAAATTTAATCTATTGTAAGTTGAATTAAATTTGAATATTCAATTTAAAGTTGAAGAAAAATATTTCGAAAGCTTTTAAAATTCGTATTGATAATATTGAAGATAATAGAAGCTTCAGAATTGTATTTCAAAGTGAATTGTTCAGTTTTGAATTTATATCGTTCGTATCGATATTTGAAAATAGCCGTCCGAGACACAGTCTCGGAATTCGACGAAACCAGTTCCATTGGGTCCGTAATATTGAATTATTGTCGGATTTCAATTTTCGTATTTTTCGGTGCTGGTACGTGAGCACACGACACATTAACGCGTTGAAATTTTTAAAACGAATTCAATATAAATTTAAATTTAAAATATGTGGTCACATCAGCACGACACCCTTCCTCAAATCGTGCCTAATATCACGAAATGTTCGTGCAACCCATCATGCTTCCTCTGTTTTAAATTTTATCTCCTCACTTCATTCTCGTATCCCTTTTCATTCTTCACGAAAAAAATATATCAAAAATGGCCGAAGCTTGAGAAAATTTTATACAGTGAAATCTCGTCTCCCCCGTTTATTCAATTCGAACGAGCGAATCATTATCGTCCCATTCCAGTTCGATTTTTTTTAAACGTTCGATTCTTCCATCCCCTTTCAATTTCATTCAAAAAGGACACCGCCTCAATAAAAAAAAAAGTTCGCGAGTTCGAATAGGCTGGCGATCGCCAGTGCAGCCTAAGGCATCGCGATTTGGAGTTTCAGCATCTTCGAACGTGGAGGCGACGTTGGTGGCAGTCGCGAGTTTTTGGTCAAGCTGTCGAGTTTGGGGACTGTGGTGTTGCGTGATGGTGGCCAAGTCATGGAGCCGCAGCATTGATTTGGCTCGCGAGTTGCTTCGACAGGTTGGGGGGGATTTGGGGCTCGCGATTGATCTAGGGTTTCGGCGAGCTTGTATGTAGGTGGCGGCAGTGTTCTGGGAGGCTCGCGAAGACGAGTTCGTTTGTCGCGAGATTGGATGGCTCGTGTGTTCTGGGATGTCGAGCAGTTGACAGGGTATAGTGGTGGCTGCGAGTTCGTATTAGTTCGTCCAGTGGCACGTGGTCGAGATGGTGAGCTGAAGATGCCGCGATGAGGGTTTGGCATCTCGGTTTGGTGTTTCCAGTAAGGTATTCACAGTTGTTTCATTTAAATTTAAAATTTGAAATTAACTTTAAATAATTGTAATTAGACAGAGAGGTAAATTATTTTATTAGATTTATAAGCATATATATATATATATATATGAATTTTTATGAGGTTTGAAAGTTATATAAAGAAAAAAAAATATTAACAGTAAAATTTATTTCTGTTTTATAATAAATACTATTATGAATTTAGCAGTGAGATTTTGACAAAGAAATTTGTTTTAATTTATATATGTATGTATACAGCAGAATTGATTGTATAAATGGTTTATTTAATTATTGCCATTAAGAATAATTTATAAAGGAAACTTAGTTTTAAACCTTAAATTGAAATTTAATAAAATTATTGAAAGAGAAGTTAGTTAATTAAACAATCAAAAATGAAAATTAGTTATTTGATTGGTTTGAATATTGATTAATTTATATAATTGTTATACAAGGTATAAATCAAGAGAACAATTCAATTTGGAAATGGAATTGCAAAATAAAAAGGCTAAGGTGAGATTTTTCTCACTCGATCGAAAAGTGGATTTTACAGTTATTAATTTGATTTGTTTGACTGATTGATTGCTGTTGATATTAGATATGTAGGATATATCTATATATATATATAGCAATATATACATATTGGCATATGTATATATTGGATTGATGATTTCCCGCCTTGTATAGCGGATGAGACCCTATTGCGCCGTTAGTAAGCGGATTTATAAAAACCCATATACCGCGATAATTCCGTACTGGAGCGGAATTGGTATTGTGCTAACGTCTTTGGATGCAGGGAAACAGGTTGGAGGGATCCAACTGGACCCCTCACATTGATTGAATTTATTTCTACTGTGATGTGATAATCTGTGAATGATTATTGATGTTATTGAATTGATGTCTGGAAATTGTTGAAAGCTAAAATTTAGCTAAATGGATGTTTGATATCATTGGATTCCAAAAATAAACGAAATTGAATTTTTGGTAATTCAAGCAGAAAATTTTAAGTGAATTGATTTTTTTTGAAATTGAATAAAATTTGAAGAAAAGAATTTAAAGGTATAAAAGTTGATTTTTATAGTATTATCGAATTTATTCCAGAATAAAGTGAAAATGTTAAATAAATGGATTTCGTAAAATAGTAATTTTAAATTGAAGAATTTAATTTAAAATTTGGATTTTTTAAATAGATTGGAAGAAACGATTGAAATCTATTTCCTTAAAAAGGAATTTATTTAAAAGGAGATAAGTTGGAAATCCAATTAGAAATTTAATTGGTAAATTGAAATGATTTGGGAAATCAATGTAAAATGAGTTCAATCTAAAGAATCCATTTAAAAACAGGATATTGAATGATTTGAAGGAAAATAAGGAATTTATTTTAGTAGAGATAAATAAAATTAGAAATCAATCTGTAATTGATTTAATATTTGGAAAAGAACTTTTGAGAAATCAGTATGGGATCTTTTATTTAAAGTTGAAAATAAATTCAGAAATCAATATTGAAATTGAATTGATATTGAAGTTTTGAAATTTATAAAAGTTGTTTAAAAATCCGAAATCACTTATTTTGATAAGTAAAATATAGAAGTTAATAAAAAGAAGATTTAGAAGTTGAAGTTGATATTAAAACAGAAATAGAATTTATAAACGTTGTTTTATAAATTCAAAATCAATTGAATTTGATAAATTGAATATAGAAGATTTAAAAAAAGAAGAAGATATATTCACGATTTTGGACAGTGAATGTATTATTGAATAAAATGGATTCACTTTTGAAGAAGTGACATTAAAAATGAAGTTAAACATTTAAAAGATGTTTTAAAATATATTGACTATCGAAAGCATAGATTTCCACAGTTCTTGTTGAAATAGACGTTTTCGAGAAATAAGGAAATGGTAGACTATAACACTATTGTTATAGTAAATGATTTCCGAAAGGAAATGTTTTGATGTAGTATTGGGATTTCTATATCTATCTAAATCCGAATCCTTATACTAGTGATTTTGAGTCGTCGTAACAATGTTTTACATAACATTAGTTTTGACTCGAATAAATGTGTTTAAAGAGAATGATTTCCTTAAAGAATGAATATATACTTAACATTGATTTAAGTATACCGAATATTTTCTAAGTGTTGAGAATAAATGATTTGTGAATTACTTATTTTTAAATAAGTATGGAAATGCTTTTCCAATATGAAGTGAACTGTTTTAGAGATTTTATCTTTTAAAGATAAATTGAAACGTGAATATTTGAAATCTGTTTTCAAATGGTTAAGTGTGGAAAACAATATATCTAGTAAAGATATTTTTGAAGATGAAATAATTTGGAAAAATTATTTGGAATCTGATGATGTTGCACATCTTTATTGATAGTTAAATAACCGACTATCAATAATTACCTTGAGTAGGTATTTATTGTGAATTGGATGAAATTGAATGCCACACTTATTTTTGAATAATCGCTCACTATTCGGGTTAGCCGGGAAAGGACCATGGGGTCGTATAACCCATTCCGAATATGTGATACGTCGTTATGAATTGCATTCGAAGACCGGTGTTGAAGACCGGATATTTTTGAAAACGGAAGGATTACCGTCGAGTTACTCTACACCGACTGATCTTCGGTTTAGAGGTTTTATCACCCTTAGTGACGGGAAGTCCGGACGTGATTTTAAATTATCCGGAAATGCAAGGGCTTCGTGAGAAGTGCCTTCGGTTCTGTTCGATCCCGGAACAGACTTGTATGGATTGTGTGTCTGACGTTACAATTTGAGATATAAAGCTGATTTCTTTCAAATACATATCTGTTGGTGGCGGAGAATTTATTCTCTTAGCTTAACACCCTTCTCTGAGACGTACGAGCTCAGAGGTTATGTAGTTGAAATTTATCAGCGATATATCCCAATTTGGTAACGTGGCATACTGAGTGTTGCTGTGAAATGATCAGTGTTTGATCATTTGTGATATGATCATTTGTTTGATCTTATATCTTTGTGATCATAGGTTGATCATTTTGTTTGACCCGAAGCAGGGCTTTTTAAGAAAGCGTAGCTTTGTGGACGGGACTTCATCGAGCCTCACACCCCGGAAATGGTCGAAACAGGAAGGATGCAGCAAGGTTCTAGGGAGTAGCGCCCCTTAGTGTATGTCATTCCTTCTGGATAAAGGTGGTATCATGGTATGGAGCCCAGATACTTAACCTCTGTGGTTACTGCATTATTTTTTTCTATGTGGTTTGTTGGAATCGGGGATCCTCGGAAAGATCGGTGACGATTGGGGGATGGCATACGCGTGTCAGTAGTTACCTATTTTTGCAGAGGTAACCCGGCCTTGTGTTGGCAGAGATCCGGTTAGGTTCTCGGGTCGTCTATTCCAGGGACGTACCCATCGTGGATAGGAAGTTCCTTAGCCTGACCATTTGTTGGAAATCCAAAGAAACAATACGCGACTTGTACGGTTTTAGTTGTATTACCTGCTATGGAATGTGGCGGTAACCTGCTATTGAACATAGTAGCTATAGTAGGCATACGATACTGGTCGTATGTTGGCTAAGATTAATATTTTACTTTCGAAATGATTTCTACACTATGCACTAATAATAATATCAAAAATGATTTGATTTTGCGTAGTAAGCATCTTTGACTATCATAAGAAGAAATCTCCTCCAATTCTGCATTTGCATTGTGTGTGTGGCGGGAGGTCTTATGGTAGTTTCATTTTCCAAAAGCATTGCGAATTTACTTTAAATCTTCTTGTTGTTTTAAAGATAAAACTGTTTTACGATCTCACACCAGTCACCATGACTGACTCGGAGTTTATTGTTCCCTTCTAAACTCTGGGTGCCCACCAAATTTCCACACGGGCAGCCTAGAGTTATATTATCAGGATATTCTGGATATTCTGGAGCTTTGGAGATAAGCTGGATGGCGAGACGTAGTAATTGTATCTGATAGTATTTATTCCGCTGTGTATTCTGTATGAGGACAAGTTTATATAACTGTCCATTGTTGTATATTGACTCTGATTGATGTATGTATAAACTGATATAGTTCTTTGTTTTAAAAGACTATTGATTATCTATTATATGTTATTCCGCTACGATGTGTAAGATTCTGATATTGTTTTCTGTTTCTGCTCTTGTTCTATTGTTGTTCTTCTTTCTTTTTCTTCTATCTTCTTCTTCTACCTTTTTCTTCTTTCTTAAAACCATAACTTTTCGGGTTTCCGGCATTCGATGGCTCAGCAGTCGATAAAGTGAGTATCGATGTTGAATTTTCGAAAGTCGAAAGTTTTCGGGATGTTACATTTGGTATCAGAGCATATGGTTAAGCGACAACCCTGCTCTGTTGGGTGTTACTCATTAGAGATAGAGTCAGCAGTACTCTAGAATGAGTTGAGTGTAATAATAGATATGAGCGCGTATTTGTTAGTGAATATAAAATTGTTTTGTATTGTGTTGACTTATCGGTTGATTGTTTATGGATTCTGGTCGGTGCAGTCTAGCTAACTGTAATCGATAGGGGTTTCTAAACTCTAAACAAGATAAACCGGCACAGTATTGTTTTAAAATAGGGTGAATGAAATAATTTTGCCCAAAAACTATTTTTGTATACAAAAGAAATAATTTTCTGTAAATTATTACAGTATATGGTTGCATGGATGTTAGGATGGTGATAATGTTGAAATGTTATCATTAAATTTGAAATTTGCAATTAAACTTATAATTTAAACGGAATTCCAGAGAAGTTTTTGAAAATGTTTTGAAAAGAATTTGAAAATTTTGGTGATTTGGAAAGTTTAAATTCTTTTTGATTTGAAAATGAATTTCAAAGGTTTTGAAAAGTATTTTAGAGAGATGAAAAGCTCTAAACTCTTTTCGGTCGCTGGAAAATAACTTCGATGATGACCGCGGCATCATTGGTGTTCATTTTCGGGTTTCTGGAAGAGGAATTGCTGCCAAATTGTTTTAAATAGAAGTTGTTTGAAAAATTTGGGTTTTGTTTTGGAAATTCAAAGGATAATTGGAATTGTTTTCAAAATGGTTTTGAAAAGGTTGAAAAGACTCTGGAATTGAGTACTGAATTATGAAAATAAATGAAAATTGTGAATGAACGAATAAATTTGCAAGTGAATCAATTAAATAAAATGAGATTGAAAATTGAAATTCGTTTCAAATTTGTAAGAAATGAATTGAATTGAATAATTATAAATGAAAGATGAATAAAAGATAAAATTCATAATGGAATGTAAATAAGTTAATAACTTATAGAATATTTGGTAATTTGATAGAAATGAGATTCAAATTGAAAATGAATGAATTAGTGGATGAATGGATAATTTGCAATTGTAAATGAAATTGAAGACAAATTTGAAATTGTAAGTGAATTGGAATTTGTAATGAGTTAGTAATTGAAACTAAGCTAAAAGAGCAATTATGAATGAAAGTTGTTTGGTTAATAGAATAAACCGAATGAAAATATGAAATGCAAATTAAATGGAATGGAATCAATTGCAAATGAAGTAGAATTAAAATAAATTGAATTTGTATCAATTTGAATTGGGTATAAACTAGAATGGATATGAATTCATTTTGTTTAAAAACGAATGTAACTTCAACCGTAAATATATAAGCATATACTGAAAATTTTGTAAGCGAATTTGCAAAATAGTTTGAATGCTGTAACTAGATATTATGGCTAGTAGACATACAGGTGTTATAAAAGGAATTGGAAAATTTATTTCAAAGATAAAGTGAATTGCTCGACAAAAGGTATGTATTTGAATTATAATATGAGTTTTTGATGATTTCTTGTCTAGCCGCTTGGCTTTTTCTTTTTCTTTTTGAAATCTGAGAGTCCGTATGGACGTTTTGTAGTCGTGCCGTATTAGCCGCGCAAAGGAGATGCTGGCGAAATTTTTCGGAAATTTAGGGCGTTAGAAAAATTTTGAGAAATTTTGAAAGTTTAAATTTGAAATTTGAATTTAAATTTGAATTGAAGTAAAGCAATGTTGTTTGAAACCTATAATTGAAGTTAGAAAGATAGTTGAATTAATAACGAATCTCTAGTAGAGAGATTTGTTTTGAAAATTTGGTAAGACTATTGAATGTTGAAAGATAGTAGACGAGTTAAGGACATTTTTTTTCCTAACTTGTAATTTCGAGGACGAAATTCTTTTAAGGGGGGAAGTCTGTAACGACCCAGAATTTTGACCAAATTAAATTGAGAACATTTAATTAATTTTAAATGTTTGAACGATGATTTAATTTGAATCCCTGATATAACTTTGAAATTTGCGATTAAATTATAAAATTTAATCTATTGTAAGTTGAATTAAATTTGAATATTCAATTTAAAGTTGAAGAAAAATATTTCGAAAGCTTTTAAAATTCGTATTGATAATATTGAAGATAATAGAAGCTTCAGAATTGTATTTCAAAGTGAATTGTTCAGTTTTGAATTTATATCGTTCGTATCGATATTTGAAAATAGCCGTCCGAGACACAGTCTCGGAATTCGACGAAACCAGTTCCATTGGGTCCGTAATATTGAATTATTGTCGGATTTCAATTTTCGTATTTTTCGGTGCTGGTACGTGAGCACACGACACATTAACGCGTTGAAATTTTTAAAACGAATTCAATATAAATTTAAATTTAAAATATGTGGTCACATCAGCACGACACCCTTCCTCAAATCGTGCCTAATATCACGAAATGTTCGTGCAACCCATCATGCTTCCTCTGTTTTAAATTTTATCTCCTCACTTCATTCTCGTATCCCTTTTCATTCTTCACGAAAAAAATATATCAAAAATGGCCGAAGCTTGAGAAAATTTTATATAGTGAAATCTCGTCTCCCCCGTTTATTCAATTCGAACGAGCGAATCATTATCGTCCCATTCCAGTTCGATTTTTTTTAAACGTTCGATTCTTCCATCCCCTTTCAATTTCATTCAAAAAGGACACCGCCTCAATAAAAAAAAAAGTTCGCGAGTTCGAATAGGCTGGCGATCGCCAGTGCAGCCTAAGGCATCGCGATTTGGAGTTTCAGCATCTTCGAACGTGGAGGCGACGTTGGTGGCAGTCGCGAGTTTTTGGTCAAGCTGTCGAGTTTGGGGACTGTGGTGTTGCGTGATGGTGGCCAAGTCATGGAGCCGCAGCATTGATTTGGCTCGCGAGTTGCTTCGACAGGTTGGGGGGGATTTGGGGCTCGCGATTGATCTAGGGTTTCGGCGAGCTTGTATGTAGGTGGCGGTAGTGTTCTGGGAGGCTCGCGAAGACGAGTTCGTTTGTCGCAAGATTGGATGGCTCGTGTGTTCTGGGATGTCGAGCAGTTGACAGGGTATAGTGGTGGCTGCGAGTTCGTATTAGTTCGTCCAGTGGCACGTGGTCGAGATGGTGAGCTGAAGATGCCGCGATGAGGGTTTGGCATCTCGGTTTGGGGTTTCCAGTAAGGTATTCACAGTTGTTTCATTTAAATTTAAAATTTGAAATTAACTTTAAATAATTGTAATTAGACAGAGAGGTAAATTATTTTATTAGATTTATAAGCATATATATATATATGAATTTTTATGAGGTTTGAAAGTTATATAAAGAAAAAAAAATATTAACAGTAAAATTTATTTCTGTTTTATAATAAATACTATTATGAATTTAACAGTGAGATTTTGACAAAGAAATTTGTTTTAATTTATATATGTATGTATACAGCAGAATTGATTGTATAAATGGTTTATTTAATTATTGCCATTAAGAATAATTTATAAAGGAAACTTAGTTTTAAACCTTAAATTGAAATTTAATAAAATTATTGAAAGAGAAGTTAGTTAATTAAACAATCAAAAATGAAAATTAGTTATTTGATTGGTTTGAATATTGATTAATTTATATAATTGTTATACAAGGTATAAATCAAGAGAACAATTCAATTTGGAAATGGAATTGCAAAATAAAAAGGCTAAGGTGAGATTTTTCTCACTCGATCGAAAAGTGGATTTTACAGTTATTAATTTGATTTGTTTGACTGATTGATTGCTGTTGATATTAGATATAGTAGGATATATCTATATATATATAGCAATATATACATATTGGCATATGTATATATTGGATTGATGATTTCCCGCCTCATATAGCGGATGAGACCCTATTGCGCCGTTAGTAAGCGGATTTATAAAAACCCATATACCGCGATAATTCCGTACTGGAGCGGAATTGGTATTGTGCTAACGTCTTTGGATGCAGGGAAACAGGTTGGAGGGATCCAACTGGACCCCTCACATTGATTGAATTTATTTCTACTGTGATGTGATAATCTGTGAATGATTATTGATGTTATTGAATTGATGTCTGGAAATTGTTGAAAGCTAAAATTTAGCTGAATGGATGTTTGATATCATTGGATTCCAAAAATAAACGAAATTGAATTTTTGGTAATTCAAGCAGAAAATTTTAAGTGAATTGATTTTTTTTGAAATTGAATAAAATTTGAAGAAAAGAATTTAAAGGTATAAAAGTTGATTTTTATAGTATTATCGAATTTATTCCAGAATAAAGTGAAAATGTTAAATAAATGGATTTCGTAAAATAGTAATTTTAAATTGAAGAATTTAATTTAAAATTTGGATTTTTTAAATAGATTGGAAGAAACGATTGAAATCTATTTCCTTAAAAAGGAATTTATTTAAAAGGAGATAAGTTGGAAATCCAATTAGAAATTTAATTGGTAAATTGAAATGATTTGGGAAATCAATGTAAAATGAGTTCAATCTAAAGAATCCATTTAAAAACAGGATATTGAATTATTTGAAGGAAAATAAGGAATTTATTTTAGTAGAGATAAATAAAATTAGAAATCAATCTGTAATTGATTTAATATTTGGAAAAGAACTTTTGAGAAATCAGTATGGGATCTTTTATTTAAAGTTGAAAATAAATTCAGAAATCAATATTGAAATTGAATTGATATTGAAGTTTTGAAATTTATAAAAGTTGTTTAAAAATCCGAAATCACTTATTTTGATAAGTAAAATATAGAAGTTAATAAAAAGAAGATTTAGAAGTTGAAGTTGATATTAAAATAGAAATAGAATTTATAAACATTGTTTTATAAATTCAAAATCAATTGAATTTGATAAATTGAATATAGAAGATTTAAAAAAAAAAGATATATTCACGATTTTGGACAGTGAATGTATTATTGAATAAAATGGATTCACTTTTGAAGAAGTGACTTTAAAAATGAAGTTAAACATTTAAAAGATGTTTTAAAATATATTGACTATCGAAAGCATAGATTTCCACAGTTCTTGTTGAAATAGACGTTTTCGAGAAATAAGGAAATGGTAGACTATAACACTATTGTTATAGTAAATGATTTCCGAAAGGAAATGTTTTGATGTAGTATTGGGATTTCTATATCTATCTAAATCCGAATCCCTATACTAGTGATTTTGAGTCGTCGTAACAATGTTTTACGTAACATTAGTTTTGACTCAAATAAATGTGTTTAAAGAGAATGATTTCCTTAAAGAATGAATATATACTTAACATTGATTTAAGTATACCGAATATTTTCTAAGTGTTGAGAATAAATGATTTGTGAATTACTTATTTTTAAATAAGTATGGAAATGCTTTTCCAATATGAAGTGAACTGTTTTAGAGATTTTATCTTTTAAAGATAAATTGAAACGTGAATATTTGAAATCTGTTTTCAAATGGTTAAGTGTGGAAAACAATATATCTAGTAAAGATATTTTTGAAGATGAAATAATTTGGAAAAATTATTTGGAATTTGATGATGTTGCGCATCTTTATTGATAGTTAAATAACCGACTATCAATAATTACCTTGAGTAGGTATTTGTTGTGAATTGGATGAAATTGAATGCCACACTTATTTTTGAATAATCGCTCACTATTCGGGTTAGTCGGGAAAGGACCATGGGGTCGTATAACCCATTCCGAATATGTGATACGTCGTTATGAATTGCATTCGAAGACCGGTGTTGAAGACCGGATATTTTTGAAAACGGAAGGATTACCGTCGAGTTACTCTACACCGACTGATCTTCGGTTTAGAGGTTTTATCACCCTTAGTGACGGGAAGTCCGGACGTGATTTGAAATTATCCGGAAATGCAAGGGCTTCGTGAGAAGTGCCTTTGGTTCTGTTCGATCCCGGAACAGACTTGTATGGATTGTGTGTCTGACGTTACAATTTGAGATATAAAGCTGATTTCTTTCAAATACATATCTGTTGGTGGCGGAGAATTTATTCTCTTAGCTTAACACCCTTCTCTGAGACGTACGAGCTCAGAGGTTATGTAGTTGAAATTTATCAGCGATATATCCCAATTTGGTAACGTGGCATACTGAGTGTTGCTGTGAAATGATCAGTGTTTGATCATTTGTGATATGATCATTTGTTTGATCTTATATCTTTGTGATCATAGGTTGATCATTTTGTTTGACCCGAAGCAGGGCTTTTTAAGAAAGCGTAGCTTTGTGGACGGGACTTCATCGAGCCTCACACCCCGGAAATGGTCGAAACAGGAAGGATGCAGCAAAGTTCTAGGGAGTAGCGCCCCTTAGTGTATGTCATTCCTTCTGGATAAAGGTGGTATCATGGTATGGAGCCCAGATACTTAACCTCTGTGGTTACTGCATTATTTTTTTCTATGTGGTTTGTTGGAATCGGGGATCCTCGGGAAGATCGGTGACGATCGGGGGATGGCATACGCGTGTCAGTAGTTACCTATTTTTGCAGAGGTAACCCGGCCTTGTGTTGGCAGAGATCCGGTTAGGTTCTCGGGTCGTCTATTCCAGGGACGTACCCATCGTGGATAGGAAGTTCCTTAGCCTGACCATTTGTTGGAAATCCAAAGAAACAATACGCGACTTGTACGGTTTTAGTTGTATTACCTGCTATGGAATGTGGCAGTAACCTGCTATTGAACATAGTAGCTATAGTAGGCATACGATACTGGTCGTATGTTGGCTAAGATTAATATTTTACTTTCGAAATGATTTCTACACTATGCACTAATAATAATATCAAAAATGATTTGATTTTGCGTAGTAAGCATCTTTGACTATCATAAGAAGAAATCTCCTCCAATTCTGCGTTTGCATTGTGTGTGTGGCGGGAGGTCTTATGGTAGTTTCATTTTCCAAAAGCATTGCGAATTTACTTTAAATCTTCTTGTTGTTTTAAAGATAAAACTGTTTTACGATCTCACACCAGTCACCATGACTGATTCGGAGTTTATTGTTCCCTTCTAAACTCTGGGTGCCCACCAAATTTCCACACGGGCAGCCTAGAGTTATATTATCAGGATATTCTGGATATTCTGGAGCTTTGGAGATAAGCTGGATGGCGAGACGTAGTAATTATATCTGATAGTATTTATTCCGCTGTGTATTCTGTATGAGGACAAGTTTATATAACTGTCCATTGTTGTATATTGACTCTGATTGATGTATGTATAAACTGATATAGTTCTTTGTTTTAAAAGACTATTGATTATCTATTATATGTTATTCCGCTACGATGTGTAAGATTCTGATATTGTTTTCTGTTTCTGCTCTTGTTCTGTTGTTGTTCTTCTTTCTTTTTCTTCTATCTTCTTCTTCTACCTTTTTCTTCTTTCTTAAAACCATAACTTTTCGGGTTTCCGGCATTCGATGGCTCAGCGGTCGATAAAGTGAGTATCGATGTTGAATTTTCGAAAGTCGAAAATTTTCGGGATGTTACAGAATTAGTTCATTGCAATGTGTCCCCGTGATTCCTTAATAGCAGATGAGGCAGGAATTTAAATTGAATTAGACAACCTGTAAATGAAGAAATAGGAATATGAAAATTTCTTAGGTTGGTTGGTATGGAACCATGATGGTTCCAGTGAATGCAAATGTTGCAGATAGATAATTATGTTTGCATGATTATGTATGCAAGTGAAGAAAGATAGATGAATATATCATACCTGAATCAACTTATTTATACCATGTTAAAGTAATTGATTGCAGAAATTTGCTTAAATAACTAGTTGGTGCTCTTATATTCTCTATTGCTTAATATCATGAATGTATTGATGTTACTCATACCAGATCTTAGATCTGACCCTTGTTTGCTCATGGCATATGGGGTGTCTCATTTTAAAATGAGGCAGCCACTTATGCTCTTTCAGGGAACGCAGGCACTAAGTAAAAATGAAGTTATGGCTATTATGGAGGAGTGAATGAACATGCTAGCTAGTTTCAATAAGAGCTTAAATTGATTATATCTGCATGTATTCAGGAAAATTTTTATGTTTCTAAGATTTCCAGTCATGTAATGAATTCTATTATGGTTAGATGGACTAGTTGTATCATGTTAAATATATTGTTATGCACTAAGGTTTAAAATCTAAAAGAAATATCTGAGTGGAAATGAGGAAATGATCTTAAGTATTGATATGGATGCTTGGAAAAGAAATATGCATATGTAGGTGAACTACTGTTTTGCATAATTTATATTATGTATTAGTTAATCTTGAGACATAACAGAGCACTGAGTTTTAGAATAAAATATGGATTTAGCTAGAAGTAAACTTAAAAGGATTTTAGTTTCTTTTTACTGAAATGCTTTGTAAATAAGATTGAATTCATTTCTGAATCGTATTGAGAAAAGTAAAATGTTTTTAAAAGCTTCAGACAGAATGCAATGAATGTTCTCTCCATTGCTTTGAACTAGTGTGTAGCAGATACAGGATACATGAGTTAACCAGCTTCAAATAAATGAAGTATTGGTTGATCATGATAGATTGTATTTTGAAAATAAAAATGCATTTCTAAAGCTTAGTACATTTAGCAATTGTTTCACCCAGTTTTCTGGAAAATGAGCAAAGATATTGACATGTACATGTATATCTGTGTACATGTTGATATTTGGGCAAAAATATAAACATAAATTCCTAGAACAGTTGTAGGAATGGGTTTCAAAAATAATAAAGCAAGAAATATTGTTCTGTATGCTAGATTATAGGCAAAAATTAAGTATATATGTGCAGATATAGGTAGATATCAGATTTCAAACCATACAGGAGAAAAATAAAAAGAAAAACAAAAATTGTGTTTGAACCGACCAGCATAGCACTCGAACTCGTGACCTCTCATGTATAAGTTAGGCGCGTTTCCATTACGCCTAGATGTTGCTTGTGTTCACTTATGATACACTTTCTTTTAACCTGAGTTTGATACTATACAGACTTTAACACAAACACCCATATTAAAAGTTTGCTTTCCACTGATTATTACTTGACCATTTCTTAATTAGAATAACAGACTAAAGTACATGTTTCCAGTGGATTCTATGGTCAAAAATCAGGATACAATAATTAATAATATATCAGGGAATTATCACATTTTAATAGATTTAAAATGATTTCTACTTACATATTATCATGCTCTGATTCTAGTAGAATATAACATAGATATCTTCATATATGTATGTTAGTAATGATTTAGATTTAAAACAATATTTTTATATTGTGAAAGATCCTGGATATATTTTGTTTATTGGAGAAAGAAAATGACCCTGGGAAATACATTTGTAATAAATGATATATCTATATATCATCTCTTAACAAAAAAAAAATCCTTATGAAATTAGGGTGGAAATAGGAGGGTCATTTCATCGCTCAAATTGAAGTCCTCAAGGAAGAGGCAAGGGAAGCTGGCCGAAATGAAGTTAGAGAGTAAATTAAGGCCCAGTTGGAGGAGACTAAAAGGCTGGCCGGAATGAGATTAAGGACATGTTCGATCCTTTAACCGTTGAATACTGTTTGCACCTAAAATGGTCAGAAACACCCAAGAATAGTTTTTGTAGAGAAATAAGTGAAGAAAATCAATATTAAACTGAGTAGATGAATAAGTAACCAACAGAGAATAAGCAGTAATCAAAGACACAAAAGTTTATAGTAGTTCGACGTGGTATGCCTACGTCCACTTTGAAGATTATTTTTTATTACTCTCTTATGAATCTAATTACAACAGTAGAAATAAGTTAGCACTTGATTATAATGGAGTCAAGAGTAACAAGCAGCGTAAAGTTCCTCAGAATGACCCATCAAGCCAGTATTTATAGATGAAAATGGCCAAATATCTCTCTGAAATCTCGAATGAAGGACCTTCAAAACCATATGGGACCACTAGAGGGATCACTAGGCCCAATTCCCAAAGAGGAGGGATTGATACCGATCCCTTCTTTGGTCGAATTTTGGGGAGCGATCCCTATTGTGGCTTCCTCATGCAGAAATATGTTTAGCCTCCAAATTTCATGTCATTTGGATTATTGGAGCTCGAGTTATTGCTTGATCTTTGATTCAACATGGCTTGTATGTAGCTTTTTGCCGATCTTTTCCAAAGGATATATACCGATCCCTCTAACCTTGTCCTTTGGATGTGCAATCCCTAGGGTTGGTTCTTTACGGTCCTTATATCTTTCTCTTCAAATTTCATAGGCATTAGACTTGTAGATCTTGAGATATTGATTGTTTTCCACAAGAATGCTCTTGTACTTTGAAACATTTCGATCCCTCTTGTTGGAGCCAATCTATGCCGATCTCTCCTATGTGTTGATCCATATTTCTTACTTTGAACATTCTATAATGCCCCATTATCAATCCTATTCAATCCAGACTTCACATGATCATCTGTACTTGACTTATGGGCCCCACAATCATCACTCTGGAGTCTTCGACCTTGATGGTAGTCGAATCTAACTTGTGCAATCGGTTCAATATAGCCGGGCTAGAATGTCGGATAACATCTGCCCCTCAAGTACATCTTGTGACGAACATGACATGCTTTGAATCGAAGCAGGTTAGAGTCATCGAAAAAAAATCCATCCAGCTTCATAAATAGTTGCTATCCCTTTGTCGAATTATTTTTCCAAGGTGTTGAATTTCTCATTGATCGTCATGATGCTTGGTCGATTTCATGTAGCATAAATCTAGGGCTACACTCCATCAGTTGATACATGTAAGTCCAGCCCTGCAAGACTAACAAGCTTTGGTTAGTTGGTCTAGCTTCAAACTTGAAGGCCTCAGGTTTGATTTCAATTCCCGTTGATTCCAAAAATTGAAATTTCTAGGTCATATAAGTGTATGTTCGTATACACATTCTTGTTATTGGCTCCCGGACGTGCTTGTATGTTCACGGGTCGTCGCCAATTTCTCTGCATTTTGTATATTCATGTTTTTTTATAGTTTTCATTCTTATATTCATTTGCATGCATGTTCATGGCTGATCCCTCACTCTCTATTTCCCCCTCCTTTTTTTAGAAGCATTTGTAGGGATCAGCATACGTTTAGCCGATCCCTTTTCTCTAACCTCTTTTTTATGTGAATGCTAATACATGGACCTGAATAATAGATTTCACACTTTGGTATGCCGATAGTCGATCCGAAGGCTTTTGCCACCGATCAATCTCTTCGCCAGTTAAGACGTTCAACGATGATGGTCACTTTAGTCGGAATCCAATGTCTTGTCATTTAACCTCGTTTTCTTATTTAAAGTTGTTTATTTTTGTTATACAGTACACTACACCGCACTAGCTCACACTTAGCACGAGGGGAACATGTAATTTTTCTAATCTCGATTGTCTACTAAGTATAGTTAACATGGACTTCAAACACTCAGAGCGTTTAGCTACAATGTCTTCAGGACTAGCCTTGCAGCATAGAAATCCTAAAGCAAAGTCGAGCTCCGCGACTCTATCTGGCAGGCTATCTCTTGGTCATCAGACTAAACAAATGGAAGTTTATGGCCCGTCAGTCAACCTTTTTTTTATGTTTCCATCCTCCCGGCGGAGAATGTATGTAACATCCCGCCT
Organism: Allium fistulosum; assembly: GCA_030737815.1. Taxonomy (NCBI): domain Eukaryota; kingdom Viridiplantae; phylum Streptophyta; class Magnoliopsida; order Asparagales; family Amaryllidaceae; genus Allium; species Allium fistulosum. The sequence continues at coordinate 778,030,824 of CM060906.1, forward strand.
TTTTGTACGCTTTAAGCAGACACGCATGCCGACTCAAACCATACAGAAGGGCGAATTGTTATTTGGGGTGAATAAGAAAAAGAGAAAGAAATAAAACAAAATAGAATCTCGCAGCGGAATGACAAAATATAATAATCAAATAACAGTTCATGAAGCTATATACAAAACATTGATTATACTTATACAATACAAAAATCAGAGTTACACATATCAGAGATAAATACATAACATTTAAGCGGAACAATATGATGCAGTGGAATAATATAGTAAATAATAATAATACAATCTTCGTCTTCGTCCTCTGGAAACAATGTCTTCAAATCCTGAAATGCTCAGGCTGACTCGAGACAATTGAAAAGACAAAACACTCGAGTCAGAACTAAAAGATCTTATGTGAGTTAAATCAACGGTAAATAAGTACGAGTGTAAACGGCATCAGAGATGTTTACGGGTTTTGACATCTCCTATCCAGTATCTAACGTGAGTGCAGTAACTTAAGAGATGTTCGGGATTCACATCCCCTAAGGATCCGTTAAACTATCTACTATGTAGTACAATACGCTATTATAATATGTCTAAAGTAAAGTATGCTATTTAAAACATTTTCCACCTTAACACATTTTTAGGGTATGCCAATAGTTTATACAGTACCATAGCTAACCGTAAACTGGAGCCACCAGAGGATACCACATAGGTACGACATAAAACAAACTCGTAGAAGGCGCGCTAGGGTAGGTGACATGGCACAACTAGGCAATGCTATGGTAGATATACCAATTACGCATCCGGACTGGTGGTAACGCATAGCAGCCACTACCGCCCACCTCGAAACACACTCCTGAGTAAAAATCGAAGGGTGGCCACCAAATAAATCGCAAGTCAGAATATAGTATCGATGGAATGTGTCTGAAATGACCCTCCTCTTTCTACCTTAATTTCATAAGGATTTTTTTTCATCAAAGGGAATTTAAATCAAATATAAATCAAAATGACATACAAGCTATTGACATAGCCACTTATTTCTTTTCTAAGTCTTGTTCTACTGCCATAGGTGCACTTTGACAAATACTAACACATATATATATTTATCTTGCCTAGATAATTCTATTTAACTCTAAAATAGTATTTACTTGATCTTATGATAGTTATCAAAGTTGATATTAATTAATAACAATAAGTTGAATTGACAAAAATTGATAAACCTTGGGAATTTACTCGAAAATAGGCAAATTAGGCAAAATCAGCAGTTCAGACGTCTAAATTTCTATGACAGACGTCTAGATTCGATCTCAGACGACTAAATTTTTATGACAGACGTCTCAGAGTGTCTAAATTTTAAACAGAGAGTAGAAAACATTTTGAACTAAAATCAGACATCTAAATTTTTATTGACAGACGTCTAAATTAGATCTTAGACGTCTAAATTATTATGACAGACGTCTCAGAGTGTCTAAATTTAAACAGAGAGTAGAAAACATTTTGAACTAAAATCAGACATCTAAATTTTTTATTGACAGACGTCTAAATTAGATCTTAGACGTCTAAATTATTATGACAGACGTCTAAGTTTAATCTCAGACGTCTAAATTATTAAGACTGCCGTCTAAATTTGATCTCTATGTACATGCATATTCACATTCAATTTATATGTGTCTGGATGTCCAGTTACGTTCATTTACACTTTTAAGTTTGATTTAAACTTCCTTTGAACTATCAGAGTCATTTTCTTTTCAAACAATTCAACCAGGATTCAAAACTTATTACCAATATAAATATATCATTGCATCCTTAGTAATATACACATACATATGAGGATGTAAGTGTTTATCTTGTTTAAATTCAGAGTATATATATTTTTGTTAAACAAGTGTATCCTGCTTGATTTGGATTCTAGCAATTCTGACTAAGGTTAATTACTATATTCTTTTGAATATTTGTAACAAGTTAGTAAATCCTATACATATCTAATTTATATGAACTTAAAAATATCCACAAGAATAATTCCAGGTTTTTATAGCTAGACTCATATTTTTAACCTTCAAACTTGAGGTTTTAAGTAACTTGAAATTATCTAATACAATGTATGTACATACACATTTCTATTTCTCAAATACAAGCATATACCATTTACAGATTTTCATCACAATACCCAAATATATATATTTTCTTGCAAAAATTCAACCAAGTCTTTAGATTAATCCCAAGTTTAATACATCACTAGATTCATTTAGAACAACTAATAAATCCAAACCTTTAAGATCATTACATACCAACCAAAACAGATCTATAAAAACTTCCCAGATTACATGCAAATATTTCATTCTAAGTTCTTATTTAATTCTAATTTAGCATGCTTATATAATCACTCTCATTAGCCACAGCAGCTTCCTATTTAGATCCAGCATTCCCTGAAAGAACATTAGAGGCTGCCTTATTTTAGATGAGACACCCCAGATGCCATAAGCAAACAAGGGTCAGATACAAGATCTGGTATGAGTAAAATCAAAAATTCCATGATATTAGGTAAATGAGTGAGACATAAATATTTTGTTCAAGTGGGCATATCATCTTCGATCAATTTGCCTGACTTGTTTATGACTAATCATATACACATATTTAACCATGCAAACATAGGTTTCAAACAGAAATACTCAAGAACTATCATAGTTCCAGTCCAACCATCTTAGGAATAACTCAAGTTCCTACTTCATCAATTTAAGGTTGCATTTACCAAATTAATTCCTAGCCTCATCTGCCATAAAGGAATCACGGGGACACATTGCAATAAAATAATTCACAATATTGCACAAAGATCTCAGGGCTTAAACAAACCATGTGCCAACTTGCATACTTCAAATATGACAAGCATTCCAGCAGTCTTCTTGGCTCACAATCCTTAGTTTATTTACTAAGTGTTCATGTTTAATCCTATCGTGAGATAGCTAGGTGACTAAATCCCAGTATACATGAAACATTACATAGAGTTTACAAGCATAACTCAAGAACAATCTAACATTCATGTCCAGGGAAAATCATATTTTCAAGTGTTTTGGCTTAAAGAAAATACAAGAATAATTACAACTGGGAATAAAGACTAGGCATGTGGGTTATTATTGTTTCATAAGCAACCATGTTTGAACTAAATTCAAGATCTAGCTTAAACAAGATTTCTGGCTCATGGATTTTCTATTTGATCAAGGGTTCAGCACTTTTGGATATTTCCATTGCAACCTTGAATCTTTCATTTGAGCCTCAGCACTTACACAAGTGTAATGCAACTCATATACATTTTGGTTTCTATGTTTTCCATGCCATATCTAAACCAGTTACAAGTATTCTCTATTTACTTTCATGATTTTATACTTTACCTTTCTAGGTGTAACCAAACAGAGCAAAACATTCAATCATCAAATCAATCAAAACATCCAGAAACACCCATTAAAACATTCATTGAAGCATCCATTAAAACCATAGTAATGGAATCAAAAACATGTAGAAAAATAACATAAATCTGGCTGCCTCATAACAGGACTTAATGCCATGGGTTTAGTGAGATTACTCACAGAAAAATGCTTCTCTTGCTAACTCAGAAAAGAATCCTTTTCAAAACTTGTTTTTCTGCTTGTAAGTATTTTCTCCTTTGTTTTCTTAAATGTTTTTGGGTAGCAAAATGATTTTTTTTTGGTTTATACTTGGGTTTATAAGAGAGGTTTTTCTAGGGTTTTATCATTGTAAAATCTCATTTCTACCCTGGCCAAAACTCATGCATTTTGCATTTCAAATTTGTTTATTTTTCACCTTTAATATCCCGGCCATATGTGAGACATGCCTCCCCCTTTTTCTTTTCCAGAATATATATATTATATTCTTACCAAGTCATGGTAATTGTGTGACACTGTTCACTTGTTTATTTTCTAAAATCCTCCTTTCTATTTTCTGCCTAAAGCAATTATTTTGCTTGCAATTCATCTTTTGCCATTTTAGTGTTATAGTTTCACTTGCTTATGTATACCTTACAGTGCTTGAAAATGTATATTTGTATACATATCTTATCTAGGCTTATTTAATTCCTCTTAATTTCAGAAACATATGCACCTATATGTATACAGGTTTTCAAATCCTTATAACATATATGTGTATATTTTTTTCTCTGGATTTTAAATAAAATCTGTTTACTGATTTAAAATAAAACTTACTTTTCTTATTTTCTGGGATGATCCATATAATTCCAGAAATCAAATATCCATGTTGCAAAATCATGTTTGTATTGCTTTTTAATTCTTGTTTTAAATTCAAGAAATCTGGAGTTCTTCCTTGTGCCATATCAGTGTGCACGTGCACACATGCACACATACTTGCACACAATTAACTCCATATATTCCTATACAAATAATTTCAAATATTTTCAAAATTCAACTAAAACAAGATTCCATGAATTTCTGGGGCATTACAATCACCCCACCTTTTTAGGAATTGTGTCCTCACAATTTTCCTCATTTGACTTTAAACATGTCCAGATTTTTATAAAATCTATCAAACATAGCATAAGCAAACAATTCAGTCAAAACAATCATACATATCAAACTTTTAGGGATTTAGATTTTTACCTTCCACTGCAAAAAGCTTAGGGTAATCCATCTTTATCTTATCCTCTAACTCCCATGTACAATCATTAGGGTCTAGGCTCCATTGAACCTTTACCAATTTCGAAGTTTTGCTCCTCAACTTCTTTTCCTCTTTAGCTAAAATCCCCACTGGTTCTTTCTCATAGACCAAGTCAGGATTTATTTGAACTTGAGTTGGTTTTTCTAGAATTGCCTCTTTATCATGCACCCATCTCCTAAGTTGTGATACATGAAATACATTGTGCATTGCACTCATCTCTTCAGGTAGCTCCAACTTATATGCTAATGAACCTATTTTTTCCAAAATCTTGTAAGGTCCAACATATTTTGGGGTAAGTTTTCCCTGCTTGCCAAACCTCAACACCTTCTTCATAGGTGAAACTTTGATGAAAACATAATTACCAACTTCATATTCTACCTGCTTCCTCCTCATGTCTGCAAACTTCTTTTGCCTATCTTGAGCTGCTGCCATTCTTCTCCTCACCAATTCAATTTTCTCTGTAGTCTCTTTAACATACTCAGGCCCTAAGACAGCCTTTTCTCCTGCTTCAACCCAACATATTGGTGACAAACATGGTTTGCCATACAAGGCTTCAAATGGTGCCATACCTATGGTGCTTTGATAACTATTGTTATATGTAAATTCAGCCAAATGGAGGTGATCTTCCCAATTACCTCCAAAGTCCAATGCACATGCCCTCAACAAATCCTCCAAAACTTTATTTATCACTTCAGTTTGACCATCTGATTGGGGGTGGTATGCAGTACTCAAGCATAACTCACTTCCCATGGCTTCTTGAAAGCTCTTCCAAAATCTGGATGTAAAGATTGTGTCCCTATCACTCACTATAGTCTTAGGGATTCCATGCAACCTTACTATTTCTCTCATGAATATTTGAGCTAGTTTAGGTGCATTTCTTTCTGCCTTCACTGGTATAAAGTGTGCCACTTTAGTCAATCTATCAACTACTACCCAAATGCCTGTGTTTCCTCTTTTTGACCTAGGCAGACCATCTATGAAATCCATAGATATATCTTCCCACTTCCACTGTGGTATACTTAGGGGTTGTAATAGACCTGAGGGTCTTTGGGTTTCTGCTTTGACTTGTTGGCAAGTCATACACTTTGCAACATGTTTGGCCACATCAGTTTTCATCCCTCTCCACCAATAATTCCTCTTCAAATTTTGGTACATCTTCGTGCTGCCTGGGTGTATAGAATATTTGCTCCTATGATATTCATTAAGTATCTCTTCCTTCAATTCTATATCCTTTGGAACACCTATTCTACCCTTATTCCTTAAGTAACCATTCTTATCAATGTGGTAGTTTGCTACTTCTTCTCCTTTTTCTATTAAAGTCTTCTTTTCTAATAAATCTGGATCTCCCCCTTGCATTTTTCCCACTTTCAAAATTAAATCTGATTGCAAAGTTATCAAACTTAATTTTCCTTTACTCCCTTCTTCAATCATCTCCATGTTTACCTCACTGTTTTCCTCAATTTCCAAATCAGTAAGTAGAGATAAATTTTTAAACTCTTCTATCATTAGCATGGCTACTTTTGCATGCTGCCTGCTCAAAGCATCTGCAACCTTATTAGCTTTTCCTGGAGTATAAAGTATGTCTAAATCATATGCTGCTAGAAACTCAACCCATCTATGTTGCCTCATATTCAAATCTTTTTGTGAAAAGAGATATTTCAATGCCTTATGGTCTGTGTACAAAATAAACTTAGCACCTAGAAGATAATGTCTCCAGAGCTTTAGTGCATATACCACTGCTGCCAACTCAAGATCATGGGTTGCATACTTTGATTCATGTGGCTTCAATTGTCTTGATGCATAGGTTATAACTTGATCTTGCTGCATCAATACAGCTCCTAGCCCAAAACCACTTGCATCAGTATACACAATCAAATCCTCATTTCCTTCTGGTACTTTCAATACTGGTGCATTGACTAAGGCCTCCTTGATTCTACTAAAGGCTTGTTCACAATTCTCAGTCCATATAAAGGGTTGGTTCTTTCTAGTTAGGTTGGTAAGAGGTGATGACATCTTAGAAAAATCTTTTATAAACCTCCTATAATACCCTGCCATTCCCATAAATGACCTAACTTCTCCCACTGTGCTTGGCCTTTTCCATGCTTGGATTGCCACAATTTTATTGGGATTTACAGAAATGCCTTTGGCAGATATAACATGCCCAAGGAAATGCACTTCTTCTTTCCAAAATGCACACTTAGAAAATTTTGCTTTTAAATCTTTTTCTCTTAATCTAGACAAAACAAGGTGTAAGTGATTTTCATGTTCCTCTACTGTTTTAGAATAGATCAAAATATCATCAATAAAAATCAAAACAAACTTGTCTAAATAATCCCTGAATATCCTATTCATCAAGTCTACAAAGTATGATGGAGCATTTGTCAACCCAAATGGCATGACAAGAAACTCATATAAACCATACCTAGTGTTAAAGGCTGTGTACTTAACACTTGAGTCCTCAACCTTCATCTGATGGAATCCAGATGCCAAGTCTAACCTAGAAAATATTTTTGCACCACTAAGTTGATCAAAAAGATCATCAATTCTAGGTAAGGGGTACTTGTTTTTGATAGTGACTTTGTTTAGCTCCCTGTAATCTATGCACATTCTTAAAGTACCATCATGTTTCCTTACAAATACTACTGGAGCACCCCAGCATGAATTACTTGGTCTTATAAATCCTTTGCTTTCCAACTCTTCTAACTGTTTCTTCAATTCCTTCAACTCACTTGGCCCCATCCTAGTGGGTTTCTTAATAATTGGACTTGCTCCTGGTATCAGATTAATCTGAAATTCCACTGGTCTGTGGTGTGGAACACCCTCAACTTCTCCAAACACATCTAAGTATTTGTTAATTATGGGGATTTTTTCAATAGAAGGCTCACTGGAATCCTTACTTAAGTCAATCAAATGATATAATTTTCTTTCCTTGGTTATTTCACACAAAATTGTGATTCTTTGACCTCTAGAATTTTGTAATGATATGGTGGATGAGTCTAAATTAATTATGGCTTTGTATTGTCTTAACCAGTCTACACCCAATATAACACCTATATTTGGGTAATTTAAAACATATAAATTGGAAATAAAAACATTTCCTCCTATGTTTAATTCCACATCCACACACATCATGTTTAAAACACTAGAACTTCCCAATGGGCTTTGCACTAACAAGGGGGTTTCAACTAGTATGCAATTTAATTTAAGCAATGCAACTAACTCATGGGAAATCAGAGAATGTGTTGCCCCTGTATCATACACTACTGATATGGGTAGGGTACAAATAAATAAAGTACCTTCCACTTGGCCATGGTTTTCTACATTAGCCTCTACTGTGGATTTGCTTCTGCTTTCCAAACTTGCTAGCTTCCCTTGCTGTTTATACTCAGGGCAGTTTCTCTTGATATGTCCCTCCTTACCACATAGGTAGCATTTGAAAGCTCCTCCCTTCAATTCTGGGCACCTTGGTTTGATATGTCCCTCTTTTCCACAATGATGACATGTTATTTTTCTCTTTGTTTCAGTGGTCTTAGTATCATTGGTTTTCTTGCCTTCTGTCTCCTCCTTCTCTTTGTCATAGGGATGATACCTTCCCTTATTTTTCTTGTTGTTATTATTCTTAAAATTCTTATACTTCTCCCTCTCCTTGTCATGTTGCTCAAATTTTAAGGCCAGATCAATGATTTGATCAAAAGTTTTATCTGCATATGGCAACATAGCCCTACTAAGCCCTGGGTTTAAACCCTTAATATACCTATCATTCTTTGATGCCTCATCAGCTACAAGCATAGCTCCATACTTTGACAAGCTCTCAAACCTCTGAGTATATTCAGTCACATTAAAAGTTCCCTGCCTAAGCCTGATGAATTCTTCAAGCAATAGGGTTTTGGCTGATGCTGGAACAAATCTAGCTTCCAACATCTCCTTGAATTGATTCCAAGTGATCTCATTTTCATTTCTTCCAGCTATGATCACCTCCCACCAGCTTAAAGCTACCCCTTTCAGTTGTCTTGAAGCTACTTGCCTCTTCCTTTGATCATCCAATTGCATGTCATTGAAAACTCTGTCCAGTGTTCTCAACCATGCTTGAATTTCCATCACATTCTTAGTTCCTTCAAAACTCCTGCCTCCCAAATTGGAATAAGTCTTCAGTGGTTTTGAAAGTTCTTCATGTGGGTTCTCAGGCCTATGCCCAATTCCATCCCTTAAAGCCCTCATAAAGTCTTGCATATCAAGCATTTGTGGTGCACTTGATCCTGCATGGTGATGAGATCCTCTTCCTACCATGGTCTGCTAACTAAGTTCTGGGCAAATGGTATTAGTATATTATGAGTACTTCAATAATTACTATTTTCTTATCTAAATTATTTCATCCAAAACAAACAGACAAAATACATTTCTATAATACTTAGCAATCAATGCAACCAAGTGCTCTGATACCAACTGAAATGACCCTCCTCTTTCTACCTTAATTTCATAAGGATTTTTTTTTCATCAAAGGGAATTTAAATCAAATATAAATCAAAATGCCATACAAGCTATTGACATAGCCACTTATTTCTTTTCTAAGTCTTGTTCTACTGCCATAGGTGCACTTTGACAAATACTAACACATATATATATTTATCTTGCCTAGATAATTCTATTTAACTCTAAAATAGTATTTACTTGATCTTATGATAGTTATCAAAGTTGATATTAATTAATAACAATAAGTTGAATTGACAAAAATTGATAAACCTTGGGAATTTACTCGAAAATAGGCAAATTAGGCAAAATCAGCAGTTCAGACGTCTAAATTTCTATGACAGACGTCTAGATTCGATCTCAGATGACTAAATTTTTATGACAGACGTCTCAGAGTGTCTAAATTTTGAACAGAGAGTAGAAAACATTTTGAACTAAAATCAGACATCTAAATTTTTATTGACAGACGTCTAAATTATATCTTAGACGTCTAAATTATTATGACAGACGTCTCAGAGTGTCTAAATTTAAACAGAGAGTAGAAAACATTTTGAACTAAAATCAGACATCTAAATTTTTTATTGACAGACGTCTAAATTAGATCTTAGACGTCTAAATTATTATGACAGACGTCTAAGTTTAATCTCAGACGTCTAAATTATTAAGACTGCCGTCTAAATTTGATCTCTATGTACATGCATATTCCCATTCAATTTATATGTGTCTGGATGTCCACCTACGTTCATTTACACTTTTAAGTTTGATTTAAACTTCCTTTGAACTATCAGAGTCATTTTCTTTTCAAACAATTCAACCAGGATTCAAAACTTATTACCAATATAAATATATCAGTGCATCCTTAGTAATATACACATACATATGAGGATGTAAGTGTTTATCTTGTTTAAATTCAGAGTATATATATTTTTGTTAAACAAGTGTATCCTGCTTGATTTGGATTCTAGCAATTCTGACTAAGGTTAATTACTATATTCTTTTGAATATTTGTAACAAGTCAGTAAATCCTATACATATCTAATTTATATGAACTTAAAAATATCCACAAGAATAATTCCAGGTTTTTATAGCTAGACTCAGATTTTTAACCTTCAAACTTGAGGTTTTAAGTAACTTGAAATTATCTAATACAATGTATGTACATACACATTTCTATTTCTCAAATACAAGCATATACCATTTACAGATTTTCATCACAATACCCAAATATATATATTTTCTTGCAAAAATTCAACCAAGTCTTTAGATTAATCCCAAGTTTAATACATCACTAGATTCATTTAGAACAACTAATAAATCCAAACCTTTAAGATCATTACATACCAACCAAAACAGATCTATAAAAACTTCCCAGATTACATGCAAATATTTCATTCTAAGTTCTTATTTAATTCTAATTTAGCATGCTTATATAATCACTCTCATTAGCCACAGCAGCTTCCTATTTAGATCCAGCATTCCCTGAAAGAACATTAGAGGCTGCCCCATTTTAGATGAGACACCCCAGATGCCATAAGCAAACAAGGGTCAGATACAAGATCTGGTATGAGTAAAATCAAAAATTCCATGATATTAGGTAAATGAGTGAGACATAAATATTTTGTTCAAGTGGGCATATCATCTTCGATCAATTTGCCTGACTTGTTTATGACTAATCATATACACATATTTAACCATGCAAACATAGGTTTCAAACAGAAATACTCAGGAACTATCATAGTTCCAGTCCAACCATCTTAGGAATAACTCAAGTTCCTACTTCATCAATTTAAGGTTGCATTTACCAAATTAATTCCTAGCCTCATCTTCCATAAAGGAATCACGGGGACACATTGCAATAAAATAATTCACAATATTGCACAAAGATCTCAGGGCTTAAACAAACCATGTGCCAACTTGCATACTTCAAATATGACAAGCATTCCAGCAGTCTTCTTGGCTCACAATCCTTAGTTTATTTACTAAGTGTTCATGTTTAATCCTATCGTGAGATAGCTAGGTGACTAAATCCCAGTATACATGAAACATTACATAGAGTTTACAAGCATAACTCAAGAACAATCTAACATTCATGTCTAGGGAAAATCATATTTTCAAGTGTTTTGGCTTAAAGAAAATACAAGAATAATTACAACTGGGAATAAAGACTAGGCATGTGGGTTATTATTGTTTCATAAGCAACCATGTTTGAACTAAATTCAAGATCTAGCTTAAACAAGATTTCTGGCTCATGGATTTTCTATTTGATCAAGGGTTCAGCACTTTTGGATATTTCCATTGCAACCTTGAATCTTTCATTTGAGCCTCAGCACTTACACAAGTGTAATGCAACTCATATACATTTTGGTTTCTATGTTTTCCATGCCATATCTAAACCAGTTACAAGTATTCTCTATTTACTTTCATGATTTTATACTTTACCTTTCTGGGTGTAACCAAACAGAGCAAAACATTCAATCATCAAATCAATCAAAACATCCAGAAACACCCATTAAAACATTCATTGAAGCATCCATTAAAACCATAGTAATGGAATCAAAAACATGTAGAAAAATAACATAAATCTGGCTGCCTCATAACAGGACTTAATGCCATGGGTTTAGTGAGATTACTCACAGAAAAATGCTTCTCTTGCTAACTCAGAAAAGAATCCTTTTCAAAACTTGTTTTTCTGCTTGTAAGTATTTTCTCCTTTGTTTTCTTAAATGTTTTTGGGTAGCAAAATGAGATTTTTCTGGTTTATACTTGGGTTTATAAGAGAGGTTTTTCTAGGATTTTATCATTGTAAAATCTCATTTCTACCCTGGCCAAAACTCATGCATTTTGCATTTCAAATTTGTTTATTTTTCACCTTTAATATCACGGCCATATGTGAGACATGCCTCCCCCATTTTCTTTTCCAGAATATATATATTATATTCTTACCAAGTCATGGTAATTGTGTGACACTGTTCACTTGTTTATTTTCTAAAATCCTCCTTTCTATTTTCTGCCTAAAGCAATTATTTTGCTTGCAATTCATCTTTTGCCATTTTAGTGTTATAGTTTCACTTGCTTATGTATACCTTACAGTGCTTGAAAATGTATATTTGTATACATATCTTATCTAGGCTTATTTAATTCCTCTTAATTTCAGAAACATATGCACCTATATCTATACAGGTTTTCAAATCCTTATAACATATATGTGTATATTTTTTTCTCTGGATTTTAAATAAAATCTGTTTACTGATTTAAAATAAAACTTACTTTTCTTATTTTCTGGGATGATCCATATAATTCCAGAAATCAAATATCCATGTTGCAAAATCATGTTTGTATTGCTTTTTTAATTCTTGTTTTAAATTCAAGAAATCTGGAGTTCTTCCTTGTGCCATATCAGTGTGCACGTGCACACATGCACACATACTTGCACACAATTAACTCCATATATTCCTATACAAATAATTTCAAATATTTTCAAAATTCAACTAAAACAAGATTCCATGAATTTCTGGGGCATTATAGTGTCCGCTCAGAGGAGCTACCTCATTGGCCCGGAATCGCTCCTGTTTTAGCCATCTTATGTTAACTCACGGGAGTTAGGTCCACGTAAATATACCTTTAGGATCGTCGCCACCATCCTACTTCATTCTGGAATCTCCACCGCGTACATAGTTGTCAAAGTGGTTTTCGGTATTGGCAGAGAGTATGACAACATCCGATCCCGGTCTCTTTAACAACCCATCGCTTATTACACACCGGATGGTTCTTTTACATTTCCAAAATCGTTTCATAATTTAATATCAAAATATCATATTCAATTCAAACCATATCACTTTCGAAATCATTACTAACTTTCGAAATCATATTCACCTTTGAAATCATATCGCATTTGAAATCATAGTTCGATAATTATATTTCCTTTCAAAGTCAAATTCACAGTTTATATCGAAATATTGTATTCCCAAAATTATATCACTTTCAAATCATATCGTTTCAAAAATCATAATTTCTTCCAAAATCATATTTTCCAAAATAGGTTAAGTCCATGCTTCAAAATCATCATTTCAATTTATTATAACATTCAAAATTCCAACTTAAGTTATAACATCATTTAGCCTTATTCTCTTTTTAAACCAAATTGAAATGAATATAAACTCTTCCACGTACTTAGTTTGGAAATTCAGAAATTTGTTTACATAGTTATAAATAGTTAAAATGCTCTAGAATAGTTTAATTATAGGTAAAAATATTTTAAATTGATTTAAGATAGTTAAATAGATTAAATTTAGATTAAATATAATTAAAATAGATTAAATAGCTTTAAAATAGATTAATTAGATTTAAAATAAATTAAATGGTTAATTAGTTTAAAATAAATTAAATTGGTTTAAAATAGCCAAATAATTTATATAGTTAATATTAGTCAAATAGTTTAATAAATTTGAAAATCTTAACAACTAGAAAATTTGGATTTATATAAAATTTTAAAACAGTTTATATTAAAATACAAGATTGGAATTTTATATCAGTTTAAACTATTCATCTCATTTCAACATATTTGAACCATTTCAAATTTTCAAATCGACAAACCAAATTTCAATAAACTATCGAATTTCATATCGTTTCAATCCATGTTCAAAATATCAATACGAATTACTCCAGTTTCAAAAATATTTCAAAGTTATTTTCGAATAAATTCAATAACTCAATTTCGATAGAATTTCATTTATACATAAAAGTTTACTTAAACTTCCGATTTAATTTTCTTAAAGCAATTCCCTTTTAAACCAATTCACATTCCATCATAAAACTTGATTTTTCCAAAAATACTTCAATTTATATAAATCAAATTTCATCGCAAAATATCCTTTTTTTAAATTCGAAAATTCTGGATTAAAAATCATTTAATTTAACCAATCCGATGTTCGTATATAATTCTCTACCCTAGGGTCAAGTGATACGGATATTTATCATTTCAATCCGCGATTTAATATTTACGGTTATATATCATTTCAAACCGCAATCCCAAAATAAATAAAATCCATAACGAACTTGCAATTTATAATGATATAAAATAAAACATCCATTCAACCAACATCAACAGTCAACATCCATCACAATCATCATCCAACTCAATCAACAAATATCAATATAGAACTAATAATCAATAACGGGTATTAAACTGGCAATTTATATTCAATAATAAATTAAATGACAATTTAATTCAAATTAATTCAAATTAACTGAGATGATGATTTAAAATATACCAAACAGCTATAAATAAATTTCTAATTCACATCAAAAATTAATTTAACTAACATAAGACATTTTAGAAGTTGTGAGTGTGTTAAAACACTCACCTTTGAATTTAAATTGAATTTAAATCCAAATAAAGGCCCAAAATTTGACCATCATCCAAACCAGCACCAAAATGTCCGAAATTTCTATACGATCCCAATGAAATAAACTGCGTCCAAATCCGAGTTCGTATGCAAAGGTTATACGCATTAGAAGATATAATATTAAAATATAAAATTAGTCCATGTTTTAATATAAAAAAAACAAAATAAAGGAAGTTACGTATGCATCAGCCTCCGCTCAACATTCGCATGCGCAAACCCCATAGCCGCCACCTTGCCCCATGAATGCCGCCGCCAAACGATCATTGAACCCATATCTGACAACGCCGCCCAGACCTCCGTCACCTCCTCTACCCACGCCCAGGCTGCGGCCACTCCCAGCGCTGCCATCCACCTCCGACCGAGCCTCCAAATGCAGGCCATTTTGGTCCAGATCCGACGAATCTAAGCGCCTCTGACATGAACCAACCGCATGGATGAACTCTAATTGACGTCCCCTAAAATGCGGTGCCCTCCGATCGTCGATTGGATGAAGATCCACCGTTCGATCGTCCAAAATCCAATACGAACGGCCAGAATTGATTCGCGAATTCTGGGCAAGCGGTGATCCGAATTGAAAAACGAATCACATATTTGACTTGTGCTCGTCAAGAGCTTCAAATCGATATATAATTCGATATAGTTTGAGGAGTTTGAATTTTTGGTTTGGAATTTGATTTGCAATTGGATCTAGAATTTGTTTGTCTGCCATTGGGATGAGGAGTTGAGAAAGAAATATACGTATAGACAAATGAGAATAGAAACAACCTAGGGTTTATAACGAGCTATTTATAGATAGGTCAGAAAATAGAAAGAACGGATAAGATTTGATTATAACGTTGAACGATAAATGGCCCGAAAAGCCCGTTCTGTCTCCGGAACGAAAATTGGATCAACCCATATATCAAAATAGATATTTTCAAATATTTTAAAATCAATGGAACTGGTTTCAAGCCTAAATTCTATCGTATGAGGAAGTTATGTTAAAATAAATTTATTTCAAATTGATTTCAATCGATTTTAATTAAATTGATTTCTAGGCGTTTCGAGCCCATACGATCAAAGGACAAGTCCGATCATTAGGAAACTTGAAATCCTACAATAATTTACCATTACGGATCCGATGAAACTAGCTTCGTCGAAATCCGAGTCAGTTGCCAAAATGGCTATTTTCAGTTAATTAAATAAATTAATATTAAATTAATTAAATCAAATTTTCAGTTTAAATTTTAATAATTTACAACTTCTATCGTTTTTGAATTTCTTAATCACTTACAATAATTTAAAAAAAATTAGATGTAAATTTAAAGTTGATTAATCCATCAATTTCAGTGTTTAATTTCAATTTCATTAAATTCAGAAAATTTAAATTTAATTTCCAATAATTCCATTTAATTGGACTTTCATCCTACCATTCAATCAATTATTATCCAATGGGTGAAATTAACATTGGTTCATGATTTATTACATTAACATTCTCAAATTTCACCTTAATCTCCATTAACGTAATATTAAAATATTTAATTTCATTTATTTGCAATTAATCCAATTATTATAATTTAAAAATCCCAATAAATTAATAAATCTTGATTACCATTCTTTTACTCAACCAATTGTCATATTATGGATAACATTAACATTATTTCCAATTATTATCTTAATTTACGTTAACATGATATTTAATTACAATTATTGAAATTTATTTCCCATTTAAATTAACAGGCTAAATAAATAGGTAATATACAATAATTGTTACCGTTAGCTTTTAATTACACTATAAGTTTATTACTTTCAAACAAAGGTTATAAATACTTACATAACGCCAATTTTATTCAATTACCATTAATTATATACTAATTCATAAGTTTATACAACATTTACATTTATTTATTTATTAGAATTTCATTCAAGTTATTAAAAATGAACTTACATTTATTGTTTGTTACATTTTATTACAGTATTCATTTCATTATTAAATTACAAATTTTTAATCTTTCAATATTAAATCACCAAAATCTTATTAAATTAACAAATTTAATTATCGAAAATTTACGGGTCGTTACAATGTAAGTCTTGTGCCCGATGTAGTAGAAGGCACCATTCTCTTAGATAACCCGATAGATTCTTAAGCCTCCCGAATTGGCGAGGCTGCCCATCGTAGGCTATGTTACATACATGGAATTCCATTCGAAGAAATCCTAGTCCCTTTGATAAATGACAAGGCTTACTTGGCCCCGGAGGGGTACACAGCATGCAACAAATTCATGTGCTGGGCCGGATGCGTGCCACCCTTCAATTCTTTTATTCGGGAAATGTTAAGATATCTTGGAATAGCTCCCACTCAACTTCACCCGAATAGCTATGCCTTCCTCCATGGAACTTTTCTACTGTTCATGAGCATTCTGTTTCGCCCGCCAACTCTTGAGGACATAAGGTTTATTTATAACTTTAAACGACGGTCAGAAAGTCCTTCCTATGTTTCCTTAAGCCTTCACCCAACTGCCAAGTCTTATCGGGTGCTTGGAATAAACTTTCTTTTCTAACACAAGTGGTTCTACGTTCGGTGTCCGCTTGGCTTTGCAAGGCGATGGTCGGAAGGACGTAAGTGTTGTCTTTGCTTCACTCTTAAATCCATTATACCAAGTCATATTTTTGAATCAACTAACATCCTGAATATCTACAGGTGTCTGCCCATGTCCTGAGGGCAATAGTTTTATAAGAGCGATCTTTGTAATTCGTGTCAGCCCTATCGAAGATAGGGAATTAGACTTCTCGTAACTAACGAGTTGTTATCTCATTCAGGCTGCTGGGAGAGGGTTGTAGCATTGGGCTCCCTGGAAGTGCTGCATTATCCAGAAATGTTGTAGAGCCAGAAGAGGATGTCCACAACCCTATCGTGCCCCCAGTCGAGGGGACTCAGGATGACGTTGAAGAAGGTGAAATTAAGGGTGCCTAGACCAATGAGCCTGGCGACACTAATGCAGGCCCAGGCAAGGCGTCTATGGTCGAACCATCACAAGGCATGCAATCCCAAACGCCAACTAAGAGAAGGAAGAAACTGGCATATAAACTTCGTAGAAGAAAAACTGCTAAGGATTCTGAATTTGTTATCACTTATGTTGACGAAGAGTCATCTTCCCAACACTTAAAAAGTTCAATGAAAGGATTTTCAAATCTCTATATCCCCGATGACATTATGACCTATGACTTCCCAAACATCAATATCGAGGGGCTCAATTCTCCTGCTAGGAGTGGTGATGGCATTCTTCCTATTGACAGAGGAAATAAAATGCCTATAAGCAAGGCTACAACTACTGGTATGTCAGGGGGCACTAGGACACTTAAAATCACGTGCACTCCACTACATGCTCTTCATCTATCTTTTGTATAATGGTTACTTATTGATTTTCTTTTGGACTTTGCAAGTGAATGACTTAGTCTCAAGCTTTAGATCTCCTAAGGGGCTCTTCGATGCATTATGGATCTAGTCGTGGCTCAGAATCAAGCAGGCATAGGGAAAGAGACGACGGTCGGGAAAAAGTCGCCGTTCAAGGGAATCTTCTTCTCCCAAGCATAAGTCCTAGTATTAGTCATTTCACCAGAAAGATCAACACAATCTTCATGTTTATAGTGGAGATTAGACTTCCTTACAGGGACCTCAAATTGCCGTATCACACGAGCAGTACTCTGGTTCTTCCAGCTCTGGGAAATCTCACGACCGTAGATCGAGCAAGCGTCCGATTGCCACTTTCGATCAATCTTTGCCGACCACTGCTCCTGATACTTCCACAGCAGAGAAATATTGGCCGAACTTAAAGCCAGTTTCCCAAAAATCTATTTTGACGAGCTTAAGTTCCTTCCCTCAATTCATATAATCTCGGGGCACACCAAAGCAAGCTCTCTCGCATGTGTTAATGACGTTTTCGTGTAGCATGAGCCATTCCAGCACTTAGTAGAAAAGATCTTCGAGGTGTCAATCGAGCGACAACATGAAATAGATCGTATCCAGCTAGAGGCGATCCACAATAAAGATATAATCAAGCACTAAGATAATGAGATATCAGAGTTGACAACAAAACTAATTGAAGCAGAAAAGAGTGCCAAGGAAACGTCTGAGGCAGTGAGTCATTTAGAAGCTGCCCATAAGAAGGAACTTGATGCTGCTCTCAATCGCAGTGACGCACTCGCTTTGGAAAAGGATTCCTTGCAAAACTAGAAAGATATCTTAGCCTACCGCAATGAGGAGCTTCTTATAAAAGAGAGGAAAGAACAAATCGAGCCTCAAGAAGAATCACAGAGATATTGCGAAGAGGCTGTTGAAGCCAGGAGTTTGAAAATCAAGCTCGACGAGCAACTTGCTAAAATAGAAGCCCTCAAAGAAGAGGTGAGAGAGGCAGGCCGTAAGGAGATGATAGAACAAATTGAAGCCCAGATGGAGGATGCTAAAGAGTCCGGTTTGAATGAAATTAAGGACGTGTTTGATCCCTTGATCATCGAATGCAATGCTAAAGTCCTTACCGCGATTTGAGCTTTCTTGGCGAAGGTTATCTTGAGTCACTCGCCGAAGCCCAGGAGTATATTGTCGAGATGAAAAGGAGGGAGCTGGGCGTAGCCGAGTTATATGAAGAGAAATTAGTGCAGAAGATCCTTCGCGGAAATGAACCCCTAGACCTTGTCACCGCTAGATGTTTAACGACGGAAATTCTATCGGATTAGAAAACCGTTGAAAAATTTCGAATTAAATTTATACCGCAAGCGCATGGCGTACTATCGTAGTACGTGGCGAGTACGGGTCGATCCATAGGGAATTATTGATTTTAAATCTCTATTAAATCAAATTAACCAAAGTTGAAGAGTATTAAGCTAAAAAAAGGAGAAAATGACAAAAGAAAATAGATAAAAATTTGAGAGTGTTAAGACAATTTAGAGGCAACTTCCACTCTCTAGATCACATAAATCAACAAAATGAAGTTATGATCTCTCTTTTCTTGTCATTAGTGTAATTAGTTGATGTGCTTATCATAAGTATGGTATATTTGTGCTATTAATTAGCACAATATAAACCATCAAACTATAACACAACCACTAATACACATTTAACTCTCATGAAATATGATAACAAAGTTGAAAGCAAAATCTATTTTAAGTATGACCTATTAGCTATTAATTAGAAATATTGACCATCAAATTTTAATCTCAACATTCACTTCATTACCATCATCATATGTATATGAAGAGGTAATTTGTGTTAGTGATTGTTTAAGTATAGCCTATTTAGTGTCAACAATATAGGCTATCAAATTTAAAGCAAAAACAACAAGTTAACCACTTCATGCATTCTCATTAAAGCACAAGAAGAGAGTATAAAACATCAAAATGTTGAAGCTACATGATTAGAGGCTTCATTACCCCTAAATTGAAGGGATTAGCCTCTCATTTGTGTTATCATATCAACACAAGTAGCATGCAATATGAAACTAAAAAAATAAAAATGAAAGCTAATGGAAAAGAGAACTATTCTACTTGCATAAAAGAAAAGAAATATACACTACAACATAAGAAGAGAAGCATGTAAGAGAAAAGAGCATATATTGAATTGCATAAGAAAGAAAAGAAAAATTCCATGAAATAAAAATGGCTAAGTAACCATGAAAAGAGAAAGAGAAGAGCTTTTTTATTTTGAGCATAAAACTAACTAAAAAGAAGAGGGTTATATGAAACATAAGGGGTATTTATACATGTATTAAACCCTAATTCATATTTTTGGGGAATGCCCAAACTACCCCTTAGGAAGTGTGGTGGCCAAGTAACCATTAGCATCCAATAATCATCCATTAAATGTGCATGAAGATTTAATGGCCTTTTAGCATGTGCATTAGCTCCTAAGTGTACATTAAGGTAGGTGGGTAAGTGGGGTCCTCCATGATCTTCACTTTGAATTATTTCCATCTTCATTTGTTCTCTTCACTCTTGTGCATGCATATATCATCATGAAACCACTTGTAACATTCACTAAATTTCCTACAAAACAATATAGAAAATTCAAAGTAAATTTTTACAATTTAATAAATGCACAAAAATGACCATTTTTCCCTTGAATGAAGATGAAAATGTGACGATTTGAAATAATTTGAATTTTGGTTTAAACAAGTTAAAATACCAGATATGATCATTTATTTACTTTAAATTGATTAAATATGGTGGTAAAAATATACACATTTACGTGCACATCAAATACCCCCACACTTATCTTTTTATTTGTCCTCGAATAAACTAAAAACTAAGATAAATGCATTTTCGTAGGGAGCACGATTGCATTGAGTGTATGCAACAAGCCGTTAAACCTTTGGGTGTCCCCAGTATGATGAGTATTGTCTTGTGAGGGTTTTCAGCGGATACTACCCACAAAATCCAAATGCAAGACGAAAATATTTACAAAATGCAAGATTTATTTACAAAGAGAGGAATGCGAGTTTTTGGAAATATTTACAAATGAAAGATTTACTTTTAAATAGATAGAAATAAGTTAAATATAAGTTTTGGTCATTATCTTAAAAATTAAGTCATTTACTCGTCAAATTTCCAACAAAAATCAAGTTATCATAACAAATAAACAATAGTTTAACTCGTTGTTTCAGTTGATAACAAAGTGTAACCATGAAATAGATCCTTAGTTGATTATCAAAGTTTATTAAAGTGGTATTTTCATTTCTTTTCAATAACAAGTCAAATCAAATAAGTTAGAATAGTGCTTGGATTTCAATTGCTTACTCTCTCTAATTTTTTTATCTGAAAATTTTATTTATATTAACAATATTTACATATGCCTAACTCAGATAAACTAAGGCCAGATATATTACCCATGCACTGCCTTGCGGACTGATGTGAGGGGAACACAGAGCATGGCGAGTGAACACACAAGTGTGAACATTTATTGACTGTAGGCATTATTAGTAAAATAATTTTTATATACACACACCTAACTCAGATAAACTGAGGCCAGATATACCGATCGTGCACTGCCTTTCGGGCTTACGTGAGAAGGGTACAGAGCAATTGCGAGTGAACACACAAGTGTGAACACATGACTCTAGGTGTTTATTAAAAATATATACATATATACATTATATATATATTTGTGTTTTTTTTCTTTTCTATATTATATATATATATATGTATATATTTGAAAAGAGAGAGTTTTGCAAAATCATCTTAGCACCATTTAACTTAGAAGACAAAAAAAATGTTATATCTTTACTTTAAATCAACCACTTTTTAAAACAAAGATTTTCAATTAGGATATTTCATAATTAACACGTATGAACCTTCCTATATACTAGTTAAACTATCGTCATTTGTAATCAAACTTCATTTTTATTTTTGTTAAGAC
Source organism: Allium fistulosum (assembly GCA_030737815.1). Taxonomy (NCBI): domain Eukaryota; kingdom Viridiplantae; phylum Streptophyta; class Magnoliopsida; order Asparagales; family Amaryllidaceae; genus Allium; species Allium fistulosum. The sequence continues at coordinate 778,052,748 of CM060906.1, forward strand.
AAATAAATTTTCAAAAATTTCAATTTATTAAACCAAAACCATATATTTATCCTATAGTGTTTCTTTACAAATAAATAAAAAATGCTTAAAAAAACAAATTTTATTTTGAGATTTTTTTTATGTTTTGGAAAGAAAATGTAAAAATAAACCATAAAAAAAATGAAGATAAGTCTCCCCCCTACACTTGATTTTGACTGTGTCCCCACAGTCAACCCAAGTGGAAGGAGAAAAATAAAATTAAAAATGGCCTTTGTTTATATGAAAATGAACGGTAATTACACGAAATCAGAAAGTATATCGTTAAAAAGTAAATGAAACGGTCTTCCAAAGACCGATTCATTTGTCTCATCAAATATACAAGACACATCTTAAGCTCGGAAAACCAAACCGTAAAAGATTTCAAAATCGCATGTTGATTTGGAAAAACGAATGTCGTTTTATTAAAAATTGTACGAGTCGTTTTATTTTCAATGATTTTTGGGGTTGATAAAACGATTGATTGAAGTTCAAGTTTCTTTTCACAAAATTGAAATTCAAATTTATCATTGAAAACTTCTTCAAAATTGTTGATTTCAAAAAACAAAATGGTGATTTAAATCTTCCCCTTCAGAATTCGACAACTTGTTTTCGAAAAGTCCAAAGAAATCGTGTTCATTGAATTTGTCTTCCTTTGTTGGATCATCAACAACTTCATTGTGTTTCTCAAGTTCAAAATCCAAAGTTGTTGTATTCAAAATTTCAAAATTGGGAAAAGGAAGATCGAATCTTAAATTTGGTTCCACACCCTCAAAAGAATTGAAATCCAACTCCATTACCATGTTTTCAACAACTTCGTTAAGATTTTCGTTTTCAATTTCAAAAGTTGTTATTTGAAAATCGTCGATTTGGGTAAAAGGTGGATTATTACTTAACTCGTCACACATTGGGATTTGATTTTGTTTATCACGTTGTTTCATATATGTTTCAATCAAGAAATCCGTGTGATCATTGTAAATTTCATCCATTTGTTCAACAAAATCCAACTTATAATTATTGAGTTGAGAATTTTCGATTAGGATTTGTTGAGAACAAAATTTTTCACTTGTATCATATTCGAGATTATTCCCATTGCCAAATTTGAAAAATGGATCACATTTTCATTTTGATTTTGAAATTCATTTTGGAGTTCAAAATTGGATTGGTATGGGTTATAATCGAAATCGTTTGGATTTTGAAGTGAATTCAAATTTTGATTATTTTGAAAACATTGATTTGAGTTATCGCATAGATATGAATTACACAACTCATTTATCTCTTGATTTTGTTGTGTAGAGATTTCAAGTAAAGACGAAATGTTATTTTCAAGATTTAAAGGTTGATCATCATTTTGAAAATTTTGTGGTTCAAATTTTGAATCGTTGAAACAATAGTTGTTGTTGAAATATCCATAAGAATTTGAAGTGATATTATATGGATTATATTGATTTTCACAACTATCGTAAAATTCATGCGAGTAGGGAAACTCGGATATTTTCAAGAATGTTTTTGGAGTTTTTTTTATAAAGGAAAAATATTTACAAATAGAATTTATTTTTCAAAAGGAAGACTGATTTTTGTTTTTTTCAAATTTTTTTCTTTGTTTTTGAAAAGGTTTTATAATTTTTTTGGATTTTTGAAATTAAAAAAAAAGAATTTTAAAAAAAATTCAAAGGAAAAGGAAAAGGAATATATACAATTTTTTTAGTTTTGGATATTAATTTTAATTTTTTTTAAATATGCATGAACTAATGCAACTAAATGAATGCAGGGGTTAATTACAAATGATTTATCCTAAGTTACCCCAAAATTGTATAATCACACATTGTCTTAGATAAACAAGATAGTTCTCAGCCAGGTAACAGGCAGGATTTATCGGTGCACCACGAATCACCGTAGCAATGCAACCGAAGGTTTAAGTACCTTCAGAGGAACGACCACTATAATATTCACGAATCACCGTAATATTTATAAATGGTTATTGCTCATAGCCTAGACACCAAAAAATTAAATTGTTCAAAGAAGACAAATTGTCAATATACAATTAAGTGTTGTCGATGTCTAATCGTTATTATTAATCAAAAATCTAGAATGAAATGCAAAGCAAAAATTAAACGTGTATTAACAATGCAACTACGAATGGATTTTTGTTTTCGTTGTTGAACTTTTTATTTATGCAAATGCAATCAATCAACAATGCAAAATAATAAATAGGGATTAAAAGCAGCAAAGCTTTTATAAGCAAGCAATTTTTTTTGGCAATCCAAGCGGAATAAGTGACTCTTCTAATCTGCTTTGGCAATCTGAAAATAAAACAAGATATATACAGTTTTTTTACATCAAAGAAGAGACAAAAACAAACTAAAAACAAATTAAACTAAAAAAAACAAAACACTTGAAAATAAAACAAAATACAAAGAACTTGCTTGCAAATTCTTTTTAAGGTAACTAAAACAAAGGAAAAAACGAAAAAAATTAAAATCATTTATTTTTTATTTAGAAAAAAGGAAAAACCAAAACAAAACAACTCAAAACAAAACAAAACCAATGAGAACAACACCAAATAAGAGAAAACAAGACAAATTAAAGTTAAAGCAAATATATACAATGGAAATTTTTTTAGGAAGAAATTAAACAAATCAAAAGAAAACCAATTAAAACAAAGGAAAGCAAATTAATGCTACTTGGCCCAATGAAAACAAACGAACCCAAATTCACACACTCACAAAAAATTATCTGGGAAGAAAAATTCACAAACGAACTCCACAAAATTCACAGACTCGTGACCTCACAAATCCATGAGCTCGCAAATTCACAAACTCTCAAATTCACGAATTCAAAATTCAATTGTTGCGATTGGTTTTGGGTTGCGATAGGAGGATTGGCGATTAGTACAGGCGTTTGTGGAATTGCGGTGGTGATCTCAAGCGATGGATTTCGAGTTCGATGAAGCGAGGCGATGGCTGTCGTGGTCAGTGATGATTGAAAGGGGTAAGTTGCTGCTAATTGCACTGCTATTTAGGTATGGCGATGAAAATTGGAGGGAAAAGTTACAGTTTTTCTGGGTTTGTGGTGCTGCAGTTGAAGTCGTGGAGGTTTTAGGTGGCTTGGGGTCTGGTGGTTGTTTGATGGTGCTGGAGGAGTTTGATTGGGCGGTGGTAGTTGTGATAGGTTCTGGTGAGCAGTAAGTGGTTGAATTCTACTTGTTCGTCGACGATTTGTTGCTATTGGTCGAAGTGCAGATTGGTGAGTAGCAGGTCAGATGGTAACTTTTTTGTATGGAAATGAATGGTCTTGTGTGCGTTTTTGAGGAAGTATGAATGTGGTACTGTGATATTGTGATGTTGGTTGTAGAGGGACTGTGATATTGTGATGAAGCTCTGGAGGAGGTGGAGGGGATGTGCCATACAGAGAAGAGGAAATATATATGGAATATTAGACGGTGGGTGGTTTAGTGATGTTGGCAAATGATATGTATAGGTTTTGTGGTTTGTTTGTGGTGGATGCGTGCAGTAGACAAGTGATGACAGTGTTATGCAGAGATCATTGAAGGAAAGAGGATGGAAGTTGTAATGCAACAGTTCTTTTTTTTCTTTTGGCTGATGTTTGGTAACCAAAGTTGCAGTGGGAAAGTATGTTGGAAGCAGTTGTCATGAAGGGGCTGCAGTTGGAAGTTGTCGGAGCAGTATGGAAATCAGTGTGAATGTTTGGAGCAACTATGCTTTGAAGGCTGCTGTGAAGGTTCAGTGAATGAATGGGGCAGATGTTTGAAGAGTTGGTGACAATGGCACAGTGGGATGGGGGATGTTTTTGCTGTTGATATTGGTGATGGAAATGTGGATTTATCGGTTGGAGGCAATGGAAATGTAGATCTATAGGTTGGAGGCAATGGAAGGTTTGCGGTGTAAGTTTGTACAGATTGTCGGTCAAAGGCAATGGAGTTTGGACGATGATATCAATATTATATGTAGTGCACTAGAGGTGTATGCTTGTACATGTGATGTCTGGTATGCAGTGGTTGCCTGTAGGGGTGAAGTAGGGAAGATGAAAGTTAAATGGTAGGAATGTGAATGGATTTGAGTTGTATGTGGGTATGATTGAATATTGATGTTTCTAAGAGTTCCTATGATGGTTGAGGCAGTTTTAGGTGTGGCAGAAACAAGGAAGGAAGTGGATGAGCAGAGGAAGTGCATAGTAACATGCAGATGGAGGCTGTGCACAGTAAAATGTGGTGTTTTTTTTGGGAAAATTGTATATGTATAAATGCAAATGCAAAGTGTAAATGAAAATGGAATGAATTTTTTTTTAATTGAGATTGTGCAATTTTTTGAAAGATGCAAATGCAAAACAACTATAATAAAATAGAACAACAAGAGATGCACACAAACACACACTATTTTTTTTAAATGCAAGTTAACACACACGACAAACACACAATAAAATCAAAAGAAAATAATTCAAAGAATAGAAAATAAAATCAAATCAAATTCCCCGGCAATGGCGCCAAAAACTTGTTTAACGACAAAAATTCTATCGGATTAGAAAACCGTCGAAAAATTTTGAATTAAATTTATACCGCAAGCGCACGACGTACTATCTTAGTACGTGGCAAGTACGGGTCGATCCGCTGGGAATTGTTGATTTTAAATCTCTATTCAATCAAATTAACCAAAGTTGAAGAGTGTTAAGCGAAAAAAAAGAGAAAAATGACAAATGAAAATAGATAAAAATTTGAGAGTGTTAAGACAATTTAGAGGCAACTTCCACTCTCTAGATCACATAAATCAACAAAATGAATTTATGATCTCTCTTTTCTTGTCATTAGTGTAATTAGTTGATGTGCATATCATAAGTATGGTATATTTGTGCTATTAATTAGCACAATATAAACCATCAAACTATAATACAACCACTAATACACATTTAACTCTCATGAAATATGATAACAAAGTTGAAAGAAAAATCTATTTTAAGTATGGCCTATTAACTATTAATTAGAAATATAGACCATCAAATTTTAATCTCAACATTCACTTCATTACCATCATCATATGCGGATGAAGAGGTAATTTGTGTTAGTAATTATTTAAGTATAGCCTATTTGGTGTCAACAATGTAGGCTATCAAATTTAAAGCAAAAACAACAAGTTAACCACTTCATACATTCTCATTAAAGCACAAAAAGAGGGTATAAAACATCAAAATGTTGAAGCTACATGATTAGAGGCTTCATTACCCCTAAATTGAAGGGATTATCCTCTCATTTGTGTTATCATATCAACACAAGTAGCATGCAACATGAAACTAAAAAAAAGAAAATTGAAATCTAATGGAAAAGAGAACTATTCTACTTGCATAAAAGAAAAGAAATCTACACTACAATATAAGAAGAGAAGCATGTAAGAGAAAAGAGCATATATTGAATTGCATAAGAAAGAAAAGAAAAATTACATGAAATAAAAATAGCTAAGTAGCCATGAAAAAAGAAAGAGAAGAGCTTTGTTTATTTTGAGCCTAAAACTAACTAAAAAGAAGAGGGTTACATGAAACATAAGGGGTATTTATACATGTGTTAAACCCTAATTCATATTTTTGGGGAATGCCCAAACTACCCCTTAGGAAGTGTGGTGGCCAAGTAACCATTAGCATCCAATAATCATCCATTAAGTGTGCATGAAGATTTAATGGCCTTTTAGCATGTGCATTAGCTCCTAAGTGTACATTAAGGTAGATGGGTAAGTGAGGTCCTCTATTATCTTCACTTTGAATTATTTCCATCTTCATTTGTTCTCTTCACTCTTGCACATGCATATATCATCATGAAACCACCTGTATGTAACATTCACTAAATTTCCTACAAAACAACATAGAAAATTCAAAGTAAATTTTTACAATTTAATAAATGCACAAAAATGACCATTTTTCCCTTGAATGAAGATGAATATGTAACGATTTGAAATAATTTGAATTTTGGTTTAAACAAGTTAAAATACCTGATATGATCATTTATTTAATTTAAATAGATTAAATATGGTGGTAAAAATATATACATTTATGTGCACATCACCAGCTTCCGATATTTCGACATTTTAGCGCCTTCCGATAAAGGGAAAATATTGTTGAATCCTTGGAGTCTGTTCCCAAGGGTCCCTCTTCTTTTCAAGCGGCTGGAGCATCAGTTTCTTTTAGCCTCAGGCAAGATTTGAGCTACGATCCGGATAAACCCAGTTACAATCTAAAATGCTGACCCCTATTCTAGAGAGGGGCACTCCGGCGATAACCGAGAGCCAGCCGAACGTAGGTATTCCACTTTACTCTCCACTTTTTGAGAGGTTTCGTTCTTCATGCCCAATGGCTTTAGGCTTATCTCCTTGTTTTGAAAAATCCATAGGTCTTCTGGGTCTCGGCCAAACTCCTAAAAGTGACATTGCCATGGAGCAACAAGCGATATCAATAGAGATTCTGGTAGCCACCGATGTTCCGGGGCCCGATGCTCAAGTCATCGTAGCACTAGACGATGATAAGGCCGAAGATCCGCTGCCGGTGGATAAATCTGATGATGTTGTGATTACCAGCACCTTTGAACACACTGATGAGATCAGCTTGAAGGAGCGCATCGAGAAGGAGGAGTTGCTGAAGAGAAAAGCCAAGGCTAAGCCCGTCGATGTGGACATTGGTGATCCAAATATCATCCCACTACAAGTCATTCTGCCCAGTGGGTCGATTCCCAGAGAACTCCCTCCAAGAACTGTCACGTACGGGAATTTTCGACTTTCGAAAATTCGACATCAATACTCACTTTATCGACTGCCGAGCAATCGAGTGCCGGAAACTCCAATAGTGAGGGTTTTAAGAAAGAAGAAAAAGAGTAGAAGAAGAAGAGAAGAGGAAGGAAGAAGAACAACAGAACAACAATAGAAACAGAAAACAATATCAGAATCTTACACATCGCAGCGGAACAAAATATAATAGATAAATGAATAATCTTTAAACAAAGAACTATATCATTTTATACATACATCAATCATCAGAGTCAATATACAACAATGGACAATTATATAACTTGTCCTCATACAGAATACACAGCGGAATAAATACTATCAGATACAAATACTACGTCTCGCCATCCAGCTTATCTCCAAAGCTCCAGAATATCCAGAATATCCTGATAACATAACTCTAGGATGCCCGTGTGGAAATTGGTGGGCACCCAGAGTTTAGAAGGGAACAATAAACTCCGAGTCAGTCATGGTGACTGGTGTGAGATCGTAAAACAGTTATTTATCTTTAAAATAAACAACAGAAAAATTTTAAAGTCAATTCGCAATGCTTTTGGAAAATGAAACTACCATAAGACCTCCCGCCACACACACAATGCAAACGCAGACTTGGAGGAGATTTCTTCTTATGATAGTCAAAGATGCTTACTACGCAAAAAAATCAAATTCTTTTTTATATTATTATTAGTGCATAGTGTAGAAAACATTTCGAAAGTAGAATATAAATCTTAGCCAGCATAGGTACCATTATAGTATGCTTGCTATAGCTACCATATTAAATGGCAGGTTCTACAACTAAGACCGTACAAGGCTCGTATTGTTTCTTTGGATTTCCAACAAATGGTCAGGCTAAGGAACTTCCTATCCACGATGGGTACGTCCCTGGAATAGACGACCCGAGAACCTAACCGGATCTCTGCCAACACAAGGCCGGGTTACCTCTGCAAAAATAGGTAACTACTGACACGCGTATGCCATCCCCTGATCGTCACCGATCTTCCCGAGGATCCCCGATTCGCAACAACCACAAAGTAATAAATTTGCAGCAACCACAGAGGTTAAGTATATGGGCTCCATACCATGATAACACCTTTATCCAGAAGGAATGACATACACTAAGGGGCGCTACTCCCTAGAACCTTGCTGCATCCTTCCTGTTTCGACCATTTCCGGGGTGTGAGGCTCGACGAAGTCTCGTCCATAAAGCTACGCTTTCTACAAAGCCCTGCTTCGGGTCAAACAAAATGATCAACCTATGATCACAAAGATATAAGATCAAACAAATGATCATATCACAAATGATCAAACACTGATCATTTCACAGCAACACTCAGTATGCCACGTTACCAAATTGGGATATATCGCTGATGAATTTCAACTACATAACCTCTGAGCTCGTACGTCTCAGAGAAGGGTGTTAAGCTAAGAGAATAAATTCTCCGCCACCAACAGAAATGTATTTGAAAGAAATCAGCTTTATATCTCAAATTGTAACGTCAGACATACAATCCATACAAGTCTGTTCCGGGATCGAACAGAACCGAAGGCACTTCTCACGAAGCCCTTGCATTTCCGGATAATTTTCTAATCACGTCAGGACTTCCCGTCACTAAGGGTGATAAAACCTCTAAACCGGAGATCAGCCGATGTAGAGTAACTCGACGGTAATCCTTCCGTTTTCAAAAATATCCGGTCTTCAACACCGGTCTTCGAATGCAATTCATAACGACGTATCACATATTCGGAATGGGTTATACGACCCCATGGTCCTTTCCCGGCTAACCCGAATAGTGAGCGATTATTCAAAAATAAGTGTGGCATTCAGATTCATCCAATTCACAACAAATACCTATCTAAAGGTAATTATTGATAGTCGGTTATTTAACTATCAATAAAGATGCGCAACATCATCAGATTCCAAATAATTTTCCAAATTATTTCATCTTCAAAAATATCTTTACTAGATATAAAATTTCCACACTTCAAAAATAAATCAACGTTTATTTTTAAACAACTTCCCTTTCTTTTATAGATTACATAGTGAATTTATATTTTCGAATATCTACTGATATTCAATTTTCAATTGATTTCAAAAATTCATTTTCGATTTATCTTTAAGAAGATAAATTCTCAAAGCGTTTCGTTTCATTTGGAAAAACATTCCCATACTTATTTAATAACAAGTAATTCACCAATCTATTTATTTTCAACATTTGAAAATATTCGTTATACTTAAATCAAAATTAAGTATACATTTCATTCTTTAAGGAAATCGTTTACTATAACAACATCTATTTGAGTCAAAACGAATGTTACGTAAAACATCGTTACGACGACTCAAAATCACTAGTATAGGGATTCGGAATTAAGATAGATATATAAATCCCAATACTAGATAAAAATATTTCTTTCGGAAATCATTTACTATAACAACAGTGTGTTATAGTCCGCCATTTCCTTATTTTTCGAAAACGTCTATTTCAACAATAAAAATGTTGAAATCCATGTTTTCGATTCATAATACATTTTAAAACATCTTTAAAATGTTTAACTTCATTTTTAATATCACTTCTTCAAAAATGAATCCATTTTATTCAATAATACATTCACTGTCCAAAATTGTGAATATATCTTTTTTAATAATCTTCTATATTCAATTTATCAAATTCAATTGATTTTGAATTTATAAAACAACGTTTATAAATTCTATTTCCATTTTTATAACAACTTCGACTTATAAATCTTCTTTTATCAACTTCTATATTTTTACTTATCAAAATAAGTGATTTCGTATTTATAAACAGCATTTATAAATTCCAATTTTATTTATAAGAACTTCAATATCAAATCAATTTCAATATTGATTTCTAAATTTATTTTCAACTTTAAGTAAAATTTCCATGCTGATTTCTCAAAATTTCATTTCCAAATATTAAATCAATTACAGATTGATTTTTTATTTTATTTATCGCTACTAAATAAATTCCTTATTTTTCTCAAATTATTCAACATCCTGTTTTTAAATGGATTCTTCAAATTTAAATCATTTTACATTGATTTCCCAAATTATTTCAATTTACCAAATTAAATTTCTAATTGGATTTTCAACTGATCTCCTTTTAAATAAATTCCTTTTTACGAAAATTTATTCAATTTCTAAAATTGATTCACTTAGAAATTTCTACTTAAATTTCAAAAACTCAACTTCGTTTATCTTTGGAATCCAATGATATCAAACATCCATTCAGCTAAATTTTAGCATTCAAACAATTTCCAGACATCAATTCAATAACATCAATAATCATTCACAGATTATCACATCACAGTAGAAATAAATTCAATCAATGTGAGGGGTCCAGTTGGATCCCTCCAACCTGTTTCCCTGCATCCAAAGACGTCAGCACAATACCAATTCCACTTCGAGGTGGAATATCGCGGTATATGGGTTTTTATAATATATCCGCTTACTATCGGCGCAATAGGGTCTCATCCGCTATACGAGGCGGGAAATCAATCAATCCAATATATACATATGCCAATATGTATATATTGCTATATATAATATATATCCTACTATATCTATAGCACATCCAAATAGCAATCAATAACTGCAAATCCAAATTTATTTTGAGTGAGAAGATCTCACCTTAGCTTTTTTAATTTGCCATCCAATTTCCATCTTGACTCGATTTTCTTGATTTATAACCTTGTATAAATAATTTATACAATTTATTAATATTCGAACATATCGAATAATAAATTTTCATTTGACTGTTTTAAATTTTAACTAATTTTTTTCTTTAATCTAACTGATGATTTAAATCTAACGAAAAATTTAATTTCAAACTAACTTCCTTTTGAAAAATCCTTTAGTAATTAAATTTAAATAAGTTACTAAACAAAGATATTGCTTTGTTTTTATATCTTCAAACTGTTTATCATCAATTTTATTTGTAAATCTATATATATACATATACATATTTTCCTTGTAAATATTCTTAATCTATGGATATATATATATATATATATCAGATTAAATTCAAAAACAAAACTGCCTAACATCTTACGGTAAAAATTTCTTTTCTAACAAATATATTTATTTTTATATATCTCCTCTGTGCAAGCTCCTATATGTTTAAACTAGAAAAAAAGGAATCACCTTACTGCCCATCGAACTCCAGGCTCGACCCCAAAATCGCTAGTAGAATGAACTCGATCTTCATCATCTCAAAGACTACCGACCCTTCCTCAACAGCACCTCCTTACTGCAATCGAGACGATCACCTCGCGCAAGCAACTCGACTCACCGAGATCCCCTTTTGGCTACTGCCACGCAATCGAGCCTCCCTCATTCCACGACGAACCCTAGTTTCGCTCCACGGGCTTGCAACAGCTCTAGAACCACAATGACGAAGTCACGGCACCGATCGCCGTACCTCCTAGCTCGAGTTTGAGCGCCCAGATTATCGACCACCCATCCCCTAAAAGAACGACGTCGCGCTCCGATTCCCTTTGACGTCACTGTGCCTAAGTTCGAGTCGAATCTGACGACGTCGCGATCCCCACAATCCCTTTCTCCCACTAGACTCCTCTAATTAGCATGAACGAGAATGATAATTTTCGATTCCAAAATTGAATTTTGATTTAATAAACGCGGCCATTCTTTTGTTTTGATTTACGAAGAGGAAGAGGGAACAGAATTTGTGAATGAGGTTGAAGGGGAAAACTCGCGATTTATGCCTGTTTATTATTTTTTTCTTTTCTTACGGTGGTTACTTTGCAAAATGAAACTGAAAGAGGGAAGGACGTGATGATTTAAAAAAAAAGATGGAGGGAGATAGGAGATCGTGTTGAAGCAGAGAGAAGTCGTGCTTGCCTTTTTTCTACGTGATTCCCTGCGTGAATCAAGGGAGATAATATACTGACATTTGACTAAATATTTAAAGTTTAAATTTGAATTGAATTTGATTTAAATGTCGATGCGTTTGCTCACCGTACGGTCACAAATCAACTCCGAAAAATACGAAATTTGAAACCCGGCAATAATACAATATTCCGGATCCAATGAAACTGGTTTCGTCGAATTCCGAGACTGTGCCCCGGAACGCTGTATTTTAAATATCGACTGAACGATAAATTTTCAAAACTGAACAAATAACTGTAAACTTCAATTCTGAAGCTTCTATTATCTTCAGTGTTATCAATACGAATTTTAAAAGCTTTCGAAATATTTTTCTTCAACTTTAAATTGAATATTCAAATTTTTATTCAGCATTCAATAGATTAAATTTTAAAGTTTAATCGCAAATTTTCAAAGTCATATCGGGAATTCAAATTAAATTATCATTCAAACATTTAAAATTAATTAAATATTCTCAATTTAATTTGGTCAAAATTCTGGGTCGTTACAGACTTCCCCCCTTAAAAGAATTTCGTCATCGAAATTACAAGTTAGGAAAAATGGTCCTTAACTTCTCTACTATCTTTCAACATCTAATAGTTTTATCAATTTTTCAAAACAAATCTCTCTACTAAAGATTCGTTATCAATTCAACTAGCTTTCCAACTTCAATTATAAGTTTCAAACAACATTGTTTTTCTTCAAAATTCAAATTCAAATTCAAATTTAAACTTTCAAAAATTTCTCAAAAATTTTCTAACACTTGGAATTTTCGAAAAATTTCGCCAGCGTCTCCTTTGCGCGGCTAATACGGTACAACTACAAAACGTCCCTACGGACTCTCAGATTTCAAAAAGAAAAGAAAAAGCCAAGCGGCTAGACAAGAAATCAGCAAAAACTCATATCGAAATTCAAATACTTACCTTTTTCGAGCAAATTCAAATTCATCTTCAAAATCCAATTTCCTTAATAACACCTGTATATCTACTAGCCATAATGTCTAGTTATAACATTCAAATCATTTTGCAAATCCAATTACAAAGTTTTCAATATATACTTCTTATATCATCTTTACTTCACTGTTGAAGTTATATAGATCCATTATGATTCAATTTTACATTTCGATTTCCATTTGAATTCTATTTACAATTTCAATCTAATTTGGATTCAATTCAACTTCTGAATATTGACTTTCATTGATTAGCTTTCATTTACAACTGCTTATTTTAGCTTAGTTTCAATTACTAATCCATTTCAAATTCTAATTCACTTACAAATTCAGATTTGCTTTCAACATTAAATTTCAATTCCAGTTTTACTCTTTCGTTCATTCCCAAAATTTATTTTCAATTTGCCATTTTGGTTTATAACCACTCATATTAAACTGGATTTCAAATTCAATACGAATTTAATTCATTTCTATTGCTTACACTTCAAAATGAATCTCAACTTTCAATTTCACTTTCATTTATTCAAATTTATTCACTTATACTTTCTTTAATTTAACTCCATTCTTTAAGTTAAATTTATTCTATCAAAATTCAAATTGTATAAGTTATCAACTTAATAATATTTCTTAAATATAGTATTCCAGAGTCTTACCAACTTTTCAAAAATCATTTTGAAAACAACTCAAATTATCCTTTTGAATTTCCAAACAAAACCCCAAATTTTTCAAACAACATCCTTTTAAAACAATTTGGCAGCAATTTCCTCTTTTGGAAACCCGAAAATGAACACCAATGATGCCGCGGTCATCATCGGAATTATTTTCCAGCGACCTAAAAGAGTTTAGAGCTTTCATCTCTCCAAAATACTTTCCAAAACCTTTGAAATCCATTTTCAAATCAAAAATGATTTAAACTTCCAAATCTCCAAAATTTTTAAATCCTTTTCAAAACATTTCCAAATACTTCTTTGGAATTCCGTTTTAAATTACAAATCACATTTATAATTTACATTCTTAAATTTCATTTATATGTGAATTTTATTTCTTAAATCTTTGGTTATTACTTTATTTCTTATTCAATTTCAATATAACAATGATAATGTTTCAATGTTATTATTTTATAACAACCAAACATCCATATACTATAGTACTTCATAGAAAAACATTTCTTTTCTATACAAAAATAGTTTTGGGTAAAATTATTTCATTCACCCTATTTTAAAACAATACTATGTCGTCTTGCCTCGTTTAAGTGTTTAGAAATCCCTATCGATAATATGGCGTCCCACATACCGACCAAAATTCATAAACATCTCAACGGATAAGCAAACACAATATAAAACATTTTTATATTCACTAACAAATACGCGCTCGTATCTATTATTATACTCAATTCATTCTAGAGTACTACTGACTCTATCTCTAATGAGTAACACCCAACAGAGCAGGGTTGTCGCTTAACCATATGCTCTGATACCACACTGTCACGTACGGGAATTTTCGACTTTCGAAAATTCGACATCGATACTCACTTTATCGCCTGCCGAGCAATCGAGTGCCGGAAACTCCAATAGTGAGGGTTTTAAGAAAGAAGAAAAAGAGTAGAAGAAGAAGAGAAGAAGAAGAACAACAGAACAACAATAGAAACAGAAAATAATATCAGAATCTTACACATCACAGCAGAACAAAATATAATAGATAAATGAATAATCTTTAAACAAAGATCTATATCATTTTAAAGATACATCAATCATCAGAGTCAATATACAACAATGGACAATTATATAACTTGTCCTCATACAGAATACACAGCGGAATAAATACTATCAGATACAAATACTACGTCTCGCCATCCAGCTTATCTCCAAAGCTCCAGAATATCCAGAATATCCTGATAACATAACTCTAGGCTGCCCGTGTGGAAATTGGTGGGCACCCAGAGTTTAGAAGGGAACAATAAACTCCGAGTCAGTCATGGTGACTGGTGTGAGATCGTAAAACAGTTATTTATCTTTAAAATAAACAACAGAAAAATTTTAAAGTCAATTCGCAATGCTTTTGGAAAATGAAACTACCATAAGACCTCCCGCCACACACACAATGCAAACGCAGACTTGGAGGAGATTTCTTCTTATGATAGTCAAAGATGCTTACTACGCAAAAAAATCAAATTCTTTTTGATATTATTATTAGTGCATAGTGTAGAAAACATTTCGAAAGTAGAATATAAATCTTAGCCAGCATAGGTACCATTATAGTATGCTTGCTATAGCTACCATATTAAATGGCAGGTTCTACAACTAAAACCGTACAAGGCTCGTATTGTTTCTTTGGATTTCCAACAAATGGTCAGGCTAAGGAACTTCCTATCCACGATGGGTACGTCCCTGGAATAGACGACCCGAGAACCTAACCGGATCTCTGCCAACACAAGGCCGGGTTACCTCTGCAAAAATAGGTAACTACTGACACGCGTATGCCATCCCCCGATCGTCACCGATCTTCCCGAGGATCCCCGATTCGCAACAACCACAAAGTAATAAATTTGCAGCAACCACAGAGGTTAAGTATCTGGGCTCCATACCATGATAACACCTTTATCCAGAAGGAATGACATACACTAAGGGGCGCTACTCCCTAGAACCTTGCTGCATCCTTCCTGTTTCGACCATTTCCGGGGTGTGAGGCTCGACGAAGTCTCGTCCATAAAGCTACGCTTTCTACAAAGCCCTGCTTCGGGTCAAACAAAATGATCAACCTATGATCACAAAGATATAAGATCAAACAAATGATCATATCACAAATGATCAAACACTGATCATTTCACAGCAACACTCAGTATGCCACGTTACCAAATTGGGATATATCGCTGATGAATTTCAACTACATAACCTCTGAGCTCGTACGTCTCAGAGAAGGGTGTTAAGCTAAGAGAATAAATTCTCCGCCACCAACAGAAATGTATTTGAAAGAAATCAGCTTTATATCTCAAATTGTAACGTCAGACATACAATCCATACAAGTCTGTTCCGGGATCGAACAGAACCGAAGGCACTTCTCACGAAGCCCTTGCATTTCCGGATAATTTTCTAATCACGTCAGGACTTCCCGTCACTAAGGGTGATAAAACCTCTAAACCGGAGATCAGCCGATGTAGAGTAACTCGACGGTAATCCTTCCGTTTTCAAAAATATCCGGTCTTCAACACCGGTCTTCGAATGCAATTCATAACGACGTATCACATATTCGGAATGGGTTATACGACCCCATGGTCCTTTCCCGGCTAACCCGAATAGTGAGCGATTATTCAAAAATAAGTGTGGCATTCAAATTCATCCAATTCACAACAAATACCTATCTAAAGGTAATTATTGATAGTCGGTTATTTAACTATCAATAAAGATGCGCAACATCATCAAATTCCAAATAATTTTCCAAATTATTTCATCTTCAAAAATATCTTTACTAGATATAAAATTTCCACACTTCAAAAATAAATCAACGTTTATTTTTAAACAACTTCCCTTTCTTTTATAGATTACATAGTGAATTTATATTTTCGAATATCTACTAATATTCAATTTTCAATTGATTTCAAAAATTCATTTTCGATTTATCTTTAAGAAGATAAATTCTCAAAGCGTTTCGTTTCATTTGGAAAAACATTCCCGTACTTATTTAATAACAAGTAATTCACCAATCTATTTATTTTCAACATTTGAAAATATTCGTTATACTTAAATCAAAATTAAGTATACATTTCATTCTTTAAGGAAATCGTTTACTATAACAACATCTATTTGAGTCAAAACGAATGTTACGTAAAACATCGTTACGACGACTCAAAATCACTAGTATAGGGATTCGGAATTAAGATGGATATATAAATCCCAATACTAGATAAAAATATTTCTTTCGGAAATCATTTACTATAACAACAGTGTGTTATAGTCCGCCATTTCCTTATTTTTCGAAAACGCCTATTTCAACAATAAAAATGTTGAAATCCATGTTTTCGATTCATAATACATTTTAAAACATCTTTAAAATGTTTAACTTCATTTTTAATATCACTTCTTCAAAAATGAATCCATTTTATTCAATAATACATTCACTGTCCAAAATCGTGAATATATCTTTTTTAATAATCTTCTATATTCAATTTATCAAATTCAATTGATTTTGAATTTATAAAACAACGTTTATAAATTCTATTTTCATTTTTATAACAACTTCGACTTATAAATCTTCTTTTATCAACTTCTATATTTTTACTTATCAAAATAAGTGATTTCGTATTTATAAACATCATTTATAAATTCCAATTTTATTTATAAGAACTTCAATATCAAATCAATTTCAATATTGATTTCTAAATTTATTTTCAACTTTAAGTAAAATTTCCATGCTGATTTCTCAAAATTTCATTTCCAAATATTAAATCAATTACAGATTGATTTTTTATTTTATTTATCGCTACTAAATAAATTCCTTATTTTTCTCAAATTATTCAACATCCTGTTTTTAAATGGATTCTTCAAATTTAAATCATTTTACATTGATTTCCCAAATTATTTCAATTTACCAAATTAAATTTCTAATTGGATTTTCAACTGATCTCCTTTTAAATAAATTCCTTTTTACGAAAATTTATTCAATTTCTAAAATTGATTCACTTAGAAATTTCTACTTAAATTTCAAAAACTCAACTTCGTTTATCTTTGGAATCCAATGATATCAAACATCCATTCAGCTAAATTTTAGCATTCAAACAATTTCCAGACATCAATTCAATAACATCAATAATCATTCACAGATTATCACATCACAGTAGAAATAAATTCAATCAATGTGAGGGGTCCAGTTGGATCCCTCCAACCTGTTTCCCTGCATCCAAAGATGTCAGCACAATACCAATTCCACTTCGAGGTGGAATATCGCGGTATATGGGTTTTTATAATATATCCGCTTACTATCGGCGCAATAGGGTCTCATCCGCTATACGAGGCGGGAAATCAATCAATCCAATATATACATATGCCAATATGTATATATTGCTATATATAATATATATCCTACTATATCTATAGCACATCCAAATAGCAATCAATAACTGCAAATCCAAATTTATTTTGAGTGAGAAGATCTCACCTTAGCTTTTTTAATTTGCCATCCAATTTCCATCTTGACTCGATTTTCTTGATTTATAACCTTGTATAAATAATTTATACAATTTATTAATATTCGAACAGATCGAATAATAAATTTTCATTTGACTGTTTTAAATTTTAACTAATTTTTTTCTTTAATCTAACTGATGATTTAAGTCTAACGAAAAATTTAATTTCAAACTAACTTCCTTTTGAAAAATCCTTTAGTAATTAAATTTAAATAAGTTACTAAACAAAGATATTGCTTTGTTTTTATATCTTCAAACTGTTTATCATCAATTTTATTTGTAAATCTATATATATACATATACATATTTTCCTTGTAAATATTCTTAATCTATGGATATATATATATATATATATTAGATTAAATTCAAAAACAAAACTGCCTAACATCTTACGGTAAAAATTTCTTTTCTAACAAATATATTTATTTTTATATATCTCCTCTGTGCAAACTCCTATATGTTTAAACTAGAAAGAAAGGAATCACCTTACTGCCCATCGAACTCCAGGCTCGACCCCAAAATCGCTAGTAGAATGAACTCGATCTTCATCATCTCAAAGACTACCGACCCTTCCTCAACAGCACCTCCTTACTGCAATCGAGACGATCACCTCGCGCAAGCAACTCGACTCACCGAGATCCCCTTTTGGCTACTGCCACGCGATCGAGCCTCCCTCATTCCACGACGAACCCTAGTTTCGCTCCACGGGCTTGCAACAGCTCTAGAACCACAATGACGAAGTCACGGCACCGATCGCCGTACCTCCTAGCTCGAGTTTGAGCGCCCAGATTATCGACCACCCATCCCCTAAAAGAACGACGTCGTGCTCTGATTCCCTTCGACATCACTGTGCCTAAGTTCGAGTCGAATCTGACGACATCGCGATCCCCACAATCCCTTTCTCCCACTAGACTCCTCTAATTAGCATGAACGAGAATGATAATTTTCGATTCCAAAATTGAATTTTGATTTAATAAACGCGGCCATTCTTTTGTTTTGATTTACGAAGAGGAAGAGGGAACAGAATTTGTGAATGAGGTTGAAGGGGAAAACTCGCGATTTATGCCTGTTTATTATTTTTTTTCTTTTCTTACGGTGGTTACTTTGCAAAATGAAACTGAAAGAGGGAAGGACGTGATGATTTAAAAAAAAAAGATGGAGGGAGACAGGAGATCATGTTGAAGTAGAGAGAAGTCGTGCTTGCCTTTTTTCTACGTGATTCCCTGCGTGAATCAAGGGAGATAATATACAGACATTTGACTAAATATTTAAAGTTTAAATTTGAATTGAATTTGATTTAAATGTCGATGCGTTTGCTCACCGTACGGTCACAAATCAACTCCGAAAAATACGAAATTTGAAACCCAACAATAATACAATATTCCGGATCCAATGAAACTGGTTTCGTCGAATTCCGAGACTGTGCCCCGGAACGCTGTATTTTAAATATCGACTGAACGATAAATTTTCAAAACTGAACAAATAACTGTAAACTTCAATTCTGAAGCTTCTATTATCTTCAGTGTTATCAATACGAATTTTAAAATCTTTCGAAATATTTTTCTTCAACTTTAAATTGAATATTCAAATTTTTATTCAGCATTCAATAGATTAAATTTTAAAGTTTAATCGCAAATCTTCAAAGTCATATCGGGAATTCAAATTAAATTATCATTCAAACATTTAAAATTAATTAAATATTCTCAATTTAATTTGGTCAAAATTCTGGGTCGTTACAAGAACGCTCTTCCACTAAGGGCGGTGAAGGATCAAGAAGAGAACAAGTAGTACTTCAGATAACACCACTCCCAAGAAATCCAAAAGGGAGAGAAGACAAAGAAATAGCCATGGCTTCGGCTCGGTGTGTACATAGTTTGTACAGCTATTTTTTTTCTTTGTTAGTCGTGGTTGTACGGGTACGACCTCAAGTTTTTTGAATAAACTTGTACCACAATTTTTAAATCTTATCATGTGATTAATTTTTTTTGTTTTCTGTTGAGCTCTTGTGTGAATTGTTATTTAACTAGTTGAACTATTACTTTCCGGTCAATGTACTTGTAATTTTTTGTTCGTTAATTCTGATAACAATCCACTAACTCTATCCCAAGGTCTCCATATGGTCGTGGCCTTGAGTCGCATCAAATACTAGGCTCGAGCCTTAGTGTTACGCCGTCGAATTCATCGGTTTGAGTAATTATACTCCTGCCCCAATTCCCAGGTTAGGGGAGTTAGATAGTGGATGGTCGAACTCCATCCTTAGTGAGTTTATACTCCTCCTGTCAGTTTAAAGTTGGAGTTTATGGTATAGTGGGTGGTCGAACTGCACTCATCTATTTATTTATACTCGTATCCACTCTCTGGGGATAAGAGTTGGTTAGCGGGTGGTTGATTCACACCTGATTTATGTTTATACTCTAATCCGCACTCTAAGGACTTAGAGTTAGTTCGCGGGTGGTCAATTCACACCCGATTTAGGTTTATACTTTAGTCTGCACTCTGGGGACTTAGAGTTAGTTCGTAGGTGGTCGATTCACACCCGATTTATGTTTATACTCTAGTTTGCCCTCTGGGAACTTAGAGTTAGTTCGCGGGTGGTCGATTCACACACGATTTATGTTTATACTCTAGTCCACACTCTGAGGACTTAGAGTTATTTCAGAGAGCAGTCGGATTGTACTTTCCTTAATCAATTGATTTGCCCCAAGGTCTGGGGTTAGATTTCGAGCGATCGGTCGTGTCATGATCGCTCTTGTTTTATTTCAGTCCCATCGTTTAGCGGGATTTATTTGATCATCAGATGGTTGAGTCATATCCATTCCTCGTTACGTATCCCGTCCATTGGGTTATGAATGAGAGTTATCAAATGAACGGTCAGACCATGCTCATCTTGTTTATTTCCATTGGGAACTAGCGTAATTGATTAGTTCAAAACCCCAGGAACCTGTTCGGACATATCGACATCAATCAGTTTTGTAATGTAAATAATACATAATGCTACAGCAAATATAAATATAAAGGAAGTTCAAAACTTTATTTTCTAAATATAAAGGATTGACATAATCTATCTTACTACATATCTAGAAAGTCAAATGCTAAAGCAAATTCTGAAAGAAAATACAACTGAATGAAAAAGAAATAAACTAAGTGGAATAGTGTCGTAAATGTTTGCTATTCCACGCCTTGGGAGTGTGAGGCCATCAACAGTCGCTAGCTTGAAAGTTCCCTCTCCAAGCCTCTGCTCAATGACATATGGTCCCTCCCAGGTTGGATTCATGAGCGATGGGGTTTGAAAAACCCATTTCAAGACAAGATCGTCGATTTCAAAGGTTTTAGGTCGGACTTTAAATGATGTTGTAGTATCAGGCGGCTCGATGTCGATGCGCAGCTGCCCTCAAATCAGCTTCCTCGTGCTTCTCATCTATAAAGTCTAAAGATTCCAAGAGGAGATCTTTATTTGTTTTGGGATAATAGTAAGTCATTGATGAGAAGGAACTTCGAGCTCAATAGGAATAACGGCTTCAGAACCGTAAGCAATGGCGAATGAAGTATAACCAATCGTGGACTTGTTGGTAGTCCTATAAGCCCATATTGCTATCGGGAGTTCATCTACCCACTTCTTTAGAATGGAATTTATAATTTTGTTCACAGCTTCAACTTGCCCATTCGCTTGAGGGTGAGCGACTGCTGCAAACGTCTTTTCAATATGATATCTCCGACAGAAGTCTTTGAATTCAGCACTGTCGAATTGAGTCCCATTATCTGCTACAATAGTTCATGGAAGAACAAAACGACAGATGATGTTCTAGACAATGAAGTTGATTACTTCCTTGGTTGTGATCATGGCTAAAGGTTCTGCTTTGGCCCATGTGGTGAAGTAATCAATTGCGACAATAACTTTGCACCACCTTTAGAGATCGGTAAGGAACCGATAATATCTATACCCTACATGGCAAATGACCATGGGCTGACCATTTGTGTGATTTCCATCGACAGAGCTATTGGAACTTTTGCATATATCTAGTACTTGTCGCATCGCCTTACATAGTCAGCAGCATCTCGATTGACGGTTGGGCAATAATACTCGTAACGGAGTATTTTCTTTGCTAGAGTTTGCCCCTAGTGTGATTGCCACAATCCCCTTCATGAGCATCCTTTAGGACCCGTTTTATCTCATCATGAGCAATACACCGGAGTAGGGGAACAGAAAAACCATTTCTATACATAACCCCTTTCGTATGATATATCATGGAGCTTTACGAAGGACTTGTCGCTTTTCATTCCTTTGTTCAGTAAGACTCCATGTAGCAAATAGTTTTTAATCAGGGTCATCCACGATTCCCTCTCAGGATCCGTCTTTAGTACCTAGTCGATTTCTATCAGGTTTATACTTGGGGCATTTAATACTTCGATCAGAACTAAGCCCATCTGTTGTGCATCCCCGGTGTTAGCAAACTTTTCCAATGAATCAGCCTCTCCGTTTTGATCCCGTGGAATATGCATAATGTTATAGTACTCAAATTCAGTCAACAACTCTAACCTTGGATAAGGTATGGAGCAAGCCATTGTCCCTTAGCTTGGTAATCTCCCCTGACTTGGTATACTACCAATTGTGAATCGAAAAATATTTTAGGAGACTTTATTCCCTATTCTCTGGCGAGTTTAAGTCCAGCAATCAGAGCCTCATACTCAGCTTCATACTTTGTCGTTAGGAAATCAAGCTTTAAAGCATAACAGATCGACCAATCTTCGGGAGTTACAAGCACAATTCTGGATCCATAACAATGATCATTGGATGCTTCATCGGTATACAATTTCCACCATATGGTAGGGATTTCGCCGCTTTCCAGGAAATCATCTTGCACAGTAAATTCTGCTATAAAATCTAATGGTGCTTGACCTGTGATAGCCATTCCCGGGAGATAAGTGATATCAAATTGACTAAGCTCGACATTCTACTTGAGTAACCTTCCGATCGTCTCAGGTCGCTGCAGGACCTGTCGTAATCGAATGTGCCTGGAAGTATGGGCGAAGCTTTCATGATGCAATCAGCAAGTAGTAAGCCAGTTTCTCTATTTTCGGATATTTCCTTTCAGCTCCCGTCAATCACTTGTTGACATAATAAACCGGTCTCTGGATTCGATTCTCCTCAAGAAATAATGCGGCACTTATAGCATGTATCGACACGGCCAAATAGATGTATAAATCTTTGTGATCCACTGGCTTCGATAAGACGGGAGGCCTACCTAAATGGTCCACCAAGGCTCGAAATGCGTCTTTACAATTCGATGTCCATTCAAAGTTTCTTTTTCCTTTCCTAATCAAGTCAAAGAAAGGAATGCATTTATCGGTAGCTTTGAAAATGAATCGGCTCAAGGCAGCAACCTTCCCATTCAAACTCTGTACTAGTTTGATAGTCTTTGGCGCTTCGATATTGCAGTTAGCTTGAATCTTCTTGGGATTAACTTTGATTTCGCGGGTGTTAACAATAAATCCCAAGAAATTCCTTGATGTTACGCCAAAAGAACACTTCAAAGGATTAATTTTCATCTTGTAATGTTGGAGAATGTCAGACATTTCTACCAGGTCTCTAATGTGGTCGCTTGACCATCGTGACTTTACGAGCATATCATCCACATATGCTTCCATTATTTTTCCAATCTGATCTTTAAACATCCTGTTGACTAAGTGCTGGTAAGTCACTTCTGCATTCTTTAGTCCAAACGGCATCACCATATAGCAATATAATCCAACATCGGTAATGAAACTGGTGTGTTCTTGATTAGGAATGTGCATCGGGATTTGGTTATATCCCGAGTATGCATCCATGAAAGATAACAATTCATGTCCCGTGGTTGAGACCATCAGATGGTCAATCCCTGAAAGAGGAAAACTGTCTTTTGGACACGCCTTGTTCAAGTCTGAGTAATTAATGCATGTTCTCCATTTCCCGTTCGCCTTTTACACAAGCACGAGATATATACCCACTTAAGATAGAGGACAACGCGAATAAACCCATTGTCTTTGAGTCTATCCACCTCCTCTTTGAGAGTGGCAGATCCCTCAGGATCCATGTTGTATCTTTTTTGTTTCACCGGGACATGCCTCGGGTCGATATTCAATGCATGGCTCTCAATGGCAGGTGAGATTCCATACATGTAAGAGTGAGTCTAAGCGAACATGTCTAGATTCGCTTAGAGATATCCAGCAAGTTCTTTCATCATCGTGGGATAGAGCTATGATCTGATCTTTAGAATCCATGATGGATTATCGTGGCTAACTGTGATGTCGATCGTTAGCTTAGCCAGTGCAGCCTTGGTCTCTTTAGGCGCCTCCTCATCATCTCTTAGATCTATATCTCTATAGAACCAAGTGTGGCACTTGAGCCAAGGCTCAGGCGCTAGTTGTCAATCTTCAGTAGCTTGGATGCAGATAGTCTTGTCCACACCATTTTCACCATGAACGTCCAGTCGCCTGATCATCGTGAACAATTCCAACACCTTTATTTGTCGGAAACTTTAAAGTCAAACACCATGGGGCAAGGGCTGGCTGGAATTTGGCTAGGGCCGATCGGTCCAGAAAAACGTTGTAAGGAGAGTCAACATCCAAAACATCGAACGACAAGGTTCACACTCTCCTACGGTTACCTTCTCCCAACTCTACAGGTAATTCAACATAACAAACGACTGCAGTTGTAGCACCTTTAAAACCGTGTATGCGGGTGTTAGACGGCTTCATGTCCTTGGTCATAGGCTTTTTTGAAAATTATATTTACAGCACTTCCACAATCAATCAATATCCTTCTCACCAAAGTGGGGTCGATCATTGCCGAAATGACCATTAGGTCGATCATCGGAGCCTTTACCTTGTTTGCATCTTTGTTTCTAAACACGATATCATCTGCCATTGTACGTTGCTATTTTGCCGGAGCTCCATCTTCTGTATTTGAACAATATTCAAAATCTAAATGCTTAACCGCACTAGCATAGCGCTCCATCTCATGCCAACTCTTATCTCCCGGGTACGGTCCTCCGACTATTGTATTTATTGTTAGAACCTAGAATTTTGATGTTTTGATTGTGATAACTATATAAGTAAATATTATATGTACTAACCAAACTTGTAGGAGAAGATATTGTTTTTACTCGAGAAATAGTCTAACAATTTGCAGACCAGATTCCGGATTGAAGATTCAGCTTAGTATTAAGTTTAAAGGTACAAGTTTAGTAGTAAATATATGCCAAAATCTCTTCGAAGTGGTATATGCACGCACACATAATTTAAAGTTTTTTAAAACATTGATAAGCCAGAAAACACAAAATTCAGCCGACAGAAAGGCTTGAAACAGTCGGCTGAATACTGTGTATGTGCACAAATTATTTTGAATATTCAAACGGCTGACTATGCTATTTCAGCCTGCTGAATTGTGTCTGTTTTACACTATTTTCTTGCCGTTTCGATTTTAAACCGATTCAGCTAGCTGAATTGCTCTATTTAGACGGCTTAATCTTCATAACGGTTATATTTTCAAAAGACACTTCAATCCAATGAACAGAATCAACTCTTGATTCAAGAGTTGCTTCCATATCTCTTCATGGCTATCTTTCATGAATAAATGCAACTCTTAATTTATATAAATAGCCATGAATTCCATTGTTTTAATCACGAATATTATTTCTCATTCTTATTTTCTAATCTAACTTGCTATTTATACTTTAAGCATTCAATACTTCATTCTGATCACTTTTTCATTCAAGCATACTTCATTAGTGATTTAATAAACTTCCTATATTCACGAATTACATGATATACCACAAAGGAGAGGATTATAGGAAGGATGTACTCTAAAGACTTATATGTGCTATTAAAAGAGCATATTCAGTCAGGATAATTCTCTGTATTATTGAAGTCCTGTTCGGTTGCTCAGGCGGTTGAAGTCCAATTCTGTAGCTTAGGTGGTTGAAGTCCTGTTCAGTTGCTCAGGCGGTGTAGTACTTATTCGTCCGGGTTAAGTGAGGGTTGATAGTTAAATTCTAGAAGGACTCTGGGACTGGACGTAGAATGTGAAGTTCGAACCAGTATAAAAATCTCTAGTGTCATTTACTTTATTGTTTTACTTTTATATTTATATTCTGCACAAGTAAATAGTTTAGTTAATATTCCATATTGCATGATCTTTATTCACTTTCACTTGGTATTAAAGCCAGGTCATCATAAAACCATAACACATTTATTTGATATTCGGTTAATATGGAAAATAACACTAGCACAAGTTTTATTGAAGGTCAATCCACTGCATGACCACCACTATTTAACGGTTTGAATTACAATTATTGGTCAAATCGTAAGAGAATTTATATGTTGGCAAACGGATATGACACTTGGAATATAACTCAGGATGAATATATTATACCAACCACACCATATGCACAATGGTCAAAAACATAAAAAATAGATGCTACCTCAAATGCGAAAGCCATGAATATGCTATTTTGTGCTTTAGATAAAAATGAATTTAATAGAGTTAGCATGTGTACAACAGCTTATGAAATTTGGCGAACTCTTAAAGTTATGCATGAAGGTACTAACAAAGTTAAGCAAAGCAAGATTTATATGCTTAAGAACCAGTTCCAGAATTTCAGAATGAAGCAAGATGAAATTATAAATGAAATGTATTCTAGGTTTCAAGATATATATCATTCACTTTTGGCATTAGGAGAAAAATACACAGATTTTGTTATCATTTCATAAATCCTCAACTCTTTAGCGAATGAATGGGAATGGAAAGTCTTAGCAATTGAAGAAGCTAATGACATTTCAACCATAAAACAAGAAGAGTTGATAGGAAATCTAATGTCGTATGAAGTAAATTTGCAGGCAAAAAGGGATCGAGCATAAGACAGAAAGACCATAGCATTCCAAGCTGAACAAGAAAATTCAGAAGAAGATGAAGATGATATGGCTTTTATTGCTAAGGACTTTAAGAAAATTTTAAAATTTTGAAAGAATAAGAAATTCGTAAACAACATGAGAGAAAACAATAACAAACCATCGCTTCAAATCTCGAATGCTATGAATGTCACAAAAAGGGTCACATAAGGAAGGACTGTCCTGATCGCAAGAAAGATAGGTACAAAACTAAAAGGGACAAATATAAGAAGAAGCAAGCATTCTCTGTTACATGGGTTGATTCAGAATCATCTTCCTCATCAGACAGTGACACTGACAATGACTCCGAACAAGCCAATGTGTGCTTTATGGCTTCACCTGATGAATTAAGTGATCTAACCTTTGATGATTTAATTGATTTAAACTTGGAGCTATTGGATAAACTAAAAGATGTTAAAAGAAAATATAAAGATGCTTTAGAAAAACTAAACGGGAGTGAAATAGAAATTGATATGCTTAGAGATGAAAAGAAAATCTTAGAAGAAGAACTTGTCAAAACACAAGAATCTTTGTCTAATGTACCTTCTCAACTCACTATGCAATCAAATGAGATTGAAGTTAAAAAATAAAAGAATATGACATTAGCTGCAGAAAATCACGATTTAAAATCAAATGTCAAAATTCTTAAATTAAACAATACTAGTCTCAAAACCGAACTAGAAAATATTACTGAAAATATTTCTAACTTTAATAAAGGTAGAGAAAATCTTTCTAAAATTATTAATAACTCTCAAACCTCTTTCAATAAGAAAGGTTTAGGATATACAAATTCCTCAAAATCTAGTTCAAAGAGAAACACCTCACTAAATAAAAATTTCAATATACATAAGAATTTTGTAAAAGCAAAACCAAAACCAAAGGTTTTCACTCAAAAGAAGGACAGTTACACCACAAAAAATATAAAGATTTGGGTACCAAAAACTAATGATAATTAAATTAGAAATAATTGTATTAAGACTTCTATAAATACAGTTCACAAAAATGAAAATTTTACTTATAAAGGGAATTCTAAACCCCCTTGGGTTTAGTTTTCTAAGACCTGACTCTTAGGACCCCAGTAAAAAGTGGGTACTAACGTCATCTCTTTATTTTTTGCAAGTACCAACTAAGAATAGAGGAAAGTGGATACTATAGTGGTTGCTCAAAACACATGATAGGAAACAAAGATATGCTAACTAACATTATCTACTCAAATGGAGGATCTGTCACATTTGGAGATAATTCCAAAGGATATATCATCGGCAATGGCCATGTGAGCAATGACGGTACATCTAACTTACCCCTTATTACAAATGTTCTACTAGTTAAGAATTTAAAACATAATTTTCTTGGTATAAGTCAACTATGCGATAAAGGTTTTAATATATCTTTTTCGGAAAATAAATGTAACATATTTGATCAAAACAAGAATCTTATCTTTGAAGGAACTAAAGAATGTAATATATACATTTTAAATATGAAAGTTAATCATAACACATATATGTGTCTAGTAGTCAAAGAAAATGATCCTTGGTTATGGCACAAAAGATTTTGTCATATGAACTTTAAAGCAATAAGCAAATTTCTAAAAATAATTTTGTAAAAGGTTTACCAAAAATGAATTTTAAATTAAATAGTATTTGTGATGCTTGTTAGTTAGAAAAATTAACTAAATCTACTTATAATCAAAGAAAATTATTTCTACATTACAACCACTTAAGTTATTACATTTAGATCTTTTTGGACCAACTCAAGTTCAATCTATAAATCATAATAGAAATGTTTTTGTAATTGTAGATGATTTCTCTAGATACACTTGGACAATATTTATGAAAAATAAAACTGATACTTTTGAAAATTTTAAAAACTTTGCTAAGAGAATTCAAAATATTAAAAATATAAAAATTAAAAACATTCAAAGCGATCACGGTGGCAATTCGATAATGATATTTTTGAAAAATATAATAAGAAAGGAATTGTTCACAGTTTTTCATTTCCTAGAACTCCACTAAAAAACAGAGTTGTAGAAAGGAAAAATAGAACACTTCAAGAATATGATAGAACCTTATTAAATGGAAGCATTCTACCTAAACATTTTTGGGCAGAAGCTGTAGCAACCGCTTGTTATGTTTTAAATCGAGTCTCTATTTGACCATTAACAAAAAAATACCCCATATGAACTTTTTAATGGAAGAAAACCTAACATATCATATTTAAAGTTTTCGATTCAAAATGCTTTTTATTAAATACAAGAGACCAACTTGGTAAATTCAATACAAAATCCGATAAAGGAATATTCATTAGATACCCGGAATGAAGCAACGCATATAGAATTTATAATAAAAGAACTAAAATAATCAAAGAAACACTTCGTGTCATTCGATGAAAATTTCAAATTTAATAATAAAAATGAAGATGAAGAAATAATTCCTAAATCAAATATCATAGAAGATAATATCGAAAATATTGAAAATTATACTGAAACTGAAAACAAACAATTTACCTAATAAAAATGAGATTTGATCTCCACCAAGACTTCTAAGAAATTACCCAATTGAATGTTATTGGAGAAATAAATTCTAACGTAAGAACATGAAATCAATTAAATCAAATGGGTCATGTAGCTTTCCTATCGAACATTGAACCCAAAAATGCTAAAGAAGCCTCAACGGATGATTTCTGGATTATAACTATGCAAGAAGAATTAACTCAATTTGAACGAAATGAAGTTTGGGACTTAGTTCCTAGACCTAGTAATCAAACAGTCATCGATACTAAGTGGGTTTACAAAAATAAAGCCGATGAGAAAGGGAATATTATTCGAAACAAAGCAGATTAGTTGCTCAAGGGTACAATCAGGAGGAAGGAATAAACTACGAAGAAACATTTGCTCCTATAGCCCGACTAGAAGCAATACATATTTTATTAGCTTTTTCATGTTTTCATAACTTTAAACTATATCTAATGGATGTAAAAAGTGCTTTTTTAAACGGTTTTATAATGAAAATGTGTACGTAGAACAACCACCTCTATTTGCACATAAAAAATTTTCAAACCATGTTTATAAATTAAAGAAAGCTTTATACGGTTTGAAACAAGCACCTCGTGCTTGGTATGATCGTCTTAAAAGTTATCTTATAAATTTTGGTTTTAAAATTGGAAAAGTAGATCAAACTTTTTTATAAAACAAGATAAAAAGGATATTTTAATAATACAAGTTTATGTAGATGACATCATTTTTGGTTCCACGAACGAAAAATTACGTCAAGAATTTTCAAATATTATGACACGAGAATTTGAAATGTCTCATATAGGAGAGCTTTCATACTTTCTTGGATTACAAATTAAATAATTAAACAATGGAATTTTTATTAATTAAGAAAAATATTGTAATAATTTAATAAATCTTTTTGGTATGGAAAATACTTTTGCTAAATCAACACCTATGAGTACTACAGTACATCTCGAACGAGATGAAAATGGAAAAAGTGTTGACCAAAAACTATATCGAAGTATGATTGGATCTTTACTTTACTTAACTGCTAGTCGTCCTGATATAATGATGAGTGTATGCTTATGTGCACGATTTCAAGCAAATCCCAAAGAATCACATTTGCGAGCTGTGAAACGAATTTTGCGCTACTTAAGCAAAAGTAAAGACTACGGTCTCTTTTACTCGAAAGAATGTCCTTTTAAGTTAGTATTATATAGTGATGCTGACTCTGACGACCCGTAATTTTTGGATATTTGAAATTGGAATATTTAATTGATTTTAAATATTTGGAAGTTAGTTTAAATCGAATTTCAAATATCACTGTTTATTTGGTAATTAAATTATTGAATTTAATAAATTGGAAGTTGGGTAAAATATGGAATCTTCGGTTTTAAGCTTGTTAAAAATAATTTAATGGCTTAGGAAATTTGTATTAACAATACTGAAGATAATAGAACTTTTAAAATTGAATTTAAAGATGGTGTGTTCAGTTTTAAAAAAATATCGTTTAAAGACATTTAAAAATAGCCTTCCGAGGCACAGTCTCGGAATTCAACGAAACCAGTTCCATTGAATCCGTAATAGTGTATTATTATCGGATTTCAATTTTCGTAGCATTTAGAGTTGTCGTGAGGCCGTACGATATATAAACGCGCTGGAATTTATATTAAAATTTAATATAATAACTGGGTCCAAAAAGCTATCTTCTTCATACGATCAAATTAGAAATCGAAACCTTTTCCATTGCGTTCGTAATAGGGGTATAACATTATAAACGCCCGGCGGCACGCCTCGATAAGATGTCAAGATTTTAAGCTACGAATTCAAGACGATTTAAATTTAAATATAAATATAAAGAATATTATTGCATTGAAATATTGTGGCAAGCCTTTGCAGATACATAAAGGAATTTAAAGCACGTGTCTTCCCTAAGGACTCGCGTATTCTAAAAAAAAAGAGTAAGAACGAATCGTTCAAAAATACCGAGACTACCTTCATTCTATTCAAATTAAAATTCCTCTCTGGAAAAAAAATGGAAACCAAAAATCAATTAATTAAAAACGCATGCCGATTCTTTTCGTTCCCCAATTTGAACCCGAAGTCGAGACTTTCCTTTCCTCTCAGTTCAAATCGAGCCGAGAAATAAGGGGTGAGTGAAGCAACGTCACGATCGAATCGCGAGTAGACGAGGGCGGCCAAAGTCGGTAACACGAGTCGGGTGGCGTCGATTTGGGTTCGAGTTGTCGAGCTTGGATATCGCGAGTTAGGGTTCTGTGTTCGTGAGCTTTGGGGAGGCGATCGATGAAGTGGAGGTCGGAGTTTGGGATCTGGAGGTGAAGTCGCGCTCGTGGTCGAAGGATTAAGGGTGCGGTGATGTTCAAAATTTTTGGGTTGGCTCTGGAGTTCGCTTGGGGCGGAGTGCGTTGGGGCGTCGAGCAGTTTGGGGTAGGTCGTTTTGTTCGCAGTGGTGGGATTCGCAAGGGGAGTCGTGAGTGGCCGCGAGGTTGTAAGATGGGTTCGTCTCTGGCGTGCCAATGGGCTGAAGCTCTGGCGATAGTAGGGATGTTCGCGAGCGACCTTGCGGTGATGAAATGAGTTGGTCGAAGCCTGGTTCGCCTCTTTTCTGTAAGGTCTAGAATCGAGAAACAAGCCAGAATGGAAATGGGTTGGAATGGACAGCAAATTAAAATCAAAGGTGAGTTAATCTCTCATTTGGATTACCTTTTAGATTTAATTTGTTAAATTTAAATTATTTGATTAATTGTTTGAATTGTCTGGATATGAAATTATATAGTATATATATATATATTGAAGTGATTGATATTCCCGCATTATATAGCGGATGAGACCCTATGCGCCCCGCATAATAGCCGATGACCCTTTATACCGCGATATCACCCTCGAAGTGGGATTGGTATTTTTATAATTGTGCTAATATCTGTGGATGCAGGGAAACAGGTTGGAGGGATCCAACTGGATTCCTCAAAGTATTGAAATTTATTTCATATTCTGTGATATGCTTTATTTGATAACCTGTGATAGATTATATTAAAATTGGAATTATTGAATGATATGGTTGTTGAATATATTCTGATATTCTAAGATGTCAAAATATAAAGATCGGATTTTTGAAGAAAAATAAAAGGAGAATTTTGAAATATAATAATGAAATGGATATTTCAGGTTTAAATAAGGTTTTAAATCATAATGAAGAAGTAAAACTGGAATGAAGGGATTTTTGAATAAAATTGGATAAGTGGGAAAATAAATTTTAAAGGGAATTTAATTTTGAGAATCGATTTGAAAATCGAATAAGTGTTTTGAAAATAGTGATGAGACTGGAATTTATAAACTGGGTTTATAAATAAAGTGAGGTAAATATCAGTGGAATTTGAGATTTTAAACTCATAGTGGGAATATATAAAGGAATGGGTAAATCATTTTAAAAATAAAAGAGTAGTTTATATTATTTTTAAAGTAGGGAAAAGAAATTTACGGGATTGGACGTAAATTAAATTGGGATAAATCGAGAAGGATTTATAAATGGTAAATGGGCTATATTGGAATGGGAAGTGTGTTTTCCGGAAAAGCCAAGGGTATTTTCAAAGAAGGATTTTAAGTATAAATTAAAAGTTTTAAAGTGTTTTAAAAAGAATGTTTTTATTTAACTGTTTTAAATTTTTATAAAGTAAATATTTATTAAGTAATTATAGTAGTTAACTATTTTTAAGGGTTAAATTAATATTATGATTTGAAGGTAAATTATCTAATATTAATATCTTATAAAATGACTTTTATTTTAAAACTAGGTTTTTGGCTAAAGTTTTACTTAGAAAATTATTATAGAATTTCATAACTATTATTTTGAGTAAAGTAATTTAAGTAGTTTTATTTTAAAGGCTAAGTGTATGTTTTTGGGAAAAATGATTTAAATTATTAAAATCTAATTTTTAATAAGACTTAGTGTTTTCAATGGAAATAAAAATTGGTTGAATTGATTGTTTATTTGATAGTTAAATAACCTACTATCAAATCTGGACCCAAATATAACTTTGGAAATATCTATGAGAGGTATGAGAATTATATGGTACAGTTACCATTCGAGGTGCTATACTGTACGTATAAACTCGTTCGTTCTTCTAGGACGTTTATAAGAAAATCTGTCCACTAACGGTTAGGAGGAGAACTCCGATCTTATTTTCGTCTGTGTATTTCCTAAAGAACTGGGGTTGAGTTTACCGAGAGATAGCGAATGTTGTTCCGAAGAGACCGGGATCGGATTTGTGATCCAAAAACCACTTCGATCCAACAAGTACGTTTTCGTGGTGAAGACAAGATCTTGGAGTCGAAGATGGAGCAGTGAAGTGCAAAGGCTAATCGCTACTAATCCTGAGGGTGATTCCAAAATGGATGTAGTAGGAGTAGTGCCTTCGGTTCCGTTCGGACCCGGAACGGGCTTGTATGAACGAATGGTATCAGAACATCGTCAGGAGGACGATGAGCATTCTAAGTGAATGTGTGCTAAAAAGGTAATGCATAGCCTCAAGCCTCATCAACCGAGAATGGCTAAAACAAGGGAGGTGCACGCAAGGCTAAGTGGCTAGCAACCAATTAGGGTAAGGTCATCCATATCTAGAGGTTCCTTTATTCGGCTTAGTGGGCGGTTGCTGATCCCAACCGCGGGGTGATCTTATTCTTCTACCTCCTTCTTTAACCCTAATGATTCAGTTTTCCGGCATCCGATTGTTCGGCATTTGATACAGTGAACGTATTGATGTCGATTTTCGGGCGTCGGAAAATCGGGTCGTTACACAGACTTTGGAGGATGTCGAACGGATCGAAAGAGTACAAGTGTTACATGTCATTTCATTGGATAATCTTTAGTATCTTGGTTTAGTAAGAAACAAAAATGTGTTTCACTTTCGACGTGAGAAGCAGAATATATTTCTGTTGCTTTGGCATGTGCTCAAGTAATTTATATGCAACAAACACTTCAAGATTTTGGTATAAATCTATTTAAATCAATTGTGATAATACAAGTGCTATAAATTTATCAAAAAATCCTATGATCCACTGTAGAACTAAACATATTGACATCCGACATCATTTTCTTCGTGATAACATAGAAAAAGGTAATATCTCTCTTGATTTTGTATCATCAGAAAATCAAGTTGCAGACATATTTACTAAACCTTTAAATGAAAATATTTTTCTTAAATTAAGATGTGAACTAGGAATTATGTCATTACATGATTTATAATTTGATATTAAAGTATAAAAAAAAGTTATAAAATTAGTAAAAATTTAATTGGCCAAAAATTGGAGATGATGGCACTCGAACTCTGCACTCTTGGGAGATAGTCATATGTCTTTCCAATATTCTATTGTGTTATTTGCATTAAGACCTTACACTCTTTCTATTTTATATATACGGTAATAATCCTTTATATATATATTTTTTACCTTACAAACTTATTACTATTTATAAGTTATAGATAATAAATGATTGGCTAAAGTTTAGTAATCACTATTAACTAGAAAATTTAAAAACTTCATAAATAGAAAATAAAACCAATAAATATATACATGAAGAATTTTTTTTAACAAAATTCATATAAAACTAACATTAAGTAGATTATACATCCTCTTATAAAATATCGTCTCGGGAAAATTCCGATCTTTCATCAATTGTTTTCAGCACTCCAAATTTGGATTCATCAAATAAATCTACTCCAATGTATATTCCAGTGAAGATTACTCCATCTCCTAATCACCATACCAAATATACACCAAACGGCAAACTAGCTAGGAAAAACTTAGAATTTGGATCACCTTCTACCAAAGAGAAAATCGAGGATACTCATCACTACCGGCGTGAAACCTTAAGTATACAACGAGAGATGTATTATGAGCAAAAACACCATAGTAGACGTTTAAATTTTCTTAAACAATTTGCTCTCAAATTCTATGGAACGACTCCTAAAAAAGGTATGGACAATCCATCTCCTCAACGACCTCACATATCTCCAAATTCTTGGGAACAAGGTGCTCAATGTAATGTTTGGTGTCCTATTAATCCATTACGTGATCTCACTAAAGTTGAACCAAGCACGTTTGAAGTTTCCTCTTCAGACAAATCCAAGACTTCTGAATAATAAAATCTACATTTTCATATATTTATATTCCTGAAATTGATATTGTAATTTGGATATATAATACGTTTGTTGAAATAAAATTATATTCTTTTTAACATGAGAATAAAGCTCGAAAAACAAATATATATATATATATATAACATTATTTTTTAACCAAATTAGAATGAACTGAAAATAAGCTATATCTCAAAAATTCAGCAGTTTCAGTCGGCTGACTCAAAGGATTCAGCCGACTGAATATTTAAATGTACAAAAATATAACCCAGAATTCATCCGACTGAACCCCCCATTTCAGAATTTCTTACGGGTTCTAATTTTGCCAATTTCAGCCGACTGCCTTCATCATTTCAACCGGCTGATTCATCTATTTTTTGTTTCTTAAAATAGACCTGCACGTTTTTCAATGCAACTATCCAATCTAGCCTACTTCTTTTTATCATCTACCCATTCATTCTCCATCTACTCAACCATTCACCACTTAGAAAAACCCAAAAGCAAACCCTGACTTCTTCAAAAAATTAATTTTTCTTCCAATTTCATAAAAAAATGGCTCAAAGATCAATGAGAGCAAGAGAATCAACAACCGAACCTTCTGAAAGTCAAATTCGAGCATGGTTATATAATGATATAGTGGTTAATAGATTCAATAGCATGAAAAATTTGAAGCTTTTCAAAGGAGCATTTATGAAATTTTTGGAATTCAATGGATACACGATTAGAGAGTAAGCAGAAGCTCATGGTTTCGATGCACTTATTGGGTATGATTCTAATAATGTTAAAATTTACCCTCTTATGATTAAGCTCTTCTATGCCAATATAAATCTTGATCATCAACCCAAAATAAAGATGATTGAATATGGACATTGGTTTGTGGAGTAAAAGTTTATTTACCCCTTCAAAGATTAGGCCATATTCTAAGATGTCCATCCGAGGGATTGGATATTGATGATATTGAAGTTAGATATGTATAATCGCGATGAAGTATCACATGGTTTCTGTCGGACGATTTAACCATTTTAAAATCTAGTGCCTTACGTCTAAATGCAAGAATTATCCATCGTGCTCTTATTCGATCTCTACAACCCCGGACCGGTAGATATGAAAAAGTTTATAAAAGAGATTTCAAGCTTTATATGCTATTTACTCCTCTCAACAAGTAAATTGGGGTAAAATTATACTGGATGAATTTCTTATTGTTAATCATAGAAGAAACTACCGAACGATTCATTATGGAGCTTACATAATGCGGATTCTATAAAATTTTGGAGTTTCTTTGCCCGATTCCGAATTTACGACTATAGGTGAGCTTAAATCCAAAACCCTTAGTCTCATAGGTCTTCCTAAATGTCCCGAAAGCCAACAAATCATTAGTTTTCAAGAATGGGTCGCAAATCGTAATCAAGGAATTCCGCAACTCAAAACACGAATATTGCCTCCTCTTCTCAAGCTCCTCAACAAGAAGAAGAGGACGACGAAATTCATGAAATACATATTGACATGCCTCCTAAGCAAGCTCTTGTCACGTTATCGTGGAATCAAAGCAAACTCAATCGATGTTTATCCAATGTTGAGAAGAACGTGCTAAACTCGATAAAAGGTTTTCTAAATAAAATTTGGGAAAATTTTTCTTGTTTCGGATCCACTTCGATAGGTACTATTGAAAATCCGGCACCATTCTCTTGGATGACATCGAAAGAAGAAGGAGATGAAGAAGAAGGTAGTGAAGAATTCTAAACTCCTTTTGTTGCGTTGCTATGATAGTTAATTCGTGACAAGTTGTCGTATTATTATTTTGTTTAAGACATATTTTTATGATGTTTATGTACTTTCTCCAATCAACAATATTCTATGTGTAGTTTCTATGTAAGATGGTTATTTGTTTATCATGTCTATATGTTTATATGTCTATGTGAAATGTTTTATTTCTCATATCAATTATTTTTTCCTTTTTGTTGATGATAAAGGAGGAGAATAATACAACTGACAGGGGGAGTATTCAAGCAGGGGTAGAAAATTACTCTATATATTTAAAAACTTACATAGTTGTCATCATCAAAAGGAGGGAGAATGTTAGAACCTAGAATTTTAATGTTTTGATTGTGACAACTATATAAGTAAATATTATATGAACTAACCAAACTTATAGGAGAAGATATTGCTTTTACTCGAGAAATAGTCTACCAATTTGCAGACCAGATTCCGGATTGAAGCTTCAGTGTAGTATTAAGTTTAAAGGTCCGAGTTTAGTAGTAAATATATGTCAAAATCTCTCCGAAGTGGTATATGCATGCACACACAATTTAAAGTTTTTCAAAACATTGATAAGCCAGAAAACACGAAATTCAGCCGACAGAAAGGCTTGAAACAGTCGACTGAATACTGTGTATGTGCACAAATTATTTTGAATATTGAGACGGTTGACTATGCTATTTCAGCCGGCTGAATTGTGTCTGTTTTACACTATTTTCTTGTTGTTTCGATTTTAAATCGATTTAGCTGGCTGAATTGCTCTATTCAGACGGCTAAATCTTCATAACGGCTATATTTTCAAAAGACACTTCAATCCAGTGAACATAAACAACTCTTGATTGAAGAGTTGCTTCATATCTCTTCATGGCTATCTTTCACGAATAAATGCAACTCTTAATTTCTATAAAGAGCAATGAATTCCATTGTTTTAATCACTAATTCTAATTCTCATTCTTATTTTCTAATCTATCTTGCTATTTGAACTCTAAGCATTCAATACTTCACTCTGATCACTTGTTCATTCAAGCATACTTCATTAGTGATTTAATAAACTTCCTATCTTCACGAATTACACGATATACCACAAAGGAGAAGATTATAGGAAGGATGTACTCTAAAGACTTATCCGTGCTATTAAAACAGCACATTCAGTCAAGATAATTCTCTGTATTATTGAAGTCCTGTTCGGTTGCTCAGGCGGTTGAAAAACTATTCTGTTGCTTAGGATATTGAAGTCCTGTTCGGTTGCTCAGGCGGTCTATTTCTTTGGGTTAAATGAGGGTTGATAGTTAAATTCCATAAGGAGTTTGGGACTGGACATAGAACGGGAAGTTCGAACCAGTATAAAAATCTCTGGTGTCATTTACTTTATCATTTTACTTTTATATTTATATTCCACACAAGTAAATAGTTTATTTAATATTCCATATTGCACAATCTTTAGTCACTTTCATTTATTACAAATCTTCCACCAATTTGTGCAGGATCCTCAGCCCTACGTGGTGCTTGTCCTCGGTTGGGCTCGGATGTCCCCTGTCCGCCGTCCTACGGGGTTTTTACAAACTGCCGCAACTTCCTTTCTCGAATCAGCTTTTCGATAATATACTGGAGATGCCTGCATTCATTTATGCCATATCCATAGCATTAGTGGAACCGACAAAATTTTCCGCTTTGTTTCTGCTCTCTGTTGATTCTTTTGGAGGCGGCTTCCTATATTGCACGGTATTGTAGGTAGACAAATAGATATTCTCCAAGGATGTATTCAATAAGTATCGTACATCGGAATCTTAGGTTTCCATCTTCCATAATCCCTCTTCTATTCTCGGCCCTTTTCTCCGCCTTTCTTTTGCCGATTCGGCTTGTTTTGGACTTTCACTTGAACTTTTCCAGAGCTATCATCAAACTGCTTTACTACAATATTACCCTGTACTCCCTCTCTGGTCGATCCTGCAACATTCTTCTTCCTGGAGGACCTGGCTTCCTCCTTCTCAAATACTAAGCCGCCTTTGCGTAAAAGCGTTCCAACGTTGCGAGTGGCTTGCAGCTAACCAATCACCGAAATCAGATTCTGGATCTATCCCTCTTTTCACGGCCATCAATATTGCATGGTCATCCAGATTACTGATTTCGGTAACAGCTGTATGAGATCTCTTCAAATAATCTTTCAACGATTCTCCTGGAGCCTTGATCACGCTGGACAGGGACATTACATCCTTGGGGAGAGTTGCGTGCATTCGGATCGTGGGGGTAACCTTGTGAACCACATTATTTCTATTCCAGAGAGAGTTATCGAAAACATCTACACTTGGTTGCATCATCCGCTTGTGCGGAATCCATCAGCCATTCATATCTCATAATGTGCTGCCTGGGGTCAGTTTTTCCCTCATAGGAGGGCATTGATGCATGTTAAATCTCCTTGGATACTCCGCATGTAGAACATTATCAGTGAACGGGGTATGGCTTCTCAAGATTCCCCAGTCATCGCTGGTCAAGCCCTGGCGCTCTCTTACTAACTGTCTGACCATAGCCGATAAGTCCGGCGTTTGGAAATGCCAAGCAGTGGTCGTGTTCCACCTCACATGAATGGTCCGGTCGGTGTCTACGGGCCGTTCCACGCCTTCTTGGTTCACCATCATCCTGATGTATATCTCATAAATTCACTTCATTGTCATTTCGAGGAAGCATTTGGTCAACATTTAGTAGAACTCCAGAATCCAAACCAACTGAAGCAACTCCAGCTTGATTCCCATGATGCATGCGTTGGTTCTCTTTTGGGGGAGGGATCGGCACGGATCGACCTTGGCAGACCACGATGGTCTGTCGGTTGATGCCCCGAAGTTTCTGCACGATATTCATCTGTTCTACGACGCCTATGCCTATGATACTCCTCTGATGAGCTAGAACTCTCCGATGCCGAGTAAGGAGTGGGGTCCTTTCTAGCTTTTCCTCGCTGCTGGTTGAGTTGGTTTATTAAGTTGATATTGGTCTGAATCTGTTGATTTAATTATCGACAATTCTCCCCCAGCTCTCTCATTAGATTCTGAATTTCAGCTCTCGTAATAGAATTAGTGGGATTTTGAACTTCAACTAGTTCAACATTCACATCCATTGGTTGATTGCTTGGGCCTCCTTGTTGGATGCTAGCGTTTTCATTTCCTTCCATGTTCTAAGAAGTAGATCTAGTGTTCCTCACCATTATCGATAGCTTCACTTAGATTTTTGCAAATCTGAGTAAAACGAGCAAACTTCCTGAAGATAACTATGGATCTTCTTCGGGGATTTATGCAATCTAGTAGCAACAAAGGGATCCTAATAGGCTGAGAATCAAGGCTCTCAGTGAAAGCACCAAAATGTTTGCACCTAAAATGGTCATAAACACCCAAGAATAGTTTTTGTAGAGAAATAAGTGAAGAAAAGCAAAATTAAACTGAGTAGATGAATAAGTAAGCAACAGAGAATAAGCAGTAATCAAAGACATGGAAGTTTATAGTGTTTCGGTGTGGTATACCTACGTCCACTTCGAAGATTATTCTTTATTACTCTCTTATGAATCTGATTCAACAATAGAAATAAGTTAGCACTTGATTACAATTGAATCTAGAGTAACAAGCAGCGTAAAGATCCTCAGAATGATTCATCAAGTCGGTATTTATAGATGAAGATGGTCAAATATCTCTCTGAAATCTCGGCTAAAGGACCTTCAAAACCATATGGGCCTACTAGAGGGATCGCTAGGCTCAATTCCCAAAGAGGAGGGAATGGTATCGATCCCTTCTCTTGTCGAATTTTGGGAAGTGATCCCTATGCTGGCTTCCTCACGCAAAAATATGTTTAGCATCAAAATTTCATGTCATTTGGATCATTGGAGCTCGAGTTATTGCTTGATCTTTGATTCAACATTGCTTGTATGCAGCTTTCTACCGATCCCTTCCAAGGGATATATATCGATCCCTCCAACCTTGTCCTTTTGATATGGGATCCCTAGGGTAGGTTCCATAGGGTCCTTATATCTTGCTCTTCAAATTTCATAGACATTGGACTTATAGATCTTGAGATAATGATTGTTTTCCACAAGAATGCTCTTGCACTTTGAAACATGCAGACCCCTCTTGTTGGAGCCAATCTATGCCGATCCCTCCTATGTGTTGATCCATATTTCATACTTCAAACATTCTACATTGCCCCTCTACCTATCCCATTCAATCCTGATTTCACATGATCTTCTGTACTTGACTTCTGAGCCCCACAATCATCACTTTGGAGTCATCAGCCTTGATGGTAGTCGAATCTAACTCGTGCAATCAGTTCAATATAGCTGGGCTAGAATGACGGATAACAAATACAATGCTAAGGTCATAATCCATCGTGACTTGAGTTTCCTTAGAGAAGGCTACATCGAATCTCTTGTCGAGGCTTTGGAATATATCGTTGAAATGAGGAAGAAAACCCTTGGTGAAGCTGATTTGGATGAGGAGAAACTGGTACGAAGATCATTCATGGGAATGACCCTTTAGATCTTGCTGCTACAGGGCTCCAATGCTTTGATATTTTGGCACCCTCCGGC
Organism: Allium fistulosum; assembly: GCA_030737815.1. Classification (NCBI taxonomy): domain Eukaryota; kingdom Viridiplantae; phylum Streptophyta; class Magnoliopsida; order Asparagales; family Amaryllidaceae; genus Allium; species Allium fistulosum. The sequence goes on from CM060906.1 coordinate 778,094,457, forward strand.
AAAGGGAAAAACATAGCTGAAGCTTCATAGTTTGATCCCAAAGGTGCCCTTTTACTTCAAACAACCAGAGCATCAGTTTCACTTGGCCCGAGAAAAGATACGAGCTATGATCCGGATAGACCCGGTTATAAATCAACGGTGCTGACCACCATTCAAGAAGGAAGCACTCCGACAATAACTAAAAGTCAGCCGGACACAAGTGTCATGCTCAACTCTCCATTATTCGAGAGGTTTTGATCCTCATGCCCAATAGGCTTGGGCTTAGTTTCTTGTTCCCGCGAATCTGCAGGTCTTTCGGCTCCCAGTCAAACTCCAGGAAGCGGTGCCGTTATGCAGCAACAACCGATATTTACTGAAATTCCAACAACTACCGACATTCTAGGGCACGATGCTCAAATTATTGGAACTCTTGCCGACGAAAAGGCCGACAATCAACCTCTACCATGTGAATCTGATGAGGTTGTGATCACGGGTGCTTTCGAACACATTGATGAGCTCAGCTTGAAGGAGCGCATCGAGAGAGAGGAGTCATTAAAGAAAAACTCTAAAACTGAACCTATTGAGGTGGACATCGATGATCCAAATATCGTCCAACTATAAGCCATTCCACCCGGTGGTCGGTTCCCAAAGAACTCCCTCCAACCTCTGAAAGCTCTCCTGCCAAGGGTGGTAAAGGATCAAAGAGAGGGATAGGCGGAGGCTCGAGTGGGTCCACTCCTAAGAAATCCAAAAGGGAGAAGAGGCAAAAGAAGTAGCCGTCACTTGGGATTAATTTTTATATAGCTTATGTAGCTGTTTTTCTTTTGTTAGCCGTGTATATGCAGGTACGGCCCCCGCTTTTGAATAAACTTGTGCTTTGATTTCCAAGTTTAATGCACAAATAAAAGTTCTTTATTTTCTGTTGACTCTTACGTGAACTTGCTTAAGTAGTCGAGCTATTACTTTTCCGCTCAATGTACTTGTAATTTGTTGCTTGTTAATTCAGATAATCGTCTATTAATTTTTACTGAAGGCCTTCATGTGTCGTGTCCTAAAGTTGTACCAAACACTGGGCTCGAGCCCTAGTGTTACGCTGTCGGCTTCAGCGGTTTAAGTGATTATACTCCTGCCCCCAGTCTCGGGTTAGCGGAGTTAGATAGTGGACAGTAGAACTCCATCCTTAGCGACTTTATAGTCCTCTTGTCGGTTTCAGGTGGGAGTTTATGGAATAGTGACTGGTTAAACCACACTCATATATTTGTTTATACTCATATCGGCATTCTAGGGATAAGAGTTAGTTGGCAGGCGATTGAATCGCACCCAATTTGTGTTTATACTCTAATCCACACTCTAGGGACTTAGAGTCAGTTTGGAAAATATTTGGTGTAACGACCCCGAATTTTTATAAATTTAAATTGATAATTAAATTAAATTTTTAATTTAAATTATGAAATTAATTGATAAAATGATGTGAGTTTCCTCGAGCTTTCGAACAAATTATGTATTAAATCATTTTGAATTTAGAAAAAATATATATGTACATTGGAGTTGAATGTAAATCTTAAATAAATGGGTTAGGAATAAATATAAGATAAATTATAATAAAAAAAATTTAAGCTAGAAAAATAAATATAAATAAGCTATATTGTAGTATATAAAGTAAATATATTAGCTAAAATTATAACAACATATTAGAAATAGAATTCATTCATATTATAAAATAATATGACAAAGCAAAGAAAATATACACAAGTTAAATTTTATTGTTTGTAAATTGTAAAACCAATACACTATAAATAATCAAATCACATGTTAGGGATAACATTCATTTGCATTCAAAATAAAAATCTACACTTTCAAATACAGTAACTTGTTAGGAAAGTAAGCATGTAGGCTTGCATAAGTATGTGAGCAAATGGCTCGAATACATGGGCATGCAGACTGAAGATCAACCAAATCAAAGATATGTAGGCTGGTAAGAAGAAAATGTGCAAAGATAAGATTTAAAAGCAAAAGTACATATGTAAGTGAAAATCTAGGCAGGCAAGTATAAGAAAAATAGGATAAGTATAAAAAAATAACATAAGGTACAAATAGCATTTAATGTCTCCATTTATTAGCAGCAAACCAAGTCTATTCGAATTGTATAAAAGAATCCTCTCAGCCTCCAAACTAAAATTATCTCTGAAAATTTGTACATCTTGTACACTGTTTTGCATACAAAAAAATGATACCCTATGACTTGTTGTATATATCAACCCGTAAGCTACTTTTTCCTATACCAGCTTTCATTTCCAATTTGAGCTAAGTAAAACTGAGATGAAGCTTTCATTTAAAATATAAACAAGCATTCAACATCATCAAACAAGTCAATATAACAGTGGAGCAAGATGATTTGAAGATCAAGGTTAAAAACACTTTCCAGTTTTCTAAAATTCGAACTGCTTTAATAAACATGATGCTCTGTTCCTTTATCTAGCCTGGTGAGTAACTTAAATTTGAAACCTATTAAGTATATTTGCTATGTTCTTATGTCTGAAAAAAATGTGTTTGTATGAACATATTTATGAAATTCTTTATATGTCTTGATGTCTGTCTGTCTGTTTGTAGTCTGGAAAACATCTCTGTGATAAACCTTGAAGCTTAAGTTCAAAACAAAATCAACTTGCCTAATCTATTTATTTTTGTACATAGTATCTGAACAAAATCTGTCTGTTTAATCATGACTTAAAGTTAAATTTTGTTTAAGTGAATCAAAATTGGAATTTGCTCTGGAAATCACAAAGTAAAACAGGAAAGCTTAAGTTTGCTAAAATTCAAACTTTTAAATTCACCAACTCAGGCATGTAAACTGAATCAGTAACCAAACACTTGATTTTTAAAAATGAAATCATAATTTTTAACATCGAATTGAGGGAGCAGTTCGAGTTTGATGAGTTTTGGAGTTATGGGTGATTTCCGATGATCTAGTAGATTGGAGAGGTCGAAATCTTCTCTGGTGGTAGAGGAGTAATAAGGGATGTCGAGAAAAATGTCTGATAGTGGTGGAGTTCACTGTGGCAATGGGGGTTGATCAGAAAGGTGTGTAAACCTAGTTTTGGTAAGATTTGGAACTGGGTTCGTCATGACATCCAGGGTGGATCGAGTTCCACAAAATTCTGGGGATCGGAAGCTGGAAGGAAGGCAAAGGCGTGGCCGGAAGTCAAAAGGCTCTGGTGATCGGAGAATTGAGTTCGATGGTGTTCCAGGTTTGGATTTTATTCCTGTTTTTGTGACAGGTAACTCGAATTCGACTGAGGGGATTTTTCGAGATTCTGGTGATCGGGATCGCGAGTGGTGGTCGGGGTCGTTATGCCGGCGATGGCATCGATGGTCGCAGGCGATCGATTCGCCTGTGCACGTACATATTGGGATGACTGTCATTTTTGGTGGTGTAGTTAGGACTCGGGAGGAACTCGAGTATGTCGAGAGTTATACTCGAAGCAGGGACGAGGGGAGGAGAGAACACTCGAGGAGCGCACGAGAGAAACTCGAGTTCGGCTCGAGTGAAACCTGTGATAATCTCGGATTCTATTTTCGAAAGGGTTAAGCCTAATTAAGTTAAAGTAAAGGTTGTAGACAATTTTATTACCAATGAAGTGATTGTTGTTGATAACTTAAGTAAGAATTTTGTTCCAGTTTTAATAAATTATGAAGATACTCAACAATGTTTTTCTAAAAATCTTAATTAATATTTTAATTAAGTAGATAATTTAACTTAAGTGTTGAAATTTAATTAACATCAGAGTTTTCAAGTTAATAATGATTTGATTTCAAAATTATTAAGGAATATTTCTAAATATTAATTTAGATAGAATAATTATTATTAATTAATTGTCTAAATGATAATAATAATAAAAAAAGAGATAATTAAGAATGGTTAATTAATTCATAATTGTAATTAACTAAGTGATTAGAGATTAACCAATTTGTAATTTAAGGTTGGTTAATTAATAATTAATTGATTAATACTTACTTAATTACTTAAAGAATAATTTGTTAATGTGATTAATTAAAAGTTAATTAATAAATGATTAAAGGTTAATTAATTAAAATGGTTAACCAAGATTTGTAGTTTATTCATAAGTAATTAATCTGGTATAAATTAATTATAATCAGATATTAATTGATTCTACTTATGGATATTTGGATTTTATTGGATGATTTGAATTGTTTGACATCCCTGATGTACGATGCTTTGTGATATACCCTGATTTATGTTGTGATCTGTAATTCACTTATCTACGATATATATATATCTGTGATTTCTATTTCTGTGATATATTACTATGTGAATATGAAACCCTTGGTCCGTAAAATGGCACTTGAATTTCAATGCGACAGGGAGTCGGATTCCAGTTGGTTATCCGAAACCCACATCGAATTATAATTGTGAATCTTTGTGATTGATAAATTTATTTTATCTATGAATCTATAAATGAAGATAAGCGTTGTGGATTATACCGCTTATCGATATATCTGTGATGATTGATGTTGTGCACTATTGTGTGAAACCCCTGACTACACTTTTACACACACAAATATTGATTTCACGTGGAAATCGGTTAAGTCACAGATGATTTAAATTTGATGTTTTTGAAATTGAATTTTTAATTTCAATTGATTTTGAAATTGGAAATTTGGGTTTAAAGTGAAAAGCTTTTGAAATAGAATATTCAAAGATAAAAGTTATTTCGAATAACCTGATTAAGTTTTGAAATTTAAATAATTTGATTTAAATTTGAATTCAAGTTTGAAATTGAATTCTACGATTTGAAACTAAGGATTAAGATGCTGTACAAGTTATATATGGGTTAAACCATTTTAAAATTATTGATTTGGGAATTTGAATTTAATTCAAGGGTTTTAACTCGTGTAAATATAACTGGATTTTTCTGAAACGAAACTATTTGTTTTCAAATAGTAAAAGCTTTCACATAAGTAAAGGATTTCCAAATTGTGTTAACAGATTTCAAGTTTGAAATGGAATTGAAATGTTTTGAAAGTTATGAAATGAGTCTTCGATTCAAAGACCGGACTAGTTAATCCAACTTGAAATGGAATTGTTTTGAAAGGCTATGAATGAATCTTTGGAAACCAGTTTTGAAAGCTATAAGTTAAATCTTGACTTAAAGATTTAACGAGTTGAAATGGAAATTGTTTTGGAATCTATGAATGAATCTTTGTGAACGGGGTTAACTTTGTGAATTGAATCTTCTTGTTTAAAAGATTAAAAGTGTGGAAAATTGTTTAAACCATTGAATGTTTTTAAATTGAATCTTTTTGTTTAAAAGATTGGAAATGGTAATTTGGTTTAACCATTCGAATGAAAAGTTTTTGGGCTTTAAGCTGTGATTTAACTGAGACCCCAGTATCCATATAATTTTTAATTGCGCTCGTTATTCGGTTTAGCCGGGAGAGGACCTTTGTGTCATATAACCCATTCCGAATAGTGATACGTCGTATATGGATGGCATTTGAAGACCGGTGGTGAAGACCGGGTATTTGCGAGAACGATAGGATGACCTATCGATTGTCTCTGCACTGAGTCGCGCCGGTATAGAGATTTTTTAAGTGATGGGAAATCCGATCGAGATTGTGAATACCTGGATTTGCAAGGGCTTCTTTGGAAGTGCCTTCGGTTCTGTTCGAACTCGGAACAGACTTGTATGGATGTGTGTCTGACGTTACACTTTGAGATGTAAAGCTGGTTTCTATCAAATACATTTCTGTTGGTGGCGGAGAATTTATTCTCTTAGCTTAACACCCTTCTCTGAGATGTACGAGCTTAGAGGTTATGTAGTTGATGGTTACTAGTGATACATTCCCAATTTGGTAATGTGGCATACGAAGTGCTGCTGATCATTGGTTGATCAAAGCGTGGCTTTGTGAAAAAGCGTGGCTTTGTGAAAAAGCGTTGCTTTGTGAAAAAGCGTGGCTTTGTAAACGAGACTTCATCGAGCCTCACAACCCGGTAATGGTCGAAACAGGAATGTTGCGACAAAGGTTTATAGGGGTAGCGCCCCTAGGGTATGTCATTTCCTTCTGGATAAAAGGTGATATCATGGTATGGAGCCCAGATATTTTACCTTTGTTGATTTTACATTGTGGCTATTGCTTTATGATTGAGGATCCCCGGGATAAAGGTCGGTAACGACCGGGGGATGACATGACTCGTGTGTTAGTTACCTAGTTACAACTGTACAGCGTGAGGTAGCGTCAGTGTGTTAGTTACCTAGTTACAGCTGTACAGCGTGAGGTAGCGTCGGCCTTTTGTTTGCAGAGATCCGGTTAGGATCCAGGGCGTCTTTCCAGAGGCGTTTCTATTTCGGAAAGGAAGTTCCTTAGCCTGATCATTTGTTGGAAATCCAAAGAAACAATACGAACCCTGTACGGTTTTAGTTGTATTACCTGCTATGGAATGTGGCGGTAACCTGCTATTGAACGTAGTAGCTATAGTAGGCATACAATAATGGTTGTATGCTGGCTAAGATTTTTATTATATTTTCGAAATGTTTTTCTACACTATGCACTAGTAATAATATCAAAAGAGTTTTGATTTTGCGTAGTAAACATGTTTGACTATCATAAGGAGAAATCTCCTCCAATTCTGCGATTGCATTGTGTGTGTGGCGGGAGGCCTTATGGTAGTTTCATTTTCGAAAAGCATTGCGGATTTCAATGTTTAAAAGCCTTTTGTGTTTGTTTAAAGATAAACTGTTTTTGTTGCTCACACCAGTCCCATGACTGATCCGGAGTTTATTGTTCCCTTCCTAAACTCTGGGTGCCCACTATTTTCCACACGGGCAGTCTAGAGTTGGGTTTTTCAGATATTCAGGTTTAGTAGATTATCTGGAGCTAGTTCATTCATCGGAGTTGCTTATCTTGGAGTTGTGGATTCATTCTTGTCTGAAGATCATTTTGGAGTTATCACTTCTATTGATATCGTTCCGCTGCTGATGTTATCTTTTCTTTTCCGCTGCTATTTTTTGTATCATATCTCTGATGTATATAGATATTCATTGTATCATCATTGTATCTGGATATTGTATCAGATGTTGTATATCTATATTCCTTTTCTTTTCCGCTGTGTTGTTTACTTAATGTTGTTATAAGCTCCGGCGAAACGGATTTGAATGTTTGAATCTGCGGCATTCTAGTACAATGTGAAGTGCGGATGTCGATTTTCGAGCGCGAATAACCCGATTCGTTACATTTGGTATCAGAGCTGAGGGTAAAACTTTAGCTCAGGAGTATAACACATTAAGTAGCTCATTAGAGATAGAGTGAAGTAAACTCTAGAATAAGTAATTCTCAGATATCCGTCCGTATGCCTCAGTAAGTTCTCTTACTATTCACTGATAGTAAGTATGAGTGCAAGAAGAGGATGAGATAGGGGACAGGGGAATATGACTATAATCGGTCAATACTGTGTAACAACAAGGAAACGATCTTTTCTTTATCAATCTCTTTTGTTCGCCATCTTTTCTCAATTCTTTGATAGTTCCTGGTAGAACCAGGAATAAATTCGATATATTAATAAGGGACATAAACTCCAGATAGACCAAAATTGTTTGTTTGGATGTATTAATTGCTTTGTTTGCTATGGTTGATAGATATACTTTAGTTCTAAATTAAAAAGCTTTGAAATCGTATCCATATATCTATCTATCCTTTGGGTCCGGATATATTCTACGAATGATTAGTTATCCCTTCGAACTAACCGATGCCACTGCATATTTCATAGATCTGGATGATTCGAATATCTTCTGAAATGTTAAAATAGATTCGTTCTTATATCTGTTATTGATATTCTGATTTGGTAAGCCAAATGCAGAATAGATGTTCAGTTTGAGTTGATGAAATATTTTTCATCTGTCTTTGTGTCACCTTGGCAATTTCGAGGACGAAATTCTTTTAAGGGGGGAAGTCTGTAACGACCCCGAATTTTTATAAATTTAAATTGATAATTAAATTAAATTTTTAATTTAAATTGTGAAATTAATTGATAAAATGATGCGAGTTTCCTCGAGCTTTCGAACAAATTATGTATTAAATCATTTTGAATTTAGAAAATATATATATATGTACATTGGAGTTGAATGTAAATCTTAAATAAATGGGTTAGGAATAAATATAAGATAAATTATAATAAAAAAAATTTAAGCCAGAAAAATAAATATAAATAAGCTATATTGTAGGATATAAAGTAAATATATTAGCTATAATTATAACAACATATTAGAAATAGAATTCATTCATATTATAAAATAATATGACAAAGCAAAGAAAATATACACAAGTTAAATTTTATTGTTTGTAAATTGTAAAACCAATACACTATAAATAATCAAATCACACGTTAGGGATAACATTCATTTGCATTCAAAATAAAAATCTGCACTTTCAAATACAGTAACTTGTTAGGAAAGTAAGCATGTAGGCTTGCATAAGTATGTGAGAAAATGGCTCGAATACATGGGCATGCAGACTAAAGATCAACCAAATCAAAGATATGTAGGCTGGTAAGAAGAAAATGTGCAAAGATAAGATTTAAAAGCAAAAGTAAATATGTAAGTGAAAATCTAGGCAGGCAAGTATAAGAAAAATAGGATAAGTATAAAAAAATAACATAAGGTACAAATAGCATTTAATGTCTCCATTTATTAGCAGCAAACCAAGTCTATTCGAATTGTATAAAAGAATCCTCTCAGCCTCCAAACTAAAATTATCTCTGAAAATTTGTACATCTTGTACACTGTTTTGCATACAAAAAAATGATACCCTATGACTTGTTGTATATATCAACCCGTAAGCTACTTTTTCCTATACCAGCTTTCATTTCCAATTCGAGCTAAGTAAAACTGAGATGAAGCTTTCATTTAAAATATAAACAAGCATTCAACATCATCAAACAAGTCAATATAACAGTGGAGCAAGATGATTTGAAGTTCAAGGTTAAAAACACTTTCCAGTTTTCTAAAATTCGAACTGCTTCAATAAACATGATGCTCTGTTCCTTTATCTAGCCTGGTGAGTAACTTAAATTTGAAACCTATTAAGTATATTTGCTATGTTCTTATGTCTGAAAAAAATGTGTTTGTATGAACATATTTATGAAATTCTTTATATGTCTTGATGTCTGTCTGTCTGTTTGTAGTCTGGAAAACATCTCTGTGATAAACCTTGAAGCTCAAGTTCAAAACAAAATCAACTTGCCTAATCTATTTATTTTTGTACATAGTATCTGAACAAAATCTGTCTGTTTAATCATGACTTAAAGTTAAATTTTGTTTAAGTGAATCAAAATTGGAATTTGCTCTGGAAATCACAAAGTAAAACAGGAAAGCTTAAGTTTGCTAAAATTCAAACTTTTAAATTCACCAACTCAGGCATGTAAACTGAATCAGTAATCAAAAACTTGATTTTTAAAAATGAAATCATAATTTTTAACATCGAATTGAGGGAGCAGTTCGAGTTTGATGAGTTTTGGAGTTATGGGTGATTTCCGATGATCTAGTAGATCGGAGAGGTCGAAATCTTCTCTGGTGGTAGAGGAGTAATAAGGGATGTCGGGAAAAATGTCTGATAGTGGTGGAGTTCACTGTGGCGATGGGGGTTGATCAGAAAGGTGTGTAAACCTAGTTTTGGTAAGATTTGGAAATGGGTTCCTCATGACATCCAAGGTGGATGGAGTTCCACAAAATTCTGGGGATAGGAAGCTGGAAGGAAGGCGAAGGCGTGGCCGGAAGTCAAAAGGCTCTGGTGATCGGAGAATTGAGTTCGATGGTGTTCCAGGTTTGGGTTTTATTCCTGTTTTTGTGACAGGTAAATCAAATTCGACTGAGGGGATTTTTCGAGATTCTGGTGATCGGGATCGCGAGTGGTGGTCGGGGTCGTTATGCCGGCGATGGCATCGATGGTCGCAGGCGATCGATTCGCCTGTGCACGTGCACGTGCATATTGGGATGACTGTCATTTTTGGTGGTGCAGTTAGGACTCGGGAGGAACTCGAGTATGTCGAGGGTTATACTCGAAGCAGGGGCGAGGGGAGGAGAGAACACTCGAGGAGCGCACGAGAGAAACTCGAGTTCGACTCAAGTGAAACCTGTGATAATCTCGGGTTCTATTTCCGAAAGGGTTAAGCCTAATTAAGTTAAAGTAATGGTTGTAGACAATTTTATTACCAATGAAGTGATTGTTGTTGATAACTTAAGTAAGAATTTTGTTCCAGTTTTAATAAATTATGAAGATACTCAACAATGTTTTTCTAAAAATCTTAATTAATATTTTAATTAAGTAGATAATTTAACTTAAGTGTTGAAATTTAATTAACATCAGAGTTTTCAAGTTAATAATGATTTGATTTCAAAATTATTAAGGAAGATTTCTAAATATTAATTTAGATAGAATAATTATTATTAATTAATTGTCTAAATGATAATAGTAATAAAAAAAGAGATAATTAAGAATGGTTAATTAATTCATAATTGTAATTAACTAAGTGATTAGAGATTAACCAATTTGTAATTTAAGGTTGGTTAATTAATAATTAATTGATTAATACTTACTTAATTACTTAAAGAATAATTTGTTAATGTGATTAATTAAAAGTTAATTAATAAATGATTAAAGGTTAATTAATTAAAATGGTTAACCAAGATTTGTAGTTTATTCATAAGTAATTAATCTGGTATAAATTAATTATAATTAGATATTAATTGATTCTACTTATGGATATTTGGATTTTATTGGATGATTTGAATTGTTTGACATCCCTGATGTACGATGCTTTGTGATATACCCTGATTTATGTTGTGATCTGTAATTCACTTATCTACGATATATATATATATATATATATATATATATATATATATATATCTGTGATTTCTATTTCTGTGATATATTACTATGTGAATATGAAACCCTTGGCCCGTAAAACGGCACTTGAATTTCGATGCGACAGGGAGTCGGATTCCAGTTGGTTATCCGAAACCCACATCGAATTATAATTGTGAATCTTTGTGATTGATAAATTTATTTTATCTATGAATCTGTAAATGAAGATAAGCGTTGTGGATTATACCTCTTATCGATATATCTGTGATGATTGATGTTGTGCACTATTGTGTGAAACCCCTAGACTACACTTTTACACACACAAATATGGATTTCACGTGGAAATCGGTTAAGTCACAGATGATTTAAATTTGATGTTTTGAAATTGAATTTTTAATTTCAATTGATTTTGAAATTGGAAATTTGGGTTTAAAGTGAAAAGCTTTTGAAATAGAATATTCAAAGATAAAAGTTATTTCGAATAACTTGATTAAGTTTTGAAATTTAAATAATTTGATTTAAATTTGAATTCAAGTTTGAAATTGAATTCTACGATTTGAAACTAAGGATTAAGATGCCGTACAAGTTATATATGGGTTAAACCATTTTAAAATTATTGATTTGGGAATTTGAATTTATTTCAAGGGTTTTAACTCGTGTAAATATAACTGGATTTTTCTGAAATGAAACTATTTGTTTTCAAATAGTAAAAGCTTTCACATAAGTAAAGGATTTCCAAATTGTGTTAACAGATTTCAAGTTTGAAATGGAATTGAAATGTTTTGAAAGTTATGAAATGAGTCTTTGATTCAAAGACCGGACTAGTTAATCCAACATGAAATGGAATTGTTTTGAAAGGCTATGAATGAATCTTTGGAAACCAGTTTTGAAAGCTATAAGTTAAATCTTGACATAAAGATTTAACGAGTTGAAATGGAAATTGTTTTGGAATCTATGAATGAATCTTTGTGAACGGGGTTAACTTTGTGAATTGAATCTTCTTGTTTAAAAGATTAAAAGTGTGGAAAATTGTTTAAACCATTGAAGGTTTTTAAATTGAATCTTTTTGTTTAAAAGATTGGAAATGGTAATTTGGTTTAACCATTCGAATGAAAAGTTTTTGGGCTTTAAGCTGTGATTTAACTGAGACCCCAGTATCCATATAATTTTTAATTGCGCTCGTTATTCGGTTTAGCCGGGAGAGGACCTTTGTGTCATATAACCCATTCCGAATAGTGATACGTCGTATATGGATGGCATTTGAAGACCGGTGGTGAAGACCGGGTATTTGCGAGAACGATAGGATGACCTATCGATTGTCTCTGCACTGAGTCGCGCCGGTATAGAGATTTCTTAAGTGATGGGAAATCCGATCGAGATTGTGAATACCCAGATTTGCAAGGGCTTCTTTGGAAGTGCCTTTGGTTCTGTTCGAACTCGGAACAGACTTGTATGGATGTGTGTCTGACGTTACACTTTGAGATGTAAAGCTGGTTTCTATCAAATACATTTCTGTTGGTGGCGGAGAATTTATTCTCTTAGCTTAACACCCTTCTCTGAGACGTACGAGCTCAGAGGTTATGTAGTTGATGGTTACTAGTGATACATTCCCAATTTGGTAATGTGGCATACGAAGTGCTGCTAATCATTGGTTGATCAAAGCGTGGCTTTGTGAAAAAGCGTGGCTTTGTGAAAAAGCGTTGCTTTGTGAAAAAGCGTGGCTTTGTAAACGAGACTTCGTCGAGCCTCACAACCCGGTAATGGTCGAAACAGGAATGTTGCGACAAAGGTTTGTAGGGGTAGCGCCCCTAGGGTATGTCATTTCCTTCTGGATAAAAGGTGATATCATGGTATGGAGCCCAGATATTTTACCTATGTTGATTATACATTGTGGCTGTTGCTTTATGATTGAGGATCCCCAGGATAAAGGTCGGTAACGACCGGGGGATGACATGACTCGTGTGTTAGTTACCTAGTTACAGCTGTACAGCATGAGGTAGCGTCAGTGTGTTAGTTACCTAGTTACAGCTGTAAAGCGTGAGGTAGCATCGGCCTTTTGTTTGCAGAGATCCGGTTAGGATCCGGGGCGTCTTTCCAGAGGCGTTTCTATTTCGGAAAGGAAGTTCCTTAGCCTGATCATTTGTTGGAAATCCAAAGAAACAATACGAACCCTGTACGGTTTTAGTTGTATTACCTGCTATGGAATGTGGCGGTAACCTGCTATTGAACGTAGTAGCTATAGTAGGCATACAATAATGGTTGTATGCTGGCTAAGATTTATATTATATTTTCGAAATGTTTTTCTACACTATGCACTAGTAATAATATCAAAAGAGTTTTGATTTTTCATAGTAAACATGTTTGACTATCATAAGGAGAAATCTCCTCCAATTCTGCGATTGCATGGTGTGTGTGGCGGGAGGCCTTATGGTAGTTTCATTTTCGAAAAGCATTGCGGATTTCAATGTTTAAAAGCCTTTTGTGTTTGTTTAAAGATAAACTGTTTTTGTTGCTCACACCAGTCCCATGACTGATCCGGAGTTTATTGTTCCCTTCCTAAACTCTGGTTGCCCACTATTTTCCACACGGGCAGTCTAGAGTTGGGTTTTTCAGATATTCAGGTTTAGTAGATTATCTGGAGCTAGTTCATTCATCGGAGTTGCTTATCTTGGAGTTGTGGATTCATTCTTGTCTGAAGATCATTTTGGAGTTATCACTTCTATTGATATCGTTCCGCTGCTGATGTTATCTTTTCTTTTCCGCTGTTATTTTTTGTATCATATCTCTGATGTATACAGATATTCATTGTATCATCATTGTATCTGGATATTGTATCAGATGTTGTATATCTATATTCTTTTTCTTTTCTGCTGTGTTGTTTACTTAATGTTGTTATAAGCTCCGGTGAAACGGATTTGAACGTTTGAATCTGCGGCATTCTAGTACAATGTGAAGTACGGATGTCGATTTTCGAGCACGAATAACCCGATTCGTTACATTTGGGCCGTACATTCCTTAATTGATTGATTTTCCCCAAGTCCAAAGATTGACTTAGTAAGCGATCGAACGTGTCACGATCACTTTTGATTCATGTCTGTCCCGTCGCTCAGTGGGATTAATTTGGTTATCGGATGGTCAAGTCACATCCATTTCTCGTTAGGTACTCCGTCCGTTAGATTGTAAGCGATAATCATCGAATGAACAGTTGGACCACGTTCATTTTGTTCAGTTCAATCATGAACTTATGTAATCGGCTAGCTCCAAACTTTGGGAACCTGCTCGGACATGTCAACATTAGTTAGTAGGGTATCGTAACTAATATGTAATGCTACAACAATCACAAATATAAAGAAAATTTCAAACTTTATTTGCCAAATGGAAACAAATGACATAATTTGTCTTATTATATATCTAGAAATCAAATGCTAAAGAAAATTCGAAAATTAAACACAACTGAATGAAAAAGAATAAACTAAGTGAAATAGTGTCATAAATGCTCGCTATTCCATGCCCTTGGGAGTGTGACGCCATCAACAGTCACTAGCTTGAAATTTCCCTCTCCAAGCCTTTGTTCAATGACATACGGTCCTTCCCAAGTAGGATTCATATGTGATAGGGGAGGAAAAACCCATTTCAAGATGAGATCACTGATTTCAAAGTTTCTAGGTCGGACTTTAGTGTTGTAGTGTTGGGTGACGGTGTCGATGTGCGGTTGCCCTCAAATCAGCTTCTTCGTGCTTCTCATCTACAAAGTCTAGATATTCTAAGAGGAGATCTCTATTCGTTCTGGGATCGTAGTAGGTATATCGATGAGAAGGGACTTCGAGTTCAACAGGAATGACAACTTCGGAGCCATAAGTAAGGACGAATGGAGTATGGCCAGTCGCGAACTTATAGGTGGTTCTATAAGCCCATAATATTGTTGGGAGTTCATCCACCCACTTGCCTCTAGCCTTTTCCCAACACTTCTTTAGAATGGACTTTATGATTTTTTCACAGCTTCAGCTTGTCCATTTGCTTAAGGTGAGTAACTTCAGCAAATCTATTTTTAATATGATGTCGACGGTAGAAGTCTTTGAATTCAACGTTGTCGAATTGGATTCTATTGTCAGTTACAACGGTTCGTGGATGGCCAAAATGACAGATGATGTTCCGAACAATGAAGTTGATTACTTTCTTTGTTGTGATCATGGATAAAGATTCCACTTCGGCCCATTTAGTGAAGTAATCAACTGCTATGATGGTGTATTTTGCACCGCCTTTAGAGATTGATAAGGAATCGATAATATATATGCCCTATGTGGCAAACGGCCATGGATTGACCATTTGCATAATTT
Organism: Allium fistulosum; assembly: GCA_030737815.1. NCBI lineage: Eukaryota > Viridiplantae > Streptophyta > Magnoliopsida > Asparagales > Amaryllidaceae > Allium > Allium fistulosum. Next base: position 778,109,654 of record CM060906.1, read on the forward strand.
CCATCAGCGGAGCTCTCGGAACTTTTGCATACATCTGGCACTTGTAGCATCGCTTAGCATAATCAGCAGCATCTTGGTTGACAGCTAGCCAGTAATACCCATAATGGAGTATTTTCTTATCTAGGGTTTACCCTCCAGTGTGATCGCCACATTCCCCTTCATGAACTTCCTTTAATAATCGTTTTATTTCATCACGAGCAATACACCGAAGGAAAAACCCTTTCTATACATGACTCCTCCCTGAATGATATATCGTGAAGCTTTGCGGAGGATTTGTCGTCTTTCATTCCTCCGTTCGAGAAGGACTCGCTGTAGCAAATAATCTTTAATTGGGGTCATCCACGACTCCTTCTCAGGCTTCGTCTCTAGTACCCAGTTGATTTCCATCTGATTTATGCTCAGAGCGTCTAGTATTTCGATTGGAACCAAGCCCATTTGTTGTGCATCCCTGGTGCTAGCAAAATTTGCCAATGAGTCGGCCTCTTTGTTTTGATCCCTAGGAATGTATGTGATGTCATAATACTCAATGTCAGTCAATAGCTCTTGAACTCGGATAACATATGGAGCGAGTCATTGTCCTTTAGCCTGGTAATCTCCCCTGACTTGATATACCACAAACCGAGAATCCCAAAAGATTTCAAGAGAGTTTATCCCTAGTTCTTTGACAAGTTTGAGTCCATCAAGCAGAGCTTCATACTCAGCTTCGTTGTTCGTTGCAGGGAAGTCAAGCTTCAAAGCGTAGCAAATTGATCGGTCTTTTGGAGTTACTAGCACGATTCTGTCTCCAGAACAACGATCATTGGATACTCCACCCATATACATTTTTCATCGAATGATAGGGGCTTCACCGCTCTCTCGGAGGTCGTCTCATGACGTGAATTCTACTATAAAGTCTACTAGTGCTTGTCCCTGAATGGCTCTCCGAGGGAGATAAGTGATGTCGAATTGGCTTAGTTCAATGTTCCACTTGAGTAACCATATAGACATCTCAGGTCGCTGTAGAGCCTATCATAACGCCTGATCGGTGTAAATGTTGATGAGATGAGCCTGAAAATAGGGGCGGAGCTTTCGCGAAGTAATCAAAAAGCAGCACGCCAATTTCTCTATCTTCAGATAATTCCTTTCAGCTCCCATTAATCACCTGCTAACATAATAGACCTGTCTTTGGATTTGATTCTCCTCGCAAAGTAGTGCGGCACTTATAGTGTGTATCAATACGGCCAGGTAGATATACAAGTCTTCGTGATCCATCGGCTTTGACAAGATGGAAGGCATCTCTAAGTGGTTCACTAAAGCTTGGAATGCGTCTTCACAATCCTAAGTCCATTCAAAGTTCCTTTTTCTAATCAAGTCGAAGAAAGGAATGCATTTATTGATGGCTCTGAAATAAATCGACTTAGGGCAGCAACCTTCCCATTTAGGCTATGTATTTGTTTGATGGTCTTTAGCGCCTGGATGATGCGAATTGCTCGAATCTTCTTGGGATTAGCCAAATGAACATTTCGGAGGATTGATCTTCATTTTGTAATATCGGAGGATATCGTACATTTCTGCTAAGTCTCTAATGTGGTCGCTTGATCATCGTGACATTACGAGCATATCATACACATATGTCTCCATCGCCTTTACAATCTGAGCATTAAACATCTGGTTGACCAGGCATTGATAGGTTGTTATAGCATTCTTCAATCCAAATGGCATTACCACATAACAATACAATCCAATGTTGGTAATAAAACTCGTATGCTCTTGGTTAGGGATATGCATTGGGATTTGGTTATCCAGAGTGCTCATCGATGAAAGATAACAACTCGTGTCCTGCGGTTGATTCTACCAGCTGGTTGATCCTTGGAAGGGGAAAACCGTCTTTTGGACACGTCTTGTTTAAGTTTGAATAGTCAACGCATGTCCACCACTTTCCATTTGCTTTTCTCACAAGTACAGGATTAGATACCCATTTAGGGTAGAGGGCATCACGAATAAACAAATTGCTTTTGAGCCTATCCACCTCTTCTTTAAGGGCGACAAATCTCTCTGGATCCATGCCATGTCTTTTCTGATTCACCGGGACATGCCTCGGGTCGATATTTAATGCGTAGCTTGCAATGGCAGGCGAGATCCCACACATGTCAGAGTGAGTCCTAGTGAACACGTTAAGATTCGCTTGGAGAAAACCAGCAAGTTCTTTCATCAGCGTGGGGCTGAACCGTGATCCGATCTTTATGACCAATGACGGGTCGTCGTGGCTAATCGTGATGTCAATCGTCAGCTCAGCTGGTGCGGCCTTGGTCTCTTTGGGCTCCTCCTCGTCATCCCTTAGAACTATGTCTTTGTAGAACCGACTGTGGTGCCAGAGCCAAGGCCCATGTGCTGGTTGTCAATCTTCGGTGGCTTGGATCTGGAGAGACTTGTCCACACCCTTACCTTTCTCCTTCCGTTGAGTGTCCCTCAATTCAGCCACATAGCAGGCACGTCAAGTCGCCTGATCACCATACACAACTCCAACACCGTTACTAGTTGGGTGGGAACTTCAAAGTCCACCATGGGACAAGGGCTGCCTGGAATTCAGTTAGGGCTGGTCAGCCCAGAAAAGCATTATATGGAGAGTCAACCTCCAAGACAACAAATGGCAACATCCACACTCTCATACGGTCACCTTCTCCAAATTCCACGAGCAATTTGACATAACCGACCTCTTCGGTCATCACTGTTAAAGCCTTGAATGCAAGCTTTAGATGGTTTCAAATCCTTGGCTTCCATCCTCATCTGATCTCAAGCCTTTTTGAAAATTATATTCATGGAACTACCGTAGTCAACCAAGATCCTCTTCACTAAGGCGGGAGGTCGAAATGACCATCGGGTCTATCGTCGGTGCCTCCACCTTATCTATATCTCTGTTTCTGAATACAATGCCATCTGCCATTGTACACTGTTGTTTAGCTGGAGCCCCATCTTCTGTACTTGAACAACACTAAAAATTCACATGCTTGATTGTGCTAGTATAGCGCTCCATCTCGTGCTAGCTCTTATCAGTTGGATGTGGTCCTCCGACTATTGTATTGATCACTAATCTTCCACCAGTTTGTGCAGTCTCCTCGGCCCTGTGCGGCGCTCACCCTCGATTGGGGTCGGCTGTCCCCTGCCCGCCATCCTGTGGGGCTTTAAAAAAAGCACTACAGTTTTCTTTCCCGAATCAGTTTCTCGATAACATCCTAGAGATGCCTATATTCATTCGTGTTATGACCATAGAATTCGTGGAACCGGTAATATTTTCCAGTCTGCTTTTGCTTCTTCATCGATTCTTTCGGAGGTGGCTTCCTTTACTGCATGGTGTTGCATGTAGACAAGTAGACATTCTCTAGGGATGTATTCAGTAGTGTGTAGGTATTATACATTGGAATCCTTGACTTTCCTCTTCTAGAATCCCTCTTTCACTCGGTTCTGTCACCACCTTTCTTTTCCCGATTCGGTTTATTTTAGACATTTACTTGAACTTTTCTGAAACTTCCCCGAATTATTTCATCGCAATGTTTCTCTGCACTCCCTCTCCGCTTGATCCCACAACATTCTTCTTCCTATAGCATCTAGCTTCCTCCTTTCTCAAATACAGAGCCGCTTTTGCATAGAAACGCTCCAACGTTGCGGATGGTTTGCCAGCTAACCAATCGCCAAAGTTAGATTCTGGGTCAATCCCTCTTGTTACCACCTTCAATATTGAATGGTCATTCGAATTACTGACTTTTGTGACGGTTGTATGAAATCCTTCCAAATAATCTTTCAGCGATTCTCCCGGAGCCTGGATCACGATTGATAAGAACATTACATCTTTAGGGCGAGTTGCATGCATACGGAACTGCTCACAAATTTTGTTGCCAAATCGTCAAATCTAGAGATTAACCATGGGGGCAATCTCATGAACTACATCGTTGCTATGCCAGAAAGAGTAATAGGAAAACATTTGCATTTTGTGGCATCATCAGCTCATGCGGAATCCATCAGCCATTCTGTAACGACCCCGGATTTTTATAATATTTAAAATGACAATTTATTAATTTTTGAATTAATATTTGTGAAATAAATCGATAAGGTGATGTGAGTTTCCTCGATCATTATAAATTCTGTATAAATCATTTAAAATTTAAAAATATTGTGAATATTTCATATATGTGAATATGTATGTATACGGGCATATATGAGTAAAATTGAATATATATATATGTATACACTTGGAAAAAAATTAAGAAAACCAAACAAATACATATGGAAAATAAGATACTTGTACACTTGGGAATGAAACAAGTAGATAAACAAATGTATATATATATTCTTGAACACTTGAAAAATAAAGAAATACAAATATACAAGGTATAGAAGCCATCATGTTTTCTCAAACATGTAACAGCCGAACTAGAGTAGGAAAATTATAAAATATATATTTGTACAAGTCTAATTAATATCTCTAGTACACTACCTTATATCCATCAGCCGAGATAAGCAAGATTGTACATGCAAAAAAAATAAAGAAATGGTAGATGTAAACTTGAAAAGAGACCAAGGCATTTAATGCCAACATCTCTAGTACAAGCAAAGAAATCACCTCAGCCTCCATAAGAGAGAAATATCCCTGACCAAATAAAAGAAAATCTTGTACCTGCACACCTCTTTCTCTCTATATGTGTACAGCTTTCGTTCACAAGGCTGAGCATACTTGTAAACATTTTCTCAAATTCTTCAAACATTTTCAAAGCTGCAATAAGTTCAGGCCTGAGCAACTCAAAGTATTTTCAATATCAAGCAACAGTTTTTACAATGCATTCAAACCTGGAAGCTTTAGAGTTGAAACCAAGCAAACCAAGAAAAAAAAGAAAGAAAATAGCTTTCAAAGGATTCAAACAAATCAAAACAGTGTCTGGTCAAATTCGAACAAATACAGGTCCTCTGTTCTTCTATTACTTCTCTGCTCTGTGCATAATCAGGTGAGCAACTCTCCTCCTTAAATTACTAAACTTGATGCATCTGAATAATCCTTGAAGCATGACCTGAAATGGGCTTAAATGATTATGTATTCTTGCATGTCTGTGTATATTATACAAATGTATGTGTGCACATCTAGATGAAGATGTTTTCTGTTCTTGTTAAAACAGGTTTCCAAACCTTTAAAAAAATAAAATAAAACAAAGATCTCATCTTCGAATTCCTTCTAGACTTTACTGATCAAACAAATATTGTTTCCTCTGTTCCTGTTACAGAATTTTCAAGTTTTAAAACCAAAGATTCATCTTCTTCTTCACTGATTTCCTATAGGTTTGGTTTTCAAACATAGTAGGTTTGTTTAAACTTAAATTAAGGCCTAGAATTTAAAATAAACAAGTTGTTTATACTTGATTTAGGATCTGAAAATGGTCTCCAGTAGAAATTAGTGTTTTATAGCATCTGAAATTTATATTCTTACAGGGAAACTTAACTACATGATAAATCTGAATGTCATGGGACATCAATTAAATTTTATAACTTGAATCGTCATTCGAAAATAAGATTTTTAAAACTAAAATGGAAATTTTCCATTGAGTATACAAAGAGCAGTTGCAGTTGATCTGAAAATAGGTTTCGAGGCAATTACTGATGATCTCTGGGAGATGAGGCCTCGGGAATTCGTCAGGAGGTGGAGGAACGAATGGGGAGTCTACGAAAAATGTTCGGTGGTGCTCACGATCACCGTGGAGGCAACGACAGAAGTTTTTCGTTCGAAAACCTAGTTTTGCCATAGGTTTCTATTTCGTCTCGTTCATCATGGGTGGGCGATCGAGTTCGTCGTGGTTCAAGGGGATGGAAGCTCGAGACTGCGGCGAGGCTTGGGTCGGAGTCGCGTGGGTTCCGGCGAACTGTGGCGGCAAGTCGAGGGGATTTTGACGAACTACTTGGTTCCAGTTTTTAAATCGAGTTACTCGATTTCGATCGGCGACGAGTTTGAGTGATCTGGGTGTTTAGGTTGGTCAAGGGGGATATCATCGACTTGGTGGTGGGTGGCGATTCGATCGAAGTTCGCCAGCGTTCGTGTGCACGTACACGTGCAAGTCGCGTATCTGTTGCGTTCGAGATTTTGGGGAAGAAGAAGTTTTGCGTGTGATTACTCGTGATGGTGTGGGAGTGACTCGAAGCGTAGGTCGGGATTTTTGGGATTAACTCGGGTTCGTACTCGAGTATTTTGATAGTGATACGTTTCAGTTTTTAAACTGTAATTAATCTAATTTTTAAAACAGGGGAGGAAGTAGGGAAAACTCGGGGATAGTCCGGAGTGGTATTCGGGTAGGACCCGAAGTGGGAAAGAAAGCCCAGTTTTTATTAAATGTTTTAAAAATAAGGCTTTTGGAATTTAAAACAAATCTTGTTAAAACTTTCCTTTATAACGTTACTTTTTAAATATCAATGGTTTCTTAACATTTGTTAAAGAGCTTTAAAATTTATTTAACCTAAATTTTATTTTAAGTTAAAGGAGATTAATTAATTAAAGATAATTACTTAATTAAAAGTAATTAATTTATGATCAAAGTGATTAATTAAAGCCTAATTGATTAATAGGGTTAATTAATTAAAGAGATTTAATTTGAGGGTAAGTAATTAATTAAGATTAATTAATTAAGGGAAGTAATTAAAGTTAATTAATTAAGGACAATTAAAATCAGATAATTAATCTGACCTTACTTGTGAATGTTTGGATTCTATTGGATGACTTGATTGTTTGATATTTCCTGATATATGATGCTTTGTGATACATCCCGATTTATGTTGTGATCTGTAATTTACATATCTGTGATATATATATCTATGATTTCTGTTTCTATGATATATTACTATGTGAATATAAAAACCCTTGATCCGTAAAACGGCACCTGAATTTCGATGCGACAGGGAGTCGGATTCCAGTTGGTTATCCGAAACCCACATCGAATTGTAATAGTGAATCTTTGTGATTGATAAATTTATTTTATCTATGAATCTGTAAATGAAGATAAGCGTTGTGGATTATACCGCTTATCGATATATCTGTGATGATTAATGTTGTGCACTATTGTGTAAAACCCCTGGACTACACCATACACACACAAATATGGATTTCACGTGGAAATCGGTTAAATCACAGATGATTTAAAATTAATGTTTTGAAATTGAAATTTTAATTTCAATTGATTTTGGAATTGGAAATTGGGGTTTAAAGTGAAAAGCTTTTGAAATGGAATTTCAAAGATAAAAGTTATTTTGAATAACTTAATCGAGTTTTGAAAATTTAAATAATTTGATTTAAATTTGAATTCAAGTTTGAAATTGAATTCTATGATTTGAAACTAGGGATTAAAGATGTTGAACAAGTTATATATGGGTTAAACCATTTTAAATGTATTGATTTGGGAATTTGAATTTAATTCAAGGGTTTTAACTCATGTAAATATAACTGGATTTTTCTGAAACGAAACTATTCGTTTTCAAATAGTAAAAGCTTTCACAAAAGTAATGAATTTCCAAATTGTGTTGAATGGTTTCAAGTTTGAAATAGAATTGAAATATTTTGGAAACTATGAAATGAGTCTTTGATTTCAAAGACCGGACGAATTAATCCAACTTGAAATAGAATGGTTTTGAAAGGCTATGAATGAATCTTTGGAAATGAGTTTTGAAAGCTATAAGTTAAATCTTGACTTAAAGATTTAACGAGTTAACCCATGTTGTAATGGAAATTGATTTGAAAATTTGTGAACATGGTAAACTTTGTGAATTAAATCTTTTTGTTTAAAAGATTAAAAGTGTGGAAATTGTTTAAACCATTGAAGGTTTTTGAAATGAATCTTTTGTTTAAAAGATTGGAAATGGTAATTTGTTTTACCATTCGAATGAAAAGTTTTGGGCTTTAAGCTGTGATTTAACTGAGACCCTAGTATCCATATGATTTTTTTATTGCGCTCGTTATTCGGTTTAGCCGGGAGAGGACCTTTGTGTCATATAACCCATTCCGAATAGTGATACGACGATATGGATAGCATTTGAAGACAGGTGGTGAAGACCGGATATTTTTGAAAACGGAAGGATTACCGTCGAGTTACTCTGCATCGGCTGATCCCCGATATAGAGGTTTTATCACCCTTAGTGACGGGAAGTCCGGACGTGATTGGAAATTATCCGGATTTGCAAGGGCTTCGTGAGAAGTGCCTTCGGTTCTGTTCGAACCCGGAACAGACTTGTATGGATGTGTGTCTGACGTTACACTTTGAGATGTAAAGCTGGTTTCTATCAAATACATTTCTGTTGGTGGCGGAGAATTTATTCTCTTAGCTTAACACCCTTCTCTGAGACGTACGAGCTCAGAGGTTATGTAGTTGATGGTTACTAGTGATACATTCCCAATTTGGTAATGTGGCATACGAAGTGCTGCTGATCATTTGTTGATCGAAGCGTGGCTTTGTGAAAAAGCGTGGCTTTGTGGACGAGACTTCGTCGAGCCTCACAACCCGGTAATGGTCGAAACAAGAATGTTGCGGCAAAGGTTTGTAGGGGTAGCGCCCCTAGGGTATGTCATTTCCTTCTGGATAAAGGGTGGTATCATGGTATGGAGCCCAGATACTTAACTCGTGTGGACACGGTAATTTATTACTGTATGATGTTGCTTTGTTGGTTTTCGGGATCCCGGATAAAGGTCGGTAACGACCGGGGGATGACATAGCTCGTGTGTTAGTTACCTAGTTACAGCTTGGTTAAAGCGTGAGGTAGCGTTGGCCTTTTGTTTGCGGAGATCCGGTTAGGATCCGGGGCGTCTTTCCAGAGGCGTTTCTATTTCGGTAAGGAAGTTCCTTAGCCTGATCATTTGTTGGAAATCCAAAGAAACAATACGAACCCTGTATGGTTTTTTAGTTGTATTACCTGCTATGGGATATGGCGGTAACCTGCTATTGAACGTAGTAGCTATAGTAGGCATACAACAATGGTTGTATGCTGGCTAAGATTTATATTATATTTTCGAAATGTTTTTCTACACTATGCACTAGTAATAATATCAAAAGAGTTTTGATTTTGCGTAGTAAGCATGTTTGACTATCATAAGAAGAAATCTCCTCCAATTCTGCGTTTGCATTGTGTGTGTGGTGGGAGGTCTTATGGTAGTTTCATTTTCCAAAAGCATTGCGGATTTCAATGTTTAAAATCCTTTTGTTGTTGTTTAAAGATAAACTGTTTTTGTTGCTCACACCAGTCCCATGACTGATCCGGAGTTTATTGTTCCTTTCCTAAACTCTGGGTGCTCATAATTTTCCACACGAGCAGTCTAGAGTTGGGTTTTCTCAGATATTCAGGTTGAGTGGATTAGCTGGAGCTAGCTATGGATTAGAGCATTCTATTGGAGATTTTCTATCCGCTGCTGATGTTATCTTTTCTTTCCGCTGCTATTTCTTGTATCATATCTCTGATGTATATTGATATCTGTTGTATCATTCTGTTGTACCTGTCATTGTATCAATGTTATGTAATTGATATATTCTTTTTCCGCTGTGTTGTTATACTTAATGGTGTTATAAGCTCCGGCGAATCGGATTTGAACGGTCGAATCTACGGCATTCTAGTACAAGGTGAAGTACGGATGTTGATTTTCGAACGCGAAAAACCCGTATCGTTACATGTGGTATCAGAGCTAAGGTTGAACTTTAGCTCAGGGGTATAACACGTTAAGTAACTCATTAGAGATAGAGTGAAGTAAACTCTAGAATGAGTAATTCTCAGATATCCGTTCGAATGCATCAGTAAATTCTCTTACTATCTACTGATAGTGAGTATGAGCGCAAGACGAGGATGAGATAGGGGACAGGGGAATACGACTATAAATGGTCGATACTCTGTAACAACAAGGAAGCAATCTTTTCTCTATCAATCTCTTTTGTTCGTCATCTTTCTAAATTCTTCGATAATTTCTGGTAGATTCAGAAAGAAGATTCGATATATTAAAATGGGACATAAACTCCGAAATGGCCAAAATTGTTTGCTTTGTTTGCTATGGTTGATAGATATGCTTTAGTTCTAAACTAAAATTTTTGAAATGGTATCCATATATCTGTCTATTCTTTGGATCCGGATATATTCTACGAATGGTTAGTTATTCTTTTGAACTGACCGATGCCATTGTATATTTCGTAGATCTGGATAACCCGAGTATCTTGTGAAGTGTTAAAACAGATTCGTTCTTGTATCTATTATTGATATTCTGAATTGGTAAGCCAAATGCAGAATAAATATTCAGTTGATTCGATGAAATATTCTTCATCTGTCTTTGTGTCTCCCTGGCAAATTTCGAGGACGAAATTATTTTAAGGGGGGAAGTCTGTAACGACCCCGGATTTTTATAATATTTAAAATGACAATTTATTAATTTTTGAATTAATATTTGTGAAATAAATCGATAAGGTGATGTGAGTTTCCTCGATCATTATAAATTCTGTATAAATCATTTAAAATTTAAAAATATTGTGAATATTTCATATATGTGAATATGTATGTATACGGGCATATATGAGTAAAATTGAATATATATATGTATACACTTGGAAAAAAATTAAGAAAACCAAACAAATACATATGGAAAATAAGATACTTGTACACTTGGGAATGAAACAAGTAGATAAACAAATGTATATATATATTCTTGAACACTTGAAAAATAAAGAAATACAAATATACAAGGTATAGAAGCCATCATGTTTTCTCAAACATGTAACAGCCGAACTAGAGTAGGAAAATTATAAAATATATATTTGTACAAGTCTAATTAATATCTCTAGTACACTACCTTATATCCATCAGCCGAGATAAGCAAGATTGTACATGCAAAAAAAATAAAGAAATGGTAGATGTAAACTTGAAAAGAGACCAAGGCATTTAATGCCAACATCTCTAGTACAAGCAAAGAAATCACCTCAGCCTCCATAAGAGAGAAATATCCCTGACCAAATAAAAGAAAATCTTGTACCTGCACACCTCTTTCTCTCTATATGTGTACAGCTTTCGTTCACAAGGCTGAGCATACTTGTAAACATTTTCTCAAATTCTTCAAACATTTTCAAAGCTGCAATAAGTTCAGGCCTGAGCAACTCAAAGTATTTTCAATATCAAGCAACAGTTTTTACAATGCATTCAAACCTGGAAGCTTTAGAGTTGAAACCAAGCAAACCAAGAAAAAAAAGAAAGAAAATAGCTTTCAAAGGATTCAAACAAATCAAAACAGTGTCTGGTCAAATTCGAACAAATACAGGTCCTCTGTTCTTCTATTACTTCTCTGCTCTGTGCATAATCAGGTGAGCAACTCTCCTCCTTAAATTACTAAACTTGATGCATCTGAATAATCCTTGAAGCATGACCTGAAATGGGCTTAAATGATTATGTATTCTTGCATGTCTGTGTATATTATACAAATGTATGTGTGCACATCTAGATGAAGATGTTTTCTGTTCTTGTTAAAACAGGTTTCCAAACCTTTAAAAAAATAAAATAAAACAAAGATCTCATCTTCGAATTCCTTCTAGACTTTACTGATCAAACAAATATTGTTTCCTCTGTTCCTGTTACAGAATTTTCAAGTTTTAAAACCAAAGATTCATCTTCTTCTTCACTGATTTCCTATAGGTTTGGTTTTCAAACATAGTAGGTTTGTTTAAACTTAAATTAAGGCCTAGAATTTAAAATAAACAAGTTGTTTATACTTGATTTAGGATCTGAAAATGGTCTCCAGTAGAAATTAGTGTTTTATAGCATCTGAAATTTATATTCTTACAGGGAAACTTAACTACATGATAAATCTGAATGTCATGGGACATCAATTAAATTTTATAACTTGAATCGTCATTCGAAAATAAGATTTTTAAAACTAAAATGGAAATTTTCCATTGAGTATACAAAGAGCAGTTGCAGTTGATCTGAAAATAGGTTTCGAGGCAATTACTGATGATCTCTGGGAGATGAGGCCTCGGGAATTCGTCAGGAGGTGGAGGAACGAATGGGGAGTCTACGAAAAATGTTCGGTGGTGCTCACGATCACCGTGGAGGCAACGACAGAAGTTTTTCGTTCGAAAACCTAGTTTTGCCATAGGTTTCTATTTCGTCTCGTTCATCATGGGTGGGCGATCGAGTTCGTCGTGGTTCAAGGGGATGGAAGCTCGAGACTGCGGCGAGGCTTGGGTCGGAGTCGCGTGGGTTCCGGCGAACTGTGGCGGCAAGTCGAGGGGATTTTGACGAACTACTTGGTTCCAGTTTTTAAATCGAGTTACTCGATTTCGATCGGCGACGAGTTTGAGTGATCTGGGTGTTTAGGTTGGTCAAGGGGGATATCATCGACTTGGTGGTGGGTGGCGATTCGATCGAAGTTCGCCAGCGTTCGTGTGCACGTACACGTGCAAGTCGCGTATCTGTTGCGTTCGAGATTTTGGGGAAGAAGAAGTTTTGCGTGTGATTACTCGTGATGGTGTGGGAGTGACTCGAAGCGTAGGTCGGGATTTTTGGGATTAACTCGGGTTCGTACTCGAGTATTTTGATAGTGATACGTTTCAGTTTTTAAACTGTAATTAATCTAATTTTTAAAACAGGGGAGGAAGTAGGGAAAACTCGGGGATAGTCCGGAGTGGTATTCGGGTAGGACCCGAAGTGGGAAAGAAAGCCCAGTTTTTATTAAATGTTTTAAAAATAAGGCTTTTGGAATTTAAAACAAATCTTGTTAAAACTTTCCTTTATAACGTTACTTTTTAAATATCAATGGTTTCTTAACATTTGTTAAAGAGCTTTAAAATTTATTTAACCTAAATTTTATTTTAAGTTAAAGGAGATTAATTAATTAAAGATAATTACTTAATTAAAAGTAATTAATTTATGATCAAAGTGATTAATTAAAGCCTAATTGATTAATAGGGTTAATTAATTAAAGAGATTTAATTTGAGGGTAAGTAATTAATTAAGATTAATTAATTAAGGGAAGTAATTAAAGTTAATTAATTAAGGACAATTAAAATCAGATAATTAATCTGACCTTACTTGTGAATGTTTGGATTCTATTGGATGACTTGATTGTTTGATATTTCCTGATATATGATGCTTTGTGATACATCCCGATTTATGTTGTGATCTGTAATTTACATATCTGTGATATATATATCTATGATTTCTGTTTCTATGATATATTACTATGTGAATATAAAAACCCTTGATCCGTAAAACGGCACCTGAATTTCGATGCGACAGGGAGTCGGATTCCAGTTGGTTATCCGAAACCCACATCGAATTGTAATAGTGAATCTTTGTGATTGATAAATTTATTTTATCTATGAATCTGTAAATGAAGATAAGCGTTGTGGATTATACCGCTTATCGATATATCTGTGATGATTAATGTTGTGCACTATTGTGTAAAACCCCTGGACTACACCATACACACACAAATATGGATTTCACGTGGAAATCGGTTAAATCACAGATGATTTAAAATTAATGTTTTGAAATTGAAATTTTAATTTCAATTGATTTTGGAATTGGAAATTGGGGTTTAAAGTGAAAAGCTTTTGAAATGGAATTTCAAAGATAAAAGTTATTTTGAATAACTTAATCGAGTTTTGAAAATTTAAATAATTTGATTTAAATTTGAATTCAAGTTTGAAATTGAATTCTATGATTTGAAACTAGGGATTAAAGATGTTGAACAAGTTATATATGGGTTAAACCATTTTAAATGTATTGATTTGGGAATTTGAATTTAATTCAAGGGTTTTAACTCATGTAAATATAACTGGATTTTTCTGAAACGAAACTATTCGTTTTCAAATAGTAAAAGCTTTCACAAAAGTAATGAATTTCCAAATTGTGTTGAATGGTTTCAAGTTTGAAATAGAATTGAAATATTTTGGAAACTATGAAATGAGTCTTTGATTTCAAAGACCGGACGAATTAATCCAACTTGAAATAGAATGGTTTTGAAAGGCTATGAATGAATCTTTGGAAATGAGTTTTGAAAGCTATAAGTTAAATCTTGACTTAAAGATTTAACGAGTTAACCCATGTTGTAATGGAAATTGATTTGAAAATTTGTGAACATGGTAAACTTTGTGAATTAAATCTTTTTGTTTAAAAGATTAAAAGTGTGGAAATTGTTTAAACCATTGAAGGTTTTTGAAATGAATCTTTTGTTTAAAAGATTGGAAATGGTAATTTGTTTTACCATTCGAATGAAAAGTTTTGGGCTTTAAGCTGTGATTTAACTGAGACCCTAGTATCCATATGATTTTTTTATTGCGCTCGTTATTCGGTTTAGCCGGGAGAGGACCTTTGTGTCATATAACCCATTCCGAATAGTGATACGACGATATGGATAGCATTTGAAGACAGGTGGTGAAGACCGGATATTTTTGAAAACGGAAGGATTACCGTCGAGTTACTCCGCATCGGCTGATCCCCGATATAGAGGTTTTATCACCCTTAGTGACGGGAAGTCCGGACGTGATTGGAAATTATCCGGATTTGCAAGGGCTTCGTGAGAAGTGCCTTCGGTTCTGTTCGAACCCGGAACAGACTTGTATGGATGTGTGTCTGACGTTACACTTTGAGATGTAAAGCTGGTTTCTATCAAATACATTTCTGTTGGTGGCGGAGAATTTATTCTCTTAGCTTAACACCCTTCTCTGAGACGTACGAGCTCAGAGGTTATGTAGTTGATGGTTACTAGTGATACATTCCCAATTTGGTAATGTGGCATACGAAGTGCTGCTGATCATTTGTTGATCGAAGCGTGGCTTTGTGAAAAAGCGTGGCTTTGTGGACGAGACTTCGTCGAGCCTCACAACCCGGTAATGGTCGAAACAAGAATGTTGCGGCAAAGGTTTGTAGGGGTAGCGCCCCTAGGGTATGTCATTTCCTTCTGGATAAAGGGTGGTATCATGGTATGGAGCCCAGATACTTAACTCGTGTGGACACGGTAATTTATTACTGTATGATGTTGCTTTGTTGGTTTTCGGGATCCCGGATAAAGGTCGGTAACGACCGGGGGATGACATAGCTCGTGTGTTAGTTACCTAGTTACAGCTTGGTTAAAGCGTGAGGTAGCGTTGGCCTTTTGTTTGCGGAGATCCGGTTAGGATCCGGGGCGTCTTTCCAGAGGCGTTTCTATTTCGGTAAGGAAGTTCCTTAGCCTGATCATTTGTTGGAAATCCAAAGAAACAATACGAACCCTGTATGGTTTTTTAGTTGTATTACCTGCTATGGGATATGGCGGTAACCTGCTATTGAACGTAGTAGCTATAGTAGGCATACAACAATGGTTGTATGCTGGCTAAGATTTATATTATATTTTCGAAATGTTTTTCTACACTATGCACTAGTAATAATATCAAAAGAGTTTTGATTTTGCGTAGTAAGCATGTTTGACTATCATAAGAAGAAATCTCCTCCAATTCTGCGTTTGCATTGTGTGTGTGGTGGGAGGTCTTATGGTAGTTTCATTTTCCAAAAGCATTGCGGATTTCAATGTTTAAAATCCTTTTGTTGTTGTTTAAAGATAAACTGTTTTTGTTGCTCACACCAGTCCCATGACTGATCCGGAGTTTATTGTTCCTTTCCTAAACTCTGGGTGCTCATAATTTTCCACACGAGCAGTCTAGAGTTGGGTTTTCTCAGATATTCAGGTTGAGTGGATTAGCTGGAGCTAGCTATGGATTAGAGCATTCTATTGGAGATTTTCTATCCGCTGCTGATGTTATCTTTTCTTTCCGCTGCTATTTCTTGTATCATATCTCTGATGTATATTGATATCTGTTGTATCATTCTGTTGTACCTGTCATTGTATCAATGTTATGTAATTGATATATTCTTTTTCCGCTGTGTTGTTATACTTAATGGTGTTATAAGCTCCGGCGAATCGGATTTGAACGGTCGAATCTACGGCATTCTAGTACAAGGTGAAGTACGGATGTTGATTTTCGAACGCGAAAAACCCGTATCGTTACATGTGGTATCAGAGCTAAGGTTGAACTTTAGCTCAGGAGTATAACACGTTAAGTAACTCATTAGAGATAGAGTGAAGTAAACTCTAGAATGAGTAATTCTCAGATATCCGTTCGAATGCATCAGTAAATTCTCTTACTATCTACTGATAGTGAGTATGAGCGCAAGACGAGGATGAGATAGGGGACAGGGGAATACGACTATAAATGGTCGATACTCTGTAACAACAAGGAAGCAATCTTTTCTCTATCAATCTCTTTTGTTCGTCATCTTTCTAAATTCTTCGATAATTTCTGGTAGATTCAGAAAGAAGATTCGATATATTAAAATGGGACATAAACTCCGAAATGGCCAAAATTGTTTGCTTTGTTTGCTATGGTTGATAGATATGCTTTAGTTCTAAACTAAAATTTTTGAAATGGTATCCATATATCTGTCTATTCTTTGGATCCGGATATATTCTACGAATGGTTAGTTATTCTTTTGAACTGACCGATGCCATTGTATATTTCGTAGATCTGGATAACCCGAGTATCTTGTGAAGTGTTAAAACAGATTCGTTCTTGTATCTATTATTGATATTCTGAATTGGTAAGCCAAATGCAGAATAAATATTCAGTTGATTCGATGAAATATTCTTCATCTGTCTTTGTGTCTCCCTGGCAAATTTCGAGGACGAAATTATTTTAAGGGGGGAAGTCTGTAACGACCCCGGATTTTTATAATATTTAAAATGACAATTTATTAATTTTTGAATTAATATTTGTGAAATAAATCGATAAGGTGATGTGAGTTTCCTCGATCATTATAAATTCTGTATAAATCATTTAAAATTTAAAAATATTGTGAATATTTCATATATGTGAATATGTATGTATACGGGCATATATGAGTAAAATTGAATATATATATATGTATACACTTGGAAAAAAATTAAGAAAACCAAACAAATACATATGGAAAATAAGATACTTGTACACTTGGGAATGAAACAAGTAGATAAACAAATGTATATATATATTCTTGAACACTTGAAAAATAAAGAAATACAAATATACAAGGTATAGAAGCCATCATGTTTTCTCAAACATGTAACAGCCGAACTAGAGTAGGAAAATTATAAAATATATATTTGTACAAGTCTAATTAATATCTCTAGTACACTACCTTATATCCATCAGCCGAGATAAGCAAGATTGTACATGCAAAAAAAATAAAGAAATGGTAGATGTAAACTTGAAAAGAGACCAAGGCATTTAATGCCAACATCTCTAGTACAAGCAAAGAAATCACCTCAGCCTCCATAAGAGAGAAATATCCCTGACCAAATAAAAGAAAATCTTGTACCTGCACACCTCTTTCTCTCTATATGTGTACAGCTTTCGTTCACAAGGCTGAGCATACTTGTAAACATTTTCTCAAATTCTTCAAACATTTTCAAAGCTGCAATAAGTTCAGGCCTGAGCAACTCAAAGTATTTTCAATATCAAGCAACAGTTTTTACAATGCATTCAAACCTGGAAGCTTTAGAGTTGAAACCAAGCAAACCAAGAAAAAAAAGAAAGAAAATAGCTTTCAAAGGATTCAAACAAATCAAAACAGTGTCTGGTCAAATTCGAACAAATACAGGTCCTCTGTTCTTCTATTACTTCTCTGCTCTGTGCATAATCAGGTGAGCAACTCTCCTCCTTAAATTACTAAACTTGATGCATCTGAATAATCCTTGAAGCATGACCTGAAATGGGCTTAAATGATTATGTATTCTTGCATGTCTGTGTATATTATACAAATGTATGTGTGCACATCTAGATGAAGATGTTTTCTGTTCTTGTTAAAACAGGTTTCCAAACCTTTAAAAAAATAAAATAAAACAAAGATCTCATCTTCGAATTCCTTCTAGACTTTACTGATCAAACAAATATTGTTTCCTCTGTTCCTGTTACAGAATTTTCAAGTTTTAAAACCAAAGATTCATCTTCTTCTTCACTGATTTCCTATAGGTTTGGTTTTCAAACATAGTAGGTTTGTTTAAACTTAAATTAAGGCCTAGAATTTAAAATAAACAAGTTGTTTATACTTGATTTAGGATCTGAAAATGGTCTCCAGTAGAAATTAGTGTTTTATAGCATCTGAAATTTATATTCTTACAGGGAAACTTAACTACATGATAAATCTGAATGTCATGGGACATCAATTAAATTTTATAACTTGAATCGTCATTCGAAAATAAGATTTTTAAAACTAAAATGGAAATTTTCCATTGAGTATACAAAGAGCAGTTGCAGTTGATCTGAAAATAGGTTTCGAGGCAATTACTGATGATCTCTGGGAGATGAGGCCTTGGGAATTCGTCAGGAGGTGGAGGAACGAATGGGGAGTCTACGAAAAATGTTCGGTGGTGCTCACGATCACCGTGGAGGCAACGACAGAAGTTTTTCGTTCGAAAACCTAGTTTTGCCATAGGTTTCTATTTCGTCTCGTTCATCATGGGTGGGCGATCGAGTTCGTCGTGGTTCAAGGGGATGGAAGCTCGAGACTGCGGCGAGGCTTGGGTCGGAGTCGCGTGGGTTCCGGCGAACTGTGGCGGCAAGTCGAGGGGATTTCGACAAACTACTTGGTTCCAGTTTTTAAATCGAGTTACTCGATTTCGATCGGCGACGAGTTTGAGTGATCTGGGTGTTTAGGTTGGTCAAGGGGGATATCGTCGACTTGGTGGTGGGTGGCGATTCGATCGAAGTTCGCCAGCGTTCGTGTGCACGTACACGTGCAAGTCGCGTATCTGTTGCGTTCGAGATTTTGGGGAAGAAGAAGTTTCGCGTGTGATTACTCGTGATGGTGTGGGAGTGACTCGAAGCGAAGGTCGGGATTTTTGGGATTAACTCGGGTTCGTACTCGAGTATTTTGATAGTGATACGTTTCAGTTTTTAAACTGTAATTAATCTAAGTTTTAAAACAGGGGAGGAAGTAGGGAAAACTCGGGGATAGTCCGGAGTGGTATTCGGGTAGGACCCGAAGTGGGAAAGAAAGCCCAGTTTTTATTAAATGTTTTAAAAATAAGGCTTTTGGAATTTAAAACAAATCTTGTTAAAACTTTCCTTTATAACGTTACTTTTTAAATATCAATGGTTTCTTAACATTTGTTAAAGAGCTTTAAAATTTATTTAACCTAAATTTTATTTTAAGTTAAAGGAGATTAATTAATTAAAGATAATTACTTAATTAAAAGTAATTAATTTATGATCAAAGTGATTAATTAAAGCCTAATTGATTAATAGGGTTAATTAATTAAAGAGATTTAATTTGAGGGTAAGTAATTAATTAAGATTAATTAATTAAGGGAAGTAATTAAAGTTAATTAATTAAGGACAATTAAAATCAGATAATTAATCTGACCTTACTTGTGAATGTTTGGATTCTATTGGATGACTTGATTGTTTGATATTTCCTGATATATGATGCTTTGTGATACATCCCGATTTATGTTGTGATCTGTAATTTACTTATCTGTGATATATATATCTATGATTTCTGTTTCTATGATATATTACTATGTGAATATAAAAACCCTTGATCCGTAAAACGGCACCTGAATTTCGATGCGACAGGGAGTCGGATTCCAGTTGGTTATCCGAAACCCACATCGAATTGTAATAGTGAATCTTTGTGATTGATAAATTTATTTTATCTATGAATCTGTAAATGAAGATAAGCGTTGTGGATTATACCGCTTATCGATATATCTGTGATGATTAATGTTGTGCACTATTGTGTAAAACCCCTGGACTACACCATACACACACAAATATGGATTTCACGTGGAAATCGGTTAAATCACAGATGATTTAAAATTAATGTTTTGAAATTGAAATTTTAATTTCAATTGATTTTGGAATTGGAAATTGGGGTTTAAAGTGAAAAGCTTTTGAAATGGAATTTCAAAGATAAAAGTTATTTTGAATAACTTAATCGAGTTTTGAAAATTTAAATAATTTGATTTAAATTTGAATTCAAGTTTGAAATTGAATTCTATGATTTGAAACTAGGGATTAAAGATGTTGAACAAGTTATATATGGGTTAAACCATTTTAAATGTATTGATTTGGGAATTTGAATTTAATTCAAGGGTTTTAACTCATGTAAATATAACTGGATTTTTCTAAAACGAAACTATTCGTTTTCAAATAGTAAAAGCTTTCACAAAAGTAATGAATTTCCAAATTGTGTTGAATGGTTTCAAGTTTGAAATAGAATTGAAATATTTTGGAAACTATGAAATGAGTCTTTGATTTCAATGACCGGACGAATTAATCCAACTTGAAATAGAATGGTTTTGAAAGGCTATGAATGAATCTTTGGAAATGAGTTTTGAAAGCTATAAGTTAAATCTTGACTTAAAGATTTAACGAGTTAACCCATGTTGTAATGGAAATTGATTTGAAAATTTGTGAACATGGTAAACTTTGTGAATTAAATCTTTTTGTTTAAAAGATTAAAAGTGTGGAAATTGTTTAAACCATTGAAGGTTTTTGAAATGAATCTTTTGTTTAAAAGATTGGAAATGGTAATTTGTTTTACCATTCGAATGAAAAGTTTTGGGCTTTAAGCTGTGATTTAACTGAGACCCCAGTATCCATATGATTTTTTTATTGCGCTCGTTATTCGGTTTAGCCGGGAGAGGACCTTTGTGTCATATAACCCATTCCGAATAGTGATACGACGATATGGATAGCATTTGAAGACCGGTGGTGAAGACCGGATATTTTTGAAAACGGAAGGATTACCGTCGAGTTACTCTGCATCGGCTGATCCCCGATATAGAGGTTTTATCACCCTTAGTGACGGGAAGTACTGACGTGATTGGAAATTATCCGGATTTGCAAGGGCTTCGTGAGAAGTGCCTTCGGTTCTGTTCGAACCCGGAACAGACTTGTATGGATGTGTGTCTGACGTTACACTTTGAGATGTAAAGCTGGTTTCTATCAAATACATTTCTGTTGGTGGCGGAGAATTTATTCTCTTAGCTTAACACCCTTCTCTGAGACGTACGAGCTCAGAGGTTATGTAGTTGATGGTTACTAGTGATACATTCCCAATTTGGTAATGTGGCATACGAAGTGCTGCTGATCATTTGTTGATCGAAGCGTGGCTTTGTGAAAAAGCGTGGCTTTGTGGACGAGACTTTGTCGAGCCTCACAACCCGGTAATGGTCGAAACAGGAATGTTGCGGCAAAGGTTTGTAGGGGTAGCGCCCCTAGGGTATGTCATTTCCTTCTGGATAAAGGGTGGTATCATGGTATGGAGCCCAGATACTTAACTCGTGTGGACACGGTAATTTATTACTGTATGATGTTGCTTTGTTGGTTTTCGGGATCCCGGATAAAGGTCGGTAACGACCGGGGGATGACATAGCTCGTGTGTTAGTTACCTAGTTACAGCTTGGTTAAAGCGTGAGGTAGCGTCGGCCTTTTGTTTGCGGAGATCCGGTTAGGATCCGGGGCGTCTTTCCAGAGGCGTTTCTATTTCGGTAAGGAAGTTCCTTAGCCTGATCATTTGTTGGAAATCCAAAGAAACAATACGAACCCTGTACGGTTTTTAGTTGTATTACCTGCTATGGGATATGGCGGTAACCTGCTATTAAACGTAGTAGCTATAGTAGGCATACAACAATGGTTGTATGCTGGCTAAGATTTATATTATATTTTCGAAATGTTTTTCTACACTATGCACTAGTAATAATATCAAAAGAGTTTTGATTTTGCGTAGTAAGCATGTTTGACTATCATAAGAAGAAATCTCCTCCAATTCTGCGTTTGCATTGTGTGTGTGGTGGGAGGTCTTATGGTAGTTTCATTTTCCAAAAGCATTGCGGATTTCAATGTTTAAAATCCTTTTGTTGTTGTTTAAAGATAAACTGTTTTTGTTGCTCACACCAGTCCCATGACTGATCCGGAGTTTATTGTTCCTTTCCTAAACTCTGGGTGCTCATAATTTTCCACACGAGCAGTCTAGAGTTGGGTTTTCTCAGATATTCAGGTTGAGTGGATTAGCTGGAGCTAGCTATGGATTAGAGCATTCTATTGGAGATTTTCTATCCGCTGCTGATGTTATCTTTTCTTTCCGCTGCTATTTCTTGTATCATATCTATGATGTATATTGATATCTGTTGTATCATTCTGTTGTACCTGTCATTGTATCAATGTTATGTAATTGATATATTCTTTTTCCGCTGTGTTGTTATACTTAATGGTGTTATAAGCTCCGGCGAATCGGATTTGAACGGTCGAATCTACGGCATTCTAGTACAAGGTGAAGTATGGATGTTGATTTTCGAACGCGAAAAACCCGTATCGTTACATGCCATTCATATCTCATGATGTGTTACCTGGGGTAGGTTTTTCTCTCATAGGCATGCATCAATGGCATGCTAAACATCATTGGTCAAGCCTTGGCTCTCTCTTACTATCTACTTGACCATAGCTGTCAGGTCTAGCATTTGGATAGTTGGAGCCAAGTGGTAGCTGTCCTCCACCTCATGTGAATGGTCTGGTTGATGTCTATGGACCATTCCATGCCTTCTTGGCTCAACATCCTCTCGATGCACATCATGTGCATTCACTTTATCATCATTCTAGGGAGGTAATTGGTCTGCATCCACCTGAACTCCAGCATCCAAATCTATCGCAGTAGCTCCAGGATGTGCTCCAATGGGAAAAGGAAAACTTCCTCCTTTGGAGGAGGAATCAACCCCGATCGGTCTTGGTAACCCAGGTAGGTTTGCTTGTTGATGTTCAGAAGCTTATGTGTGATATTCATCAGTTCTGCGATGTCTGCGTCTGTGATAATAATCTGATGAAGTAGAGCTCTCCAACGTAGAATAGGGAGTTGGCTCCCTCCTAGTTTTCCCGCGTTGTTGATCTCTGAGTTGATTCATTAAATTGATATTGGCTTGAATCTGCTGGTTCAACTGCCGGCGGCTTTCCATGAGCTTTTTCATCAGATTTTGAAAATCAGTCTTTGTGATGGAATCAACTGGATTCTACACATCAACTGGATTGGTAGCATTAACATCTACTGGTAGATTGCTCTAGGCTCCTTGTTGTATGCTAGCATTCTTGTTTCATCTTGCGTTTTGAGAGGTAGATCTGGTGTTCCTTACCATTATCGATAGTTTTTCTTAGACATTTGCAAATCTAAATAGAACGGATAAACTTTTTGAAGACATTCTAGATCTCTTCCTATGATTTATGCAATCCATTAACGGCGAAGGGATCCAAATAGAGCTGAGAATCTCCTTCTCAGTGAAAGCACTAAAATGTTTGCACCAAAAATTAGCACAGACACCCAATAAAGATTTTGTAGAGAAATAAATGAAGAATATTAAATGAAAATAAAAGGAATATGGTAATAAAGCAATCAGAATTTAGCAAATAATAGAGACAAATCAATTTATAGTGGTTCGGCGTTGTTTGCCTATGTCCACTTTGAAGAGACAGTTTTATTAATCACTTTGTAAACTTAGTACAATAGGGATCGGATGAAAATCCTTAGTTACAAAAGAATACAAAGAAACAAGCAGTGTCAAGGTCCCCAAAATGAACAATCAAGCTTGTATTTATAGAGGAAGACTGAAATATCTCTTTGAAAATTCGGCAGAAGGATCTCCAAAACCATAGGGGCCCACAAGAGGGATCGTATGATCCAAATCCCAAGAAATAGGGATCAGGACCAATCCCTATTTTTGAGGAGTTTGGGGGTGTGATCCCTGTGGGAGCTTCTCCATGTTGTATTATGCTTAGCCTCCAAGTTTCATGTCAATTGGACTTGTAGATGTTGAGTTATTGATCGATCATTGCTGCAAAGTGTGTTGCCACCTCATTCTGGCCGATCCGTCTAGAGGGAAAAGGGTCGATCCCACTTGATTGCTTCTTTTGAGGTGCGATCCCTAGGGTGGACTCCTTAGGGCCTCCACATCTTGTTCCTAAAGTTTCATATGTATTGAACTTCTGGATCTGGAGATATCGATTGTTTTCCATTGAGTTGCACTTGTTTGGTTGAAGTAGAGAGATCCCTATGGTCGAGAGGGATTATAGCCGATTCCTTTTCTATATTAAACTATATTCCATACTCTACCCATTTTGTATTGCATATCTCAATTCCATTTGATCGTGGCTTTATATTACCATATGTACATGATTTTTGGACCCCACAATCATCATTCTGGGCTTACTGGCCTTAATGACAGTCGAGTTTAACTTGTCCAATCAGTTCGAATATAGTCGGGTCAAAATGCCGGATAACAGTGATATATCTCTATACAAAATATACCATAAGGTAGACATAGCAGTCCCCGACCAAAAAGCATGGTACAAAATATCATCAACTCCCACCGGCAAATATATTGAAAGCATCTCAAGATATGGAGTTGATAATACCCTTGAGGTTAGCTGTAACAACCCCCACTTGGAGGCCCAAAACTAATGGCTATGGATGATGTTGTCACAGTTATTAATTCTTGATGACCAAATGCGGTAATGTTAGATACATTGATATAACATAAACACATGAATATGAAAACAAATTTAAACTCATAAAACAAATTTCTCATTCCACTTCAAATCATATTTCAAATTCATTACATAATCCCAATTTAGTAAATCACGTTCAGAGAAATATAATTATACAAAATATGCTAAGAGCGACATAAGAAGATGACCCTTAGATGATCAGAGTCTAAACATAGGCAATTAAACATCTTTGCCTTTACAACCAAAATACAACGGAATCAAGCAGAAAGAACTCCTAATAGCTAGCTTGCCTCCTGCATGTCTCCGGAAGCTTATTCGTCTAAAGGAGAACTTGAAAACCTTAACTCTCGAACTACTCAAAATTAATTGAGCACCCGAGAGTTTAAGGGTAAAACATAAAATTTAAGTCAAAAAAAAGTTTGGTATGACTAATAACCTACCATCTCGGACCATATAGATATCTAGTGAGACCACACGCTTAGCGGAACGGGTTTTCCCCTCAGTGGTATCTTAATTTATAATAACCATATACTATGCACGTGCATCCATAATGGTTAAAATATAACAAAATAAAATGCATTATTATGATATGCAAACATGCAATATGTCCTGGATTTCCCATCTCCCTTTATCTGAATATTTGTCTCAAATTATAGTTTCTGGGGTCACTATTAACCTATTAGTTTTCATGGGTTGACTAATAACCTGTTAATTCTTTATGGAATTCCTATCCACTTTCATAGTTTTCATAGGGTCACTATGAACCTATTAGTTTCTACCAATACTATCATCCAATCATAGTTTTCATGGGATCTCTATGAACCTATTGGTATTTACCAATAACTTTCTCCAATTACAGTTTTCATCGACTTACTACGAACCTATTATGTTCTCCAATAACTTCTCTCATATCCTAGTTTTCATCGGCTTACTATGAACCTAATGGGTTCTCCAATAACTTATCCGGACATAGTTTTCATGGGATCACTAAGATTCTATTAGCCCCTGCCAATAACAATCTCTACACATAGTTTTCATGGGCTTACTATTAACCTGTCTAAACCAATAATTCTTTGATCAGTCTTTGGGCATCCTACATTCTGGTCTACCTGACCTCATGGATGCAATACTACCCACACAGGAGTTAACTCAATATCTATTCACTACGGGGTTAACTTAGCTGGTTATTCTGCTCTTAACACCCCAAAATGCAGTTATGTGTTGATTATAAAGTGAATATGTTTACAAAAGAAGCACATATGATAACTGATCATAACATAATAGTATAAACATCTATAGTTAAATTTCCTTGTAATCATTTTTCAAATGAAATATGGTTAATTCCTTTAACCTATTATCTTTAGCAAGGAAAGCTTCTTCAAAAATACCAAAGTTAAATGCCATTTCAAAACTCTTTCATATAGCCATGAGTTAACTTTTTAATAATGAGATGGCGTTTTTTTGTTTGAAAACTAAGGCTTTCAAACCCGTAGACCTTCTCTTTCAAAACCATAAAAACATACCTTTCGAAGGTAATCAAACCTTCCTTTCAAAACACTTAAAGATATACCTTTCGAAACCCTCAAATCATTCCTTTTGAAAGCATTGAAAACTTCCTTACGAAACCATTAAAGATTTACCTTTCGAAATGCTTAAAGCTTATCTTTCGAAGGCACTTAGTTCAAATAAAATCAATGAAAGTATAGCTTCCAAACCATTTAAGAGTATCTCTTTCAAATCATTGGGTTTAACATTAAATATAACTTCATGGTCAAAGAAAACAAAAGTGAAAGTAACCCTTTTGAAAGCATTGATCTTCAAATAAATGAATTGGGGAAAAGGATAGCATCGAAACCACCCTTTCGAAAGCATTGATAAAAGTGGCTATAGGAGCCCTTTCGAAAGTATTGGGAAAGCGGCTTCAAATTTTACAAGGGCGAAAGCTCCCCTTTCGAAAGCATTGATTTAAAATTATAAAGAAGGCGACCTTTAACTAATTCGAAAGGCTTGAATGCGGCAAATAGGTTTCGAATAGGTTCAAAATGCAGCTACCCTTTCGAAAGCTCTTGTTTAAACAAACAAGCGGCAACTCAATTGAAAGCTACTTTCTAAAAAAAAATAAGTTGTGGATAACTTCTACCCCTTCGAAAGCTGGGTTTCGACACTGTCTCTTCTGCCTTTTTCCAATCCACTATGTATCAATGACTTGATACCATGTGTATTGGTTTCGAATGGGTTTGTTAGCAGAAGTATGGTGATGAAAGATAGCAATTGGAAGTGGCGAAGTTGTAAATTACGTCAAAACTGATTTTATGCCTTACAAAGTAACATCTTTTCATCTAACTTGCCAATTTTTCAAAATATAATTGGTTGACATTTCTTTATCAAAAATCATTTTATAAAAAGGCTGTTGAGTTCAACAATTTATGATTGAAATTATTTTAACAAATAAGCCAATCCGTTCTATAAAACCTTTAAACATTAAGTCCTCCAACTTAAATAATTTAATAATCATATTAAAATACTTAAGAAAACCCCCCAAAAATCATCATAACTCACTTTTAATACTTTTCTAATATATATAAATTTTAGATTCGAAGTAATTTATATAATTGCCATAATTAATTTTAAACCCAAATTATCTATTTCTTCCATTCAAAATTTATAATAAATTATCCATAGCTTGGATTATTATGAAAAATTAAACGCATCTCCAATATAATGTTTTACATAACATATTCAACCCTCATGGCATCTAAAATCCATTTTACATGATTTTAACCTTAAAATCGAATTATACCTTTACACAAAAAACTTGTTTAAATCAAACAAGGCATATAATCAAAGCATATCATCATTCAATCCATCCAAACGGTTTTAAGTCTTAAACCCAAAATTAAAATGTTCAATAAAACATATATGGGATGGTTTAGATTATTATTCACCTTGTTTGGATAAAGAACTTGAGATTTGTTCCTGCTTAATTCTTCCTTGCTTGAATCTTAGCTTCTAATTAATTTTTGATCTCCTTTTCTCCTAGGGTTATGGCCGGCCTTGATCTCCTTTTGTTTACGTTTTTTGTTTTTATGAAAGTATAAATGAGAATGAGGTAAGGGTTTAGGGGTTATGGGGTTATATACGGCTATTCCCATATTACCCTTGCCTTATTCCCTTAGGTATTTAACTTATAAAACCATTTTATAAACCCATTTAGTTAAGGCACGACCCTATTTAGTTTTCAAATCTCAATACCCTTATCACTCTAGTCTCTACATTATTCTATTTAATTTATCTAATTAAATCTCCTGAATAATGTTATTTAAACTTAGGGGTGTTACAGGCTTCCCTTCTTAAAGAATTTTGTCCTCGAAATTAAGCAAGGACTAAATTGTGACGACCCGGCTTTTTCTCCACAAAAAGTCGTATCATCAAGAAGAAAGAAAAGGATAGAAAAGAGATAAGATAGAGAAGAAAGAAAGAAACACATCAGAATCTAAACAGCGGAATGAATAAATTATATTAATCAAATAAGATATTACATTGTATCATATACATCAGAGATACACAGCTTATACAACACATATTAGACAGTTATAAACATCTGTCTAGTCATTACAACTCAAATACACTCAACAAATGACTCATACAGACTAACACAGCGGAACACTATATCTACGAACGCTGAAGCCTCCTGCTCCATTGCTCCTCCATAGATTCGTCAAAGCAAACCTGAATCCCTTGGCTACTCGTAAAAATTTGAGTACCCAAGAGTTTAATAAAACAGAAAATAAACACTTGGGTCAGACATGGGTCTGGTGTGAGTAAACGGTTTAAATTGCTTAACTTCAAAACCTTTTGAAAACAAAGGTATCACGTAAGACTCCCCACAAATAAACATGGGTAAGTTTTTACCTTACGCTAACCAAAACATTTGATAGGAAATCCAGTTATATTATAATAGGGTCTAGGGTTTTCAAGTAAAATACAGAAATAGCTGGAATGCTTACATCTCACGTTCCAACATAGTTGGGCACAACTAAATCGTACGGCACTTATTGGATTTTGGATTCCATACAATGGCAGAGCTACCGGGGTACCGCTCGTCACAGTACGTGGCCTAGATCAACGTACCGAGGATCACGCCCAATCCCCTGCAACACAAGGCCGGAACATCCCTTACTGGATAATTCCCGCATAAGAAACCCCGTGGTTGCGGCCAAACAACCACCCACACAGCCGAAATAAAAAGGGACTCTAGACAGAGGAATCTTATACTACTTGGGCGCTACCCACTAACCTTGCTGCACCTCCCCTGTTTTAGCCATTCCCGGTTGATGAGGCTTGAGGTCACGATTACCTTTAATCAGAACACATCACTTAGAATGCTCATCATCCACCTGACGATGTGCTGAAAGCATTCAATCCATACAAGTTCGTTCCGGGTTCGAACGAAACCGAAGGCATTATCTCGTTACACTCATTTTGGAATCACCCTCAGAGTTAACGACAATAACCCTTGCACTCTGAATCTTCATCTTCACTTGAGATTCACGACCTATCGTTAATTTGGATCGATGTGGTATTCGGGTCTCCAGACCTGGAATACCGGTATACGGAAACCCGATCCCGGTCTCATCGAATCCAAAACGCCATCTTTTAGGTCCAAGTTGTTTAAAGGTTTAAACAATTTGATTCAATTCAATACTTGAATTCACACAGCATTGGCATAGATAAATATCACACATTTATCATAGATAATATCATATCACAGAATATCACAGCATATCATCCAATAGATATTATTCAATACAGATATTCAACACAACCACCATCCATAAGCAACAATTTATTAACCCTATGTTATAATTAATTTAATTATCTTAAATTAAATTAATTACTTAAGAATTAATTATCTAATCTTGCTTAATCAATCATTAATTAATTACAAACCTTTAATTAATTAAGTACTCATTAAATATTAATCATCCCTGATTAATTACATAAAGTAATTATCCTTTAATTAATTTCACAAATTAATTATTCTTAACCATTAATAGTAATTAACCTTTAGTTACTTTCATTAATTACATTAATTAATAATCCTTAATTAATTACTTCCATTAATTACTTAATTATAATTAATTACATTGACCCTTAATTAATTACTTTAATTAATTAAACTTTAATTAATCATTTCTATTAATCCACCTTAATTAATCATAAATAGTAATTATCATCCTATAATTACTTACCCTAATTAATTAACTCTTTAATTAATTATTAATCCTTTAATTAATTATACCAAATAATTAATCCTTAATCACTTCTCATTAAGTAATTATACTTTAATTACTTCTCATTAAGTAATTTCTTTTAATTAATTACATCTTGTAATTATACATTAATTACTTACAGTAATTACACTTCTAAATTTCATTAAGTATTTATACTTAATCAGCATCAGATTATCTTTAATTAATTTACAAATTAATTAACTTAAATTAATCACATCCATTTATTATTTATAATTGAGTAATTCATTCCTTAATTACTTTTTAAACCAATTAATTAACCTTAATTACAAATTAATTTTTCTTAATTATTAATTAATAAACCTTAATTATCAATTAATAAAATTTAATAACAAATTAATTAATCCTTAATTATCAGTTAATTAATCCTTAATTAATCTTTATATATTAATTATCTCTTAATTATTAATTAATAAAACCTAATTATAAATTAATAAAACTTAACTACAAATTAAGTACTTCTTAATTACCAGCTAATTAATTCTCTAATTAATTAATTAATTAACTTCTAATTACAAATTAATCAATCTTAATTAATTAATTAATTTATCTTAATTAATCCTTTATCCTTAATTAAATAAATAAATTATATTTAAATTTCCTTAATTATCTTAATAAATCTCACTTATTAAAACCTTAATTATCCTAAGATCAAACATTATCTTAATAATACCTTTATTAACATTTATGCTTTTAAACCATATATTTTAATAGTTAGCTATACCTAATTAAATCAATAATTAAGTTTTAAAATAAAATAATCATCCTAACTTGATAAATTAAAATTTATCAAAACATAACTTTTAAAAATAACTTAAACATTTATCAGTAATTAGTTTTAAAAACTAGATTCAAATTTTAATTCAAAAACTTACTTTATAAAAACTTATTTCTTAATTAACTTTGATTTTATATCATTTTCCTTAAACATTAAAGCTTTGATTTTCTTTGCATTGAAATCTTTGTCTCGCATTTCTTTTGTTTTCAAATCAGGTAAATAATTTGCTTTCAAATTTTAAAAACCTGAAACCATGTTCTCTCTTAAAATCACGAAGACAACCCGAGCACAAACCAAAATTTCTCGAGTCCCCTTCGAGTCGACTTCTACTTCGAGTCGCACTCTCAAAATCTCGAGACCAACCCGAGAACTTATCTTCTTCCCCAACCCAAAATTTCACCTGTCACCAAAACGTATACGTGCACGTGCACGTTCGAACGTCTCACCTCCGACCAACTCTCCGACTCTCGACAAGTCGTCGTCAACCCTGATGACCCATTCGTCCACTCAGATCAACGATTTCAACAACAAATCAAAATGAAGCCTCTCGACCAAAAATCTGAAGCCAAACGAGATCGGAAATCATCAAATTGTCGATGATCTCGTCCACGATCATCCACGCCATCTTGACCAAAGCTTCGTCTCAACCTCCAGCATCGATCCCCCTACCTGCGATCGTACTTAGTTCGACCACGACGATGCAGCAACCCCGAGAACCCAACTATCTCAAACTTTACCTTAAACCCTATAATAATAAATCCTTATCACCATGATGAACCAGAACCACTACGACTATTTTTGCCGACCTCTACGATCACCAGACTTGCTAAAGCCAAGACCCCGATCACCCAACCACCCCCGATCACCAGAAATCAAAGAAAACTCAATTTCCGTTCATCCTATAATTTCACTTAAGTTACTAACTTAAAAATCATGAAGTTATTATTAAAAATCATAGTTTTCAATATCGAATCTGATTATAAGGGTAAAAATTTAAATTAAGATAGTCGATTTCCCTGTACTATTTCATTTGCACTGTAATTTCTAATTTCCCAGTGAAACATTCACTAATTTCACTTATAATTATTTTTAAAAATAATATTTAGTTAATACAAACACATTTTCTTTAAAGATCACAATCTAATAGGGATTGAGTGATGAGAATTTGATGTTTGAATTGGTTTCGAGCCTGTTAATCAAAACAGATAACATGTACACAGTACTCCAACATGTACACCCAGGCTACATAAAATTTCATCCATGCATTTAATCTTCAAAACATAACTTCTACAAGATCTTATAATCTAACTATTTTTATTTGTATAACAAATCCTAAAACAATCAGGGAATGGGATTTAGATTTGAGAAAGATTTTTGAACCTGTAAAACAACAAAGGGTATATCCCTGTATCAAACATGCATACATACATTTACATATATTCATTTAATTCAAATCTAAACCACATGCAAGCATTATATCACATCATAGATTTAAGTATTTCAACATACATCAGATCATCCAACAATGTTTAAATTTGTTAATTTTTGTTTGATGTTGGACAGAATTTTTAAAACTGAGATTCTCTGATATATTTTTTTTTTATTTAAACTGTAATCACTTATATAGACATGCAAACATAATAAATCTATACAGTTCACATATAACAGATTTACCTTACTTAGGATTTTAAGTAGATGTTTACTCACCAATTTAAACAGAGAAGCCAGAGAACTTTTAAATTGGAAGCTTGATTCTTTTGAAAACTTGTTACTGGAAAGTTTGCTTTGAAAATTTGAATTGCTTAGTCCTTGTTTAACTGAAATCTACTTGATGTTGCTTTGAGAAGGTTGAAGCTTGAAAGTTTGAAACTGGAAACATGTTGTAGAGATGACTTAACTTTGAAACTGAGATGTTCTTGTTTTTGATTACAGGCTGAAACTTGTTTGATTGCTCTACAGGTTTGTGAAGAATGTTTTACAGATCTTGATTCTCTGGTTTGAAATGTTTTCAGGTTTGTTTCTTTGTTTTTATTTTTTAGAAAGAAAGATAGAAAAAGGAACGAAGAAGGAAAGTGAAAGTTTATATAGGGTTAGTTTTGATTTACTAAAAATTAAAGAAAATAAAAACAATTTATGACACTTGTCTCAACCTTATTAATATGCTAACACATGTTATTAAGAGAGTTTAATAAGTTAACACTTGTAATACTACATGCATAAATATTTTTTTAAATGTTTTATAAAGCTTTTATAAATTAATTTCCAAATAAATAAATACATATCTTATTTAATAAATGCTTTTCTCAATTTATAAAAATAAAACCTTTAAAAGAAAATAAAATAAAAACCAATTAGATTTTAACTAAATCATATATAGTGTATTTAATCCATTTTAAATGATAATATGAAACTTTTATATTTATTTACTATTAACTAAATACCTTATAAATTCATATAAATAAATTCCTTTAAGGAAAATGATATAAAAGAAATCTTATTTTTAAATAAAAACTTTATTCATATATTTTAAATCCAAAATATTTTTAAGATATATATATCCTTTAATTTCAAGTTTAAATCCAAAATATTTAAAATCATTATCTTTAAAGATTCAAATTTAAATTCAATTTAAAAATCCAATTTAAAATCAACTCATACATATATAAAATTAAATAAACACATTATTACCTTGAAAATAATAATTCTATTTTAAAACCCACTTATCTATATTTATAAACATTTCTTTATTATTATTTATTATTGTTTGAAAATAACAAACTTTACCAATATTCATTAATTAATTTAAAAGATTATCACATTTTAAATTCCTTGAAATTCCGGGATATCACATTCCTTCCCCCTTAAAAGAATTTCGTCCTCGAAATTTAAAACAAAAGATAATCTAAAGTTTTTATTTTATTTTAACCAATTTTAAAACAATTCAAGCCTACTTATCAACCATACACTATCAACAAACAACTATTCATCCAAACAAACAATTTTATCCAAACAACTATACTAGCTACCCGGACACAGATCCGGATAAGCTTCCTAAAATTTCCTTGAGTTTCCCCAAGTATATATATATATACCGGGATACTCGCTCAACAGAATTCAAACAACCAATTCTACTGAGCTACAGAGCTCCTATACAACTAGATCTATAAAACTAAACAGAATATCAGACTACAGATAAGTCTAACTCAACTACCAATTCCTTTAGAACTGTTGGTTCCAAAACCAGAGATAGATCAAACACGTATTTCCTCAAAGATACGCGATATACTCCGAATCCCAGTTATCCAAACTGACAATTCAACCAAGTAGACCAAACTCTTATCCTTACAAAAACTCAGAAGAATCCAATACTCCTTGGAGTTAACCTCACAGTCTTACCCAATCTTATTTCTCCTTTGACCGGAGAAAATAACAACAAAGTCTCCAACTCCGAATTCCAAATTCCTCCGTTTCTTATCCATAGAACTCTTCTGACAATCCTGGGCTGCCTACACCCATTCCGATCAGCTTAACCTTCGCTGATGCTTCTAAAAACAAACTGGATCAAAAATAACTCAACAAAATGATCCTCTCAAGATCTACCCAAAATCCAGAACACAAACTCTATTACCATCAGTAGGCTACAACTTACTTCTCCTATCTGGAAAAGACAAAACAGGTGCACTTACCAATCTGGACTTAAATCCAGAAATATTTCCTGTAGAAATTTTCTAATCCCAAAACACTGCAACTTCCGGTTTCTTCCATTCTAGAACAGCTGCCACCTTGCTTCCGCTGCAAAACTCTGATCTGGAGAAGATGAGAATACCGTTGATGAACTCGAGCACAAACTAGACAACACATCCTGGAAATACGGTTCAACAGATCAATAAAAAGAAAACTCAGCAGTTCCATGAAATACTGAGCTGCTTCACCAAATCCTTCTACTAAGCTGAACTACCGGAATCAATCCTGAAATCAAGTTGATAAGGAACTCAATCTCAAATGCAGACAAACTTCTGACTTCGCTGAAGATTCCAGAAAGTCTCAGATAACTCAAGAGAATATTCACTATCGCAAGTCACTTTTGCGATCCACTCAGCCTAATTTCCAAAGAAACTGCTCTCTCTTAACCACTCAGAACAGCTTATGCTTGACTAACCCATCCATCGAAGAACTGGATCCACTCTGCTGCTTCTGAACTCCAACTCTAGAAAACTGCTTAGCCAGAAAACTTCCTGCCGGCACACGATAACACTCCGAGCTGCACTGCTTACCCAGATGCCAAGACTCCCTATCCAAAGCTCTTCGAGAAACTCGGACCCCAAACCAAACAGAAAAGACCATGCTGAACTCAGCCACAATGCCGAAGCATACATACTTCCTTCAACTTGCTCCAAAAGAAAACATTTTCGGAGACATCTATAGTTACTGCGTCTCAACACGCAACTACTACTTCCTGAGTTACCCAGATACCATCACTTGCTTCAGCTCATCCGACAGATCCAAACTATAACTCAGCCAAACTGGCACTTCCAAGATGGACTCCGAACCTTTAACAGGTTTCCTTCAGAGATTGATGAAATCCTTACACCATAGCAAAGCTCACTCGAGACGGTATTAGGTCTACAGTCTCGACATATACACTTCCAACCTTAACCATCCAAACTCCGACCATTGGTAGTTGTGTTACACACACACCACTACCTTATCTACCTTTATATCTTATATTGGGAAAACCCGAACAGGTAACCCAACAAATAGGTAGAAATAAATATATATATAGTTATATAAAAATTACAAATACGCTCTCTCAAGATAGATAGAAATCACTCCAGAGCTAGGTATTCACTCAACCTACAGCTCTGATACCAACTGTGACGACCCGGCTTTTTCTCCACAAAAAGTCGTATCATCAAGAAGAAAGAAAGGGATAGAAAAGAGATAAGATAGAGAAGAAAGAAAGAAACACATCAGAATCTAAACAGCGGAACGAATAAATTATATTAATCAAATAAGATATTACATTGTATCATATACATCAGAGATACACAGCTTATACAACACATATTAGACAGTTATAAACATCTGTCTAGTCATTACAACTCAAATACACTCAACAAATGACTCATACAGACTAACACAGCGGAACACTATATCTACGAACGCTGAAGCCTCCTGCTCCATTGCTCCTCCATAGATTCGTCAAAGCAAACCTGAATCCCTTGGCTACTCGTAAAAATTTGAGTACCCAAGAGTTTAATAAAACAGAAAATAAACACTTGGGTCAGACATGGGTCTGGTGTGAGTAAACGGTTTAAATTGCTTAACTTCAAAACCTTTTGAAAACAAAGGTATCACGTAAGACTCCCCACAAATAAACATGGATAAGTTTTTACCTTACGCTAACCAAAACATTTGATAGGAAATCCAGTTATATTATAATAGGGTCTAGGGTTTTCAAGTAAAATACAGAAATAGCTGGAATGCTTACATCTCACGTTCCAACATAGTTGGGCACAACTAAATCGTACGGCACTTATTGGATTTTGGATTCCATACAATGGCAGAGCTACCGGGGTACCGCTCGTCACAGTACGTGGCCTAGATCAACGTACCGAGGATCACGCCCAATCCCCTGCAACACAAGGCCGGAACATCCCTTACTGGATAATTCCCGCATAAGAAACCCCGTGGTTGCGGCCAAACAACCACCCACACAGCCGAAATAAAAAGGGACTCTAGACAGAGGAATCTTATACTACTTGGGCGCTACCCACTAACCTTGCTGCACCTCCCCTGTTTTAGCCATTCCCGGTTGATGAGGCTTGAGGTCACGATTACCTTTAATCAGAACACATCACTTAGAATGCTCATCGTCCACCTGACGATGTGCTGAAAGCATTCAATCCATACAAGTTCGTTCCGGGTTCGAACGAAACCGAAGGCATTATCTCGTTACACTCATTTTGGAATCACCCTCAGAGTTAACGACAATAACCCTTGCACTCTGAATCTTCATCTTCACTTGAGATTCACGACCTATCGTTAATTTGGATCGATGTGGTATTCGGGTCTCCAGACCTGGAATACCGGTATACGGAAACCCGATCCCGGTCTCATCGAATCCAAAACGCCATCTTTTAGGTCCAAGTTGTTTAAAGGTTTAAACAATTTGATTCAATTCAATACTTGAATTCACACAGCATTGGCATAGATAAATATCACACATTTATCATAGATAATATCATATCACAGAATATCACAGCATATCATCCAATAGATATTATTCAATACAGATATTCAACACAACCATCATCCATAAGCAACAATTTATTAACCCTATGTTATAATTAATTTAATTATCTTAAATTAAATTAATTACTTAAGAATTAATTATCTAATCTTGCTTAATCAATCATTAATTAATTACAAACCTTTAATTAATTAAGTACTCATTAAATATTAATCATCCCTGATTAATTACATAAAGTAATTATCCTTTAATTAATTTCACAAATTAATTATTCTTAACCATTAATAGTAATTAACCTTTAGTTACTTTCATTAATTACATTAATTAATAATCCTTAATTAATTACTTCCATTAATTACTTAATTATAATTAATTACATTGACCCTTAATTAATTACTTTAATTAATTAAACTTTAATTAATCATTTCTATTAATCCACCTTAATTAATCATAAATAGTAATTATCATCCTATAATTACTTACCCTAATTAATTAACTCTTTAATTAATTATTAATCCTTTAATTAATTATACCAAATAATTAATCCTTAATCACTTCTCATTAAGTAATTATACTTTAATTACTTCTCATTAAGTAATTTCTTTTAATTAATTACATCTTGTAATTATACATTAATTACTTACAGTAATTACACTTCTAAATTTCATTAAGTATTTATACTTAATCAGCATCAGATTATCTTTAATTAATTTACAAATTAATTAACTTAAATTAATCACATCCATTTATTATTTATAATTGAGTAATTCATTCCTTAATTACTTTTTAAACCAATTAATTAACCTTAATTACAAATTAATTTTTCTTAATTATTAATTAATAAACCTTAATTATCAATTAATAAAATTTAATAACAAATTAATTAATCCTTAATTATCAGTTAATTAATCCTTAATTAATCTTTATATATTAATTATCTCTTAATTATTAATTAATAAAACCTAATTATAAATTAATAAAACTTAACTACAAATTAAGTACTTCTTAATTACCAGCTAATTAATTCTCTAATTAATTAATTAATTAACTTCTAATTACAAATTAATCAATCTTAATTAATTAATTAATTTATCTTAATTAATCCTTTATCCTTAATTAAATAAATAAATTATATTTAAATTTCCTTAATTATCTTAATAAATCTCACTTATTAAAACCTTAATTATCCTAAGATCAAACATTATCTTAATAATACCTTTATTAACATTTATGCTTTTAAACCATATATTTTAATAGTTAGCTATACCTAATTAAATCAATAATTAAGTTTTAAAATAAAATAATCATCCTAACTTGATAAATTAAAATTTATCAAAACATAACTTTTAAAAATAACTTAAACATTTATCAGTAATTAGTTTTAAAAACTAGATTCAAATTTTAATTCAAAAACTTACTTTATAAAAACTTATTTCTTAATTAACTTTGATTTTATATCATTTTCCTTAAACATTAAAGCTTTGATTTTCTTTGCATTGAAATCTTTGTCTCGCATTTCTTTTGTTTTCAAATCAGGTAAATAATTTACTTTCAAATTTTAAAAACCTGAAACCATGTTCTCTCTTAAAATCACGAAGACAACCCGAGCACAAACCAAAATTTCTCGAGTCCCCTTCGAGTCGACTTCTACTTCGAGTCGCACTCTCAAAATCTCGAGACCAACCCGAGAACTTATCTTCTTCCCCAACCCAAAATTTCACCTGTCACCAAAACGTATACGTGCACGTGCACGTTCGAACGTCTCACCTCCGACCAACTCTCCGACTCTCGACAAGTCGTCGTCAACCCCGATGACCCATTCGTCCACTCAGATCAACGATTTCAACAACAAATCAAAATGAAGCCTCTCGACCAAAAATCTGAAGCCAAACGAGATCGGAAATCATCAAATTGTCGATGATCTCGTCCACGATCATCCACGCCATCTTGACCAAAGCTTCGTCTCAACCTCCAGCATCGATCCCCCTACCTGCGATCGTACTTAGTTCGACCACGACGATGCAGCAACCCCGAGAACCCAACTATCTCAAACTTTACCTTAAACCCTATAATAATAAATCCTTATCACCATGATGAACCAGAACCACTACGACTATTTTTGCCGACCTCTACGATCACCAGACTTGCTAAAGCCAAGACCCCGATCACCCAACCACCCCCGATCACCAGAAATCAAAGAAAACTCAATTTCCGTTCATCCTATAATTTCACTTAAGTTACTAACTTAAAAATCATGAAGTTATTATTAAAAATCATAGTTTTCAATATCGAATCTGATTATAAGGGTAAAAATTTAAATTAAGATAGTCGATTTCCCTGTACTATTTCATTTGCACTGTAATTTCTAATTTCCCAGTGAAACATTCACTAATTTCACTTATAATTATTTTTAAAAATAATATTTAGTTAATACAAACACATTTTCTTTAAAGATCACAATCTAATAGGGATTGAGTGATGAGAATTTGATGTTTGAATTGGTTTCGAGCCTGTTAATCAAAACAGATAACATGTACACAGTACTCCAACATGTACACCCAGGCTACATAAAATTTCATCCATGCATTTAATCTTCAAAACATAACTTCTACAAGATCTTATAATCTAACTATTTTTATTTGTATAACAAATCCTAAAACAATCAGGGAATGGGATTTAGATTTGAGAAAGATTTTTGAACCTGTAAAACAACAAAGGGTATATCCCTGTATCAAACATGCATACATACATTTACATATATTCATTTAATTCAAATCTAAACCACATGCAAGCATTATATCACATCATAGATTTAAGTATTTCAACATACATCAGATCATCCAACAATGTTTAAATTTGTTAATTTTTGTTTGATGTTGGACAGAATTTTTAAAACTGAGATTCTCTGATATATTTTTTTTTATTTAAACTGTAATCACTTATATAGACATGCAAACATAATAAATCTATACAGTTCACATATAACAGATTTACCTTACTTAGGATTTTAAGTAGATGTTTACTCACCAATTTAAACAGAGAAGCCAAAGAACTTTTAAATTGGAAGCTTGATTCTTTTGAAAACTTGTTACTGGAAAGTTTGCTTTGAAAATTTGAATTGCTTAGTCCTTGTTTAACTGAAATCTACTTGATGTTGCTTTGAGAAGGTTGAAGCTTGAAAGTTTGAAACTGGAAACATGTTGTAGAGATGACTTAACTTTGAAACTGAGATGTTCTTGTTTTTGATTACAGGCTGAAACTTGTTTGATTGCTCTACAGGTTTGTGAAGAATGTTTTACAGATCTTGATTCTCTGGTTTGAAATGTTTTCAGGTTTGTTTCTTTGTTTTTATTTTTTAGAAAGAAAGATAGAAAAAGGAACGAAGAAGGAAAGTGAAAGTTTATATAGGGTTAGTTTTGATTTACTAAAAATTAAAGAAAATAAAAACAATTTATGACACTTGTCTCAACCTTATTAATATGCTAACACATGTTATTAAGAGAGTTTAATAAGTTAACACTTGTAATACTACATGCATAAATATTTTTTTAAATGTTTTATAAAGCTTTTATAAATTAATTTCCAAATAAATAAATACATATCTTATTTAATAAATGCTTTTCTCAATTTATAAAAATAAAACCTTTAAAAGAAAATAAAATAAAAACCAATTAGATTTTAACTAAATCATATATAGTGTATTTAATCCATTTTAAATGATAATATGAAACTTTTATATTTATTTACTATTAACTAAATACCTTATAAATTCATATAAATAAATTCCTTTAAGGAAAATGATATAAAAGAAATCTTATTTTTAAATAAAAACTTTATTCATATATTTTAAATCCAAAATATTTTTAAGATATATATATCCTTTAATTTCAAGTTTAAATCCAAAATATTTAAAATCATTATCTTTAAAGATTCAAATTTAAATTCAATTTAAAAATCCAATTTAAAATCAACTCATACATATATAAAATTAAATAAACACATTATTACCTTGAAAATAATAATTCTATTTTAAAACCCACTTATCTATATTTATAAACATTTCTTTATTATTATTATTTATTATTGTTTGAAAATAACAAACTTTACCAATATTCATTAATTAATTTAAAAGATTATCACATTTTAAATTCCTTGAAATTCCGGGATATCACATAAATACTAATCATAGCAATCATCTGTAACATCTCCTGCTACCATACTAGCCTACCTGACTAGAAAACAGTCTATTAAAGCAAATATACAACATACCCTTACAACAGATCAGGATAAGTATCTCTAATCCTGTCTTCTGTCTTCCAATTACAGTCATTCTCGTTGTTGCTCCATTGAACTTTCACCAGCTTGACTGTCTTGTTTCTTAACCTCTTCTCATCTCTCGCTAATACCCAAACTGATTGTCTAACAAAGGTCAGATCTGGTTCTACTATTAAGTCTTCCAATGCAGTCGGAGGAATAGCAGTCTTTGGATCATGCACATATTTACAAATATGAGACACATGAAACACATTATGGACACCTGCCAAACTGCTCAGCAACACTACACTATATGCGAACCTTCCGATCTTCTCTATAACTGGGAATGGTCCAACATATCTTAGTGCCAATTTCCCTGACTTTCCGAATCGTACCACACCCTTCATCGGTGATACTTTAATGAAAACCCTATCTCCAACTGAGAACTCTAAATCTTTACGCCTCTTATTTGCATAACTCTTTTGTCTAGAATGAGCTTCCTTTATCCTACCTAGGATCAACTCAACCTTCTATGTTGCCTCTCTTATCAGATCTGGACCTAAGACTAATCTGTATCCAGTTTCCAACCAACAGGCTAGTGACTTGCATGGCCTCCCATACAAAGCTTCGAAAGGCGGCATTCCTATACTAGTCTGGTAACTATTATTATAGGAAAACTGAACTAAGTGTAGGTGATCTTCCCAAGATCCACCAAAGTCTAGCACGCAAGCTCTTAACAAATCCTCGAGTACCTTGTTGATTCACTCTATCTGCCCATCTGTCCGAGGGTGATATGTAGTACTCATCTTGAGCTTGGTACCTAACACATCCTGTAGAATTTTCCAAAATTCGTAAGTAAACAAGGTATCTCTATCGCTTACTATACTAATAGGAATTCCTTGTAGTTTAATTATGTTTTTCATAAACAATTTAGCTAAAACAGGTGTCGTCCTGGTTAACTTAACCGGAATGAAATGGGCACTCTTAGTCAACTTTCCACTATAACCCATATACGTTCATTTCCTCTATTCATCCTTGGAAACTCGTCTATAAAATCCAAGGATATCGAATCCCATTTCCAAACTGGGATCTCTAAAGGTTGAAGCAACCCACTCGGCTTCTAATGCTCGGCCTTCACTTGTTGACAGTTCACACACTGCCTGACCCATAAGCCAACATCCTTCTTCATACCCTTCATGGTAGAAACTTCTCTTCTTGTCTTGATACATCTTGGTTCCCCCAGGATGAATCGTAAATTTGGATCGATGACATTCCATAAGAACTTCTCTCCTTAAGTCCCAAACACTCGGAACACACAACCGTCCCTTTTTTCTCAACCATCCCCTGTGGGTCAAGATTAAAATCTTTTAGATCATCAATCTTCGATCCAACCTCAAGCCTTCTAATCCTCTTGGCCAACAATGGATCCTCATTCTTCTTAGAAGCAATCCTTTTAATCAAAACTGGTCGAACTTCCCAGCAGGACAACATGGCAATGCCTTGACTAGAACTTGCAATCGACCTTAACTGCACACTACAAACAGCTAATGCTTCTATGTCCTTCCACTCTGCTAACATAGCTAACACCACATTTTGATGTTTTCTTCTAAGAGCATCTATCACTTTATTTCCTTTTCCAGTGTGTACACTATACAAAAACATAAGCTACTAAAAACTCCAGCCGCCTCTACTATATCATATTCAACTCCTTTTGAGAGAATAAATACCTTAAGGACTTATGATCTGTGTATAACTCAAATCTCTCCCCTAAGAGATAATGTCTCCATACTTTTAGTGCGAAGATCACTGTTGCCAACTCTAGATCATGAGTAGGATATCTCACTTCATGCGGTCTAAGCTGTCGTGAAGCGTAGGTAATAACTTTACCTTTTTGCATCAATACAGCCCCTAACCCGGTTCCACAGGCATCGGTGTACACTACTAGTCCTTGATTCCCGTCTGGAACTACTAATACAGGCACGTTGGTCAACAAATGCTTTAACCTAAGGAATGCTTCCTCACATTTGTCAGTCCAAATAAACTTTACGTCCTTCCTGGTTAGCTTAGTCAAAGGCGCTACTATCCGAGAGAAGTCCTTAATGAATCTTTGATAAAAGCCAGCAAGTCCAAGAATATAATCTCAGTCACTGTCTCTGGTCTCTTCTAGTTGTTAACACCTTCGATCTTATCTGGATCAACTGATAGATCCTTCTCTGAGACCATGTGACCAAGAAACTTAACCTCTTTCTTCCAGAAATGACACTTTGAAAACTTCACTTTCAGTCGATGCTGCCTCAGCGTCTCAAGCACTACTCTAAGATGAACTTCATGCTCTCTTTCATCCTTAGAGTATATTAAAATGTCATCTATGAATACCAATACGAACCTATCCAAGTGCTCTCGGAAAACTCGGTTCATTAAATCCACAAAGAAAGCTGGCGCATTAGTTAACTCGTATAGCATTACTAACCATTTGTACGAACCATATCTGGTCTGAAATGTCGTCAACGGAGTACTGTCCTCTACCACCCTTAACTGATGGAAACCGGTCGCTAAATCCAATTGGGAAAATACTATGGCTCTACTCAACTGATCAAACAAATAACCGATTCTCGGTAATGGATACCTATTTTTGATCGTCTTCTCGTTCAACTTACGATAGTCGATACACATCCTTAACGACCCATCTGGTTTCTTTACGAACATCGCGGCCGCTCCTCAAGGTGAACTGCTTGGTCTAATGAAATATTTCCCCTCTAAATCCACTAGCTGCACCTTCAAGTCCTTTACCTCGGTCGGTGTCATCCTGCTAGGTGGTCTACTTACAGGTTTTGCTCTTGGCATAAGATCTATCCAAAACTCAGTGACTCGCTTCGGTGGTAGTCCTATGACTGGCTTAAAAACATTTGCAAACTCTGTTGCTATCAAAACCTGATTCAACTCTTTTCTACTTCCATAGCACCCAACAAAGCACAAGCACTCTGATCTATCCAGTATGTAATTCGGTTATGACTATTAGGGTGTCTTGGCGATATTTCCCTGTCTTGGGAGAATATCCTAGCATCATAATTATCCAACCAATCCATACCCAAAATGATCCCAAAGCCTACGAAATCAAAAACATACAAACTGCATGCAAACTTATGACCTATTAATTCCAGTTCTAACCGGTCACATATCATCCCCGGAGTTGCATACCCTCCTCTTAGATTCATAACCCTTAAGGAAGTAACAAGGTATGAGAGTTCTAAACATAACATATCTACCAAACACTGAGATATAAATGAATGCGATGCACTAGTATCAAATAGTACCGTAACTGGTATACTAAGAATCAAAAGTGTACCTTCCATCATAGTCTTTCCCTTCTCAAAAGTGATTGGCTTAGCAGACGATAGTCCTAAAGCAAAGACTTTTCCCTTGTCCGCTTTGACCGAATCTAGACACTGATTCTTGTAATGCCCAATCTGGTCACAATTGAAGCATTTCACTCCCTTCTTATCTACAACCTTCTTCCCTTTTCCGGTTCTACATTCATGAGTATAATGTCCCTTCTTATCACACTTAAAGCA
Source organism: Allium fistulosum (assembly GCA_030737815.1). Lineage (NCBI taxonomy): Eukaryota > Viridiplantae > Streptophyta > Magnoliopsida > Asparagales > Amaryllidaceae > Allium > Allium fistulosum. The sequence goes on from CM060906.1 coordinate 778,154,356, forward strand.
AACTAGATTAGCCATCACCTTCTTGGCAGCTCCTCCCTTTTGGGTTCTCATCTTCTTAATAGGGCTTGAGGGGAAATTAGGATGGAGAAGTAAAAAAGAGACTTAGGTAAAATTCAAGATTGGACATATGATAGCCGAAAGTTTTTGCTAATAAAAAAGTAAAAGCTGGTGTAACAGCCCTCTCTAAAACGGGTCTAATTTTCAACCCAATAAAAGCCTATCAAACTTAGGTCATTCCAGGATAGCTGTTGGTTGGTATAATTGATTAAGATAACAATGCACAGAGCTATCTATCTATGCTTTCAATGTTTCAAAGAGGAAGGAATATAATATAATAATCAAATAAGGTACCCATATCCTTAAAATCCAAGTGTTATGCTACCCAATGTTTGGATATATTCTACGTTAACCTAAACGAAATCACAAATAACTTTCTTAAGGTTGCAGTGACAATCCAAGTACTACCATCTGCATAGCCATAATCCATAAATACATATGGTGAGACGACATCCCGGTGAGCGAACACTCCATAACCGAATAAATATATATGGCCTCATAATGACCAAAATGTCTAAATAATGACACACATGCCCAAAACACCATGATCGTCCACCTTCACCAGCTAAATATTATAAGAACTGTCTTTTTAGCTTGTTTCTTTCAATCCTTCCTCTAATCCTTGAATGTATATATTTATGTTTTGAAATTGGAATTTAAGAAATTTTTACGGAGGAAGTGAATTGGGCAAAGTATCGTCCCCGGCTTTAGATTTGTATAAAAAGAATAGGGCAGTTATCCTATTATTTATAGTTGCTTGGATGTGCCTAGATAGGTAGCTCTGCACATTGTTTACTCTAATCAATTATATTATGTAATAACCCGCATATTAATGGGCCCGAATTTCGATTAAATCAAAACCCAAGTCTATTAGGATACGGATCGTTGGTTTTGGTAACCTGTAATAAACATAAGTATATTTGAGAATGACTCGCATCGGAATAGTAAAATATAATAGAACATATATGCTGACTAAGGCTACTACCTTCTAATCAATATCATTCCTTTAGCAACTGGTTGCCTTTCCAACGCCGAGCATGAAAGGGAAGATTTAACTATCTACCATTCTCATCTTGCACCGTAGCCTGTCCTTCCAAATCTATCCCGTGGAGTATTATGAGCAAAAGGTCAGAACAATGTTTTGGTGACTGAAAAATTACATACTTTATCCATAATACTGATTTATGCTGATTGATTTTTATTTAAGTGTTATGTCCATAATTCACGGCTATTTCGTGTAATTCCATCTATGCGTATGATATGTCTAACCTTCTCCGAGGTATACTATATACGCCTATACACATATATATATATTAAATGTTGTACTACCCAAAATAAAATCCAAACACTTAATACTTCTTGAATAGCGAGGAGACAGACTCATTGGCCATTTAATACCTCAACCCCGAAGTGGGCTCCCCGTAACGTAGTCAATGGTCAATTAGCTCTAGCTATAGAGACCGATGACCCCTAGATACAGCTTTATAATTTAATTTCTATATTACTAGAACATCTCAAAGACTCGTCTAAGGGTTAACTAGCCCACCTCCGACAAACAAATAACAAACTAATTAATTGAGATCTCCATGTATCCCATACAGATTCTGCACTAGTAGGAAGCGAAATCAATCAAGGCATAACCTAATCTTTGCTAACGATGCTCGAGACCGCTAGTGTTCATAGCCTGTATGCCAGCCCTACTATTAAATACCTATTCAACAATAATACTGACATAGTCCGTCGACCTCCCACAATTAAGATCCTATTTAGACTAACCTACTGTAAGTCAAGGAAAATACCCATCCTAGTTACTTAATACCTCTTGTTAGAAATGAAACAGACCCCATTTCCTCGTAGGTTATTTAAGATTTCTTATATAAGAAAGAGGAGGAACCAACGTCCATTTAATATCTTCCACCCCGAAGTAAACTACTTGACATCCCTAAAGATAATGAGTCATTTAATACTTCAAATCCGAGGCGAACCCTTGGTATATTTTCCCCTACCTATACGCAAATGTTTATCCCTTCCCACCGGGTCATATGTTTGGAGATGTCCTACATCAGTAGTAAATATACATAACTGCTGGTAGCCTCTAGATGATGGTCGGAGTTCTGTTGTGTAATTTTACCGACCTTGCATCCCTACCCATACTGAACCAAACCAATTATCCTAGGCCTCAATATTGGGTTAGGCCCACTGATTCATGCTCGTCCTAAACATATTATTAAGGATATAATTTCCTACCGTGAAAATTATACTGCCTCCTAGTATTTAATTCCTATCTTATATGCTTATTACGTATATTCTCTATTTCCCTCTTGCGTCTCATAAATGTCAATTGTCCGCAATAAAGAGTCATTATTATTCTAATTGGACAATCACTAATGATATTTATTTATTTGATCTAATTCAACATACCATGCCCATTTCATTTCCCCATAAATGCCATATTAAATCCTTTAACCATCCCATTTGGCACATTTTTGTCCCCATTTAATTCATGTAACTCCCTCTTAACTGTACATTTATCACCCTGCTAATTTTGAAGTTATTATCTCTTTTCCATTTACACCTCTTAGTCCTATAATTTCCTATGCTATTAATAAGTGATATCCTAATTACAACTAATACTGGTATTAACGTATATTACACTATACATATATATTTTTAATTGGTAGGTGCAGCTATATATATATATATATTCCTAGTTCTAATCCATTAATTCGTGCACTTAGGAATTTCAGAATATACACTAATATGTACATTCTGTAAAGAACATTTATTTCTATATTTTATATATCAGAGCTATCCATCCCAAAAAGGATTACTATTACAACTTTCCATAAATTATCCAAAAGTGACACTTTTGCTTCGTTTGAAATACAAGGAATTATCTCTTTTCTTTTATTGAAATAGATAATACAAACTATGAAGGAGAATATCTGTGCTTTACACATCTCTTTCCATTTTAGTGTATTCCTTATTATTTCAAACGACGCACTTTTTATGCATATTTTTTAGAGTTAGATAATTATAGAAATTATAGGGCAATAGATACAACTAAATTATGCCCACAACACTTCCAATAAATTAAAATATAAAAATTCACATTCCAAGTCAAATTAGGGCAATCTAAATTAATGATAACAATTTATAACCCAATTACCATAAATCTAGAATAAATATTGCAACCAAATCAACATTCTACTTTAACAAATTTAGGGATTCCAATTACCTAACTTATAGAATATATAAGCGAGATTCTAATTGAATATGTTCTTTCTAAGCCTATGACTCCACAGATCTTGCATAGGCATAAAAATTAAATAAAACTCAACGATATAAATTTCAATTTTATAAATAAATCATTTGATTTCCCACTCACATTTCTAGCTTTCGAAATCTCCCAAATCCAAATTTGTCCCTTTAATTTAACTCCTTTTACATTTTAATCCAAAATAATACGTGTAACAAGATATACACATGCTATTAAAATAACAGATCTGAGAAGATATTTAGGGTTAAGGGGATTATAGGTTTATAATTATGAAATTTACCTTTTTCCGCAGTATCGATTCGCTCCTTCTCTTCTTCTCTTTTATTTTATGCCCTTCCCCATTATATATAAATAATATAATAATTTATAATTAATAGAAATAGTGGAGAAGGTAACATAGGAGAGCTCCGCTGCTTCGATTAGAAAATATGAGAAGAAAAGTAAGGAGCTGGGCTTATATTTATAGGCGCTCGAATCAATCGTATCCGTTAGATTTAAATAATTAAATCCGGACGGTTCAGCCAAGGTTCAACCCTAGCCACCACGCCCTCAACCATATGACTGTTAGCGGTTGATTGGCCCTAAGAAGGGGTCAACCGGGGGTCCACGCGATTAATATTATTTATTTTCTTTTGTTCCTTATAATTATTTTTATTTCGAAAACTTCAAACACTGATAACTTCTTCGTTTGAACTCTGATTACAAATCTTCAAATATAAAAGTTGCTCAGAAAATCGCCACAAACACAATGGTGCAAGTTTCATGGACAAACTCCAACGTTTGCTCATGCTCCATTTTTGAGCCTTAATAATTATTTATTAATTACCATTAATTTTTCGAGGTGTTACATTCTCCCCCTTTAAAAGAATTTTGCCTTCGAAAACTTCACAAGGGATGAATCATGTAATATAGCATGCAACCATACTAAACTTTCTAACCAATCAGTGTCCAACCAATTTTCTTTCAAACGTTTACAAGTGTACTATGTATCACAACATATATGATATGCATGCTGAATAATTTTAAATCGGTGCCTCCTATATGAATGCATTCTTTTAAAAGCATTTTGAAAATATAATGCAAACAACCTTTATATATACTGGAAGTTCTATATGCATGCAAGTTTTCAAAAATCAAAAATCCTTTTTCACACAATAATTTCCACATTCCTACGAATAGAAGTATGGTTCAACCAATTTTGCATGCAATCTCTACCATCCAATACCTAACAAACAATTTCTAACATCCAAGATTTTGAAAATCTAATTTTCCTAAATCGATATTCTTATGCCAAAAAGGAATTTAGATGGCAAATTTCACGTTTCCACCCTTCTTATGGATACCTATTTTGTTGCACCTTGGAGCCTTCTCCTTTGCCTCCATCTTTTCCAACTTTTCAAAGAACAATTTGCATAAGGAGATTTATTTTTGGATGTTGAAACAGAATTATTCTTAGTGCAAGTTTTGTTTACTATCAATAAGATATGAAAATAGAAATTCCAAAGCTAAAATAACTTTTTCCCTTGTTATTCCCTATGTTTTGTATACAGTCACCCTTGTCGAAGAGTAAAATTTATATTCACTAAGATGTTGACCCTCCCTACAGTAAGCATGTGGCATTTGAAAATCATAAACTCTCTGATTTTCCAAAAAAACCTTTTTCCCCATTTAGTCTGGCAAATTAGTTTGAGAAATCAAATTCCCAAAAGCATCTAAACACCATTTTTTCAAAAGCACTGAATTTTTTTTTCCCAAAAGCATATGAACCCAACTTCTCAAAAGCATTTAAAAAAAAGTTTAAAAAGCATTCGAACACAATTTTTTTTCAAAACATTTTCCGCTCCATCCTAAAAAAATCAAGCCAATTTTTTTCAAAACATTTGCCGCTTCATCCTAAAACAAATCAAGCCACATCTTAACGTAATCAGGACTCAGTCAATGAGTTAATGTATATGATTGACCCTAGCATTATGCAGTTAATCTTAGACTTGGAGAACATTTCCTTTTACTTCTAAATAACAACACACAAGGCTATTTACAAATTTTAGCTTTTATGGCATAGAGGTAGCGACCCGTGATTTTACGGCAACCCTTCCCTGTCCTCCGCTTGTTAAAATTTATTTTTTCCAAAATTCTAAAATTTTTGGGATTAAAGCATTCATTATTTCTATTCGCTAATTCAATTTCCTAATTTATTTTATAAACTTCGGCCTTAATTACATTCGTCGCTAGTTAAGTGTCATTATGGGATTTCCTTATTTACACCGTTTTCCAATATATATGCCACCGAAGCTCATCCAAAAAATCACCATAATAATAAAATAGGAACATACCTCATATCATATCGTACGCTTTTCCAATACTCGAATGAAGACTACTAGCAATTACAACCCAAATAACCTAACATGAATAATTGTTGGAAGCTGCCCTTTAACATCAACAAGTGTCAATGATGTTGTGACCCTATCACGTCTTACTCAATTAAGATGACATTCCTAATATGCCATTCTGCTGTAACCTACTTGTCTTAAATCACCTTCTTGGGTTTTATTAAGTAAGGTTCATTCATTACTTTAATTACTACACCTGATTATAAGATAAATTGTACATTCCCATACCGCAGTGGGTAAGAAACATACACTATACACATTTGGAATAACTCATTGAAAAATTGGCTTGGTAGAATAACTTTACTACCACCTATCTTGCCTTCTTTAACCTTGAGTCAACCATCGTTCTCTATGTGTGTTTTCCATCTCACTACCCTCTTCTCCAATCATACTATTATCCTCTTTCAATCAAAATAGCTTGATAATATTTTCATAATTTGGTATTTACTTCCTCCATCCTTGATTTTTCACGTGAGTATACTCTAGGACTCACAAAAGTGTACTTTGATACTATTCCCCATTCCTTTGTGGATTCATCTTATGGCATCCACACATGTCAAATAAAAATTCCTATGTTCATACTAATATTTCTTATATTCAACGGCGATTCCTTATTGCTACCCTATGAACATTTGTAGCCATTTTATTTACAGCCTTGACCTTTACCCTGTCTTATCTAGGCAGTCATCCCTATCTACTCCATATTAAAAATTAATTTGGTTTTCACCACTCTTTATGAAATTAAAACTTCACATTCAAGAAGTACTTCATCCTAAAAATTTCATCTTTGAAAATATAAACTTAGAAACCTTTTTATTAAATTCAAAAACTACTTAATTTCCATAAGGAACCGTGATTAATTTCTAATTCTAACCGACTTTCCCTTTTCAAAGACTTTTTACAACAGAAATTTACTTCTTTAAAAGTAGGATTTTTAACTCAAAACATTTATTTGCGTTCAAAATCCCAATTGTCATACCAAACCATTTTTAAAAAAACATCTTTAAACAATGAAAACTAGAGTAGACAAAGATAACTTTCATTCTATTATTTCCTACCACTCATGCTATTTCCACTTTCAACCTTAGCAAAGATTCTAATAGCACATAGGGGGATTTTTAAAATATATGCGTAATTACTGCACATATTTATGGAAACTACCTATTTCTCTTATCTTATTCCTATTGTTTTTCTCCTATATTATTTCTAATTACATAGCCAAACCTATTTTAAAATAAATTACAAATGCTTATTAGATGTTCCTAATACCGCTTCTATTAAAATACCTCCTACTTAAATTGCCTTCAAGTGGCTTCTTCTTACATAGCTCTTTCCTCTTTTATTGTTTTTCCCATTGACCCATTGTAGTGTGTTCGCCTACTGCTTTAGTCATTGGGCTTTTCATCATTAAAATGGAAGGAGATATGTATAACTCTATTTCAATTGTTTTTCTCTGTATTTTCCTTATAAGGGAATATTCCTCATATCTTCATTATTGGGCATTCTTACCCGCTTTATTCTCTTTACCCCCATTTCAATCAAGTATCATTTCTATTTATCCATCCCTTAGAAAGAAGTTTTTAAAAAGAAACTTCCAAATTTATAAAAATAGGAAAAATCATCGAGCCAAACATTCACTCTCTTTTCCATTCATTTCAAAAACGACAAACCCCTTTACCAAAAACCACTAAATCGAAAACCTTTGACTCAACCAATTTTAAACTAGGACTTTCAATTTTTCCTTGCTTCATATGGGGTTGGACTCAAAAATGGACTTTAACTATCCTTTCTTTTTGACTTTCCTTCTCTTCTACTCATTCTTAACTCATCTTCATTAAGAGTTTATTAAAAATACAGCTATCATCTCATGGTACTTAATGCACACCTACTTGTGGGAACTTGCTCCATCCTTTTTTACCTCAACATCCATATGCTTGCAGCATTTAGGTTCTTACTTCCCATCTATCTAGATTAAATGTATGTATTCAATTGGCAATCCATCGAAATCCACAGTCATAAGGCAGCATGGCCCCAACAAAGGAGTCAAGTACCATCCAGTCTCAGGGATCCTTCAACATGTTGCGCTCATGCTATTCTCAGTCCACTTCTTATGGTACAACCTCTACCCCCATAATGTAACAGGGTAGGCGAATAAATTTAATTCTATTTATGTTCTAACTCATAGTTGCCTTATCTTTTCAGAATATGGTCGCAACTACTTTATAGTTGAAATTCAAAGAGTTTGGCATATAATATATATGTATATAAGTAAAAATACAAATACGTTCTCTCAAGGTATCCTAAGTCCTAGGATTGACTAACTTAAGCTTTGATACCAAATGCAACAAACCGCATCATAATGGGCCAGAATTTCGACTAAATCAAAAACCTAGTCCATTAGGATATGGATCGTTAGTTTTGGTAATCTGTAATGAACATAAGTATATTAGAGAACATACTCATAAGGGAATAGTAAAATATAATAAAACATATATGCTGACTAATGCTTCTACCTTGGAATCAATATTATTCCTTTAGTATCAGATTGCCTTGCCAGCACAAAGAATGAATGAGAAGACTTCACCATCTACCATTCCCGTCTTGCACCGGTAGCCTGACCGTTTAAATCTATCATGTGGGTTGTAATTAGAAGAGAGTTAGAACAATGTTCTGGTGGCTAAAAAATTACATATTTTATCCATAACAATAATTTATGCCGATCGATTTCTATTTAAGTGCTATGTCCACTATTCACTATTATTCCATGTAATTCCATCTAAGCATACGATATGTCTAACCTTCTCTGAGGTATAATTATATACATGCCTATATACATATATCTAAACATTGTACTACCCAAAAGAAAACACCAGCCACTTAATACTTCTTGAAAAGGGAGGAGGCAGACCCTTCGACCATTTAATACCTCAACCCCAAAGCGGGTCATCTGTAACATAATCGAAAGTTAATTGGCTACAACTACAGAGACCAATGACCACAAGATACACTGTCGTATTACTAGCACATCTCAAAGACTTCATCTTAGTGTTAACTAGCCCACCTCCAACAAACAAATAACTAACTAATTAAATGATTATGCGTATCCCATACGGATTATACACTAGTAGGATGCTAAATTCGTTCGAGCATAACTCAAGTCTTTACTAACGACCGCTCGGGACCGTTGGTGGTTGTAGCCTATATGCCAGTCCTACTATTAAATAGTGGTTCAACAAGTATACTGACATAGCCTGCCGACTTCCCATAGACGAAATCCTGTTTAGACTAACCGAATGTAAGTCAAGGAAATTACCCATTATAGTTACTTAATACTCTTGTTAGAAATGAAGCAGACCCCATTTTCCTATTAGGTACCATCATTAGTTATTTAGGACTTCTTATATAGGAAGGAGGAAGATCCAACGACCATTTAATACCTTCCACCTCAAAGTAAACTTCTTGACATCCCTAAACATACCGAGTCATTTAATACTTTAAACCCAAGGTGAATCCTTTGTATATTTTCCCTACCTATACGCAAACGTATGTCCCTTCCCCATGGGTCTAATGGTTAGAGATGTCCCATAAGAGTAGCAAGTATACATAACTGTTGTTAGCCTCTAGGTGAAGGGAAGACTTCTATTGTATAACCATATTGATTTCAGATCCCTACTCATACTAAACCAAACCAATTATCCTAGGCCTAAATATTAGACTAGGCCTACTAATTCACGCTTGTTCTAAATGTATTATTAAGGCTATATAATTTCCTACTATTTAAATTATACTGCGCCCCAGTATTTAATTCCTATCTTATACGCTTATTACGTACATTCTCCATTTCCCTCTTGCATCCCATAAATATCAATTATTCATAATAAATGGTCATTATTATTCTAATTGGACAATCACTAATGACATTTATTTATTCAATCTAATTCAACCAACTATGCCCATTTTATTTCCCTATAAATGCCATATTAAATCCTTTAACCAGTCCCATTAAACGCATTGATGTACCAATTTAATTCTTGTATCTCCCTATTTACTTCACGTTTATTACCTTACTAATTTTGGAGTTACTAGACGTCCTAGATATAACTAATACAAGTATTAACGTATGTCACACTATATATATAATTGGTAGGCGATATATGCATTTATTCCTATTTCTAATCCATTAATTCCTACACTTAGGAATTCTAGAATACACGCTAATATGTACATTCTGTAAAGAAAATTTATTTCTATATTTTAATATATCAGAGCTATCCTTCCCAAAAAGGATTACTGTTATAACTTTCTATAAATTACCCAAAGTGAGACCTTTATTCCATTTGAAATACAACTTTTCACTGAAATAGACAGTGCAAACTATACAAGAGAACATCCGTACTTTACACATCTCTTTCCCTTTTAGTATATTTCTTACTATTTCAAATGACACACATTTTATGCATAGTTTTTGGAGTTTGATAAATTATGGAAATTACATGGAAATAGATACAACTAAATTATACCCATAACGACTCTTAATAAACTAAACATAAAAGTTTACACTCAAAGTCAAATTAGGGCAATCTAAATTAATGCTAACAATTTACAACCCAATTACCATAAATTTAGAATAAATCTTACAACCTAATCAACATTCTACCTTAACAGATGTAGGGACCGATTTCCAAATTTTCAGATTAAGGTGTAAATACCAGTCTTATTCCAATTACCTTACTTATATAATATGTAGGGTAGATTCCAATTGAACATGTTCTTCCTATGCCTACAACTCCATAGATCTTTCATATGCATAATAATTAATTAAAAGTCAAAGATATAAATTTTAATGTTATGAATAAGTCACATAATTTTCCATTCACCTTTCTAGCTTTCCAAATATCCCATATTATAAATCATCCCTTTAATTTGGCTTCTTTTCCATTCTAATCTAAAAGAATGTGTATAGAAAGATATATACATACTATTAGAAATATAGATCTGAGAAGAGATTTGGGGTTAAGGAGAATATAGATTTATAATTATGAAATTTACCTTTTTCCGCAGTATTGACTCGCTCCTTCTATTATTCTCTTTATTTTCTGCCCTTCTCTGATTGTATATAAATAATATAATATTTTATAATTAATAAAAATAGCTGAGAATGGAATATGGCAGAGCTTTGCTACTTTGGTTAAACTACATGAGAAGAGAAGTGAGGGGCTAGGCCTATATTTATAGGCGCTCAAATCAATCATATCCGTTAAATCTAAAATTATTAAATCCAAGCCATTCGACCAAGGTTCAACACTAGCCACCACGCTCTCAACCGGTCAACTGCTAGCGGTCGACCGACCCAAGGAGGAGGACGACTAGTGGGGCCATGCAATTAATAATATTTATTTCCTTTTATTCCCTTTTAATTATTTTCATTTTGAAAACTTCAAATGATGATAACTTATTCGTTTGAACTCCCATCACAAAACTTCAAATAAGAAAGTTGCTCGAAAAATCACCACAAACACAATAGTGCAAGTTTCGTAGCAAAATTCCAATGTTTTCTCAAATTCATTTTTAAGCCTTAATAATTATTTATTAATTTCCTTTAATTTTTCGAGGTGTTACATACCATCTAACAGCCAGCTTTGAAATGGACCTATGGTTCGATGGGCTTTTATTGGGTTGGAAATTAGGCCTGTTTTAAAGATGGTTTTTATAGTAGGAGTTCCAGGTTGTGGAAACTCTCCCTCTATCCCATTCCTACAACCAAATATACGCTTTAACACTGGACCGAATTCCGTACCCTTTAGGAGAAAGTCGAATAACCTAAAACCTAATTAAGGTGGCAGATATTATTCTTTCCACAAGCAGAATGGCCACATTGCAAAACAATGTCAATCGGTAAAGAATGTCATTAATGGGCTTGTAAAAGCAAAAGGATCAACGAATTTTTTAGAACCTATAATGTACAAGTGCACACCTTTGGTTGAAATCGATACTGCGCAATAATCTGCTCAATTGTTAAGATCATTGCCTACACCTAGAAACTTCATCATTATGATTGTAGGTGGCCCACATATGGTTGGATCCAACAACAGTAGTTGGAAAAGGTACAGAAAATAAGCCAAAAGGTGCAGTGTTTGAGATAGGAAGGTCTAAAAATTCGGGAAAGTAGAACCAAAAATTATCTTCAGGGACTTTGATAAGTAGGGTTTTTTCCACCCTCACAATGATCACTTAGTAATCACATCCCAAATTGGACTTTCAGAACCGGCTGTAGTGGATAACCAGTGAATCCTTGGATTTTGATTCGGCATGCAGAGTCATCCTTCATGTTAAGCTTCATTTGGTCGAACGTATGTCGAAACAGAATGTTTACTGATCCTCCAGTATCAACCAACACCCAACGTATGACAGCGGGTCTGATTCCTATCGGCACCACAATTGGATTGAAACTTGGAGCCTCTATTCCTTCACTATCCCTGTTTCGAAACATGATGTCGTCATTGAGAATCCTCTTCCGTTTAGCAGGGGTCCCATCTTCGATTGCAAAGCAAGTTTCCTGTGGAGCATGTTTGAATGAACTAGCATATCTTTCCATCTCATCCCAACTTTTCTATGCCGGATGAGGACCGCCCGAAATGGTATTGATGACAAGTATCTGTTCAGCTCGTTTGGATCCATCTCCATTAGATCTAGATTGGTTTCCTTGGGTGTTAGGAGCATGAGGTCCGGTTGGCTGATCGAAATTTCGGGGCTTCTTCACATACTTTTGGAGCTTGATTTTTCTAATCAGTTCTTCGATCAAGTTCTTCAAATGGCGACACTTGTTTGTGTTATGGCCGTGGGTTTTGTGGAAGCAACAGAACATCCCTGACTTCTTTTGTTGCTCAGACTCTTCTTTTCGAGACGGCTTTGGGTACTCTTCTGTTCCCTGATTTGTCAGGTAAATATTCTCCAAGCTGTCATTCAATGGAGTGTATTCTCCATGTTTCAGACCTTTGATTTTCTTTCCCTCTCCATTGCCCTTAATGGTGTTCTAATGTTGGTTCTTTCTTTTGTGGTCCCTGTCTTTTCCAGCAGTTACTTTAGAATTATTACCGTTTTGATTGATTGCCACATTACTCTGAATCGATTCATTTGGTCGCATATCAGTATTTTTTACCTTCTAACGTATTTGCCTCTTCTAATCTCAAGAAGTGACTAGCCTTTTGATCGAATTCTTTCATGGTGGTTGGTTGCTTCATTTTAATCCATCTCCCAAAATCTATCTCTTGATGGATCGAGCGGACTAAAGCCATGAAAATAATATCCTCATTTGGATTGCTCACTTCGGTGATGGCTGTGTTAAAGCGGTTCATGAACGATTTTAGTGATTCGTTGTGTCCTTGGAAGTAACTGGACAGAGACATCACGTCCTTTGGCTAAGCCGTGTGCAATCTAAATTGATCCAATGACTTCCTGGCTAGCTCGTCAAAAGTTGAGATAGATCGCGGAGGGAGTCTGGTAAACCACATGGAGGTAACTCCTTTCAGATAGATGGGGAAACATCTACAATAAACTACATCTATTGCCCTTGCACTATCCATATTCTAGATGTACTTGTACAAGTGCTGTTAAGGGTAAGTAGCTCCATTATAGGAGGGCACAGTTGGTGGCATGGTGAATTTATTGGGGGTACTCTGCCCTCAGGATACTGTCGATGAAGGGAGTTCGGCTCAGGGCGAAGCCCAAATTTTCATCCTTTCTACCCTTGCTTTCTCCGATCAAGTGTCTGACCACATCTGCAATGTAAGCCTCACTTATCCGTTCATCCGTAGGTCGACTGCCAGTAGCCACGCCAAGTGTTTGACTTTGCAAACAGTCTTGGTAGGCTGGCTAAAGCCTATGCTCTCCAGTCTTTTGGTGAGTCACTCCTACAGAGGTCCGTTGGCAGGCGGTTGGCCTTGTGGGTGAAGTTTGATCATTTGAATTCACTTCACCTTCCTTAATTTGCTCGCCTTCATCAGAGTCAGTATCAGCTACTAGTATGTCCTCCCATGGAGTTTTCACTCCTAAGTTCAGGTTTGTAGTAGGCACTTTTACAGTAGGTGGAGTATTAGCATTTTCCACTATCATGACGCCTGAAGCTCCACCCATTACTTCCTTTTGCTTCTGTTTTCTGTTTCTTCTACTTGAGCCAGAAACAAAAGAAAGCTCTTGCTCTGTGCAGCCACGGCTTCGAATGCCGTTCTAAGAGTAGTTAGTGATTTGAGTGCTAAGATAACATCTATCTTTTCCGTAAGAGCCTTTTGACTGTTTGCCATTTTCTGGTTAATTTCATCAACCATCTGGTTCAATTCTCCCTTAGTCACAACTTCATGATGTGTAGAGGATCCAAGAACCTAATCTCCAGAGTTAGCTCCTAATAGCAGGTTGTTGGGGTTGTTGACTTAAATTTGCTGAGGATTTGTTTCTTCTCCAACAATGATAGCTCTTATAGTTCTTCCGGAGGTAGTTCTCTTTCTTCCTAGTGCCATTGGTTCTCAACAGTAAATATTCTAAGCAGAGATTGAGGATCTAACTTATGATCCTATCTGATCCAAAGTAGATAGCTAGATGTAAGCCTGAGTTGGGTTCTCAGTAAAGCACCAAAATGTTAACCCAAAAAATGGATCATCACACTGGATTGAGTGTGAAAGCACCAACCCTATTCTTACAGAGCAATAATATAGAAAATAAATGTAAAAAGAGCGGAAATAGCAAAAAGACGAGAAGATTTTTATTGTAGTTTGGTTGTTAACGAAGCCTACGTCCACTTTATAATTTTCTATTAACTGACTGCTATTACAAGTTGAATCAAATTACAACATGATTAAATCTTCTAAGTTAGATCAATTCAAAAGTACAAGAGTTCACTGGAGAATCATAGTGAACCCCTAGATGACTATAGTGTGGGAGGAGAAGGGTGAAGAATAATCACTATAGAGTTCTAGCAGCCATTCCAGAAGATCCCATTTATGTTGCAGGTAGGACTGTATTTATAGGCACATGAGAGCAATTGGGCTAGGCCGCTTTGCCAGAAGCCTACACTCGATGATACAAAGGTTCTCTGAAAATTTCATAACGATCCAATAATGTTATGGACCAGTAACGATCCATAGGGCATTGATCGCTTACGATCCATGTACTTAGGGCTTCTTACTTTGGGTTTTACTCCCTGTCTTATATAGATGCTCTCCATGTAATTCGTATATAGTTTCCCTGTTTTGATGATGATTTATACACAGGTTGGATTGAACTATGACTAGAATCAGATAGGTCTTCGCTTCTCGAACTAGGTTGCTTGGAAGGCTATGAAACTTGGCAAACGTTCTTAGAAGAGACATTGATTCATGATGGAAGAGGCTTGAAAGACCCATTAAGCTTCTTTATGGACCGCTAGCGATCCATGGTAATGGATAAGAATGACATAGACACGCTAGCAATCCATAGGAAGTTCAATAATGCAGGTAAGGGAAAGTAAGCAAGAAAGGATATTTAAAGAAAGAATGAATATATATATACACACACAGAGATATGTAACCGCAAGTATGCATTTATGACGGGTGTAAATTATATAAGTATGTAAATAACTTAAATGGATAAGAATGACTCGGTTAATAGAATGGACTGGAATGCAAGGTCAATAGTGTTACACAATATAAATATTCCTATCGCAAGGGGCCACCAGCAATTGTGTATACATTATACTTATATGGGACATATGCAACTGTAGGACCCCTGGAGTATATATGCTTGCGTATAGGTGAAAGAATACCCTCAGTTGAGTCTGCTTCAATAAATTAGGGGGAGGGTATTGCCTTTATTGCATTAGGCAATCTAAATAGGATGGTAAGCGGCTCGATGCTATGTCAGTATGTGTTGGTACCGAATCAGGAGTAGGAACTATACGTAGTTTGAGTGCATCATCGGTCCTGCATAGCTAAATGGGAAAGACAAGGTTACACCTAACAACCTACACCTCCTACTAGGGTAAGTCACGTTATGTAATGCATCACCACAATTGTTTGTTAGATTGTTTGTTAGGGGCAAAGCTATCTAACCCATAAAAGAGTTCTTTCAAAAAAGAATGGGGTAGTCCGAGGAGCTGAGTCCTCTATAGTCAGAGGAGCTGAGTCCACAATAGGATGCAAATAAGTAGTAAATCCCCAAGGCGAGATAGAATATGGCTAAGCTATTATGATGCATTTATTAGGCACTGTGGGGCACACAATGAGGTATAAACTACCATTGAGAGGTAGACATGGATGAAGACGATGAGACACACCGACGAGTCAACATTCAGGTTCCCCTCCTCAATGTGTAGTGTATGGGTAGTTATTATATGAGATGTAGTTCCATACAGACATGATGCTGTGTTGATGATGGATCTCAATGAGTTGTCGAATTATGGATGCTAGTAGGGAGTACCTTGGTCCAAAGGGGGACGGTGGTACTTATACACACACACACATGTACGTAGTTATGATCTACTTCGAGAAGATGAGGCATATCATACGCACATGTGGAGTCGGGATGGCTAAGTAAAATTAAAAGAGATAACATGTAATGGAAGACAGTCGACATAAACTAGTGATATGTGTAAAATGTATAACTCACCAGTCACCAGAACTTTGTTTTGACCGCCTCCTCATTATAACCAACAAAATAGCTTTAGAGGGACATGAACTGGTGCAATGGGGGAATGTTGGGAGGATAGGTTTCATAATGCATGCTCGGCACTGACAAGGACACTAGAATTGGGAAGTGTTAACCTTGGTTAGTAACTATATGTTCCATTATACTTTACTATTACGCTGTGAGTTATATCGATAGTGCTTTGATATGCATATATTTGTTTATTTGCAGGATACCAAATCAGCAATCTATACTTTGATGGACTTGGGTTTTCAATTTAGCGAAAATTCAGGCTCGCTGGGGTGCGGTTGTTATAGAGAGCTCTGGGGGACGTCCAAAAAGTGATACAAGACAGCCTGTGGCTCATTGTTTCATATCCAGGATGTAATCCAACTATTTTTGTGTATTTTTTGCATACCAATCAATATTTACCATCAAAATTTGTCTTGCTTCATATTTAATTGAAAATCCACAGATAAAATAGACATAGTGGTGCTAGAAAGCCTTTAGAATGTTGTCGGCATGCTCGTGTAAATACACATAACAATATAAGAATTAGAAAGAATTAAGAGTCATGTTTAAACCAAATTATATTACATCCAAATAGTGTATTAATGATTTGTTAGAAAAAATAATCGTTTTTTTCTTGCCGTGGAATTTCTTTGAGAAAAAAGAGTAATAGACAAATAGTATAAACTCATGTGAAAAGTAAGTATAACCATAATTTATACGAGTGTTGAATTTTCTAAAGCTACAACTAACAAATTTATAAGGGGAAAAAAATCATTTTTTGGTCATTTTTTGTTACAAAATTTTGGTTGCCTTTTAGGATTTGGGTAAAAATTTATTGAATGATATGTTTACTGAAATGAATTATATATTATCCTTAGTATAATTAGTTTTACCCAAATCAAGTTGTTTTCCTAAATAAAACTTTTTTTTACAATAATGTAAATAAAACAAATTTCTATGAATAATCTATTTACAAAAAAATTATAGTAGCAAAACATTGATCAATATTTGTGGTAAACATTGGCTTACAAATTTATAACTTATGAAAATTTATATGACCATCATATTTGCATACTATAACCTTCTCTCTAAGTTAATTTTTTAGCTGCTTGTCATTTTCTTTTTACAATACCAGTCTAGAGCGCACACAATGTCACACACAATATGTGTGCACATATAATGCACACACGATGTGCATATGCATATATATCATGTAATTTTATTTTGAAGTATGTTTTCGTTCATGATATTAAAAATATCCATTCATCCACTCATTTTTTTCTTTTCCTTCTTTTTTTAATCTTTTTTTGTTTATACACGTCAAGTAAATTCAAGAGAGTAACTACGTAACTTCATGTACCCAAATAGTTGATACACACGCCATAAACATATGTTTCTGCTGACATTTTTGTTATAGGTTATGTATACCTTTCTCCTTTCTTTATTGTTTTCATATTTCCTTAACATAATTACTATTATGAATCTATAAAATGTCTTTGAGTATGAACTTTGGTTACTGTTAACCCGCCTTTTGGCAAGGCCGTAGATATGCAGATTTAACTAAATCAACTACTCGTTTGTCGAGGCTGGAATACGATGGGTTTGAGCTAGTTGGATGGATATATGGTTCGGTTATTGGTGGTTCTGCCATGGGGCTCGGTCGTTCGACAAGGTGGTTCGGCCTTACTGGAGTGGTTCGGTGTGGGTCGTTCGGCCTAGGAGGCATGGGTCGATCGAGGGAGGAAAGTCATGAATGGTTCGGCCTGAGGGTTTGGCAAATGTGGTTCGGTCTGGTTGATGTGGATCGGCGTGGTGTTGTGGATCGGTCTGGATCATGTAGGTCGGCGTGGTAGTGTGGATCGGTCATGATGGTGTGGGTCGACATGCTTGAGAAGTATCAGAGTGGGGAGTGGTTCGGTGGTGGAGTATGGATGTGGTTCGGTCAATGTGGGTCGGCGTAGGTCGTTCGGCATGTGTGGGTCGACATAGCAGGAGGTCGGTGTTTTAAGGAAGGAGGTTCGACACTTGGTTGCTCCGAGTCCTAACCTTGTTTGCTCCGAGTCGTGGGAAGGCCTGCTTCGAGTCCTACTCAGGGGAGATCGGTTCGGCATGTTGTGAACTCAGGGTCGGTCGTGGTGTTTGAGGTTTGGTTCGGGTATGGCCATGATGGGCCTGGACTACTCAAGAAGCCTGGTAACTCAGGTTCTGCCTATAAATACAACATATGGGGCTTCAGAAATGGGAATCTTCATTCTGTCTCCCTTCATCTTCTACACCAAGGCTGCTCTGCCATTATTGTTTTAAAAACTCTGGATTGTAACTGTAATTGATTCTAACATCAATAAAAAAGGAAACTTCTGGATTTGACGTAGGCCGGAGTCAGCCGAACCACTATAAATCTTCTGTTCTTACTGCTTTCTTTTTAATTTTTACTGTTCTTCACATTATTACTCTCTATATACATTATATCTATGATTTGTGGTCGTTGATTGGTGCTTTCATCTGGATTTGGGGTGTTAGTGATCAATTTTGGCGCTAACATTTTGGTGCTTTCACTGAGAAAGCTAGTGCTTAGGGATTCTAAAGCTTGGTCTTTGGATTTAAAGGCTTAGGAACTCGGATTCTTGGGAAGTTATGGCAAGGCAATCGACAAGAAGACAAAGGACTGAAAGGAGTCAGAATGAAGGGAGTCAGGAGGCTTCCTCAGGAGCGAATCAGGCCTCGATTTTCATCACCAGAGACAAGATGGAAACAATGCTAAAGATACAAGAGGAAATGATACAGAACCTACTCCAACAGGTTGGACAAGTTGGAGTGCAAAACCAAAGGAATGGAGTAGCAGGTTATGTTGGAAATGAGGATCACGAGGCTAGAGCGACAAGAGCGGAGGCGGCCCGGATTCAGGACCAAGGGCATGAAGCGACCGGAATACAGGATAGAGTTGGACCATCGAGAACGGCCCCTGAACTAGGGGCATGCCCCCGAATCATGTAGGCTCCGTTCCAGTAAGGATACTAGGCGATGCTAGGTAATTTTGCATTAATAGGGAAGTGGATGCTCATCCAGAAGGGCAGGTTCCAGAAATTCCCTCGTGGACTCGAGAGGCAGATTGGAGACAACGCACAGAAGCCGTTACTTGTTGACAATGACAGGTTAGCAGACGTAATCAAACGGGCTATGAGGGGAGGATTGGTGGATAGAGACTTGGAGGATGTGAATAGGAGTCCCTTTGCTCCTACGATCAGGCAAGCTAGAAACCAGCCTGATTTCAAACTACCAACACTAGAGATGTATGATGGGAGAACGGATCCCACTGTTCACTTGACAAGGTACATGAGGCACATGGAAGTGCTGGGGGCATCGGAAGAGGTCATAGCATGATGCTTCCTATTGTATTTGACGGATATTGCATCAATATGGTTCAGACAGCTAGAGAGTGGCTCTATCGGCTCATGGACGGAGCTGATTGAAAGGTTTATGAGACAGTTTCGGGTCCACATAGTCAGACCCAAGAACGTGATGACTTTAACATCGATGAAACAATGGAAGGGAGAGTCGCTCAGGGATTTCTTAATCAGATTCAATGCGGAGGTGGCTTCGGTGGATCGACCCGATCCATCGATGGTTTTAATGGCGGTAGTTTCAGGGATTGCAGATAATTCAGATTTCAAGATATCATTGGAACGGGACCCACCGAGGGATCTCGGGGAGTTCTACCATGAGGCGGAAAGGTTCCTGAGGCAGGAAGATGCGTAGGCTGAGAGAGAAGGGAGAGAGGCTGAAGCTTATGCAGTAAGGGGTGGAGGTCCACCCAGGGAAGTTCCAAACAAAGATGATAAAGGGAAAAGGAAAATGAATGATAACGGTAACATATCGAAAAGCCAACGGAGGGAATCAAAATTCTCTTATACGAATTTGAATGAGACTCTGGAAAGAATTTATTTAGATACTCGAGGACGCCTCCAATATCGGAGGCCAGCAAAGAGGGAACCCTTCGAACACGAACGGGCATCGGGAAAGCATCGCCTATTCCATGAGCTGGACGGGCATGACACAAATGACTGCAGGCATTTGAAGGATATCATCGAGGAACATATAAGGAATGGTCATTTACAACAGTACATAAGGAATCGAGCTATGGTAGTGGAACAGGAGCAGCCACTGCCCACATCAGACGAAGCTGGCACTGGATCTAGGCATCGTCGCCTTATTATTAGCTGAATGGATATATGGCTTTGAATAAGTAGTAAACCCCAAAGTAAGGCGGCTAAGTAACTTACACATGTATGGGATCGAGGATGGTCTCTAGGCATGATCTGAGATGATGATATACCATGATACTCGGGTTTATGAAATTTTTTTTTCTTTCTATTTTCTTTGAACTCTAGTTTCTTTCTTGGTACTACGAACATTTGATTTTCTTTATTGTATGGACTTTTATTTTGTTAATTGGATTCTGTGATAATTGGATTTGGATTAATAAATAATATCGGTTACACGATTACGGTCCCGACCGGAGAGACGAGGCAGTAATCGCAAGGTATGAGTACCTTCGCCGGAGAGCGATGGAATGGACTCGAACAAAATATAAAAGTCCTTGGCCGGAGAGCCAAGGCCGGAGAATATAAAAGTCCTTGGCCGGAGAGCCAAGGCCGGAGAATATATAAAAGTCCTCGACCAGAGAGTCGAGGCCGGAGAATATAAAAGTCCTCGACCGGAGAGTCAAGGCCGGAGAATATAAAAGTCCTTGGCCGGAGAGCCAAGGCCGGAGAATATAAAATTCCTTGACCAAAGAGTCGAGGCCGGAGAATATAAAAGTCCTTGGCCGGAGAGCCAAGGCCGGAGAATATAAAAGTCCTCGACCGGAGAGTCGAGGCCGGAGAATATAAAAGTCCTTGGCTAGAGAGCCAAGGCCGGAGAATATAAAGGTCCTTGACCGGAGAGTCGAGGCCGGAGAGTATAAAAGTCCTCGACCGGAGAGTCGAGGCTGGAGATTATAAAAGGTCCTTGACCGAAGAGTCGAGGCCTGAGAAACATGTTCACAGGTTAAGCCCTTGATCGGAAAGTCGAGGCCGGGATTGGACATGGACCCGGAGAGGTCCCGGATTTAGATAAGGACCCGAAGCAGTCTTGGATTCGGATATCGACCGGGAGAGGTCATGGATTTGGTTACTGGACTTTGAATCGGACATCGACTCGGAGCAGTCGCGGACTTGAATATGACTATGGATGGAATACAGACTTTGGATGCTAGATTCAGAGCTATTCAAAACACACCTTCTTACCACAAGGCATGTTTTGAGGGGCAAATGTTAACCCGCCTTTTGGCAAGGCCGTAGACAGGCGGATTTAACTAAATCAACTACTCGTTTGTCGAGGCTAGAATATGATGGGTTTGAGCTAGTTAGATGGATATATGGTTCGGTTATTGGTGGTTCGGCTATGGGGCTCGGTCGTTCGACAAGGTGGTTCGGCCTTACTGGAGTGGTTCGGTGTGGGTCGTTCGGCTTGGGAGGCATGGGTCGATCGAGGGAGGAAAGTCATGAGTGGTTCGGCCTGAGGGTTTGGCAAATGTGGTTCGGTCTGGTTGATGTGGATCGGCATGGTGTTGTGGATCGGTCTGGATCATGTAGGTCGGCATGGTAGTGTGGATCGGTCATGATGGTGTGGGTCGACATGCTTGAGAAGTATCAGAGTGGGGAGTGGTTCGGTGGTGGAGTATGGATGTGGTTCGGTCAATGTGGGTCGCCGTAGGTCGTTCGGCATGTGTGGGTCGGCATAGCAGGAGGTCGGTGTTTTAAGGAAGGAGGTTCGACACTTGGTTGTTCCGAGTCCTAACCTTGTTTGCTCCGAGTCATGGGAAGGCCTGCTTCGAGTCATGCTCGGGTGAGATCGGTTCGGCATGTTGTGAACTCAGGGTCGGTCGTGGTGTTTGAGGTTTGGTTCGGCTATGGCCTTGATGGGCCTAGACTACTCAGGAAGCCCGGTAACTCAGGTTCTGCCTATAAATACAGCGTGTGGGGCTTCAGAAAGGGGGATCTTCATTCTGTCTCCCTTTATCTTCTACACTAAGGCTGCTCTGCCATTATTGTTTCAAAAACTCTGGATTGTAACTGTAATTGATTCTAACATCAATAAAAAAGGAAACTTCTGGAGTGGACGTAGGCCGGAGTCAGCCGAACCACTATAAATCTTCTGTTCTTACTGCTTTCTTTTTAATTTTTTACTGTTCTTCACATTATTACTCTCTATATACATTCTATCTATGATCCGTGGTCATTGATTAATGCTTTCATCTGGATTTGGGTGTTAGTGATCAATTTTGGCGCTAACAGTTACTATTAAACAATTATACATTATTTACCAAAAATTTTGTACTATTATAACTACTATTTGGATGATATTGATTGCAAGGGTGTGTTGATGTAGGATCTAGTTTTAACCATTAGTATATCACTAACGTGCAGATGATGGATATGTTATCTATCTACGAATCGAACCACCAAAGGGATTTATTCCTAAAATAAAACAAACATAAGTCCGGATCTTTCCTTTCTTTCATAAGTTACAATAGAACTCAAGAAATCCAACTTTCCTTTCTTTTAATAGTAGCTTCTCTCCCGCCTTTCCTTTCTTGCCCTAACTTTTGAACTTTTACCGCTTCGATGCCCCTGTCAACTCCTTGTAACACCCCTAATTTTTGATAACATTATTCAGGAGATTTAATTAGAATAAATTAAATAGAATAATGTAGAGTGATAAGGAAATTGAGGTTGGTTGATTAATATTAGTGGCCGTGCTTATTTAAAATAAATGAGCTTAAAATGGTTAAGTGTTTACTAATTAACATAAGGGCATTGAGAGTAAATTGCCACCCATGTTTCCCACCCTTATATTATTATCCCCTTAGCCATACACGTTCATTTATTATAAGCAAAATTATAATCATTAGAAGAAAAGGAGCTGGCCATTAGAAGGAAGCCAAGAAGAGAAATTTCAAGTAAAGCTTAGGATTCAAGCTAGAAGAAATCAATCTCAATCAATCTCCAATTTCCTTATCCAAACTAAGGTGAATAATAATCACTACATCTCTATTTTTAGTTTTATAATCATATGGTTTCATATTTTAGGGTAAATTCGTTTTATGATATATTGGATGATGATATGCTTGATTTATAATTTATTTAGTTTAAACAAGATTGTTTAAAAGGATATATGCACGGTTTTAGGGCGAAACCGAGTTTAAATGATTTTAAATGCCATGAAAAAATTATATGTTATGTAAAACATGATTTTGGAGTTGGGATTCAATTTTATAATTTTCCAAGTTGTGGAGAATTAATTATAAATTTTCAAAGAAAAATATGGTTATTTGGGTTTATAAATTTATTTTGGAAATTATATAGGGAATTTGGGTCTGAAATTTTGATACATTAGATAACTTGATTAAAGTGAATTTCTGGAATTATTGGGGATTTTTACTAAGTGATTTAGTATGGAAATTATATTATTTTGAAAGGAGGACATAAATGATTTAATTGTTTTGTAAATGGGAATGGCTTATTTGTTAAATGCTGTTTAGTTTTTAGATCTGAGAAAATGCGGCAAATATTAGCAAAATAATTTGAAATTTTATTGTAACCAATCAGGTGTTTAAAAGTGGGCAAGTTAGTTACAAAAAGTTTACTTTATTTAGTAAAAACAACCTTTTGCTCAGAAAAGCAGGTTCTGCCTAATTTGGAAGGTGCTTTTGACCTAGAGCTTCCGCTTCCAACCTAGTCGAAACATTCTAGTTCCAAAACCAGTAAACCAATACACATGGTATCATTTAGATGGTCGTAGTGGATTGGAGAAAGGCGGAAGGTGGGGTGTCGAAACGTAGCTTCCGAAAGGGTTAGTTCCTTTGTTTTGTTTTGTCTTTAAAAGAAAAAGCGCTTGCCTGTTTACAAAAGGGTTTCGAAGTAGTCAAAACCAATGGTTTCGAAAGGGTGTTTTAAAGAAGCTTTCGAAGGAGAGCCGCCGCCTTGGTTTGAAGTAGTAGCTTCCGAAGGAGTTACTTAGATTTTTATTGAAGCTTACGGAAGAGGTAGTTTCGACCAAGTCGAAACCCTTCTGTGATTTGATGCCTTTCGATAGTATCGAAGACATCAATGCTGTCGAATGGTACTATTTGTTTTATAAATATAAGCCACTTCCTACTGCTTTCGAAAGGGGTTAGGGGTTTCGAAGGCAATGATTTCGAAAGGGGATTCGAAGCCAACCTTCAATTGTTTTACCCAAATGTTTTAATGCTTTCGAAAGGATGGTTTCGACACCATTAAGCTTCCCCAATAATTTTTGAAATAAACAATGGTTTTGAAAGAGATGCTTTCGCTTATATCCACTTTGACCCAAAAATGTTATTTTAAATATAAACCCAATGGCTTCGAAAGGTATTGGGTTTGAAGGTAACCTTCAACAGTTTCGAAAGGGATACTTCCAAATAATTTTGATGTTATGCTTCTATACTTATATGATAATACTTTAACTCAGTCGAAAAGTTTCGAAGGAAAGGTTTTAAAGTATTCGAAAGGCAGGAGCCTGTGGTTTTGAAGATAGATTTTATTGCTTTCGAAGGAGGTCATCCTATGAGGACGAAAGCAATGTTTCAAAGGTGTCGAAAGGCTTTTAAAACCCAAACTAAAATTTTTAAAAGGAAAAACCCATGGCTAAATAAAGGAGCTTTGAAATGATTTAAGTATGTAAATTTAAAGAAGTGTTTCCTTGATAAAAGTATAGGTTAAAGGGATTAACCATGTTTTATATGAAAAGTATTTCAAGGACATTAAACCAACAAGAGTGGTATTGTTTTGTTACTAAGTTGCTTCTTCAAATATAAATATATTCACATGATAAAGAACCCATAACTATATTTTTGGGAAAAAAGAGGTAGAAGAACCAGTTAGGTTAACCCAGTAGTGAATATAAATTGACTAAACTCCTGAATGAGTAGAATTGCATCCAGGGAGTCATGGAGACCAAAGTATAGGATGCTTAAACCTTGAAGTTGTCTGGGAGATAGGTTCATAGTAAACCCATAAAAACTATGATTAGGAAGTTATTAGGGGTAACCAACAGGTTCATAGTAAACCCATGAAAACTATGTATTAAGGATGGTTGGCAGGGGCCAATTGGTTTGCAGTGAATCCATGAAAACTATATCCGGATTAAGTATTAACATCAGTCAAAAGGTTCCTAGTCAACCATTAAAAACTAGGATAAGAAAGAATTTATTGGAGGCATCAGTAGGTTCCTAGTCAACCCATGAAAACTAGGCTAAGAAGGGAGTTACTAGAGTAACCCATAGGATCCTAGTAAACCTATGAAAACTAGGATATAAGATGAGTTATTGAAATGACGAATAGGTTCAGGGGAACCCATGAATTAATTAAGTTAATTGGCAGGGAACTATAGGCTCTTAGTGATCCCATGAAAACTTTGATGTAGGACATGGTGTCCATGAATTATAAAAAGGTTATTAGTAAACCCATGAAAACTAATAGGTTAATAGTGACCCTAGAAACTATAAATGTGACCGGGAGTCAATTAAACTAGGGATGGGATATCCAAAATGTTTATATATATATCATCATATTTTGAAATGCTATGTTTTAACCACTGTGGATGTAGGAGCACAGTATATGGTTTTATAAAAAGGGTTTTAGGATACTAGTGAGGGGAAAACCCGTTCCGCTAAGCAGCGTGGTCTCACTAGATATCTAAATGGATTGAGGTGTTAGATTATTATTCATACCAGGCTTTATGTCTGACTCAAAGTTTTTGTTTACCCCTTAAACTCTCGGGTACTCAATTGATTTTGAGTAGTTTGAGGAGTAGTTTGAGGAGTAGTTTGAGGTTTAGGGTTTTCAGGTTCTCTTCTTAGACGAATAAAGCGTCTGAAGGCGTGCAGGAGGCAGTTAGTTATTTAGAGTTATCTTTTCCGCTGTGTATTTTGGATGTAAAGGTAGACTTATAGTCTTATTATATACTCTGATCAACTAAGGGGGCATCTTCATATGTCGCTCTTGGCGTTTGTGTAATAATTATATTTTTCTGAACGTGGTTAACATTTGGGGGATTATGTAATGAACATGAAATGTTTTGAATGGAATGTGGAAATGTTTTTTTAATTTGCTAATTTTTTTTCCATATTCTTATGATCTGGGTATCAATGTATCTAACACCGCCATATTTGGTCACCGATGATTAATAACTATGGATGACTGCAGCATCCGTAGCCGTTAGTTTTGGGCCTCCAAGTAGGGGGATGTTACACTCCTCCTCCTCCTCTACCGCCTCCCTCTAATCCCAGTCGCCTTCCAAACCAGCTATTTCAGCTATCACTTCTCTTCCATCCGACCTTCCTCCTCTACTTCCAACCCATCATCCTTTACTTAACCTTGTCCCTCCTCCAAGCCGACCCTCCTTGTTGTCTCCAAGTGCAATTCAATATTTCCTTCCTGGTTTAAACTATTTAAGAACAAACCTCGTAACGCTGGTACTTATGTGCCAGTTCCAGTTGACCTCATTTTTCAAGGTGATGCTCTAGTGCCCCCTGTTGAAGTCATAGATGCTGCTAATGCTGTTTGGAATGATGACATTGTTGGCTTCTTTCTTGACAAACTATTTTCATACACTGCTGTTGTTGAGCATTTGAAAAGAATTTGGAAGTTAAAGGGCTCAATCAAGGTGAAATTCGATGGTTTTGTTTTTTTGTTTCTTTTGTCTTGTCCTGAAGATAAAGATAAAATTATCAAATGGGGCCCAATAATTATGAAAAACAAAATGTTTATCAACCAAAAGTGGAACCCAGAGATAGGTAATGTTTGTGATAGTATAAGTTCGGGTCATATTTGGGTGTAATTTTCAAACATTCCGATAAATGCATGGTCACATTTGGGGATAAATTGGTTGGTAACAAGATTAGGAAAATTGTTATGTATGGATGAATACACCGAAAAGCTTAAAAGGATTTCCTATGCAAAATGTATGATTGAAGTTAAGCCTAATCAAGAGTTGTTGAGTAGCTTCCCTGTTAAGTTGCTGGATGGTAAAAATCAAATGGTTCATGTTAGTTACTTCTGGAAACCGGACATTTGTTTAAACTATAAAACTTTTAGTCATAAACCTGAACACTGCTTTGTTGGGAATGAAGCAAAGGATAATGTAATAACTAAGGAAAAAGGTGGAGAGTGGTAAACAAAAGTTAGATGAGGATGGAAGGAACTTTAAAATTAGAAGTAAAGTTGTGACGAAGAAAAAGTGGCAAAAAGTAGTTAGAAGGATAAACATGTAAAAGGCTGGTGGGCAAGTAAAAGGGAAAAATGAAGATGCACTTGATAAAGAACAAGACCAAGACAAAAGAAATATAGATGATACAATATGTCTTGATCAAGATGATGTAGGAAGTGAGTTAATGCAAGAAAATTTCCAGTTTGATAATGAGGAATATGAAATATTGGGTGGCAATAGGTTTGAAAGCTTATCTAATTGTGATGAGGAAGGAATTGACACAAATACCAATGGTCAAGAAAATTTGCAATTAAATGCAAGTGTTATTAGTGTGCAACAAGATTCATCTACTTTAGTGCATGTTTGAAATAATATCCAAATTCAAAACCACCCTTTCCCCTACAAAATAGTTCCAATGCAATCTTCTTTTGATGCAAATCCCTTATGCAAAAATCACTCACCAACTGCCAACCAAGATTCGCCCACCCAACTCCTTTTAACTGGCCAATCACATATCCCCACATCACCACGTAATCAAATTCCCCATAATAAATCTCCCATACATGCAGCTGCTTCTATAAACAACCTGCAATGTAAACCAAATTCCAATTCACACATTTATGATGATATAGTCCTTAATGTGAAGTCATATTCCATTAATCAACCTTACAACCACATTACTACCCCACTAGGTTATAATGACCCGAAAGTAGCTAACCCTATTTCAAATGCCAATTCCATTCAAGCTTCTTCCAACCTGAACCCTCCTAGTAAAATCACTACAAAGCCTAACCCTTCCACCACAGGTTAAATAATACAATCGAAAAGCAAGAAACAAAAGAAAACTTCCTCAGCTGATTTGAATAAAGCTAACATCATCTCCACAAGTAGCTTTGTCCCTATTGTGGTAATGCAAATTCTCCTGCAACTAGGAGCAAGCAAAGTCAGTCCCTACAACCTGCCATTTAGTTTTAATGATGCAAAACCTAGCAATCTGGAATATAAGAGTTGCACACCAAGATGTCAAGCTCAACCAAATTAAATGTAACGATCCGTAAATTTTAACAGTTTTAATAATGTAATTTACTGAATTTTGCAAAATTTAAAAACAATTGAATTTGAAAATATAAAAATTTAATATTTGAAATACGTCTATTTTAACATAGCAACTGGAAAATTTTCATTGGAAAATATAAAAGTTAAATTTATTGTGTAATTTTCAATTCCAATTTAAATCAGTTAAAACTGATGTAATAAAAATACTTTCCAAATCTGAATATTTTCACATAATAAAAATGTTTATCATCTTCTGAGTAAGACATCATATTTCATTTCATTAAATTTGGACTTCTCTAGCTTCGTTTATCTTATTTCCTGCAAATTTACAGCATTTGTCAACAGCGAATATCGACTTCTTATAGGATAGCCATATCAATGATATCTGTGTACCATTCCATTCGTCTCGTCGTGCTAATCTCTGCAGTATATTCATTTGTACATTCCGGAGTCCGGTACGCAGCGAAATCTACGTAGCCGTTAACCGTATTGGTACCCAATTGAGCCTTTTGTTTTCCCGTGACCATTCGTTGTTCCAACAGTTAGAAAATGAATGGACATTGCTTTTAATAATCCTCTAAATTCGTGCTTGACTTTTACTATTCTAATGGTTTCTTTTGTCCCTTAATTGTCCACCGTCTAACCAATGGACAACAGCCTAGCTATTAATATTCTTTGAATTCAACAAATGGACCGTTGCTTTTTCCCCTGGGTGATTATTATCTGCTGGTTCACTTTCATTCTCCATTTCTTTCTCTGCCATTTTCTATTTGTTCTTCTTCTTTAAGATAAAATATCTATATAAGTTTATTTTCATTTTCCTGTTGCGTGTATATTTCAAGGCTGCTTCCTCTTGTTTTCCCATCACCAGAAATCACCTTCCTTCGCGTGTGTCGACCCACATCTCCACGCAACGGCCAGCGACCCGCCATCGTCCTTCTTCCCCTCCAACGCAGCCCCTCTTTCACCTCGAAGACACCTTGAACCTCCTGTCCATCATCCTAGCCTAAGCCGCCGTAGCCACTGCATGCCAGAGATCCGCCATCAACCGAGAACCCACCATCAGCCTGACCGTGACCATGCAATCCCATCACATCATCTTTTTCCCTGGCCTTTCACAGCTCCTCACCCAAAGCCAACCGAGCCACCATTTGCCGACCCTCACCCACCAAGTTTGTTGCCTTGCTTCCCTACTCAAGGCAACCTTCCACTTCACATGTTCGACCCGGCCACCTCCTCGACCCATCCATCCAATGGCGCGCAGCTCCGATCCATCTCGGCCCGAGCCCAGTTCGTCGTTCTTCCTCTGCTCCTTCCTAGTCTCGAGTTCTTCCGAGCCTCCTTCACTTCTTGTCTGTATAGGTATATATATAAATATTTTTAATATATTTGTTTGTATATATTTTTTAGTCTTTGCTGATGCTACATAAATGGTGATATGTTTATATATAAGCCATATTATATGTTATAAGTCTTATGCGTATAAAATGGGTTTTTAAAACTGTTTTGTTCCTTTGGTTTATATTTTACAGTTTCATATATATGAGTATTTGGTTTTGGCTATACATATGGGTTTTAGGTATTAATATTAAAAAAATAATGTTGTATATATATATTAGTCATGTTCAAGTGCATAAGTTATGTTTGATATATATAGTATATAAGTTGTTATATATTAGCTTATTAAGTAATGTATATTGTTTCTTTAAAGTGTTTGTATATGTGTTCGTATATGAGTCTATATATATCATTTTATGCAGGTTAGTTAAATTATGTTAGTGTATATATGTATTTATTTTACTGATAGTTCATACATATGCACCTGTATATAAGTTATTATACATATTAGTTTATAAACTTTTATTTGCTATTTTATTGTATAAGTTATATGAATTTATATATATCATGTTATGTTAGTATATAATATTAGTTGTATATGATATATTATTCTCTCTATACCTTTATAAGTATTTTATAATATGTTATATAAACTATTATGGGTAATTTGTAGTTACAGTAAGTTTATATATACTAGTTTTTATATTTGTTAGATATATTGTTGATTTTAAGGTATATATGATATTGGTTTATGATAATATTGATTTTAATATTTTAAGTATGTATTTTATTTTAACTATATGTTTTAAATTGATTTTAGAAAATTTACATATAAGTAATAATATCTTGTTTCATCGATCTCGTGCCATCTTGACTTAGATTTCAATATCTAATTTGTCGGAGCAATACCTTGCTTGTCGTTGTCCCGTGTGTGTATTTGTGTCCGTGTCATCTTCTTATCTCTCTAGCCTCGAAAGGTGAGCTATCACTCACGATTAACATTCTTATATTTATTAAATTTGATGTCACTTGGAACGACAATTGAAATATGATGTTGCTAGTTATTTAATTGCTATTTATGATATGCCATTATCTGTAGTGGAAATTAGCCACAAGGTCCTCTTTAGCAAGTGCAATTAGTTTCTAGGACACACGATTGAAATAATTACTTTTAAGGACAAAATGCAAAATAATTAG
The DNA here is from genome assembly GCA_030737815.1 of Allium fistulosum. Taxonomy (NCBI): domain Eukaryota; kingdom Viridiplantae; phylum Streptophyta; class Magnoliopsida; order Asparagales; family Amaryllidaceae; genus Allium; species Allium fistulosum. Next base: position 778,185,610 of record CM060906.1, read on the forward strand.
TTTCTAAGGCCTAAAAACCTATGAAATTATGTCCTTGAAAATAATTGGACTGCTGACTTTGTCCTTAAAAGTAATTATTTTGCTGACTTTGGCCTTGAAATTAATTTCTGTGGATGTGTGTCCTAGAAACTAATTGGACTGTAAAGTTTGTCCTTCTTTTGAAATGCCCTTTATCTGTAACTGTTCACCTGTGATATATGACACATTATTTTGTTGTATTCATTTTTTTTGTTATTGATGATATATGCCTGTTGTCATATGTTATATTATTATCATATATGCTATCACTCAGCAAGTTCCCTATTAGTTTAGAATTCCCTATGGGTTGAAATGATACATACCCGAACGATCTTGTAGAATAGGAGAAAATCATAATGGGTTGAAATGATAAACCCAAGTTATTTTCATTGAATTGAATTTGGGATTGCGGGTTGAAATGATATATACCCATAGATATTTAAATTGCGAATTGAAATGATAAATATCCGTATCACTTGACCATAGGATAGAAAATTATATACGGACACCGTTGGTCTATATATTTGGAAAAAAAATGATTTCCAATGTTTTGAAAGGAAATATATGGTTTTAATAAATATTGATTTTAAAAATATAAAATATAGGCTATTTTTATATATGTATAAAATCTAGATTTTTAAATAACATGTTTTGGAAATTTAATTTATAAGTTAGTTTTGAAAATATAAATATTTTTAATATATTTGTTTGTATATATATTTTAGTCTTTGCTGATGCTACATAAATGGTGATATGTTTATATATAAGTCATATTATATGTTATAAGTCTTATGCGTATAAAATGGTTTTTAAAACTGTTTTGTTCCTTTGGTTTATATTTTACAGTTTCATGTATATGAGTATTTGGTTTTGGCTATACATATGGGTTTTAGGTATTAATATTAAAAATATAATGTTGTATATATATATATATATATATATATATATATTAGTCATGTTCAAGTACATAAGTTCTGTTTTATATATATATATAGTATATAAGTTGTTATTATATGTTGTTATATATTAGCTTATTAAGTAATGTATATTGTTTCTTTAAAGTGTCTGTATATGTTTTCGTATATGAGTCTATATATATCATTTTATGCAGGTTAGTTAAAATGTGTTAGTGTATATATGTATTTATTTTACTGATAGTTCATACATATGCACCTGTATATAAGTTGTTATACATATTAGTTTATAAACTTTTATTTGCTGGTTTATTGTATAAGTTATATAAATTTATATATATCATGTTATGTTAGTATATAATATTAGTTGTATATGATATATTATTCTCTCTATACCATTATAAGTATTTTATAATATGTTATATAAACTATTGTGGGTAATTTGTAGTTACAGTAAGTTTATATATATACCAGTTTTTATATTTGTTAGATATATTATTGATTTTAAGGTATATATTATATAGGTTTATGATAATATTGATTTTAATATTTTAAGTATGTATTTTATTTTAACTATATGTTTTAAATTGATTTTAGAAAATTTACATATATGTAATAATATCTTGTTTCATCGATCTCGTGCCATCTTGACTTACATTTCAATATCGAATTTGTCGCAGCAATTCCTTGCTTGTCGCTGTCCCGTGTGTGTATATATGTCTGTGTCATCTTCTTATCTCTCTAGCCTCGAAAGGTGAGCTATCTCACGATTAACATTCTTATATTTATTAAATTTGATATCACTTGGAACGACAATTGAAATATGATGTTGCTAGTTATTTAAGTGCTATATATGATATGCCATTATCTGTAACTGTTCACCTGTGATATATGACACCATTATTTTATTGAATTCATTTTTTTGTTATTGATGATATATGCCTGTTGTCATATGTTATATTATTATCATATATGCTATCACTCTCCATGTTCCTTGTTAGTTTAGAATTCGCTATGGGTTGAAATGATACATACCCGAACGATCTTGTAGAATAGGAGAAAATCATTATGGGTTGAAATGATAAACCCAAGCGATTTTCATTGAATTGAATTTAGGTTTGCGGGTTGAAATGATATATACCCGTAGATATTTAAATTGCGGATTGAAATGATAAATATCCGTATCACTTGACCATAGGATAGAAAATTATATACGGACACCGTTGGTCTATATATTTTGAAAAAAAAATGATTTTCAATGTTTTGAAAGGAAATATATAGTTTTAATAAATATTGATTTTAAAAATATAAAATATAGGCTATTTTTATATATGTATAAAATCAATATTTTTAAATAACATGTTTTGGAAATTTAATTTTTAAGTTAGCTTTGAAAATATAAATTTTAAGATTTTTCTTATAATTTTATTTTCTTAGAAATATATAAAATAATATTTAATATAAAATATACATTTAGTAATAAGATTTAATTTAATAAGAATTTAATTTAATCAATGTATACCATGTTTAAGTACTTATTTAAATTTACATTAATATTTTAAAATAAATTTTATAACTTTAATAATAAAGGTTGGGAAGATAAATTAATGTTGGCTTGGAATTTTAATTGATTAATAAGTGAATTTAAATATGAATTAACTTAAAATTATTGATTTTTGAGGTTTTGGAAGATATGATTTATAACTTGATTTGATGAAAGGTGATTAAATGAATATTCTCAACTTTAAATAAAATTGAGATTGAATATTTAATATTGATTTAAAATTGGAATTCAAACAAATTGTTGTTAAAATGGTTAAGTGAATATTGTCTGATTTGAAATAAATTAAAGTTAAATGTTGAAATATAAGTGGAATTTATATCGTAAATGTTTGAATATATAAACTTGAATCTTTGAACTTTAAAATTCAAAATGGTTAAACTGGAATTGGTTTAAATTGAATTTTGGAATTTAATTGATTTGAATCGATTTGTGAAATTAGAGGAAACTGGTTTAATATATAAATTATTTTAATATATAAACTATTTTAATCTATAACTATTTTAATATATATATTATCTTCAGTGTCTAAACTGTTTAAGTGGGAAGTGTTATGATTTTTAAAGTGTTATGGTCTCAAAAGTGTTATGATCTCAAAAGTGTTATGATTTCGAAAGTGCTATGATTTCGAAAGTGCTATAAATTTTAAAGTGTTACGATTCTGGAAGTGAATATTATTTTAAGTAAACAATTATATCGAATTTGATATGGTTTTGAAATGAATATGATATTTTGATATGAATTATAAACTGTTTGAAATGAAATGACCACGGTGTTATAATAACGTTTGGTTGTTAAAGAGACCGGGATCGGATATTGTCATACTATCTGCCAATACCGAAAACCAGTTTAACAACAGTGTACGTGGTGGAGATTCCAGAATGAAGTAGGATGATTTGGTGGCAATTCTGTATGGTATTTACGTAGCCCCAACTCCCGTGAGTCAGCTTGATGCGGCTAAAACAGAAGCCATGCCGGGCCAAGTGAGGTCATTCCTCATATCTGACACATTTCTTCGATACCATTCTATTGCTTTTATGATTTGATTGGGTGCACCTTTGATTTGGAAGTGAGTCACGAGGTGGGCGGTAGTAGCTGCTATACGTTACCACCAGTCCGGATACGCAAACGGTATATCTACCTTGGCATTGCCTCGAGTGCCTTGTCGCATGCCCTATCGCACCTTCTACGAGTTTGTTTTGTGTCGTACCTATGGAGTGCTCCCTGATATCCCACTTGCGAGTGGAGTTTACAGTATCTGTATAGACTACGGCATTATAAAAAATGTGTTAAGGGGGATAGAGGTAACACCTTAACGCTATTTTAATAGTTTACTTTACTTTAGACATATTATAATAGCGTATATTACTACATAGTAGATAGTTCCACGGATCCTTAGAGGATGGAAATCCCAACTATCCTTTAAGTTACTTGTATTTCCGTTAACATTTCACTTGAGTTGAATTTATTAATATAAGAATGTTAATCCTGACTCGAGTGTTTTGTATTTTGCTTTACGCTCGGGTTAGACTGAGTATCACAGCGTTTGAGACTCACCTTTGGAGGTTGGAGCTTTGCTTGAAGATCTGTCTTACCTTTTCAACTTTTCTAGTTGATTTTGTTCAGAGATGTCATCTGTTTGTATTCGAGACTTCATTGTATTTGAGATATTCTGTTGTATTTTATTTCAAACTCTGTTGTTTATATAGTAGCTTCATGAACTACTATTTATTTATTCCGCTGCTTATTTCTATATTACTCTGTGTTTGTGATTCTGTGATTGATTTTATTTACTGTATATGCTGAGTTTGCCAAATATAAATTAACAATTTGTTGTTTTGAGCAATTCAAGTCCGACATGTGCGGATGCGAATGGTTCGAAATAGTAGGTCGTTACAGTTGGTATCAGAGCTCTGGTTTAGGCAAAACTTAGCATATAGAGTAATTTAATCACTGAATCACCTTTGTTCGAGATTAAATTTCTTCCTCTTTGATTCGGATTTCTTTCGGATTTTGGAACTCTACCTTTTGTTCTGAAACTCATTCTTGTCCTTTCCTGTTCGTGTTCTTCTTGATTCTGGAGCACCCCATAGCTTCATTTTTAACGATCTCTGTAATAAATTCGAGCGCATCTTGCCACCTCTATTGGCAACTTCGTCCTTCTATGTGTCAAATTCCATCGGCGATCCCGCTAACCTTTGTATGATTTGTAAAGGGGTGAAACTCCTTTACAACAAGCATCGATCCACCAGAGATTTCTATGTCCTCGGTTTTGATGCTGTTATCTCTCGCAAATCCCGAACCGTCTCTAGTAGACGATCAGGGTAATCCCCTTGTAATCTTGACTCCACTCCGATAATAAGAGATTATCCTGATATTGGGTGAAGTCACTTCTCTTCCCTTCAAGTGGGAAATAAAATTTCCGCATTGATCTTATTCCTGGAATCTCGGTTTACCAGTTAAGGTCGCCCGCGATTTATATAAGTCTATCCATATTTTCTCTTTTGTAATCTATCTATTTTGTCTTCATTTCGAGCCTATCTTCGAATTAGAATTCTCTTTGGTTAGGGTTCCTCTTGATTTGAATCTCTATCCTTGTTTTGAAATCCATCCTTGAATCATTATGTGAGGAAGTGTATTTGTTATTAATATAAAATTGTTTATAGTGTGTTGTTTGAATTGTTAAGTTGATTTGGGGTTTTGATCGATTCGTCTGTCCAACGCTATCGATAGGAATTCCAAAACACTTGAACAGAGCAAACAAACACAATATTGCTTCAAAAATTGGTAAATGAAATAATTTTATGTATGATTATATTTTGTATATATATAAAAAAGTATAATTTTCTAAAATTAGATAGTTAAATGAATTGGTTGTTAGGAATGATAATACTAGATTATCATTTATTATTTTTGTCAACACCACTAAATCATTTTCTATTGTTATATGTTATAAGGTGTTGAAATTTTATAAACGGGGTTTATTTGATTTGAAAATGAAATAAATTTAAATTAAGGATTTATGAATTCAATTTCCGGTGCTTTACAAAATTTGGTTTTCATGGTTTGAAATAATATACGATTTGGTAGTATTTTCGAATATAAATTGTTTTCAAAGAAATTTTAAAAGAAGGAAATCAGTACTCTCCTCTTTTATCGCTGGAAAATAATTTCGGTGATGACTGCAGCATCATCGACATTCATTTTCGAGTCTCATAGTGGAGAGGCCATTTAGTAGCTTTGCTACACTTTTGTTTCGAAAAACGAATTTGATTTGAATTTTCTAGAGTAAGATTTGAGATACAGGATATTAAATGTAAATATTTATTTCAAAAATGATTTAAAGTGAAACCGGAAATGTATTCTCAAATTCTGTGTAAAGTGATGGTTTTCAAATTATTGAAACAAAGCAAAATTCTTGCTAATTTAAGTGTTTAAAATAAGAAATGGAAATTGAAATAACTTGAAATAGTTGAACTGGGAAAAAGATTATTTGTATAATACTCAATTGTATTCTAATATAGATAACTTACCTAAAATATTCAAAAAGTTAAAATGTTAGGATGAATATGTAATTTAAGGTTACACAAGAGAAATTTTAGTAATAAAATTGTTTATACTAAAATTTTCTTGATAGAAAATGTTGTAAATAACAGGTAAATTTGTATATTTTTTAATTACACTCGGGAACATTAATATAACTTATTTAGAAAAGTTTGAATGTAATTTGAATGTAATTGGACAGTATATACTATGATATAAGTAATAGGATATCAAAAATGATATGTTGTTAAGGAAATTTACTGATAATAAATTGGATAATAAATTGAATAATAAAAAGGAAAATTTATTTGTTGAATAATATATGGTTATAAAAAGTTTATACACATAATATATGTTGCAAAATATGTTAAGTGAAATAAAATAAATAAAAAGAAGACTATGTAAGAAGATAAATATGAACTTAAGAATAGTGAACTGGAATTTTTATGGAATCAACTTAGCTGAAGATAAATGGGTAAAATAAATGGGTTAATTTTAAAAAATGAATTGGTTTGAAAGAAATGTTGATAAAATGAAAGAAAATCAATTTTTAAATTGAATGACTATTTATTAGTTGGATAAAATGGATTAAACCAAATTGTTGAATATTAATTTATTAAAAAATTGAAATCTATATGGTTTTGAATAGTTGAAGTTGAATGTTGAGGTGGAATTAACTATGGTTTATCAAATAGATTTAATAGATGGGTAAAATAAAACAAATTTTGCTGTGAAATTTTTTGTAATAAATGTAAATGAATTTGAAGCGAATCAATTGAATAAAAATATATGGAAATGAAATCAATCAAATGTGAACAGAATAAATTTGATTGATATTTTCAATAATAATAATTCATTTTAAATGAAAAAGTATTTTTGAATGTTTGTCTCCCGCTAATGGCGTCTTCCTCCTCTTCTCTTCCCTCGTTTTCTTTCTCGTTGGATTCTGCTTCGTTTCCTCCTCTTGTTTCTTCTTCTTCTTCAACTCTATCCTCTCAATCTGCTTTCGTCCCACCGATCTCATCTTCTTCTGCTCAATCTGTTTCCTCATCTTTTCCTTTTTCTTCTGTCTCCCATCAGCTTACTTCTGAGGCGTCTTGTTCCAAGAATGTCTCGTCTACCTTGAATGCTAATTGGGCTTCTCTTTTCAAATCTCTTCCTCGTCATGCTGGATCATATAAGCCAATTCATTTTGATATCCCTAGGGATAAGTCCCCTAATGTTTTACCAGATCTGGTCAAGGAGGAAGGTTTGAAGTACTGGAATAATCAATTGGTTGGTTTCTTTCTGGATGGTACGCTTTCTTTTTTAACAGTGGTTAATTTCTTGAAAAGGTCTTGGAAACTTAAGGGTGAAGTTGACTTTAAATCCGATGGGTACAATTTCTATTTTAATTTTGCTAATCAAGAGGATAAAGATCGAGTTCTTAAGTCTGATCCAATTTTTATAAGGGGTAGAATGTTCATAATAACTAAATGGGATCCTTCTATTGGTATCTCTCAAGCACAAATCAAAAGAGTACCTGTGTGGATTTATTTTCATAGAATTCCTCTTATTCTATGGATGCTTGTAGGGATCAATTGGTTAGCTTGTCATGTTGGTAGACTAATTTGTTTTGATAGTAGTACTGAGAAACTGCAAAGATTTAAGTATGCTAAGGCTTTAGTGGAGATTTCACCTGATTTTGATTTGCCACAATCTATTGCCATTCCTGAGTTGGGAGATAATTGTCCAGATATCAAATTGTCATATGATTGGAGGCCAAAAATTTGTACGCATTGTAAAATTTTTGGACATGATACTGTTAGTTGTGAGTCAGTAAACAAGAATAGACAGAGTGGTGTTAAGAAGGTGGATAATTCAGTTGAGAATGGTGATAAGAACCAAAGTGATCATGGATTTACTAACAATAACATAACAGATCAAAGCTGGAAAAATGTTGAGAGGAGAAATAAAGGAGTATGGAAGAAAAAGGAGATAGTGACTAAAGAAAAGGTTCAATTAGGTGTTGATCCTAAAATAAGCATGGAAATTGGTAAAGGAAAGAACAGTGAAGGAACTGCTGTAACCTTAAATGCCTTCTCACTTTTATCAAATCTTGATTCAACTACTGATGATCCTGATATTATTCTGGAAAGTGGTAATAATTGTGATGCAACAAACTCTTTATCTAACTCTTCAATTGACTCTGCTACTGCTAAAGTTTTGTCTTCCAGTATTTCTACTTCTGCTACTTCTTCATGCAGTTCTCAATTTAGCTTTAAGTCTCCATCTTTGTTTGCTTCTAACAAATCATCACCTTATATGCATTTATCACCACCTGATCATATTATTCTTCCCCCTTCTTCCAATTCAGGTGAATGTCTGGAAATCATGATGAGTAAAGGTAATACTAGCACTCAATCCAATTCTGGTGATTTGAATAAAGGAAAAGATTTTAAGGCTCAGGAAGGTCTTCGTTTATCCTCATCAAAAAGTAATTCTCATTCAAGACATACAAGGAAAAATCCATCACCTTTGCTTCCTCCTCTCCCCTTGAAATGAATAATATTGCCTTTTGGAATATAAGGGGTGCTAACTTGCCCTCTAAACAAGTTGAGATTAGAAATTTTATCAAGATAAATGATATTCATTTGATGTGTGTTTCTGAAACAAAGTTAGATATTCAGTCTACTTTCAAGGCTGTTAACTTGATATCACCTTCTTGGTTACATGATCATAATATTTTTGAATCTAATTATGGCAGATTACTAACATTATGGAATCCTTCAATCTTCAAACTTTATAGGATTAATGCCACTGATCAATTCATTCATTATAACTGTGTTCATTTGCCCTCCAATTTGAATTTTCTCTTCACTTCAGTTTATGCTCAAAATTCTTTATTATCGAGACAGTTTTTTTGGATCAACTTCCTTCTCTAAACTCTTCTTCTGATCCTTGGTTGATTGGTGGTGATTTTAATTGTATCCTAGCTGGTAATCGAAAATATGGTAGTTTTCCCTTGTCTCTTAAGGATATTGTTCCTTTAAATAGTGCAATCAGTCAATCAAACCTAATCCCAGTCAAATCTTTTGGTTCAGTTTTCACTTGGTCAAATAGTAATAGGAGTGGAAATCCAACTCTCTATAAATTGGATCATATTTTTGTAAATATCCCTTTCCTTCAAGTTTGGCCCAAATCATTTTATGATACTCTTCAGCCTTCTTTATGTGATCACTGTCCCTTAATTTTTCATTGGGGAGTTGATGACAATAGTGGAAATAAACATTCTTTTAAATTTTTTAATTTTTGGACTAAGCATGTGGATTATCCAATTATTCTTAAACAGGTTTGGAATATGCAATTTGGCAGGAATCCTTTAGCTAATGTTTCACTCAAGATGAAGGCTCTCAAATTTCATTTAAAGGTTTGGTCTGCAGCTAATTTTGGTAAAGACTCTAAACTTTCTACTCATATTAGGAATGAGCTCATTAAGGTTCAGGAAGATTTGAGTGTTAAACCACATGATATTCTTTTACAACATGCTGAATTGGAACTACGAAAGAAACTTGAACAAGTTATAGATAGAGAATTGTTATCCCTTAAACAGAAAATTCACTGGAGAATGGAGAAGGAAGCTGATAGAAATACTAAGTACTTTCATAATTTTCTAAAAGTTAAGAGAGCTAGAGAAAGCATATTTTAGATTATTGATATGAATGGTAATATGGTTAAATCTTCTGATGGTATTAATGATGCTTTTGTTCAGTATTTTTCCTCCATTTTAGCACCTTCCAACCCTTTTGAACCTGAAATAAAACCTCTATTTGATATAACCCTTCCAACCTTATCCTTTTCACAATCTGCATCTTTGATATGTGCCATTTCTGATGATGAGATTAGATCTGCAGTTTTTAGTTTGGATTCTAATAGTTGTGGAGGCCCAGATGGCTACAATGCTCATTTTTTGCAGCAAAGTTGGAATATAATTGGTGCTGATATTGTCAAAGCTATTCAATATTTTTTTCCTCAATAATAAACTTTCTCCCGGTCTCTCTGCTACTGCCATAGCCTTAATTCCTAAGAATGATAACCCTACTTCAGTTGCTGATTTTAGGCCAATATCTTGTTGTAACATCATTTATAAAATCATTTCAAAAGCGTTGGCTAATAGATTACAGTTAGTTCTCCCATCCATTATATCCAATAATCAGGCTGCTTATATTAGTGGAAGATCCATTAGTGATAACATACTCTTAGCTCAGGAACTATTGTTAGGATATGAAAAGAAAAACATATCTCCTAGATGCATGTTAAAGTTGGACATTAAGAAGGCATTTGATTATATTGCTTGGAGCTCTTTCATAGCTATTATGTCTAGGATGAACTTTCCTAAACCATTTTTAGCTTGGATTTTCACTTGTATTTCATCACCATTGTATTCAATTTCGAGAGAGGGTGGTCTGTATGGGTATTTTAAAGGTGCACAAGGTGTCAGGCAGGGTGATCCTATTTCTGCCTATTTGTTCATTATTGTCATGGAATTTCTCAATTCAATGTTGATGGATCTAGTTTTAAGGAAAATAGTTGATATTCATCCTAAATGTAAACAGCCTCTCATTACTCATCTTCTTTTTGCTGATGATCTCATTATTTTCACAAAGCCTTCTCATAATAATATTCAGAGTATTATATCTTCTCTGCAATTCTTTTATTCCATTACTGGCCTCCAAATTAATCTCTCAAAATCTAATATACTTGTTGTTGGTCTGCCTATTCCTAAGAAGATTGATATTATTAACTGCTCAGGGCTTCAGGAATTACCAAAAAATTCATATTATTTGGGTTTACCTCTCATAAGTTCTAGAACTACCAAGCACAATTGTTTGCCACTTTTTGAAAAAATAATTGCAAGGTTGCAGCTATGGCCTTGTAATAAATTGTCACAAGCTGGTAGACTCACTGTTATTCAATCAATTGCTATGGCTATGACTACATATTGGACAAGACACTACATTCTTCCTATTAAGCTGATTAATATGATTTCAAGTGCTCTAAATAAATTTCTTTAGCATGGTGACCCTTTCTCAAAAAAGCTCATACCCATATCTTTCTTCAAGCTGTTTGATGCTAAAAAGTATGGTGGTCTTGGTATCACTAATATTTTCCAGTGGAATAAAGCTGCTATTTCTGTTTACTTCAATAAAATTTTTGCATCTGATCAAAACTTATGGTCTCAATGGGTTAATCAAAATCTTATTGGCAAGGGGAATTTTTGGACTATGAGAATATCCCAAAATTGTAGTTGGAGTTGGAGATGTATACTTAAGCTAAGGGAAACTTTCTTACCATTCATACAATGTAATTATGCATTGATTAAAGGTTTATCATTTTGGCATTCTCCTTGGGCTAAACCGGGTGTGATTTTAAGTTCTTTAGTGGATTATAATTTGAGAAGAAACTCTGGAATTTCAGATCAAGCTATAGTTGATGAATTTATACATGATGGTAGTATTGTATTACCTTACTCCAGCTCCTTTCAGTTAAGGAATTTGTGGACTATAATTACCAATTATCAGTAGTGATAATGCTCTAATCTGGTCAAGTAAAGGTAAAATCCACTCTATCAGGCTTGTATATAATTATCTTTGTAAAAGTGATTCTGTTTTTCCTTGGCATTCAAGAATTTGGAAAACTGGTTGTTCAGCAAAGGAAAATCTATTGTTGTGGAAGGTAATGGAAAATGCTTTAAATAGTAAAGACAGGCTTTGTAGAATGGGTATTATTTCAGAGGATTTATGTGTACTTTGCAAAGCAGAATCTGAAACTAACACTCATTTATTTTTTGAATGTCCTTTTGTTTATCAAATATGGAATAGGCTCTTATCTAATGGTAGATTTTATAAACCTTCTGCTGTTAGTTCTATTGAATGGTTTAATATATTCAAAGCAACTAGATGGAAGACACATTCTACCAGGCTTTTGCTCAAGCTTCTAAAGAAATTGATCTATGCTGTGTGGACTGAAAGGAATAACAGAATATTTGGTATTGGAGTCAAGAACTCATCTCAGCTTTACTCTATGATTCGTGGCAGTATTTTGAGGGATTTAAGGATTGATAATATTTGAAGACTGATGGATTGTGAGGGAAGATAGTAGCTGCTTTTGTTCTGGTAATGGGTTTTGGTTTCACTGCTGATGATTACTTGCAGCATGCTCTGGCATTTAGTTTTGATTTTTGACTCATGGTCAGTCGAGTTATTTGTTCATAATGTTGTAACAAAGTTTGCATGTTTGGTTTGTATTATGGTCTCTGGGTTTAGTTTGTATTTTGTCATGATAATGGGTTGTGTGAGTTGTAATTTCTTGTAATGGAACATTAGTCAATAAAATGAGCTTATGCTCTTGCTGTTCAATTTAATAAATTTGATTGATTAAATAAAATGAATTGGAATCAACTAATTAAATATAAACCAATTTAAAAATAAACGTAGTTTATATGGTTTAAATTTAATTGTTTTATTTGGTATTTCAATCTATTTCTCTTTCTGGTTGCTTCTATTCTCCTATCTCGTTCCTTTTCGGGGACGAAAAGTTTTGAGTGGGGGAGAGTGTAACGACCCGTAAATTTTAACAGTTTTAATAACGTAATTTACTGAATTTTGTGAAATTTAAAAACAATTGAATTTGAAAATATAAAATTTTGATATTTGGAATACGTCTATTTTAACGTAGCAACTGGAAAATTTTCATTGGAAAATATAAAAGTTAAATCTATTGTGTAATTTTCAATTCCAATTTAAATCAGTTAAAATTGATGTAATTAAAATACTTTTCAAATCTGAATATTTTCACATAATAAAAATGTTTATCATCTTCTGAGTAAGACGTCATATTTCGTTTCACCAAATTTGGACTCTCTAGCTTCGTTTATCTTATTTCCTGCAAATTTGCAGCAATTTTCAACAACGAATTTCGACTTTTGATAGGATAGTCGTATGTTGGTATCTATGTACCATTCCATTTGTCTCGCCGTGCTGATCTCCGCAGTATATTCATTTGTACATTCTGGAGTCCGGTACGCAGCGAAATCTGCGTAACCGTTAACCGTATCGGTACCCAATTGAGCCTTTTGTTTTCCCGTGACCATTCGTTGTTCCAAAAGTCAGAAAATGAATGGACGTTGCTTTTAATAATCCTCTGAATTCGTGCTTGACTTTTTGTAACCACCCGTAAATTTCGACGATTAAAAATAGTTAATTTAATTAGATTATGTGAATTAGTATTTGAAGAAATAAAATTTGTAAATTATTTAATGAAATAATAACCAAAATGGGATATAACAATGTTAATTTGAGTCAATTATTAACAACTTTAATGAAATTCCAATCAATGGAAATAATGAAATTGTTATAACTTGGTTATAAATTTAGTAGAAGAAAACAAAAGTAAATATTTAATTAACTAATGAAATAATATATTATCAATGGTAATTGAATGAAATAGTACAATAAATGGTAACTGAATAACATCAGTATTATGTAATGATTACAACATTCACTTGTAAGTAATAAACTTATAAAGATGATTAAAAGTCAATTGTGACAATCATTATAAGTTATCTATTTATTTAGTCTGTTAAATTTAATTGGAAATTAATTACAATTAAATGATAGTAAATGTTACATTAATGTGAGTCACGACAATGATTATAAATCGTGAATGTAATAAATAAATAGAAATGATAATTATATTCATATTGTAATAATTGATTTAATAAAATAGTAAAATCAAGATAAATAAATCAATTTGGGATTTTAAATTTTAATTAATGTGTGAAATTGACAAAAATCCAATATAATTAAAGTATAGTGATTGATACAAATAAAAGATGAAAATTGGAGTATATTAATGTAATGAAATGTAAAACAAATGTTAACTATGTTATCAGATTATAATTGGTTGAATATAAAGGTTGGAGTCAAATTAAAACAATTTATTTGAATTAAATTATAATTAATTGGATATAATCACAGTTGAAATTGGACACTGTAATTTGTGAAATAATTAACACTGAAATTGATATGTAAATTTACTTTAAATTTTTATATATGTCTAGGTAATCAAAATTGATAAAAATTGTTAATTAATAAATTGGAATTGAAAGATGATTTAATTAATTTAATTATAAATTTATTTAATTAACGTGAAATTAGCCATTTTGGCAACTGTCTTCGATTTCGACGAAATCAGTTTCATCGGATCCATAACAGTGAATTATTGTAAGATTTCAAGTTTCGTAACGATCGGACTTGTCGTTTGATCGTACGGGCTCAAAACGCCTAGAAATCAATTTAATTAAAATCAATTGAAATCAATTTGAAATAAGCTGATTTTATCATAACTTCTTCATACGATGGAATTTAGGCTTGAAACCAGTTCCATTGATTTTAAAATTATTGAAAGCATCTATTTTGATATATGGGATGACCCATTTTCGTTCCGGAGACAGAACGGGCTTTTCGGGTCGTTTATCGTTCAACTTTCAACTCAATCTTGTCCGTTCATTCTATTTTTCTAGTTTGGCTATAAATAGCCCGTTATAAACCCTAAGATATTTCTTATTTCCATTTATTTGTACGTACATTTCCTTCTCAACTCCTCATTCCAATGGCAGATAACAAATTCCCAATTCTATTTCAAATCAAATTCAAATAAATAAAAAATCAAATTCCTCCAAACCTTATCAAATTATATATCATTTCAAAGCTCTCGACGAGCGTAATCTTCTGCAATAATTGGTTTTTCGATTGGGTTAACCGTTTGTCCAGAAATTGATGTTTTGGTTCTGACCGTTTTTTGTAAGGCTTCTCGCTCAACGGTGGATCGTCGTCGATGATTCGATCGGAGGGTGCTGCTGTGTTGAGGTCGACTAGGGCTTTCGATCCATACGGTTACTTCGGTCGGAACGTGATTGATTTCGCCAGAATCATGGGTTTGTGGCCATTTATGGTACGGCGGCGCAAGCGTCGGGGGGGGGGAGGTGGCATCGTAGCCGGTCACGTGGGGTCGAGGTGGAGCGGCTGGACTTAGGGACCGCAATGGTGGTTTCCGATCTCGGCGTAGTCGAACGTAAGGGCAGCAAAAATTGGAAGTAGGGTTTGGTGGTGGTGGCTCTATTCGATCGCGATGAACTGCTGGAGTTTAGGGTTGCCTGGATCGCTTGCGTGTGATGTGACGTGTACGGTGAGATTTGATTTAATTTATTTTTAGTTTAATTCAAAATTCAAATGTTCTAACTATCATAACTTTTGCATACAAGGTCCGTTTTACGCGCGGTTCATTCTATTCCGATCGTAGCGAAATTCTGGACATTTTGACGCTTGTTTGGACGAATTCTGAGACTATTTGAATTTTGGGTTTAAATTGAATTTCAAATCGATTTAAATCCAAAGGTGGGTGTTTTAACCCACTCACAACTACTAAATTTTCTTGTGTTAGTTAAATTAAATTTATGATGTGATTAAAAATTAATTGATTGATGTTTGGTATGTTTAAATTGTTATTCTGGTTAAATTTGATATTTATTGCATTTAATCATCGTTTAATTTAATATTTAATTTAATTGTCAATTTAATTACCTGTAAATGATAACCTGTTATCTATTGATGTTTATTGATTGATTTGGATGATGATTGTTATGAATGTTTGATTGTTGTATTGGATGAATGGGTGTTGTATTTTATATTGTTATAACTGCAAGTTCCCTATGGGTTGAAATGATACATACCTGAATGATCTATAGATTAGGGAAAAATCATTATGGGTTGAAATGATAGACTCGAGCGATTTTATGGATTTTATTAAATTCGGGATTGCGGTTTGAAATGATATATAACCGTAAAATTTTAAATGGCGGATTGAAATGATAAATATCTGTATCACTTGACCATAGGGTAGAGAATTATATACGGACATTGGATTGGTTAAATTAAATGATCTTTGAATCCTTAATTTTGAAATTAATTGAATGATATTTTGAAATAAGAATTTTATTTATATAAATTGAATTATTATTGGAATTGGTTTAAAGGAATTTAATTTAAATTTTAAAGTTGATTTTTGAAGTATAAAGTGAAGTTACCGGAATTGAGTTATTAAAATTGTTTGAAATATAACTTTGAAATGTATTGAAATTGGGTTTTGTGATTTGGAAATGTGAAATTGTCCAGATATGTTGGAATAAAATACATAGTTAAATTTATATAAATTCCAAATTTCATATTTAATAACAATTGTTTTTAAAAATATATTATTTTAAAATTCCTAATTATTAAGATGAAAAAAAATTATTAAACTATTTTAGCCTATCTTAACTATATAAATTATTTTAACCTATTTTTGAACCAAGTAAATTTATTTTAAACTAATTTAACCATTTAATTTAATTTAAATCTAATTAATCTATTTTAAAGCCGTTTAATCTATTTTAATTATATTTAAATCTATTTTAAATCTATTCAACTATCTTAAATCAAGTTAAACTAATTTTAATCTATTATTAAATTATTTTAGAGTACTTTTACTATTTATAACTATTTATAACAAATTATAACTATCTAAAACTATCTTTCTAGAATTTCAAACTAAACGAGGTAGAGGTGTTTATATTTGAAATCTTTGATTTTAAGTGAATATGGTTAAATGATATTATAACCCCAGTTGGGATTTAATTGTTGTATTTAATTGAATATGATGATTTTGAAGTAAGGATTTAACCTATTTTGGAAATTTTGATTTGGAAACGATATGATTTTCAATGGTGAATATGATTTCAAAGTGAATATGATTTCGAAAGTACTATGGTTTGGAGAATATGATATTTTGAAATAAATTGTGAATTGACTTTTGAAATGTAAAAGAACCATCCGGTGTGAAATAAGCGTTTGGTTGTTAAAGAGACCGGGATCAGATATTGTCATACTCTCTACCAATACCGAAACCACTTTAGTGCTGCCTTAACAGTGTTGGCTATAACCGACTCCCACCAATCTAGTGTTGCCTCCTTCAACTGCCATGCTGCTAACTGGTGTTTCTAAGTGTCAATGATCTCCAAACCATCAAAAATCCTTTCCAAACCTCTCAGCCACTACTGTGCCTCAATGGTGGTCTCTGATCCTGAAAACTTAGTACCACCTAACTGGGTGAACTCCTTACAGAGAGTACTAAACATAACGGGTGCAACTGGTGCTGGAACTGGGGCAACACCACGACCTCTGGCATTCCTACGATTCATCCTGGAAATTCAAGAATGAATTTTAGGACAAAGATAAAGGAAATGATAGAAGAAAAGATCCAACTAGACTGGAAATCCTACTCAAAGAATTCTATAAAACAAGGTGGATTCGAAAGGAAGGAAGAATTCTAAGAAAAGGAATTTTAAAACAAGAAAATTTTATATCAAAAATAATCTTTTAAAAATCATTTAAAATCATTTTATACTTGAAAATGCGTTCTCTCACAAAGAATGATTCTAAGATTGATTTTACACATTCTAGGGTATTTCTACCCTATCTCTAATGAGTTTTTGCCCCTTAGGCTAAGGTTTGCCTAAAACCTGGATCTGATACCAACTGTAACATCCTGCCGTTTTGGACCATTCAAATCGACAATAAAACCACACATGTCGGACTTGAATAATTCAAAACAACAGATTGTTAATAAAATTTGGGGCAAATAAAATCAATCACAGAATCACAGACACGGAACATCAGAATAACTTCGTAGCGGGATAAATAAACATAGGAGTTCATGAAGCTCCTAGATACAAAGTCTCAAAACCAATACATAATACCGAGTCTGGAAACAAATATACTTGTAAAGTTAGATACATAAGTTGCTACTACAAAAGCAAAAGTGGCGTGTAAATAACTGGAATAAAATATCAAGTAGACGACTGAATCTTCAACGGATCTCTAGCTTCGAAAGAGGATGAAACCAAAGCTGTGGAACTCAGGCTGACCCGAGCGTAAAGCAAAAACACAAAACACTCGAGTCAGGACATACATACTTATAAAATGTAAATCAACTCAAGTGAACTGTAAAGAAATGCATCAGTAACTTAAAGGATGCTTGGGATCGCCCATCCTCTAAGGATCCGTTAAACTATCTACTGTAGTAATATACGCTATTATAATAGGGTCTAAAGTAAAGTATACTATTTAAAAATAGCGTTAAGGCGTTACATTTTCCCCCTTAAAACATTTTAGGTATGCCAATAGTCTATACAGTACCGTAACTCCCCGTAAACTGGAGCCGCCAGAGGATACCATATAGGTACGACATAAAACAAACTCGTAGAAGGCGCGCTAAAGTTGGTGACATGGCACAACTAGGCAATGCTAGGGTAGATATACCAATTACACTTTCGGACTGTTGGTAACGCATAGCCGCAACTACCGCCCAACTCAATCCACACTCCCGAATCAAAGGTGCACACCAAATCAATCACAAAGTAATAGAATGACATACGATGGAGTGTGTCCGCTCAGAGGAGCTACCTCATTGGCTCGTCAATTACTCCTGATTTAGCCACCTTATGCCAACTCACGGGAGTCGGGTCCACGTAAATATACCTTTAGGATCGTCGCCACCATCCTACTTCATTCTAGAATCTCCACCGCATACACAGTTGTTAAAGTGGTTTTCGGTATCGACAAAGAGTATGCCCATATCCAATCCCGGCCTCTTTAACAACCAAACGTTATTATAGCCCGTGGTTATTCAATTTCAATTGGTTTATTTTTCATATCAAACATATTCCTTTCAAAACCATATAAATTTCATATCATTATTCTTTAGAATATTATTCATTTTTCTAAAGTTGTAACACTTCCAAATTCATTTAATTATAACCCCTTTATGGCGTAAAAAATTAAAGATCATAGCACTTTAAAAATGTAACCTTTAGAACCATAACATTTGGAACTATAACCCTTTAGACAAATTTTTAGCATTCAGAAAATGTCACTTTTAAGAAAACGCAGCAGTACAGAAATGCTACGTTAAGAATTCGCAGCGGTGCAGAATTGCTACTGTAAGAATTCGCAGCGGTGCAGAATTGCTACTGTAAGAATTCGCCGCGGTGCAGAAATGCTACTTTAAGAATTCGCAGTGGTGCAGAATTGCTACTGTAATAATCCGCAGCGGTGTAGAATTGTTACTGTAATAATCCGCAGCAGTAAAGAATTTTTACAGTAAGGAAATCGTAGCAGTGCAGAATTGTTACTGTAATAATCCGCAGCAGTGCAGAATTGTTACAGTAAGGAAATCGCAGCAGTGCAGAATTATTACCGTAATACTTCTTACTACAATAGTTTATATAATCAAATAGTACATATCTTTGCAGTTTTTATCAGAGTCATTATATCATTCCTATTTTACTACTCAACTTTAGCTATTTGGACATTAAAGAAACTGCACTTTTAGTAAAGTAACTTTGTTACTAAAACATCAAATTTTAAAATAGAAATCTTTATACCAAGTTAAAAGTATTCTAACTTACAATTTAATTTTTTCTTAGTAAATGACATTTATCATTTTTATTCCCCAATCATACCATCTCATTAATTAAACTTACATGTCAAATGTACGTTTTAACTTACATTTCTTTTCACAAAACATTTGTCGTTTTAATCACTATTACACGAGTCAAAACTTACAATTTATAGGTTAGAATAAAATACTATTATCAAGTCAAATCGGCTTATAAAATTTCAATGAACCTTCATACTGTAAATTAGATTCCCAAAATTTACATTTCCAACTATTTAATTCTTATAAAATCTTAACACATGTAAACAAATTTTTCTTCAGCAATTCTTACATAAAATTTTAGTTGAGGTTCATATATAAAAATCCAAAATACTTAATAATTTTTAGAAAAATCATTTTAAATCAACCACGGAGTCTGTATAAAATTCTCTACCCTAGGGTCAAGTAACTACGGACATATATCATTTCAATCCGCAATTTATTAATTTTCTGGGTTTTATATCATTTCAAACCCGCAATACCAAGTCAAATAAAATTGCTCAAGCCTATCATTTCAGCCTATAACAATTTTTCCTTAATCTAAAGATCATTCGGGTATGTATCATTTCAACCCATAGTGAAAGAACTTGTAGTATGATTTCAAAATATTAAATAAACATAACAATATACAACATATCATGGCATATGATCAAACAGACATAATATGATATGAAATAACAAAATAAAATCATATGAATGACATAATATAAACATATGAAATAACATGATATAAACATATGAAGTAATATGATATATACATATGAAATAACATGATATAACACATGAAATAACATGATAAAATCATAAGTGAAATGTCAAACTTGCATATACATATCCTCATAATTCAATTGTCATCAACTCATCAAATAAATAAGTACGTATGTCAAGTGTGATTTCTCACCTTTCTTTGGTTGGAAAAGTGATTCAAAGCGCAACACAAAAATCAACAAACTACAGACCAGTTTGAGTGAGAGGAGAATCCAAATTCGACGCTTGAAAAATAAAAATAAATTCCATACGTAAACAAATAATTTTACATAGAAAAATAAAATAGAAAAATATATATTTACAAAATACATAAGAGGGCTTGTCTAGGGTTTGCATAGGCTTGGTCTAGAGGAGGTTTTGGTTTGGTCTAGGCTAGGTTTGGATTAGGTGGGTTCGGCCATAGCTAGGTTTTGGGGGAGATGAGTTCGGCCATCATCTCTAGGGCAAGGCTCACGGCTAGGAAGGAAAAAGGAAGGGGAGGCAAAGGGTTGTGCTCGGCTATGGGGATGCTATTTGGTGATGGTGGTCGGTTTTGGGTAGGGAAGAGGTCACGGCTATGGTTTGGAAGAGGAAGGTCTAGGGTTTTGGGAAGAGGTGGAGAATAGGAGAGAAGAGAAGAAGGTGAGAGGAGGTGGTGAAGGTGATGGCAAATTATGGAAGAAGAAGAAGAGTGGTGGAGAAGAAGATCTAGGGTTTTGGAAAGAGAAGGAAGAAGAAGGAGAAGAAGACTTACATTTTTCTATGGAGGCACAAATGAATGGATGTGGAGGCTAGCCAAAACCCTAAGAGATTATATATAGGCTACTCATCTAACTAAAGGTTTTCTAGCCCAAATGGTCTAAACCCAAACAAATCACAATAAAAATAAAAGAGAAGTTGTAGGGAAAATAACTACGTGTAATACGCCAAAAGTTGCAAAATTTGAGAAGTAAACATCAAAATTTAACAAAATGAAAAACTGGGAAAATGTTTAAAATTAAATTCATCTTCATAAAAAAAAGTAAAAGTTAAAAATTCAAATTTTAAAATTTTCACAGAAAGTCAAATTTTGACCAAAGTTGACAAAATTTGCATTTAAGAAAAATCTTTATTTTATTAAATTTCAAAAACATTTCACATCAAAACTCAAAATTATCCTTTAAATTTTCCAAGTTTCTCAAATTTAAAATAGTCAAATTCAAAGTTTCAAATAAATTTTCATTTAAATTATTTTCAAAAATTGCGGGTTGTTACAATATGAATGTAAATAAATGAAATTATGTAATAAATGAATGAATGGATCTCTAGCTTCGAAAGAGGATGAAACCAAAGCTGTGGAACTCAGGCTGACCCGAGCGTAAAGCAAAAACACAAAACACTCGAGTCAGGACATACATACTTATAAAATGTAAATCAACTCAAGTGAACTGTAAAGAAATGCATCAGTAACTTAAAGGATGCTTGGGATCGCCCATCCTCTAAGGATCCGTTAAACTATCTACTGTAGTAATATACGCTATTATAATAGGGTCTAAAGTAAAGTATACTATTTAAAAATAGCGTTAAGGCGTTACATTTTCCCCCTTAAAACATTTTAGGTATGCCAATAGTCTATACAGTACCGTAACTCCCCGTAAACTGGAGCCGCCAGAGGATACCATATAGGTACGACATAAAACAAACTCGTAGAAGGCGCGCTAAAGTTGGTGACATGGCACAACTAGGCAATGCCAGGGTAGATATACCAATTACACTTTCGGACTGTTGGTAACGCATAGCCGCAACTACCGCCCAACTCAATCCACACTCCCGAATCAAAGGTGCACACCAAATAAATCACAAAGTAATAGAATGACATACGATGGAGTGTGTCCGCTCAGAGGAGCTACCTCATTGGCTCGTCAATTACTCCTGATTTAGCCACCTTATGCCAACTCACGGGAGTCGGGTCCACGTAAATATACCTTTAGGATCGTCGCCACCATCCTACTTCATTCTAGAATCTCCACCGCATACACAGTTGTTAAAGTGGTTTTCGGTATCGACAAAGAGTATGCCCATATCCAATCCCGGCCTCTTTAACAACCAAACGTTATTATAGCCCGTGGTTATTCAATTTCAATTGGTTTATTTTTCATATCAAACATATTCCTTTCAAAACCATATAAATTTCATATCATTATTCTTTAGAATATTATTCATTTTTCTAAAGTTGTAACACTTCCAAATTCATTTAATTATAACCCCTTTATGGCGTAAAAAATTAAAGATCATAGCACTTTAAAAATGTAACCTTTAGAACCATAACATTTGGAACTATAACCCTTTAGACAAATTTTTAGCATTCAGAAAATGTCACTTTTAAGAAAACGCAGCAGTACAGAAATGCTACGTTAAGAATTCGCAGCGGTGCAGAATTGCTACTGTAAGAATTCGCAGCGGTGCAGAATTGCTACTGTAAGAATTCGCCGCGGTGCAGAAATGCTACTTTAAGAATTCGCAGTGGTGCAGAATTGCTACTGTAATAATCCGCAGCGGTGTAGAATTGTTACTGTAATAATCCGCAGCAGTAAAGAATTTTTACAGTAAGGAAATCGTAGCAGTGCAGAATTGTTACTGTAATAATCCGCAGCAGTGCAGAATTGTTACAGTAAGGAAATCGCAGCAGTGCAGAATTGTTACCGTAATACTTCTTACTACAATAGTTTATATAATCAAATAGTACATATCTTTGCAGTTTTTATCAGAGTCATTATATCATTCCTATTTTACTACTCAACTTTAGCTATTTGGACATTAAAGAAACTGCACTTTTAGTAAAGTAACTTTGTTACTAAAACATCAAATTTTAAAATAGAAATCTTTATACCAAGTTAAAAGTATTCTAACTTACAATTTAATTTTTTCTTAGTAAATGACATTTATCATTTTTATTCCCCAATCATACCATCTCATTAATTAAACTTACATGTCAAATGTACGTTTTAACTTACATTTCTTTTCACAAAACATTTGTCGTTTTAATCACTATTACACGAGTCAAAACTTACAATTTATAGGTTAGAATAAAATACTATTATCAAGTCAAATCGGCTTATAAAATTTCAATGAACCTTCATACTGTAAATTAGATTCCCAAAATTTACATTTCCAACTATTTAATTCTTATAAAATCTTAACACATGTAAACAAATTTTTCTTCAGCAATTCTTACATAAAATTTTAGTTGAGGTTCATATATAAAAATCCAAAATACTTAATAATTTTTAGAAAAATCATTTTAAATCAACCACGGAGTCTGTATAAAATTCTCTACCCTAGGGTCAAGTAACTACGGACATATATCATTTCAATCCGCAATTTATTAATTTTCTGGGTTTTATATCATTTCAAACCCGCAATACCAAGTCAAATAAAATTGCTCAAGCCTATCATTTCAGCCTATAACAATTTTTCCTTAATCTAAAGATCATTCGGGTATGTATCATTTCAACCCATAGTGAAAGAACTTGTAGTATGATTTCAAATATTAAATAAACATAACAATATACAACATATCATGGCATATGATCAAACAGCCATAATATGATATGAAATAACAAAATAAAATCATATGAGTGACATAATATAAACATATGAAATAACATGATATAAACATATGAAGTAATATGATATATACATATGAAATAACATGATATAACACATGAAATAACATGATAAAATCATAAGTGAAATGTCAAACTTGCATATACATATCCTCATAATTCAATTGTCATCAACTCATCAAATAAATAAGTACGTATGTCAAGTGTGATTTCTCACCTTTCTTTGGTTGGAAAAGTGATTCAAAGCGCAACACAAAAATCAACAAACTACAGACCAGTTTGAGTGAGAGGAGAATCCAAATTCGACGCTTGAAAAATAAAAATAAATTCCATACGTAAACAAATAATTTTACATAGAAAAATAAAATAGAAAAATATATATTTACAAAATACATAAGAGGGCTTGTCTAGGGTTTGCATAGGCTTGGTCTAGAGGAGGTTTTGGTTTGGTCTAGGCTAGGTTTGGATTAGGTGGGTTCGGCCATAGCTAGGTTTTGGGGGAGATGAGTTCGGCCATCATCTCTAGGGCAAGGCTCACGGCTAGGAAGGAAAAAGGAAGGGGAGGCAAAGGGTTGTGCTCGGCTATGGGGATGCTATTTGGTGATGGTGGTCGGTTTTGGGTAGGGAAGAGGTCACAGCTATGGTTTGGAAGAGGAAGGTCTAGGGTTTTGGGAAGAGGTGGAGAATAGGAGAGAAGAGAAGAAGGTGAGAGGAGGTGGTGAAGGTGATGGCAAATTATGGAAGAAGAAGAAGAGTGGTGGAGAAGAAGATCTAGGGTTTTGGAAAGAGAAGGAAGAAGAAGGAGAAGAAGACTTACATTTTTCTATGGAGGCACAAATGAATGGATGTGGAGGCTAGCCAAAACCCTAAGAGATTATATATAGGCTACTCATCTAACTAAAGGTTTTCTAGCCCAAATGGTCTAAACCCAAACAAATCACAATAAAAATAAAAGAGAAGTTGTAGGGAAAATAACTACGTGTAATACGCCAAAAGTTGCAAAATTTGAGAAGTAAACATCAAAATTTAACAAAATGAAAAACTGGGAAAATGTTTAAAATTAAATTCATCTTCATAAAAAAAAGTAAAAGTTAAAAATTCAAATTTTAAAATTTTCACAGAAAGTCAAATTTTGACCAAAGTTGACAAAATTTGCATTTAAGAAAAATCTTTATTTTATTAAATTTCAAAAACATTTCACATCAAAACTCAAAATTATCCTTTAAATTTTCCAAGTTTCTCAAATTTAAAATAGTCAAATTCAAAGTTTCAAATAAATTTTCATTTAAATTATTTTCAAAAATTGCGGGTTGTTACAATATGAATGTAAATAAATGAAATTATGTAATAAATGAATGAATGGATCTCTAGCTTCGAAAGAGGATGAAACCAAAGCTGTGGAACTCAGGCTGACCCGAGCGTAAAGCAAAAACACAAAACACTCGAGTCAGGACATACATACTTATAAAATGTAAATCAACTCAAGTGAACTGTAAAGAAATGCATCAGTAACTTAAAGGATGCTTGGGATCGCCCATCCTCTAAGGATCCGTTAAACTATCTACTGTAGTAATATACGCTATTATAATAGGGTCTAAAGTAAAGTATACTATTTAAAAATAGCGTTAAGGCGTTACATTTTCCCCCTTAAAACATTTTAGGTATGCCAATAGTCTATACAGTACCGTAACTCCCCGTAAACTGGAGCCGCCAGAGGATACCATATAGGTACGACATAAAACAAACTCGTAGAAGGCGCGCTAAAGTTGGTGACATGGCACAACTAGGCAATGCCAGGGTAGATATACCAATTACACTTTCGGACTGTTGGTAACGCATAGCCGCAACTACCGCCCAACTCAATCCACACTCCCGAATCAAAGGTGCACACCAAATCAATCACAAAGTAATAGAATGACATACGATGGAGTGTGTCCGCTCAGAGGAGCTACCTCATTGGCTCGTCAATTACTCCTGATTTAGCCACCTTATGCCAACTCACGGGAGTCGGGTCCACGTAAATATACCTTTAGGATCGTCGCCACCATCCTACTTCATTCTAGAATCTCCACCGCATACACAGTTGTTAAAGTGGTTTTCGGTATCGACAAAGAGTATGCCCATATCCAATCCCGGCCTCTTTAACAACCAAACGTTATTATAGCCCGTGGTTATTCAATTTCAATTGGTTTATTTTTCATATCAAACATATTCCTTTCAAAACCATATAAATTTCATATCATTATTCTTTAGAATATTATTCATTTTTCTAAAGTTGTAACACTTCCAAATTCATTTAATTATAACCCCTTTATGGCGTAAAAAATTAAAGATCATAGCACTTTAAAAATGTAACCTTTAGAACCATAACATTTGGAACTATAACCCTTTAGACAAATTTTTAGCATTCAGAAAATGTCACTTTTAAGAAAACGCAGCAGTACAGAAATGCTACGTTAAGAATTCGCAGCGGTGCAGAATTGCTACTGTAAGAATTCGCAGCGGTGCAGAATTGCTACTGTAAGAATTCGCCGCGGTGCAGAAATGCTACTTTAAGAATTCGCAGTGGTGCAGAATTGCTACTGTAATAATCCGCAGCGGTGTAGAATTGTTACTGTAATAATCCGCAGCAGTAAAGAATTTTTACAGTAAGGAAATCGTAGCAGTGCAGAATTGTTACTGTAATAATCCGCAGCAGTGCAGAATTGTTACAGTAAGGAAATCGCAGCAGTGCAGAATTGTTACCGTAATACTTCTTACTACAATAGTTTATATAATCAAATAGTACATATCTTTGCAGTTTTTATCAGAGTCATTATATCATTCCTATTTTACTACTCAACTTTAGCTATTTGGACATTAAAGAAACTGCACTTTTAGTAAAGTAACTTTGTTACTAAAACATCAAATTTTAAAATAGAAATCTTTATACCAAGTTAAAAGTATTCTAACTTACAATTTAATTTTTTCTTAGTAAATGACATTTATCATTTTTATTCCCCAATCATACCATCTCATTAATTAAACTTACATGTCAAATGTACGTTTTAACTTACATTTCTTTTCACAAAACATTTGTCGTTTTAATCACTATTACACGAGTCAAAACTTACAATTTATAGGTTAGAATAAAATACTATTATCAAGTCAAATCGGCTTATAAAATTTCAATGAACCTTCATACTGTAAATTAGATTCCCAAAATTTACATTTCCAACTATTTAATTCTTATAAAATCTTAACACATGTAAACAAATTTTTCTTCAGCAATTCTTACATAAAATTTTAGTTGAGGTTCATATATAAAAATCCAAAATACTTAATAATTTTTAGAAAAATCATTTTAAATCAACCACGGAGTCTGTATAAAATTCTCTACCCTAGGGTCAAGTAACTACGGACATATATCATTTCAATCCGCAATTTATTAATTTTCTGGGTTTTATATCATTTCAAACCCGCAATACCAAGTCAAATAAAATTGCTCAAGCCTATCATTTCAGCCTATAACAATTTTTCCTTAATCTAAAGATCATTCGGGTATGTATCATTTCAACCCATAGTGAAAGAACTTGTAGTATGATTTCAAATATTAAATAAACATAACAATATACAACATATCATGGCATATGATCAAACAGACATAATATGATATGAAATAACAAAATAAAATCATATGAGTGACATAATATAAACATATGAAATAACATGATATAAACATATGAAGTAATATGATATATACATATGAAATAACATGATATAACACATGAAATAACATGATAAAATCATAAGTGAAATGTCAAACTTGCATATACATATCCTCATAATTCAATTGTCATCAACTCATCAAATAAATAAGTACGTATGTCAAGTGTGATTTCTCACCTTTCTTTGGTTGGAAAAGTGATTCAAAGCGCAACACAAAAATCAACAAACTACAGACCAGTTTGAGTGAGAGGAGAATCCAAATTCGACGCTTGAAAAATAAAAATAAATTCCATACGTAAACAAATAATTTTACATAGAAAAATAAAATAGAAAAATATATATTTACAAAATACATAAGAGGGCTTGTCTAGGGTTTGCATAGGCTTGGTCTAGAGGAGGTTTTGGTTTGGTCTAGGCTAGGTTTGGATTAGGTGGGTTCGGCCATAGCTAGGTTTTGGGGGAGATGAGTTCGGCCATCATCTCTAGGGCAAGGCTCACGGCTAGGAAGGAAAAAGGAAGGGGAGGCAAAGGGTTGTGCTCGGCTATGGGGATGCTATTTGGTGATGGTGGTCGGTTTTGGGTAGGGAAGAGGTCACGGCTATGGTTTGGAAGAGGAAGGTCTAGGGTTTTGGGAAGAGGTGGAGAATAGGAGAGAAGAGAAGAAGGTGAGAGGAGGTGGTGAAGGTGATGGCAAATTATGGAAGAAGAAGAAGAGTGGTGGAGAAGAAGATCTAGGGTTTTGGAAAGAGAAGGAAGAAGAAGGAGAAGAAGACTTACATTTTTCTATGGAGGCACAAATGAATGGATGTGGAGGCTAGCCAAAACCCTAAGAGATTATATATAGGCTACTCATCTAACTAAAGGTTTTCTAGCCCAAATGGTCTAAACCCAAACAAATCACAATAAAAATAAAAGAGAAGTTGTAGGGAAAATAACTACGTGTAATACGCCAAAAGTTGCAAAATTTGAGAAGTAAACATCAAAATTTAACAAAATGAAAAACTGGGAAAATGTTTAAAATTAAATTCATCTTCATAAAAAAAAGTAAAAGTTAAAAATTCAAATTTTAAAATTTTCACAGAAAGTCAAATTTTGACCAAAGTTGACAAAATTTGCATTTAAGAAAAATCTTTATTTTATTAAATTTCAAAAACATTTCACATCAAAACTCAAAATTATCCTTTAAATTTTCCAAGTTTCTCAAATTTAAAATAGTCAAATTCAAAGTTTCAAATAAATTTTCATTTAAAATATTTTCAAAAATTGCGGGTTGTTACAATATGAATGTAAATAAATGAAATTATGTAATAAATGAATGAATGGAAGTTGGATTTTGTAAGAAATAAATGTAAACTAAAGAAATGATCATTGAGAGAAGAAATTAATAAGAATAAACTTGAACTATATTTGGGATTTGTTGTTTGTTTTGGTTTATGGTTGTTTGGGAAAAGATACTTCTAATTGCTTAGGAGGTATGAATAATATATTGAGTTTTATCTAAGACTGTTGAGTAAATGGTACACTTAGTAGTTTATTTGTCATTCGATGCGATTAAAAGTTTCTGAACTCGAACGAACCATTTGTTTGTTCGATATGGATATATGATTGATTATATTGTTTTCATATGATGATTGTATGCTTTTGGGTTGAATGTGCTTGTTGTATGTTGTTTGCAAGTGAATAGTCTTATGATTTGTTTGTTATAAATTTGAAGCAATATAAATAATTCATTTTATATAATTATTAACGTCTTTTGGATTATATATGTGTAATACAGGTTTATGGAAGCAATTGCTACTGCATTTGGTTTCATAAATTAAGCGTTGTTTGCCCGACAAATAGGTACATTCTCGGATTACGGTTTTCTAGCGGTATTATATTGTTTTTCCCACTGTTGGGATATATTATTTTGAAAATTATGTGATATATACTGTTTTATTTATATTATTATTTCTCCCCGACCTCTTCGTTCAAAGGAGAATCTACCGAAATTTTTCGAAAATTTTGGACTTAGAAAATTTTGAGGAATATTTTCCAAACTTTATTACTTTGAGTATAAAAGGATTTAATGGTTATAAATTGATATATTTTTACTTAAATTAATTTTGTAAATTTATTTGTTTATAAATTTAATATTGTGAATAAGATATATTGAATACTTAATCCCTTATTTTCCCTCCTTTTTCCTTTTTGGGGACGAAAAGTTTTGAGTGGGGGAGAGTGTAACGACCCATAAATTTTGACGATTACAAATAGTTAATTTAATTAGATTATGTGAATTAATATTGGAAGAAATAAAATTTGTAAATTATTTAATGAAATAATAACCAAAATGGGATATAACAATGTTAATTTGAGTCAATCATTAACAACTTTAATGAAATTCCAATCAATGGAAATAATGAAATTGTTATAACTTGGTTGTAAATTTAATAGAAGAAAACAAATGTAAATATTTAAATAACTAATGAAATAATATATTGTCAATTGTAACGACCCGTAAATTTTAACTGTTTTAATAACGTAATTAGTTGAAATTTTGTGAAATTTTAAACGATAAAATTTTGAAATAAAAATTTGATATTTGGAATGCGTCTAATTAAACATAGCAACTGGTAAATTTTCGTCCGAAAATATGGAAGTTATTTCGTGCGTAAATTTACTTCAATTTAATCAGTTAAAAAGCGATGAAAATAAAATGTTTCCGAAACCTAAATATTTTTATATAGATAAATTCTAAACCATCTTCTGAGCAAGACGTCATTTTTTGTTTTTCAAATTCGGACTTCTTTAGCTCCGTCGATCTTATTTTTCTGTGTTTTTCATGCATTTTCCGCTAGTAGAAAATTCGAATTTTTATAATTCAATCGTACCACTGATATCTATATACCGTTTTGATCATCTCGTTGTGCTGATCGACACAATATATTTATTTCTGTGTTTTGCGGTCTGATACGCAACGGAAATGATAAAACGTTCCATTGTAACGGTACCCAAATTGTGGCTTTTCACTTCCATTTTCTTTTCAAATCTAAAATGTGCTGCCAAACAATATTAAGTTGCTGAATCAATGGACTACTGTTACAAATCCACCATTTCAAACTATTATACAATTCCGTTTCTGTGTCTTTTCATTTATCTATGTGCACTTCGGGTTGATAAATAATTAATATATTCAAGAGTTTCTGGAGTCACGTTTCTAGCTGTTCCTTCATATCCAAATTTATTCAAGCTCTTCCTACCCACTTTATTTTAGATTTTGAGAAAATAGTGACAGCCATTTTTTTTTTCTTTTCTTCAACCAAAAACCAGATCTACATCAAACGACCCTTCTTCCTCTGCACGTGAAAACTCCTGACCGTCCTTTGCCCACTACAACCGCCACATCACCGTGCCTCTGCCAAACCCGCGACCCACAGCCCTCCACCACTACCGTACAACCCCGCGCATCGCCTCCCCACTTCACCAAAAACCCATGCGTCCCTCCCTTAATTCCTTCCTTCCGCACTCCACTGACAACCGACACCCACAGCCACCCGCAACCACTTCGACCAAACACCCTCCACCATGGCCCACACCTTATACATCGGATCTGCCACCCATCCTCACCGAAAGTCCATTAGCCCGCAAACAACCACCCGCCAGACTTCGGCTGTCCTCCGCCTATCAGACGCCATGTCACCACTCTCTAGCGTGTAGCCTCGCATACCCTACCCCAAGCCACAACTGTGTGCAACCATGAACCAGCAGCCTCCTTCACTTCTTAATATAAGGTATATGCATATAATTAAAAGTTGTCCTGAGTTGTATAGTAGGTTTGTACAAGTTTAATAAATATACATATTCTAGTTTTATATATTACATTTCGGCGGGTTTAAAATGTTATTTAAGTGCAAACTGTTTATATATGAGGATATTTATATATTATATGTAGTTGTCTAAATATGTTATATAGGTTACTATATGCTTTATATAAGTTATTACAGATAGTATATATATGTTTATTATAAATGATTTACTTTTAAAGTGTATATATGTAGGTATATAAAAATTGTGGTTGGTTATCTTGATCTTTAAATATGTAGATATATATATTGTAGGTGTTGCGTGTAATATATATACAGATTTTACAATTTGCATATATCTTAGTATATGTGGTTGTATTGGTTTACATGAGTTCTGTTTTTGGTATATAAGTAATATATTTGGCAGTATGATATATATTTCGTTAATATTTTTTATATAGTATTCGATATTTATACATTTGTCTAGGTTTATACAGAGTATATGGAGTATAAAAAAAAGTATGTTTCAGCATATAGTTGCAGTAATATGTTTACAAGATTTCATTTTTTTTTTGGTTTGAAAGTTGAGATTCTCTAGTATATGCCTGAAAAAATTTCATTTCATTCGAATGTAATTTGTTACACCGTTTTGTGTCCGTAAGTTGGACTGTTGAATGTTTTGAGCTGTACTTAGAATCATTCGCGCTGTTACAAACACGACCAGTGTTCATGTTTGACGCAGCGTATCTCTTTCATTTCCTATCGAAATTCAACGATTCTTTTTTTGATTGAAAGATGAGATTCTCTAGTTTATGCATGTAAAATTTTAGTCCAATTCAAGGCCGTTTGGTCCTCTTTTTTATACCTGAAAGTTGCAACCAAACTGATTTTGCACTTGTTTGCATGTTTATTTTTTTTCTTCTGAACAGTAGTTAGACTTCATGTTCACGATATCATATCTCACTCATGTTTTATCGGAATGAGTTGATTCTATTTTTAAAAAAGAGTCGAAGTTATCTAGTTTATGCCTGTCAAATTTCAGCAAAATCCGACATCGTTTGATTAGTGGTCGAGGATCTGGAAGTTAGACCCAGGCAGTTGTTCTTTTGTACTTGAAATTATTTTACACTGCTGCAAACACGACCTGAGTTCATGTTTGACGCATCGTATCTCTTCTGTCTTACGTCGGAATATAGTGATTCCCTTTTTGTTAAAAAGATAAAGTTTTCTACTTTCTGTATATAAAATTTTAGCTTCATACGAGGTGGTTCAGTCCTCTGTTTCTTACCTGAAAGTCAGACCCAAAAGGGTTTTCAGACCTGAACATTTGACAGTCGCAACATGGCCTGAGTCTATGTTCGTGGCATCGTAACTTTTCTCGTCTCTAGTCCAAATCAAGTGATTCTTTTACAGTTTGAAATACAAGTTTTGATCTTTATTCATACCAAATTTCAGACCATTTCGATCTCGGTAGCATATAGAATTATATTGTTAAACTTTGATGCAGGACATGTTTTGTAATTGTTGCTATGTTGAATGTTTTGATTTGGTTTCGGCAATTCCTATTTAACAGCTTTGATAGCCAATTTGTGCCAATCTAGCTATTGATTTGGAAATTCGTGCTTGGATTCATAACTCAATTCCAGTGTCCGTATCTGTGTTCATATCTGTGTCATCTCCTGTTCGCTCTAGCCTCGGAAGGTGACCAATCACTCACGATTAACGTTCTTTTATTTATTAAATTTGATTTCAATTGAAATGACAAATTGAAATATGCTGCTATCAGTTATTTACACTGTTATATATGCTATTACCTGTATCCGTTCACCTATGACATCTGACACCATTATCTGTCATTTATACGATGATAATATAGTTTGATTGATAATTGATTGATTGTTGATGTTTATATTGGACGTTAAATTGTTAATGTTAAAGTGATAAATAATATGCAATTGAATTGATATATGATAATTAACCATATAAATTGAATCTATATGTTGAATTTGATTAGTTAAATTTTGTATAATATGATCCTCTTTAAATGTTAAACTAGTTGACACGTAGAAATTTGGTTAAATACACCTTGAACCATTTAATGTATGTTGGAAAAATTTTGTAGTATGAAATTCAATAATTGATATCAAGTGTAGAACCGTTTAAATATTAATGTAATAATCTTTAATCTACATGAAATGATAGTGTAGATTCTAGAAATAATTATATTAATTTGCACAAACAACAATGTGAGTTAATACGATTATTTCGGGATTATTTGAATTGATTATTGTTGTTATTGATTGTTGTTATTGCTTGTTTATTTACTTTGACATCATCCCAGTTATCACACTGCAAGTTCCCTTTGCTATGTTTTGATTTGAATTAAATTGGAATCGGGTTGAGATGATAAATACCCAAATTGAACTTTGACCTAGGATAGAGAATTAAATAAAAAAAACCGATTGGTCAATACTTTGATTTAAAAATAAAATGAAGATTTTATTTTAATAAATAATATGGTTTTGAAACGAAGTTGGAATTTGAATTTTAATGAAAGGAAATGTTAATATTTAATAATCTGAATCAAAATATTAACCTAGTAGTTGATGAAAGAACGATGTTTTAAAATTTGGAATTATTAATAATTAAGTTTGAAATTATGTAATAATTAAGTTTTGAAATTATTTAATAATTAAATAAAATTGAATTCTTTATTAAGTAAAATTGAACTTCTTGAATAAGTGAAATTAAGTTTCTTTATTAATTGAGTTTTGAAATTTGTAACTAAGTAAATAAATAAGTGAAATTGAATTTCTTTAACAAGAAATAAAAATATGTTTATTAAAATTAATGTAAGACTTAAAAAGAATTTGATTTGATGAATTTAATTTAATGCAATTTGTATGTTTTTGGATATAATGGAGTTGAACTTAAATGATTGATTTGATAAATTGGAAGTAAAATAGAAATTGTTTTGAAGGATAAATTTACTTAACGAACATTGAATGAAATCGATCAATGAATTTAAATTGATTTGAATGTTAAATTAAATTAATTTAAATGATTTCGGGATGGAACTTATATACGAATTTAATTGAATACTTGAATTGTCTTAAATCAAATATTTAATTTGAATTATAAGATTTTGAAATTGTAATTTGGAAGTTTTGAAACGTAAGTTATGGAAACTGTTTTAGAAAGACAGATGGAATGTTGGTTTACAAATTCTAATTGAAAATGAAATTGATTTGGTTTTGAAATATATGAACGACCAATCGGTGTAATAATTACGAAAGTTATTAAAGAGACCGGAATCGGTTAGGGACATACTCACTGTCTAAACCGAAAACCACTTTAATAACTATACGCGGAGTGTGATCCAGAATGAAGTGGTTGGAATGATGTACGTAATGACTGAAGAAAGAGAACGATAATGGATAGCCTTGACACTTGTGTCAAATTGGAAATGACTAAAACAGGAGCCGTGCCGGGCCAAATGGGGGCTAGCTACCTCGAGCGAACACACTTCTTCGAAACTATTCATTACTTGTTGTCGATTGGTGCACCCTTGATTTTGGGAGTGTTGTTTCGCGGTGTTGCGATCGCTGCGGCGATGCGTTCTCACCAGTCCGGATCAGGCAAACGGTAGTTTCACTACCTTGGGTATTGCCTCATGTGCCTTGTCATACTTGGATCCCTATATACGCGACCACTACGATTTGTTTTGTGTTATACCTATGGAGTACTCCCTGATATCCCACTAGTTTACGGTGGAGTTTACAGTGCTGTATAGACTATGACGCTTGTATAAAATGTGTTAAGGGGGATAATGGTAACGCCTTAACACTATTTTGATATTTTATATTACTGATAGGCATTATCTATTTATCGTACACTACTACATAGTAGATAGTTTAACGGATCCTTAAAGGATGGTTATTCCAAACATCCTTTGAGTTACTTGTATTTCAATTGCTATTTCACTTGAGTTGGATTTATTGATATAAGAATGTTAATCCTGACTCGAGTGTCTTGTGTTTTGATTTACGCTCGGGTTAGACTGAGTGTACCAGTATTCGAGACTCACCTTTGAAGCTGGAGCTTTGCTTGAAGATCCAGACATCTATTCTGCATTCAGTATTCGATGATTCCAGTGATGTATTCTGATTTGTATCTGATGTATCATATTACTCTTCCGTTGTATCTGGTTTAACTCTGATGTAACTTATACATTTATATAGTAGCTTCATGAACTACTATCTCTTTTATTTCTGCTGCATTTATTACTCTGTGTCTGTGATTATTTATTTACTGTATATGTTCAGTTTTGCCAAATTTAAATTAACAACGCGGTATTTTGAATTATTCAAGTCCGACATGTGCGGATGCGAATGGTCCAAAATAACGGGTCGTTACATCAATGGTAATTGAATGAAATAGTATAATAAATGGTAACGAATAACATCAGTATTATGTAAATGATTACAACATTCACTTGTAAGTAGTAAACTTATAAAGATGATTAAAGGTCAATTGTGACAATCATTATAAGTTATCTATTTATTTAGTCTGTTAAATTTAATTGGAAATTAATTACAATTAAATGATAGTAAATGTTACATTAATGTGAGTTAAGACAATGACTGTAAATCGTGAATGTAATAAAATAAATAGAAATGTTAATTATATTCATATTGTAATAATTG
This sequence comes from Allium fistulosum, assembly GCA_030737815.1. Lineage (NCBI taxonomy): Eukaryota > Viridiplantae > Streptophyta > Magnoliopsida > Asparagales > Amaryllidaceae > Allium > Allium fistulosum. The sequence continues at coordinate 778,221,772 of CM060906.1, forward strand.
ATTTAATAAAATAGCGAAATCAAGATAAATAAATCAATTTGGGATTTTAAATTTTATTTAATGTGTGAAATTGACAAAAATCCAATATAACTAAAGTATAGTAATTGATACAAATGAAAGATGGAAATTGGAGTATATTAATGTAATGAAATGTAAAACAAATGTTAACTATGTTATCATATTATAATTGGTTGAATATAAAGGTTGGAGTCAAATTAAACCAATTTATTTGAATTAAATTATAATTAATTGGATATAATCATAGTTGAAATTGAACACTGTAATTTGTGAAATAATTAACACTGAAATTAATATGTAAATTTACTTTAATTTTTTATATATGTCTAGGTAATCAAAATTGATAAAAATTGTTAATTATTAAATTGGAATTGAAAGGTGATTTAATTAATTTAATTAATTTAATTATTAAATTTATTTAATTAACGTGAAATTAGCCATTTTGGCAACTGTCTCGGATTCCGACGAAACTAGTTTCATCGGATCCGCAACAGTGAATTATTGTAAGATTTCAAGTTTCGTAACGATTGGACTTGTTGTTTGATCGTACGGGCTCGAAACGCCTAGAAATCAATTTAATTAAAATCAATTGAAATCAATTTGAAATAAGCTGATTTTATCATAACTTCTTCATATGATGTAATTTGGGCTTGAAACAAGTTCCATTGATTTTAAAATTATCGAAAGCATCTATTTTGATATATGGGATGATCCATTTTCCTTCCGGAGACAGAACGGGCTTTTCGGGTCGTTTATCGTTCAACTTTCAATCAATCTTGTCCGTTCATTCTATTTTTCAGCTTTAGCTATAAATAGCCCGTTATAAACCCTAGGCTATTTCTTATTTCCATTTATCTGTACGTACATTTCCTTCTCAACTCCTCATTCCAATGGCAGACAACAAGTTCCCAATTCTATTTCAAATCAAATTCCTCCAAACCTTATCAAATTATATATCATTTCGAAGCCCTCGACGAGCGTAATCTTCTGCAACAATTTGTTTTTCGATATGGTTCACCGTTTGTCCAGAAATTGATGTTTTGGTTTCGACCGTTCATTGTAAGGTTTCTCACTCAACGGTGGATCGTCATCGATGGTTCGATCGGAGGGTGCTGCTGTGTTGAGGTCGAATAGGGCTTTCAATCCATACGGTTACTTCGGTCGGAAGGTGATCGATTTTGCCAGAAATCGTGGGTTTGTGGTCGTTTATGGTACGACGGCGCGAGGGGGGGTGGGCGGCGTAGCCGGTCGCGTGGGGTCGAGGTGGAGCGGCTGGACTTGGGGACCACGATGGTGGGTTCCGATCTTGGTGTAGTCGAATGTAGGGGCAGCGAAAATTGGAAGTATGGTTTGGTAGTGGCGGCTCAGTTTGATCGCGATGAACTGCTGGAGTTGAGGGTTCCCTAGATCGCTTGCGTGTGATGTGACGTGTACGGTGAGATTTGGTTTGATTTATTTTAATTTTAATTTCAATTTCAAATGTTCTAACTATCATAACTTTTGCATACGAGGTCCGTTTTACGAGCGGTTCATTCCGTTGCGATCGTAGCAAAATTCTGGACATTTTGTGGCTGGTTTGGACGAATTCTAAGACTGTTTGAATTTTGGATTTAAATTGAATTTCAAATCGATTTAAATCCAAAGGTGAGTGTTTTAACCCACTCACAACCAATAAATTTTCTTGTGTTAGTTAAATTAAATTTATGATGTGATTAGAAATTAATTAATTGATGTTTGGTATGTTTAATTGTTATTCTGGTTAAATTTGACTTTTATTGCATTTAATCATCGTTTAATTTAATATTTAATTTAACTGTCAATTTAATTACCTGTAAATGATAACCTATTATCTATTGATGTTTATTGATTGATTTGGATGACGTTTGTTATGAATGTTTGATTGTTGTATTGGATGAATGGGTGTTGTATTTTATATTGTTATAACTACAAGTTCCCTATGGGTTGAAATGATACATACCCGAATGATCTATAGATTAGGGAAAAATCGTTATGGGTTGAAATGATAGACTCGAGCGATTTTATGGATTTTATTAAATTCGGGATTGCGGTTTGAAATGATATATAACCGTAAAAAATTTAAACAGCGGATTGAAATGATAAATATCCGTATCACTTGACCATAGGGTAGAGAATTATATACGGACACTGGATTGGTTAAATTAAATGATCTTTGAATCCTTAATTTTGAAATTAATTGAATGACATTTTGAAATAAGAATTTGATTTATATAAATTGAATTATTATTGGAATTGGTTTAAAGGAATTTAATTTAAATTTTAAAGTTGATTTTTGAAGTATAAAGTGAAGTTACCGGAATTGAGTTATTAAAATTGTTTGAAATATAACTTTGAAATGTATTGAAATTGGGTTTTGTGATTTGGAAATGTGAAATTGTCCAGATATGTTGGAATAAAATACATAGTTAAATTTATATGAATTCCAAATTTCATATTTAATAACAATTGTTTTTAAAAATATATTATTTTAAAATTCCTAATTATTAAGATGAAAAAAAATTATTAAACTATTTTAGCCTATCTTAACTATATAAATTATTTTAACCTATTTTTGAACCAAGTAAATTTATTTTAAACTAATTTAACCATTTAATTTAATTTAAATCTAATTAATCTATTTTAAAGCCGTTTAATCTATTTTAATTATATTTAAATCTATTTTAAATCTATTCAACTATCTTAAATCAAGTTAAACTAATTTTAATCTATTATTAAATTATTTTAGAGTACTTTTACTATTTATAACTATTTATAACAAATTATAACTATCTAAAACTATCTTTCTAGAATTTCAAACTAAATGAGGTAGAGATGTTTATATTTGAAATCCTCGATTTTAAGTGAATATGGTTAAATGATATTATAACCCCAATTGGGATTTAAATGTTGTATTTAATTGAATATGATGATTTTGAAGTAAGGATTTAACCTATTTTGGAAATTTTGATTTGGAAACGATATGATTTTCAATGGTGAATATGATTTCAAAGTGAATATGATTTCGAAAGTATTATGGTTTTGAGAATATGATATTTTGACATAAATTGTGAATTGACTTTTGAAATGTAAAAGAACCATACGATGTGAAATAAGCGTTTGGTTGTTAAAGAGACCGAGATAGGATATTGTCATACTCTCTGCCAATACCGAAAACCACTTTAACAACTGTGTACGCGGTGGAGATTCCAGAAATGAAGTAGGATGGTTTGGTGAATGATTTATGTAAGGTATGACGTGACCCCGACTCCCGTGAGTCAGCTTAGATGTGACTAAAACAGGAGCAATCGACGAGTTAAGTGTGGTCATTCCTCCGATCAGGCACATTCCTTCGATACTATATTCTAATTTTGTGATTGATTTGGTGGCCACCCTTGATTTTAATTTGGGAGTGTGTTCCAAGGTGGGCGGTGTTTACGGTGTTGCATTACCACCAGCCCAGAAGTGTAATTGGTATATCTACCCTGGCATTGCCTAGTTGTGTCGTGTTCACATACCCTAGCGCGCCCACTATGAGTTTCTTTTTGTGTCGTACCTATGGATTATCCTCTGGTAGCCTTCTGATCAGGAGGTATTACGGTACTGTATAGACTATTGGCACTATAAAATGTATTAAGGGGGATATGGGTAACGCCTTAACGCCATTTTAATAGTTTACTTTACTACAGACATATTATAATAGCGTATTGTACTACATAATAGATAGTTTAACGGATCCTTAGGGGATGGGAATCCCAAACATCTCTTAAGTTACTGCACTCACGTTAGACACTGGATAGGAGATGTCAAACCCCGTAAACATCTCCAACGTCGTTCTACTCATATTTATTTACCATTGATTTAACTTACATAAGATCTTTTAGTTCTGAATCGAGTGTTTTGTCCTTTCAATTCGCTCGGGTCAGCCTGAGCATTTCAGGATTTGAAGACTTGTTTTTGGAGGATGAAGACGAAGATTGTATTGTTATTTACTATATTATTCCACTGCATCATACTGTTCCGCTGCATTGTCATTTTTTATCTCTGATATGTGTAACTCTGATTCCGTGTTCTATAAGTATAATCAATGTTCTGTAAACAGCTTCATGAACTGTTATTTTGATTATTATATTTTATCATTCCGCTATGAGATTCTGTATTTGTTTTATATTCTATCTCTTTTTCTTATTTACCCCATAACAATCTGCCCTTTTGAATGGTTTGAGTTTGACACGTGTGTCTGCTTAAAGTGTCCAAAAAGGCAAGTCGTTACACTTTTACTATTCTAACGGTTTCTTTTGTCCCTTCATTGTCCACCTTCTAACCAATGGACAACAGCCTAGCTATTAATATTCTTTGAATTCAACAAATGGACCATTGCTTTTCCCTTGGGTGATTATTATTTGCTGGTTCACTTTCGTTCTCTATTTCTTTCTCTGCCATTTTCTATTTGTTTTTCTTCTTTAAGATAAAATATATATATAAGTTTATTTTCGTTTTCCTGTTGCATGTATATTTCAAGGCTGCTTCCTCTTGTTTTCCCATCACCAGAAATCACCCTCCTTCGCGTGTGCCGACCCACATCTCCACGCAACGGCTAGCAACCCGCCACCATCCCTCTTCCCCTCCAACGCAGCCCCTCTTTCACCCCGAAGACACCTTGAACCTCTTGTCCATCATCCTAGCCAAAGCCGTCGTAGCCACTGCATGCCAGAGATCCGCCATCAACCGAGAACCCACCATCAGCCTGACCGTAACCATGCAATCCCATCACATCCTCTTTTTCCCTGGCCTTTCACACCTCCTCACCCAAAGCCAACCGAGCCACCATTTTCCAACCCTCACCCACCAAGTTTTCTACCTTGCTTCCCTACTCATGGAAACCTTCCACTTCACGTGTTCGACCCGGCCACCTCCTCGACCCAGCCATCCAACGGTGTGCAACTCCGATCCACCTCGGCCCGAGCCCAGTTCGCCGTTCTTCCTCTGCTCCTTCCCAGCCTCGGCTTCTTCCGAGCCTCCTTCACTTCTTGTCTGTATAGGTATTATAAATATAAATATTTTTAATATATTTGTTTGTATATATATTTTAGTCTTTGCTGATGCTACATAAATGGTGATATGTTTATATATAAGCCATATTATATTTTATAAGTCTTATGCGTATAAAATGGGTTTTTAAAACTGTTTTGTTCCTTTGGTTTATATTTTACAGTTTCATATATATGAGTATTTGGTTTTGGCTATACATATGGGTTTTAGGTATTAATATTAAAAAAATAATGTTGTATATATATATTAGTCATGTTCAAGTGCATAAGTTCTGTTTTATATATATAGTATATAAGTTGTTATATATTAGCTTATTAAGTAATGTATATTGTTTCTTTAAAGTGTTTGTATATGTGTTCGTATATGAGTCTATATATATCATTTTATGCAGGTTAGTTAAATTATGTTAGTGTATATATGTATTTATTTTACTGATAGTTCATACAAATGCACCTGTATATAAGTTGTTATACATATTAGTTTATAAACTTTTATTTGCTATTTTATTGTATAAGTTATATGAATTTATATATATCATGTTATGTTAGTATATAATATTAGTTGTATATGATATATTATTCTCTCTATACCTTTATAAGTATTTTATAATATGTTATATAAACTATTATGGGTAATTTGTAGTTACAGTAAGTTTATATATACTAGTTTTTATATTTGTTAGATATATTGTTGATTTTAAGGTATATATGATATTGGTTTATGATAATATTGATTTTAATATTTTAGGTATGTATTTTATTTTAACTATATGTTTTAAATTGATTTTAGAAAATTTACATATAAGTAATAATATCTTGTTTCATCGATCTCGTGCCATCTTGACTTACATTTCAATATCTAATTTGTCGCAGCAATACCTTGCTTGTCATTGTCCCGTGTGTGTATTTGTGTCTGTGTCATCTTCTTATCTCTCTAGCCTCAAAAGGTGAGCTATCACTCACGATTAACATTCTTATATTTATTAAATTTGATGTCACTTGGAACGACAATTGAAATATGATGTTGCTAGTTATTTAATTGCTATTTATGATATGCCATTTTCTGTAGTGGAAATTAGCCACAAGGGCCTCTTTAGCAAGTGCAATTAGTTTCTAGGACACACGATTGAAATAATTACTTTTAAGGACAAAATGCAAAATAATTAGTTTCTAAGGCCTAAAAACCTATGAAATTATGTCCTTGAAAATAATTGGACTGCTGACTTTGTCCTTAAAAGTAATTATTCTGGTGACTTTGGCCTTGAAATTAATTTCTGTGGATGTGTGTCCTAGAAACTAATTGGACTGTAAAGTTTGTCCTTCTTGTGAAATGCTCTTTATCTGTAACTGTTCACCTATGATATATGACACATTATTTTGTTGTATTCATTTTTTTTGTTATTGATGATATATGCCTGTTGTCATATGTTATATTATTATCATATATGCTATCACTCAGCTAGTTCCCTGTTAGTTTAGAATTCCCTATGGTTTGAAATGATACATACCCGAACGATCTTGTAGAATAGGAGAAAATCATTATGGGTTGAAATGATAAACCCAAGTTATTTTCATTGAATTGAATTTGGGATTGCGGGTTGAAATGATATATACCCGTAGATATTTAAATTGCGGATTGAAATGATAAATATCTGTATCACTTGACCATAGGATAGAAAATTATATACGGACACCGTTGGTCTATATATTTGGAAAAAAATAATTTCCAATGTTTTGAAAGGAAATATATGGTTTTAATAAATATTGATTTTAAAAATATAAAATATAGGTTATTTTTATATATGTATAAAATCTAGATTTTTAAATAACATGTTTTGGAAATTTAATTTATAAGTTAGTTTTGAAAATATAAATTTTAATATTTTTCTTATAATTTTATTTTCTTAAAAATATATAAAATAATATTTAATATAAAATATACATTTAGTAATAAGATTTAATTTAATTAGTGTATATTATGTTTAAGTACTTATTTAAATTTATATTAATATTTTAAAATAAATTTTATAACTTTAATAATAAAGGTTGGGAATATAAATTAATGTTGGCTTGGAATTTTAATTGATTAATAAGTGAATTTAAATAGGAATTAATTTAAACTTATTGATTTTTGAGGTTTTGGAAGATATGATTTATAACTTGATTTGATGAAAGGTGATTAAATGAATATTCTCAACTTTAAATAAAATTGAGATTGAATATTTAATATTGATTTAAAATTGGAATTCAAACAAATTGTTGTTAAAATAGTTAAGTGAATATTATCCGATTTGAAATAAATTAAAGTTAAATGTTGAAATATAAATGGAATTTATATTGTAAATGTTTGAATATATAAACTTGAATCTTTAAACTTTAAAATTCGAAATGGTTAAACTGAAATTGATTTAAATTGAATTTTGGAATTTAAATGATTTGAATCGATTTGTGAAATTAGAGCAAACTGGTTTAATATATAAATTATTTTAATATGTAAACTATTTTAATCTATAACTATTTTAATATATATATTATCTTCAGTGTCTAAACTGTTTAAGTGGGAAGTGTTATGATTTTTAAAGCATTATGGTCTCAAAAGTGTTATGATCTCAAAAGTGCTATGATTTCAAAAGTGCTATAATTTCGAAAGTGCTATAAATTTTAAAGTGTTAAGATTCTGGAAGTGAATATTATTTTAAGTAAACAATGATATCGAATTTGATATGGTTTTGAAATGAATATGATATTTTTATATGAATTATAAACTATTTGAAATGAAATGACCACGGTGTTATAATAACGTTTGGTTGTTAAAGAGACCGGGATCAGATATTGTCATACTCTCTGCCAATACCGAAAACCACTTTAACAACTGTGTACGTGGTGGAGAATCCGTAATGAAGTAGGATGGTTTGGTGGCGATTCTATATGGTATTTCCGTAGCCCTGACTCCCGTGAGTCAGCTTGATGCGGCTAAAACAGAAGCCACACCGGGCCAAGTGAGGTCATTCCTCCTATCGGACACATTTCTTCAATACCATTATATTGCTTTTGTGATTTTATTGGGTGCACCTTTGATTTGGGAGTGTGTCATGAGGTGGGTGGTAGTAGCTGCTATGTGTTACCACCAGTCCGGATACGCAAATGGTATATCTACCCTGGCATTGCCTCGAGTGCCTTGTCGCATGCCCTATCGTGCCTTCTACGAGTTTATTTTGTGTCGTACCTATGGAGTGCTCCCTGATAGCCCACTTGCGAGTGGAGTTTATAGTATCTGTATAGACTACGGCATTATATAAAATGTGCTAAGGGGATATAGGTAACGCCTTAACGCTATTTTAATAGTTTACTTTAACTTAGACATATTATAATAGCGTATATTATTACATAGTAGATAGTCCACGGATCCTTAGAGGATGGAAATCCCAATTATCCTTTAAGTTACTTGTATTTCCATTGACATTTCACTTGAGTTGAATTTATTAATATAAGAATGTTAATCCCGACTCGAGTGTTTTGTGTTTTGCTTTACGCTCGGGTCAGACTGAGTGTCACAGCGTTTGAGACTCACCTTTGGAGATTGGAGCTTTGCTTGAAGATCTATCTTATCTATTCAGCTTTTCTAGTTGATTTTTTTCAGAGATGTCATCCGTTTGTATTCGAGACTTCATTGTATTTGAGATATTCTGTTGTATTTTATTTCAAACTCTGTTGTTTATATAGTAGCTTCATGAACTACTATTTATTTATTCCGCTGCTTATTTCTATATTACTCTGTGTTTGTGATTCTGTGATTGATTTTATTTACTGTATATGCTGAGTTTGCCAAATATAAATTAACAATTTGTTGTTTTGAGCAATTCAAGTCCGACATGTGCGGATGCGAATGGTTCGAAATAGCGGGTCGTTACATTAAAGATTTGATCTCAACTAGTAATCTCCATTTTGTTGCTATTCTTGAAACAAAATTAAACATGAAACTCATCATTAGAGTTGCCAACTACATCAACCCATTTTGGAACCTTCATCACAACCTTCTTGAGGCACCTTATGGCCGCATTATGATAATGACCAACCCTACACCTTCACTCTTCTCCCCGTTATCTCCAACAAGCAATTCATACATAGTCACATCATTCACATTCCAACTTCCACATCCATGTATATCAATGTTATTTATGCTGATAATCTCTCAAGCTCAAGACAAATTCTTCATAACTATCTTCCATATTTTGCATAAGAAACTCATTCTTGGATAGTTCTAGGTGACTTCAATTACCTCCATAACCTTGATGACAGAATTAGTGGTGTCCTTGTCTCTTTAAATGAAATCATACCCCTTAATGGTTCAATCTCTGCTTCTTCTCTTATCCAAATCCCCTACTATGGTTCTAGATATTCATGGAACTATAGGAGTTGTTCAGGCAATATAATCTTTAGCAAAATTGATAATGCCTTCTGTAACCTTGCAACCCTAACATCATGGCCTTTGATTACCTCTAACCTGTCTCTACCTCTACTTTCTGACCATTCTCCCCAAATTCTTTCCTTTAGGAATGCTACCATTAAAAGGAAAACCTCTTTTAAATATTTTAATGCATGGATCCTTGATACTTCCTTTTAGATATTGTAACCAGTGCTTGATCTATTAATTGTTTTGGTAACCCAATGTATGTTTTTCAAAAAAATTAAAACAAGTCAAGAATGATCTGAGGGCTTGGGATAAAGAAAAGTTTGGCACTGGTGAGCTACATTCAGAGACATTGAAAGCAAGACAAGTCACTGCCCAACATCAGACTATGATGAATCCAAATGGCAATGATGTTATTGTTCTAGAGTCTGAACTAATTGAACAATACTATAAATCTCTTTTAGTGGAGAAAGACATGAAGAAGCAAAAATTATGTCAAAATTGGATGTTTTGGTGACAGGAACTCGAAGTGTTATCATAACTCTCTCAAAATTAAGCAAGAAAAAACACATATTCATAGCATTCAGGACCAGCATGGAAGACAAGTAAACTCTCCCCAGCAAGTTAATGAAACCTTTCTTGACGACATTACTGACTTGTTAGGTAACTAATCAAATTTCATTCTTGATCTTTCAATTATTTTTGATATCTCTCTTCCCTCTCCGTCTTTTGATCAAATCTCCATGCTCCCCACTGAAATATCTGATGATGAGATAAAAATATCATATTTGGTATGAGCAAAGAATTATGCAATGGTCCTGATGGCTTTAATGCAATCTTTTACACTACTTGTCAGGATATTATCAGAAGAGACTTATGTAAGCCAGTAAGGAATTTCTTTAAGCGTAGCAGAATGTTCTCTGGTGTTAATCCAACTAATTTAGCCCTCATCCCCAAAACTGAGCATCCCTCCACAGTAACTGAGTACAGACCTACCTCTTGTTGTAATATAATTTACAAATGTATCTCAAAAATAATTGCCTGAAGACTCAAGCTTGTACTGCAATCCATGATCTCTGACAACCAAGTTGCCTTCTTACCTAACATAAGCATATTAGATAATGTGTTGATATCTCATGAAATTCTTAAAGACTAAAAAGGGGGAACATTTCTCCTAGGGCCATGATTAAGCTGGATATTAGGAAAGCGTATGATACATTGCAATGGTCTTCTATTATTAGGGTGATGGCCAAAATGAAATTTCCACAACATTTTATTGCTTAGAACTACATATGCTTGTCTACTGCAAATTTTTCTCTTTGTTATAATGGTTCTTCAGTTGGGTATTTCGGGAGTAGTCAAGGCATTAAATAGGGGGATCCGATGTCTTCTTACTTATTTATCCTAGTCATGGAGGTACTTACAAGAATGATAACTCAATGTGTTGCTAGCAACCTTTTTCGCCTTCACCCTAAATGCAAAGACCCATTAATCACTTCTTTAATGTTTGTTGATGATGTTATCATATTTACTAAGCCTACTGCTGAATCAATTATTTATATTTTGGATGTCCTTAATGAATTCTATTGCTTCTCTGGCCTATGTATCAATACACTAGAAAATCTAGTATTCAAATAGCAGGAGTTTCTCTTGACCATGCTGTCAGTATAAGGGCAATGCCAGGTCTTCAAGAAGGTTTTGATGACTCATCATACCTTGGCATTCCCATTGCAATCTTTAGAATTACAACCACTCAGTGCCATGAGACCATGGCAAGATCACCAAGTCAATGAACAGTTGGTCTAACAGACTTCTTTCTCAAGCTGATCGACTGGTTTTAATTAAATTTATCATTTTTGCTTTCTCATCTTGTTGGTGCAGACCTTTCTTGATTCCTAGGAAACTGATTTTGATGATTAGAAGAGCGGTTTGTAATTTCTTGTGGACTGGCAATATGCACTCCATTAAATTGAAACCAATTGCATTTCACAAAGTCAAAATGAAAAAGAAGTATGGGGGATGGGTACACTAGTACAAAACAGATCAGTTGCTTCGCCTCATTTGTGTCGGTTGTCCATAAAACCGACACAAATAGTGTAATTTGTGTCGGTTGTTCATTAACAACCGAAACTATTGACTTAAGGGGTAAGAAGAAAATGTTAAAAATGTAATTTGCATCGGTTGTTCTTAAGAAACCGACACAGTTGAAGGGAAGCAATAGATCTACTCGTGTCGGTTGTTTGAACAACCGACACAATTAAATACAATAGCATCGGTTGTCCAAAAACCGACACAATAGGCACGCAACTTTTCCCCCCAAATCAATTTCAGCCGCCCCATCTTTTACCGCGAACCATAAATTTTAGAGGAAACATTTAGCCATCATGTACCCGACCCATCTCCTTCTTTTCTTCTTCGTCTCCTTAACCATAAATTTTATTCCGTCTCCTTATGCTTCTCTCTCTTTTGAACTAAAGTCGAGTGATTGAAGAGTTTGCGCACCATCTACTCTCCTTCTCCTCTAACCCGCAACAACTATCTCAGAAGAACTCGAACCCATAAAACACAAGCATCAAAAATGTCCTATCCGACACCAATGAAAGGATTCCCATACCTGCCTCCATCGTAGAAAGATCTAATGAACGACCTCATTTCATCCATTGAAGCTTCCGTAGGTCCCACCCTTCTTCCATCCCAAGTAGCAGCCGATGTCCTTCACTTCCAGAACGACCTAGGCACTTCTCAAGGCTCTCTTGATATCAGATCCGGATCTCCCACTTCCACTGTAATTTCCTTTCTTCGGTCTGTTTTTACTAAGCTTTTAACATTCCAAATTGATGTTTGGAGACTTGGAAGACAATTTTTTAAATAAAGACATCACTATTAAACACCGATCAGCAGAGATTTTCTTCTATATATCATCTGTTGATAA